>OX451407.1:2273869-2983821 GCA_949629135.1 Eremobia ochroleuca
GTCTAGAGATCTGAAAGCTGATACCATCGTAGATGTCGCCACTTTGACTGGGGCACAGGTATGTGACATTCATGGAGATAAACGCGTTGTTTGACATCCGTCAGACAGGGCGTTATTATGACTTTGTTATTGAAATCTTATGTTAATTTGTTTGTAATTACAACATTTGCTTAATATAACCCTTTTGGGGCTTTCGGGTAAAAAGTAGCTCACAGACATCGGAAATAAGCAACTTAGGTAAGGGTTAAAGTAATAGCATATTTGCTACTAAGAATTTGCTCATGACCCAACTGTCTTTAGTGCGTGCGTGCGTGCCCTTAGGGTCTGCGTGCGTGCGTGTCCTTGGGGTCTGCGTGCGTGCCCTTAGAGCGTACGTGCGTGTTGCGTGCCGCGCGCGCCGCGCCCCGAGCCCGCCGCCGCGCCGCCCGCGCACACGGATGTCGAGAGGAGCGGGAAACACACCCCATTATTTATTCGTTTTCTGTCCGTGTCAGGGCACAGCGACGGGCAAGTACCACGCGGCCGTCGTGTGCAACCGCAGCCGCCTGGAGCGGCAGTGCGTGCTGGCGGGGCGGCGCTCGGGCGACCTGGCGCACCCGCTGCCCTTCGCGCCCGAGCTGCACTTCACCGAGTTCACCAGCTGCGTCGCCGACATGAAGAACAGTGTGGCCGTACGTATACATATAGGTCTAAATAGTAATAGTATATTTAACAATTATTGTTGGTCTGTGCACTTGTACAGAATGCGTAGGCAACATAACTGTTACCTCTCATAACTGTTCTCTCGTCGTCGATTTAAATCTTGAATGTGCTGGATCAGTTAACATCTATGTATGATATAGATAGGTACAGATGATGAAGGTTTGGTTAGATTTATGAATCTAAGAATTATGTACCTATTTAATTCTTAGATTCATAAAACTAAACTAACCCATCTTTACTTTGCTTAACATTGGCGCCGATTCCCTTCTTCACACACTAAACTGAATTTAAAAAAAAAAGGACAGAAGATAAATATTCAAAATCAAAAGTCATTTATTCAAACTAGGGTGAGAATCAGCACTTTTTGAACGTCAAAATTACAAAAGACAGTCCCCCGAAATTCCCACCCTTCACCACTTTCTAGTGCTTTCGCATTATTAGTTTAGTCCTATGAAATTAGTCAGCGCCTGACATAAATTGACATATTTTTAGTAGCCAATTTTTTAATCACGTTTAAACTTGTCTATGGAGTATCTTAATTTGACAGGACTAAACTAATATTTATCTTCTGTCCTTTTCTTAATGCAATAGAAAGAAAAAGATGCAATGAACTTAAATTTAGTTTGGTTTGTGGATCGGCACCATTGTTAGAGTGATAGGTATCTACCTACCTAATTTTAAACAAAGGAATGTGCCTGCTTCGGTTCGAATCCACGACCTATACAACGTGTAACGTTAAATGCGCAAAACCTCAGACACCCCAACTCATTTATAATTCAATTGACCTATTTCATACAGAAAATAAGTCATTAAAAAAAATTGTAAAGGTTTTATGTGCTGTTTTAGTTTTACTGGCCATTCTGATCGTTTCTTGCGTCTGCGACGACGCTTTATCGAGGGAGGAGTCGTCACCGGGGCGCTGCGCCGCACTGACATTGGCTTGCTTAACCTATTAATAAATAGACACGGCAACGTTTTTAATGAAGATTTTTTGAAAACTGTGACCTATATTAAAAAGTGGTTCAATTAATTCTGCTCGTTATTCTGATCAAACTATTTTCAGGTTTTGCGCATTTAACGTTACACGTTGTATAACTCGTAAGTAATTCGCGGCGGTGATAAAAATAACACCGGTCAAGAAAAACATTTTGAGAAAACCGGCATGTCCTAGAAACAAAAATTCGAAGCTATGTGACATCTACCAACCCGCACCGGGCCCGCGTGGTGGATTACGGCCCACTCCCTCTCACAGAGAGGAGGCCTGTGTCCCAACAGTGGGAACATTATAGACTGATTATACATTCTCTCATACCAACCCCAATAGGGTGAACTCTGATCAAGCCAGGTGGTACAAAAACTAATCCGAAACATTGATAAATAAATAGAGCCAAGTTGTCAGTGACCACCATAATGTTCAGTTTTTAAAAAAGCACCTAATTTAACCTTGATTTTTTTTTTTTATCTAATAAGCACGATACTTTACGACTCTCTTCCTAGGCCTGCTGGGTTTGCCACGGGAGTTACAGCGATACTCATGTACTAAATAAAAGAACACATTGAATCGCTGTTGAAGGTTTATTTACTCCCGAGATTCCCAAGTTCGAACACACGTACGCGGATCGGCCAGTGCGCAGTAACTGGCGATCACACCACACATCCATCTCTTTCACACAACAACCCGCTAACGCATAACATTCATACTTACATTGTCCCTACAATACCATCCTGTATTTTTGCATTCTCAAAAACAGAATTCTCAAGTAACATGTGTAGTAATCTTAAAATCCTTAACTTCCAGGACCGAAACAACGCGCAGACGTCTTGCGCGGGCCTGTTCATCCTGTCGCACCTCGGCTTCGACTTCCCCGGCAACTGGCTGCACGTCGACATGGCCGCGCCGGCGCACTGCGTAAGTTACCTACCTTTATAGAAGCAGTCATATTCTGTGAACAACCAGGTTTTGGCTCGTGGCTAAGTAATAACAGCCGCACGCGTCGATCTAAGGTTAAGTTTTGCTTGCCAAGGTCGGTCCATGGGGACCATCTATTACATACTCAAACCCCTCCGTGTATCGGAAAGCAGAAAAAAAAGAAAGAAAGAAAAAATGATTATTCTGCACAAACAAAACGCACATTACATTAAAAAAAAATACACATACAACATAGTCAGAAGCCTCGTACTCAAGCATATCAAATGTTGACAATTTTGTCCATTGCTCGATGTCAGGACCAGGGACCAAAGACAACACAAATTAATTGACATTGACAATACATGAATACATTAAATCCGTGATGCGCCTGCGACACTGGTAGATGACAAAAAAAATACAACAATCAAAACAGAGTGGAAAAATAACACTTTAATAATACTTTTGTCACAAACAATAATAAGAACAATTATTATTAACAATAACATTTATAGAAGAAGCACGTAGACCCGTTGGCATGTAGAACCGCCTGTCCTGTCATTCATAGATCTTTGACAATCGTGACGGGTCGTAAGAAGCTCGATAGTTTTGCCTATCGCCAGTAAATACTGACGAAAACTAACCTAACTAACATTTTACTTGAAGCGACTACCTATTTAGGCAGTCGCTCCATGTAAAACACTGGTATTCAGCTGCATTCGGTAAGACTAGAAGCCGACCCCAATATAGTTCGGAAAAAGGCTAGGTAAATGATGATGGAATCTTAATACGATGGTGGGGAACCTAAAATGTTTTACGTTATTTCTTTGGTGTTTTAATATTTTGAAAATAATCCGTTGTATTGTCCCCCCCAGGGCGAGCGCGCCACAGGCTACGGCGTGTCGCTGCTGTGCGTGCTGTTCGGTGCGCACACGCAGGCGCGCCTGCTGCGCGCGCTCGCGCCCGCGCATGCGCTCTGATGTCACTACAAAAATTGCACCACTCACTATAAGGTATCTATTTATTTTATTTCTAAGGAAGCTTACAGAGAAAAGTAATTGACTTACACGTCATTTATAAAAATAAAAATAAATAAGCTAGTTGGAGTCGATATTTCCTATCTGACTATCCCTGATAAGAAATGGGTCAATGTCTTATCTCGGCCTAAAGTCCAGCCAGTCGATTCTGGAAAATTCTCCCCGTGATAACTAAGGTGAAGTGAGCTTAGAGTGAGCTGTGAGTCATGATGATGCTAGGGATTGATACTATTGACGACTCACTCCACGCTCACTTCACCCAAGTTTTCACGGTGAGATGGTTACAGAATCGCACGGCTGATATATTCTTGGTCAGATCATGTGACGACCGTGTAAATCATTGGTTGATTCTTTGAGTTTGGTTTTTGAGAAGAGAACCACACAGATGTGTGTGGACCTGTCCATATCCAGCCAGTACAAGCATTAGTCTGTAATCGTGTAGCTCAACTCAGGAATCAGCTTTTTCAGTTTAGTTAAAAAAATCACACTAATATTATAAAGGCGAAAGTTTGTGTGTCTGTGTTTGTTACTTCTTCACGCTCAAACGGCTGGACCAATTTTGATGAAATTTGGCACACAGATAGTTTATAATCAGGATTAACACATAGAATACTTTTTACCCCGATATTCCAACGGGATCAAGACTTATGCGGGTGACACCGCGGGGCGCAGCTAGTAATACATAAATGAACATGGTAAACTAAATGTTTAGAAAGTTAGCATAATATTAGTTGATTTACTACAAGTCTTGTTGTTCGCCACGTTTTTGTCTGCATTTAAACCGGATTTTGTATACCCATTCAGGCTCTGTTCAAGTGGCAAAACTGATATAACGCTCACCTAATGTGAAAAAGTAGGGGGCTTGTGGCTAAGTAATAACCGCCGCACGGGTCGATCGATCAGGTTAAGCTACGCTTGCCGCGGTTGATCCGTGGATGGGTGACCATCTTCACACACCAAGACCCCGCCGTGCCTCAGAAAGCACGTTAAGCCGTTGGTCCCGGCTGTCATTCGTGGATCTTTGACAGTCGTTACGGGTCGTCAGAAGCCCGAAAGTCTGACAACCAGTCTTACCAAGGGGTTTCGTAATACCCAGTAACTGGGTTGTGGAGGTCAGATAGGCAGTCGCTCCGTGTAAAATACTGGTACTCAGCTGCATCCGGTTAGACTGGAAGCCGAACCCAACATAGTTGGGAAAAGGCTAAGGATGTAATATGAAAGTAATTTCCATTTGCATACTGCTTATAGTGTTATTTTGGCTTGCACTAACGTTTATTTTGTGATATTTTTAACTCACCATATATTAGAATAAAATGTTATTGTATAGACGAAACTAAAAATATTTTTGTATTCCACAGCTATAAAACCCAGCGTCCACTAAATCGGAGATGGAATCCAGCTCGAAAATTAAGAAGAATCTATACAACATTCTGTAAATTAAAACAGCCTTTACATAAGTTACATTTCGATAAATATTATCTACAATAGTAAATCGCTAGATACATGGATTTGGTATCTTATGGCTTCTAAACATAATGGATTGATATCAACAATCAATCAACTCCCCCTATCGCAGTCCACTGCTGGACATAGGCCTCTCCCAGACTGCGCCACAACACCCTGTCCTCCGTCTTCCGCATCCAGTCTACCCCAGCCACCTTCTTTAGGTCGTCCGTCCATCTAGCTGGGGGGCGTCCCACACTACGCTACGAATAATATTGATAAACACACCTAAATTGAGTTTTCTTTTAACCATAAAAAGAAAGCTTCACTCTGTCCGATCAAATCAAATTACATTTAACATCAGCATGCAATTGGCTTAGGGGGCTGGTGGCTAAGTAATAACAGCCGCACGGGTCGATCGAGCAGGTTAAGCTACGCTTGCCGCGGTTGGTCCGTGGATGGGTGACCATCTTCACACACCAAAACCCCTCCGTGCCTCGGAAAGCACGTTAATCTGTTGGTCCCGGCTATAATTCGTAGATCTTAGACAGTCGTTACGGGTCGTCAGAAGCCAGTCTTACAAAGGGGTATCGTATTACCCAGTAACTGGGTTGTGGAGGTCAGATAGGCCGTCGCTCCATGTAAAATACTGGTATTCAGCTGCATCCGGTTAGACTGGAAGCCGACCCCAACATAGTTGGGAAAAGGCTAGGCAGATGATGATGGTATATAAGTATATGTGTGCCTAGCTAAAACATTAAGCTACAAGCACAATAACTCGGACTCACGCCCTGAGTGTGTGATTTTTAAATAAACAGTATCCTCAGGCCGTGCCTCGCGAGTTAGAGAAACGTGCCTATTTCGATGTGTAAGTGTCGTAGGACAGTGCGCGTCTATATACCTTTTCTACACATCCTGTATTTAGGAAACAAAAAACAATAGTCTCAAAATGCATTAGTGTGTGTAATTAAAATAAACTGCCGTGCGATTCTGTAACCATCTCACCGTGAAAACTTGGGTGAAGTGAGCGTGGAGTGAGCTGTCATTAGGGATTAACACTATTGACACTGCTCACTTCAAGCTCACTTCACTTATGATTTCACGGTGAGATTTTTACAGAATCGACCGGCTGATCCCCTTATTTGCTATTGCCGTTGCGTTCTCAGGGACCGGTGGTAGGTGGTTAAGGGTTAAGGAGCGCGGAACGAGTTCGTGGGCTGTCTTGGTGCTAAGACTAAGTTTAGAATACGGGAATGACCCTTCACATTATATTGAAAAAAGATCTTAGAACTACTGAAGATATCTGTGTTTGACGCCATAAGGTAACCAAAAAGCATTTTTATTTGAAAATATTTATACAAACAATTTCTTAATCAAGTGTGCTTCTACATCCTAATTATAACGAATAATGTTCTTAGAAAATTAAGTATAATTATTAGGTAATATCAAAGAATACTAGGGTTTTTCTTATTTTTTAAATGAGATCTTTATTTTTTCTCTTTCTCGAGTGTAGGACAGAAAATGTAGATTTAAATATAACTGTTGTCTAGAAAAATAATTACGAAATCTGAATATAATAGTAATAATATTGTGGCTATCTACTAAAACTGCCCTTTACAAGATTTTATACCTTTATATAACCGAATAATAGATGTAATAACTATTAACTAGAAATAATATTGTTATAACAAAGTTTTCTATGTATCTAGGACAAATTTAGTTACTAGATTTGCCTCGCATAGGCGGGGTTGTCAAAAACCGTTTTGAGTAAGTTGCTTTGTATGGATTACTGGTAAGTAGTACGTTGAATTTGAAGAAAGCCAACCCTAACAAAAATTAGAAAAGATTATGATGCCCAACAACGACCATTGGGCAGTAACCCACCAGACATAACATCCGTCTGGCCGAAGGTTCCTCCCTTGTCAATTCACCCAGAGAACCATTCCACCTTGTTCCTCCCCTCCGAAAGCAATCATTAAGTTAGTTTATTAACTAGGTAAGGGGAACCCGCTCTGTTCTTGGGGGCTTAACCTTTTGAACGCCAATCACTTGTATACAAGTTCGTATTACACAAGTGATTGGCGTTCAAAAGGTTAATTATAAAGAGGCAAAAGTTATAAGTTTGTATGTATGGGGTAATCTACGGAACTACTGATCGGATTCCGAAAATTCTTTCAGTAATGGGAAGCTACATTAATTATCTCTGAGTGTCGTGTTTTATGTTAAAATGAAAAACTTCACGTGAACGAAGTCTGGGGCTGAAGATAGTCATCCACTCAAGTGTTACGTCTCTTTTCGCGCCGATACGCGCATCTGTTACGCTGCTCTCGGCTGAAATCGCGCGATTTCTCCGCGTCCACTAAAACTACGATGTCGCAGAATTTAGCATTAAATTCGTCCCTAAGCACGCCAGACTGAATCAGCTTGGTAACGTATGCGCAGTTTTTTTACAGCGAACTGAATCAGCTTGCGTAACGCACGAGTGGTTAAATAAATACAATGTCATGTATGCCGGCTACCCCAACTTAACGTTTAGACCTGACATGTCTTACCCACTCTTACATTAAATCTTGTATTTGGATTTTGACAACCCTTTATCATGTTGTAAGTGTAACGCGTGCTAGATCTAAACAGCAGCAATAAATAATGTACAATAATAAATGTTAAAGTTAATGTTATTTGCAGTTACCTGTTACAGACAAATAGATTGTCTATTTGTCTAAGGGCTGATTTATCCATCGTCAGATAACTTTTATTCGAGGAATAAAATTGACGTTTGACAATTATTGTATGAAATAATGGTCAAAATTTCAAAATTATTCCTCGAATCAAGTTATAAGATTAAAAAATCAGCTCTTATAATAATATTACTAATACCGTCCGCTATGAACCTTCGTTTTTGTGACAACAACTAATATTTCATGATATATAAAGTTGGGGAATTATATGAATAAAATTGATTTCCAACTTAAATTGACCGTATATTCAAATCACAACTGCCAATTCTTTAAACAAGACATGCCTATAACGCGGCAAATACTGCATTTCAAAGCAAGAGTGAACAGGCCACCGCTTGCCATCAGCCGTAATCAAGGTCAAGAGCAGCAGTGCTATTCTGGAAAAATCTCATCGTAAGAACTTAGGTGAAGTGAGCGGGAAGTGAACTGCTATTATGGATTAACACTATTGACACTGCTCACTTCACTTATGATTTCACGGTAAGATTTTTACAGAGTCGACCCGCAAACACATTCGACAATAAAAATAAAAAAAAATAGAAAATCCAAAAGTGCACGACTCATAATGCTCATTTGATTGTATAAAAAAACCATAGATATGGATGTTATATTAGTTTTTCATTCATTATAATGAAACTACTTTAAATCAAAGAGCCATTTTCAATAGTGATCCTCCTACGGGTAAATCGAATGTATTAAAAAAAAATTGGCTCAATTAATTGATTTTTTCGCAAGCTACAATTTTTTCAGGTTTCACACTTGATTGACGGAATTTTTTTAGAAGTATTTAGTTTTATTTTTTCTTTCTACTGCATTACATCAATTTTTGAAAACTATACAATTAATCTGCATTAAATTATCTATACAATGGTATATAAACTAAGTAGGTTCTCAGTTCTGTGTACTAGCAGACAATAGAAACAGTTGCAGAAAAGATGCAAAAATAAAATTTCGATCGTAAGGCACTCCCATTATGAGTCGTGCAAAAATGACTAATAATTTCCATGACTGCTTAACAGTCAGAAGTCTGGATTTGTCCAGGTCGCCGTCCCTTAAACATAAATGGCGAAAAGTGAGCATACCTTTGTTTAGCCCTTCGAAGAATATAGGCATGATTTTATCTTATAAGAAAACACACATCTGTTGTCAATCAAAGAGTATTCTAACGAAAGGTTTATAGTCACACAAGCAATATAACTTCTACAAACTGCTAGCAAAGCCTTATATTAGCAATTCATTTAGTATAAATATACCTAGTTGCGGTTTTAAAATGTTTTATATTGTTATACCATTATAATCTAGCAATTTCATTATATGTCTGCTATTTACTGCTAAATTGGGGCTTTTAGTTGTACCGATACCAACAGCAATACGAAATGAAAGCATTAATGAATCTGACTATGGTGCACTTTACACCTCTGCCAACACTTTTGAGATACACAATCGTGTTAAAATCTAATTTTGAAAAATGTTAAAAAAGTAATGCTGTTTGTAAACGCATCGCTTGACAATTGTCTTTTATTTTAAAATGTTCATAATAGTCCAAATAAGGTTTCTACCAAAAATATATTGGAAAATTCGGGAAAAACTGAAAGTGCTTTTTTCTATAATAATTGAAATTTGGACAAGGCAACGTCTTCGTCTGGCCACCTAATTACTAAGTTGAAGAAAAATCGGTACAACTTGAAGCAACTAATAACATTTAGCAATAAGTTAAAAATGTGTTCGTTCTGAGCCAAAACATAAGCCATAATATTTTTATACTACATAATCTAGCATTTAGTTTCAATATGCAATAAAAATACTAACTTGTAGGTTTTTATTCATTTTGAAACGAATAAAACGTCATTAAAATGTATTCGTAAGCGAAAGTGTTGACTTTTTTTAAATAAAGTTGTAATTGAATATAAGGGTTTTTTATTTTTCTAGCCTTCTCATGGGGGCAGGTAGAAACTACAGAACCCCACGCGCGATCCTCCTACTTCTTTCGCTTCGTTTACGTTCATACATCTGAGGGGCAATTCTCGTAATTTTAAGAACGTAAAAAGTATGATCTGTCTCCATTCTCATAGATTTCCCTACATTTTTGACAAGTTTTTGACATTGATTGTCGCTGAGATGAGATTGCGATGAGATTTTAAATGTTTTTAATTACGGGAATTTGCCTTGTAACCAGCACCCTAAACGCGTAACACGTTTTCAACATAATCTGAAACATTTTGAAGGATATTGCTAATCCATTGCTCCATATGTTCTAAAACATTGTCTGCTCAACAACGTAAATAACGCAATGATGGGCGTTCAACTGTCAAAATGAAAGCTGTTGCTACTGTTAGGGCCGTCTCCCACGGCAAGATTCCGTTTTTTGCAGGATCTGGAAAACAGGATGCTTGTGTGAATACGTATATTTAAACACGTACACCACTAAACGGGATCCTGCAAAAAACGGGATTTTGCCGTGGGAAAGAGACCTTACTGTGTTACGCAATTACCCCACTGGTATCAATACTAAATATAGAAAAAAGAAAACACATATTGGTAATTTAAATCAAAATCATTTAATTATTGAAAGTCTAAAGTTACATAAGACAGCTCCCCCAAAACGCCCGCCCTTCGCCACTTCCTATGTGTTTTCGCTGGGGAGAAGAAGTGGCGGAACAAACTCCCCAGCAACACATCTGTCTGTTTAGTTTGAAGAACTCTTAGAGATTATAAACATTTAGCTCAAAGTTTATTTATTGGCAACGAATAAGTTACGCTGTTAGCTTTCATAACACTGACTTTAAGTTATAAATGTAATAAACAAAACCAAAAAAATAGGTAACTGGTGAAAGGTGGGTGTAGGTACTATAAACTACACCTCTGCCAAACCCATCAGAGATTACACGCGTGATATTATGTTTAAAAAAAAATCATAAAAAAAACAATAATCAATAAAATTGTAAATTAAATGATATTTACAAAAAAAAACATTACTTTAAATTACTGACAAAAATACTGGTCATCCACCACACAAGTTGTATTATTTTAAGCGGTGGTGTCTGACCGACTGACTGACCAAAAACAGCAGTCTGCAAGAATTGAGGAATGGAAGGAGGTTCAAGGACGAGAATGAGTACTGGTGTCACATCCAATGTGTTTGTTTGTAAGTATGTGAACAGTACTGGGGCCATATTATGAAATATGAATGCCATCAATATTCCATTGCAAAAAATAGATGGTGCTATTGGCCCTTTTATAGTTCCGTCTCTCTCTCACACTGGAATAATGTTGACATTAATATGTCACAATACGACTCCTGCCGGTTGATTCTGTAAAAATCTCACTGTGAAATCATAAGTGAAGTGAGCACTTAATAGTGTTAATCCCTAGCGAATGACAGCTCACTCCACCCAAGCTTTCACGGTGAGATGGTTACAGAATCGCACGGCTTGTGTTTTACCCAGCGCTGGTTTGAGGAGGAGGAATTGTAATGGTGTTTAACCAGCGCTAGTTGTTTAAATACAGTAACCAGCAGTGGGACTACTGTCATGGTCTTCATTGTATTGTAAGAGGTTCATGTTTAGGAAAGAGGACAGGGACTAGGTACCTACTGGTTTTACCCAGTGGCAATTTGTGGACGAAGACCAGCACTGGTGTTACCCGGTGTCGTGGTCATCGTAGTTTCGAACCGGTACCGGTTTTACCCAGCTTCGGTTGTTTAGGGACGAGGACCGCCACTGGTGTTACCCTGTTAGTTGCATGTTTTGTCTTGGATGTAGTTCTCGCTACATTTAGACCTGTGGCTGTACCTTTGTTGTTCCTCTTGCAGCCTCGGCCGCAGAGGTGTCAACTAGGGCAGTGAGCACAGAAGGTGTTTGCAAGGAGCTCTGTCAGTTTTCACTGACTCCGCCCCTGGTTTGGTAATTCTGTGCTTTATGGTATTGTATTTTGAATTGCTTTTCTCTCTAGCTTCCAACCTCGATGAAGCAAGAAAATTGGGAACACCTTCCAACCTTAAAATAACATAAGTAATAATTTAATTACTATTAATTTAATTAGTCTACTTACTCCTGTAATTCACATTATGACATGATTTTATTGGCCGTTCTTGACGAGTTAGGGTGGATCAAGTGATTTAATTTCCCACCGACAAGTAAAATGACGCTCCAAGACGTGAAAGCTGTAGCTTTTCCTATAATACTCTGTGGTTAAGATTAATTACAATATATTTGTGTGCTTGATCGTTCTAGATTTATAACTAAATTAATTATTTCATATTGTTACCAGAGTGTATGTCGTACATTTTAATTAACTTTAAGAGAAAAAAAAAAATTTGAGTTGGGGGTAGATATTTTTTTCGGTTTTTTTATTTTCGATTGATCAGTCTGGTAATTGAATAAATAATACTTAGCTGTAGGAATGTTACTTAGTACGTTGTCCTGTGACTGTTCCTCATATTGAAGATTTTTTTCGAAATTCAGTTGCCCTTACAAACCGTTTTTGCTCCATATTATTTTTAAATTAGCTGGCACATTCCTCCGGATTATCTATAACCTAAACAAATAAAACATATGATGTGGATTATTTTTATTTTAAGACATTTTCGAATTCGTGGAGTTGTAACTATGATGTAGGGTAATTGACATACCTGCTTCTCAACAGTCTGCTTTTCACCTAATTCTTTTCGTTTTAACAACATTCGCACAACCCGCCCTAAGATGACTTCCAGCCGTCCGACCTCCTCGCGATGGCCGCACAACTTTGTTCCATTTATCAAAGTTACGTTAAATTTCGAAAAAAGAGCGATATACTGGCTAGCCAAGTATGAATAAATTGATATAGATACAATTACATTACGGACGGAAACGGAAACGTACTATTCAAGTATTCATTGACGTTTAATAGTTACCATGTAAAAAAAAAACAATATTTCTAGTCCACAAAGACAAAAAATATGGGGCAGTAATACACAATAACACAATAATAAGTACACAATAATCATTTTTAAAAATCAAGTAGTGATTTTTAAAAATGATTATTGTGTTATATTTCCCTGTGTAGGAGAAGGTAAATAAAACAAACTATGGTCGTTTGGTTAATGTATGTATTTACTTCAATTCGTTTACCAATAATGCTGGGTAAAAACACTAGTCAATGTATATAAAAGCCAGTTTAAAATCCAAATACTTTTGTATACAATACATTGTAAAATTTCGTCTCAGTAAAATACAGGTAGACAAAAAAATAAATGCACTTAACGCGCCCTATACATGGCAACATTCACTTAAGATTTTTTGGCAAATCCTTACGTTACATTATCGAGTATAAATTGCACAATGACTTTAAGAAAATAAATTATTGAAATTTTACAATTTCCCTAAATAAAAAATAAGTTCCAATATCAATTTTGTAAAAAAATAAATAGGTATCTTTTGACCAAAACAGCATAAAATGACTAATGCAGAACTTAATCACACCAGTATAAAATTTAAATATAAAAAGCACATCCCTACTTATAGAAAAACCAATTTTGGGCCTGATGATGGCCTAATTAATAAAAAGTTACCATAACTTTGATTTTAACTAAAGGTATATCTCTCACTCACATGTTTTTCGCTACAAGTGAAGGAGACAAATATTAAAATCAAAGTACTGATATGTTTGAGGATATAGGCGGATATTTTATTGTGCAATTCATAAATCCCTAACCCCAGTCCCATAGTTTGCTCCTCCTGCCCTATTCAAGGCATCTTTGAATTGATCGATGTCTATTTCGGATTGATTTTCCAATTGTAACTCCACTGCAAAATTCTGTAAAAGAAAAACAAAAGTTGTAATAAATTAATTATTATTCCAATACTTTACGTGTACCTGTACAGTATTGATTACTTGAGTTGAGGAATGCATAAAATTAACGTAGTGAGACCGCACCGCAAGACTCGGAAAACGGAACGTAAAATCAAACGTCAAGTGTCATCAACTCGACCGCCAAAATAGCCAACTGTCAAAATAAAGTGAACAACGAAAACGAAAGAATGGTTGTTGTTACAATCGGAAAATAACCAAAAATGGAAGAATTACAAAACAAAGTGCCGTGTAGAGAAGAGCAGTTGAATGACTTGTTTAATTTACTCGGCGAAGGTGACGAATGTTTACCTTGTTCTATATTTATCAGTGGTAGTATGGCAACGGGAAAAACTTTATGCGTTAACTCTGCACTACAAAGTTTAAACTATAAACATGTTGTTATTGACTGTATCGAGTGCTATACACCTAAAATAATGTTCGAGAGTATCCTGTCGGAGTTAGAAGATGAGAAAATCGACGTTAAATGTGAAACTTTGATGGATTTAACAAACGGTTTGAACAGGCTACAAGAGACACAAATAGGTTATGAGCCGGTAATAATAGTGTTTGACAGGGCTGAGAGGCTACGTAGCATGGACCACAATATAATGAGCTCATTTTTAAGACTCCAAGAGCTTTCTAACCTCAACCTTTGTACTATATTCATTACACATTTGGTTTATGAGAACTTCTACTTCAAAATGGGTGTTCGAGAGCCCATCAAGATGTATTTCCCGAATTACAACAAAGAGGAGCTATTCAAAATAATCTTCCTGCATCAAAAACGGTTTATACAGCACCTACTTGTAACCTATGAAGTAGATAAAGATATTAAAGAAGAATTAGAGAAACCAGAGTTATTTGCAAACTTTCTCAATGCATTTTTGAGCGTATTTTATAGACCGTGTCGCGATCTGATTGAATTGCAGCACATGGCATGTGTCAACTTTAAAAAATACTGCGAGCCGATCATTAAAAATGAAATAAATGCTTCTGATTTATCAAAACTCTGGCGTCACATATCACCTATCCTCAAATCAAGTTTAGAACTCCTTTACTTACGTATTAGTAACTCTAAGCCTACCAAACCATCACCTGGAAAAGAAAATAATGATGCAGACAACATACCAACTCACAACTTTGAAAATATGTTGAAAGAAGAATTAACATCAACCAAGACATTTGCACAGAGTTTTGAACTACCCTACTATGCTAAATTCCTACTCATTGCTGCTTATTTAGCCAGTTATAACCCACCAAAGGAAGATAAGAGACTGTTCATGAAGCATCATGGAAAGCAACGAAAACGGTTGCAGCAAGTGCGAGCTAAAGCAAAGATTACCGAGAAGTTAAACACACAACTTGGACCAAAAGTCTTTACTCTAGACCGATTACTAGCCATATTTTACGCAATATTGGAAGAAAAAATCGGTTTGACAAGTAATTTGCTGGCTCAAATTGCCACTTTAGTGGAACTGAAGCTGATTGCGGGCAGCAAAGAGATAGATTTGGATACAGCAAAGTACAAATGTATAGTTGGCTACGATTTCATCTCTGCGGTAGCACAAACTGTTGGTTTTAATGTTAGGAAGTATTTGTATGATTTTATGTGATCTGAATTTTTTATTGAGTACTTATTTAATGCATTTTTTAATACAATGTTTGTATTTTATTTTTTTAAATTCTTATATAATGCTTGATCCTAATTCTCAATGGCCTATTCTATTCAGGGCTGATTTTTGAATTGTCACATAATTTTTATGTAAGGAATGAAAATGGCACTATCATATCTTTTGTATGGATATATCAAACCACCATATTTATTCTTCAGATAAAAGTTATCTGACTATTGAAAAATCTGGCACATTATTATAAAGAAGAATAATGTGAAAAGGTGCTAGTAATCTTTTTACATTTCAAACACTGAACAAAATCTAATGGCATCCCTCCATTGGCACACCAGCATTTCCATATAAGTCCTCAATAAAAGAGTTTACTCACGTTACCACCGACCTCTCCCTTCTAATAAGAACGCCTCGTAAATCTGCCTATCCCAATCATTCCCAAGGTATGAATCATAACAATTCACATTTAATTTATCGCCAAAACAATTTTTATGAGTGCCGAATGACACACCCATATCTGCCTCAGATAAAGCTGCTCTCTCAGAGCTTCTTGTGTTATGGACCATTTACACGATGCCATTTGACGAGCCATTTCACTAAGCCTCCACCACAACGAGCTATACCCTTATTGGCATTGTCTAAATAGAAATAATCCATTACAATGGAGTGTCTTCAGGTCATTGATAAAGACAATCTATTAAATTACAAGTAATAACAATATATTGATCAGAAATATCATCAATTTTCCCATCTCTTTTAATAAATCGTCAATATTGTAAGGGTCTCGGCGTTTTTATACGCACGTCCCCAGTAACAGGCGTCGAAACTGCACCTCAACGACGCGATATGTGCCTTGAAAAAGCAGAACCTATAATTGTGTATACGTGGGTCGACGGCGCGAAATTATGCTTGGTCTACGCGCATTCAGCACCTGGAGTATCTACTAGTAGAAAATCGTCGAAATGCAAACAGCCTCACTGTGACTTGTCAGGCCAAACTGACGCAGTTTTGTCGGCACAGTTTAATCTCTCTATGTAAACTAGGCTTTAGAAGTTTGTGCCCGTGCCGAATGAAACTACAAAAAGAAGCGAATATTTATCGATACTATAAAATCTGTTTGAAGTTGACATCGATACCGACTAGACAAGACGATAACGTTAGTAGGTAGTTAAGTTGTAGGCATCATGTTTTAAAACCGTAAACTTTTCGTATTTTAATATTTTAAGGTGCAGATAAAAAAAATCACTCAATTTAATGACCCAGTATGGGTGTACGGTCAGCCACAAAAGACTATAATCATATCACTGTATCTTTAACATGTAATAGCTAAGGGTTAGGTAATATTTTTTTTTTAATATTACAGATGTAATTGAAATTAACATTTTGCTTAGCCTCCTGAGTCCCTGAGGTAATTATAACGGACAAAATTATCGTATGTCATAAAGTACTGACATTATTCACGGTCGCCATTTGTAATAACCGGACGTAGGTACTTCCTAACACACATAAGTATTAATTTTTAGTTTAAAAATCGGCGCTGCTACACCTGGTTTAGTCAACCAATGAGAATTCAAATGTTGTATAATCTCAGGACTTAGGGCCATCTCCCATTTTGTCTGTTATTAAGGACAACCGGTCTTTCCGACATCTTGAGGTATTATATTAATATGGCGGACTCAGGAGGTTAAAGGTTAAGACTTAAAGAACTGTTTATCGACTCTTGTTGCAGACCACACACACCACTCTGTCTGTCCCTTCAGTGATTACATGCAAGATGTACAGACGCCAGCACATCAAGCTACTACAATCTGTCAGATTTCTTTAATAGATTTTCAACTTTATTGCTAAAGGTTCAAAGTTGATTGGGAAAATCTGACAGTTTCGGGTAGCTTGATGTGCTGGCGTCTGTACGTAGTGGATTAAATAGGTGGTATTAAGAGGTATACGTACAGAAATGATGTCTTTAATGATGGCTTTGTCGGTGGACATCTTGGCCCGGTTGATGACCGACACGTTCGGCCCCACCCACGTGACAAACAGGAACTTCTTACGTTTTGACATCTCGTCGCCCATCTGCAACCTGGACATAAATTATTATATTATTTACTTTATCTAGAACGCAGCTAGGATAGGAAGAACCGGCCAGGAGCGGACACACGCGTCACCGAGACCTAAACATTATGCCAAAATTCAAATTCGAACGTTTTATAGATCTCAAGAAAAACCTCTGTGGACA
This sequence comes from Eremobia ochroleuca, assembly GCA_949629135.1. NCBI lineage: Eukaryota > Metazoa > Arthropoda > Insecta > Lepidoptera > Noctuidae > Eremobia > Eremobia ochroleuca. The sequence goes on from OX451407.1 coordinate 2,291,386, forward strand.
AAAGAGGGATAGTATAAAGGTTCGATTTTGTTTTTTTGGAACATTAAAAATAGTGTAGTATTCGATCAATATTTATTTATAGAAGATTGTAATGAAGTTATCTCCGTGTAAGTATTCCTGTGCTATTTGAGATGACTGATTGCAGCAATGTGTGAGGTGTTTTGTTGAACCTAAACCTAATTAAGTGCACTAATACGATGCCATTAAAATGCCTTTTCTTCTCATAACTACTCACAAGCTGACTGAAATAATATAGCTTCATGCCCTTTCCTACTTTATGCAGATTGGAAGAGTTAGAAAAACCGATTTTCCAATGCAGACCACCTCTGTAGAGCTTTCCCCGAAATTCGTGTGATCACTTTTGCTTTACCGTCGAACGGGGTGACTATGTGCCTGGCAGGTGAAAATGTGCAATGGTAGTCTTAAGTTATGCTTTGATTAATAATCTAACTCAAATGTGTTTAACGCCATATTTTTAAAGCACTAATAGATTCGTAATATCTCGTGAATCTATTAGTGATTTAAAAATATGGCGTTAGACACATTTGAATTAGATTATTAATTGCACATTTTCACCTGCCAGGCACATAGGTAGTCACCCCGTTCGACTGTAGTAGGAAGTAAGAAATCTGGTATGTAGTCAGCTAGGCACTTAGGTACTACAGTGTCAACAATTGTGTCACCAGTACCGTCACGGTTGGTGAGTCGGTCACCACTTAGTGATTTAATCGCGTTACACCGCTTGCCTCACCTGTTACTTAAATGCAGTTGCTTAATTAGGCCACTACATATTTTCAGACAGTCTTAGGTGCTGAATGTTTTTCAGCAATGTTATTTTATAATGGCACCTGCTCGTAGCTAAATTCTTATTCGACTGAAATCTACACCGTAAGAAGAAGCTGAAGTTTGTCCATCAAACAGCCGTTTGTGCCTCAATGGAAGGTTGGTTATTTTACGTGCTTATAAGGGTAGCCAGAACTATCGCCTATTCGCCTTTGATGTGTCTAGAGCAGTGTGCTGTGATAAGGCTATCCACTGACACTACAACTTAGTACCTATTTGACTTTCAGGCTTCTAACCGTCAAAGCCTCAAATGACGTCATTATGTATTTTCCCATAACCACGTGTATCAGTGACCGTTTTGTCTTTTCTATACCTATCATAAATTCAAATAGACAATGGCGCCTTGTTCACAAACTAATTTAAGTTCAGTGCATCTTTTTCTTTCTCTTTCATTAAGAAAAGGACAGACTATAAATATTAGTTTAGTCCTGTCAAATTAAGATACTCCATAGACAAGATTAGATGTTATTAAAAAAATGGCTACTAAAAATACGTCAATTTACGTCAGGCGTTGAACAATTTGATAGCAGGACTAAACTAATATTTATCTTCTGTCCTTATCTTAATGAAATAGAAAGAAAAAGATGCACTGTTTAGTTCAGTTTGTGAACAAGGAAATCGGCGCCAATGTCAACTAACCTGAGATATCCGAAGGCTCGGTCGTCATCAGAGAACTGGGTGCGGAACTCTGTGAAGTCTGAGCCGCGCGCAGAACACACGATGCGGGCTCCGTCGAATTTGAACACCGCCCTGAGGAATTCATTTAGGACATTACATTACTTACCATCCTTCTCCTGCCCTTATATAAATTTATTTGTGGTCGGGGCAAAATGTCTTCTGCCATACTTCTCTATCACTCGTCATCTCTGTCTAGCCATTTCATCTTTCACACAGTGCATCCATCTTCTTTGTTCTTCCCCTACTCTTAAAGCCATTTACATTCATACTTAAACCTACTTTTATAGGAGCAACATGTCTTGTTCTTCCTTACTTCAGCACCCTAATTAAGTAACACACTATTAATATCAATTTGAATCATTTTGAAGCATATTTCTAATCTATTGCTCCATATGTTCGAAAAGTTGTCTGCTCCACAACGTAAATAACGTAATGAATGTTGTTGAACTGTCAAAATAAAACCCATTACTACTGATAGTGTGTTACGCAATTATCCTGCTGTATTAGTCGTCATCTCTGTAGTCATCCCTTTCTAGCCATTTCATCTTTCACACAGCCCATCCATCGCTTCTTTTGTCATACTTAAACTTACTTTTATACATACTTACATAAGGATATTAAATCCACCAATTTCCTATGGTAGACATCGTGGTACTTGACAAATGCACGTTCTTACACATGCTCTTGGCGTTCACCCATACCTACTTTACGTGAATTGGATGGTCATCACTATACAAACCGGTTGTGAGTAAGAATAAGAAATATTTTTATGACCCATCGCTTATTTCCAACCCTAGGGAATTTATAGCGTGGGTTAACGCTACATGCAAAAATGTTTACAAAGAGCAGAATTGAGTCAACTTGTTGTGTTCTTGAAATAGGTGACTGAAAATTACAGAATAGAGGGGTACCATTCATTGAATTCATTTAACATCATTAGGTAGGTACAGTCCGTTCATAGTTACTTTACCTCTGAGAGCAGTGAACAGGAATCTTATAAGAAAGGTCACTGTGATTTGGACGGTGATACAAAATCAGAGGAAAAATAAAGTGTGAACGGACTGCACACTGTTTGAAGGATCTTTTGGCACTCGGCTGACGTTGACAGAGGGGGCGCTGTTCGTAAACATTTGTGCAATTGTTTTGAGAAATGCATTGAAAGACAAGATGGCGGCGTTAGTTCCGATTTTGGCCACGCGCCAAAAGAACCTCGCAGTGCCCCTCGTTAGATAGATTTAAAAAACTTACCACTCAGTGGGCGATGTGTCAGATCTTACATCATCGTAGGCCGCCCGTATCGTATCCCTGTCCAGTCCAGTCGTCATTGTCACCTAAAACAAACGAACAATGGTATTTAATAATAAGAAAAATATAAAGATTTATAGATTCTAGAGATTATAAGAGAATGATGTGGTCTCCTGTAATTGGAAGCGCATACTAGTATTCGTCCCTGCTCTTGTAAAGTTACATGAAATTGTGTAGCCTCTGTTGGAGATCCAAATAAAATACTAAATGTACACTAATATTATACTCGTAAAGAGAAAATACTTGATTGTTTGTTTGTATCGAATAGGCTCCAAAACTACTAGACCGATTTGAAAAATCGTTTTACCATTAGAAGCCGACATTATCCCTGATGAACATAGGCTACTTTTTACCGCGGGAAAATGCTTCATTCCTACGGGAAAACGGGTAATAGGATTTAAACGGCGGGAATTCCGAATTCTACGCAAACGAAGTTGCGGGCAGATGCTAGTAAGAAATAAACTACCCGATGTTAAGTAGTCACCGACTCCTGTGAGAAATTTCTAGATAGAACATCACGGTACAAATCATAATATCGGGAATTGGACCTTTTAAAATACACGTTATAACGGCTTCAATATCACAGTGAGTAGCCTCCTTGGGTTTTGCTTCGAAGTAATAATTTTTCACACAATAAAATACACCCCCATCGCCATACCATCCCCAGAGCATTGAAAATTCAACAAAACGCATCTACCGCGTCAAAAAAACACATTTTCAACTCCCGGCGCTAAACTGTGTTAAAAACCAAGTGCTTGAAAAAAATCACTCGTGGCTACGAGGGCTGAATCAATAAAATGGTGTCCACAGCGAATAGCGAGGAAACTGAATAATATGCTATCTGTCTTACCCTGATTGTAAAAACTCACCTACTTATTGAATTTAATTGGCTTGATTTTCATACCGCAGGGCAATTTGCGTAACACACTATTAGTAGAAACGGGTTTCATTTTGACAGTTCAACAACATTCATTGCGTTATTTACGTTGTTGAGCAAGCACATTTTTCGAACATATGGAGTAATGGATTAGCAATATGCTTCAAAATGATTCAATTTGAGAGTAATAAATAGTGTGTTACGTAATTCGGGTGCTGCACTAAGTGAAAGACTGAGTAATAAAAATAAAATAAAGTAAAACATGAAAGAGAGACAAGAAAGTGTAAAGAAATATGTAGGGTTCAATATTTGTACCCTTCGTGTGCAGGTCCGATTAGCATTTTACCTCTTTTTTTTTGATCGCCTCTGGTTCTCCTGACACGTGCGTGTTTATTTATTTTCTATGTTGGGGGCCGCTAAGCTAATCCTCACGAACGTGTTTGTCGCGTTGTGTTTGCGAACTCCAAGAAAATAGATGTGGTAATAAATGAGTTACGATTATTTTTATTTCCTTCGTACGGTATTTTTGATTCTTATAATTAGGTCCTGCAAACCCAAATAAGTCCCTAATTGATTGATCGTCACTCGGAAACATAATGCCTTGCTTGTTAGACCAAAAACGATCTTAGATAGAACCTCGCTTTCCCGATAGTTTGTTGGAAATTAGGTATATAGCTAGATCGCTAATTAGGAAGTTCAAGTATGTTCCTGTAAGTTAGTAACTTTGTTAGCAGGAAAGAATGTTTACAAGCTTTTATTCATAGCTCCAGGTTTCTTCAAGTTTTCGTTGCTAACCTTGCCTATGTTTGACTTACAAGGAAGGTATCCCGACGTGTCACCTCCGATTTTTTTGTGGCTGATATATGTTATTCTCCATCAAATTTTAAGAGACACGTATTTTTTTTTTTGCTAACGCGCCTTTTTTGGGGGTGAAATAGCCCCCTAAACATTACCACCTTTCGGGGCAGTTTGAGGGTTTTACATACTTCTAGTTAATATTTTTCCAAAAGACCAAATGGATATATTAATATCTAGCATTATTATATGGATATATTATTAGCTAGCGAAACTCTGCAGACATAATGGGTATCGAAATATGAACACAAAAAGATTTAATGTTTCTTTTTAAAGGGTCAACGACCGCTGGCAGTGTTGTCACTCGAAGTATGAGTTGAGAAAATATGTTTCATCGTGTTTCGATATCGGTATCAATCACATCTGTGAAGTTTATAAAAAAAAAACTGATTTTTTAAACTGATCACCACACACGGTAAACACATTCACCAGAGCGTTTGTGCATATTCTCATAAAGTTCGTGTACGTACGAGAGAAGAAGGAAGCAACAGGACACCCGAAAAACATTCGACGATTTCAGAACAATCTTTCCATTTAAAAGTCCTTGCTTGCTGCCTAGACCGCTACGCTTTCGTCTTTTTTGCAATCTATCTAAAACGTTCTGTAGTGTCTTTTGTTCAAGAAAAAGTAAAAAAAAAAAAAAAACAACCGTTGACAGTCACAGCCTAATTCTGCGGACATGTCCTCTTATCTAAGAGTTTCATAATAATGAATGACATCACTGTGCTACGTTCTGCAATAATCCAATTACTTCCGAAATTAGTTTAGGTGACAGGAAAATTGCAGACAAATTAGACTTTTAAAGTTCTCTGTATAGGAGGTATATATTGAACCCATACTTAATTTTTAAAGAAATCAAAAATAAGTCATTTTGAATCCAAATCAGTCTGAGAATCAGCACTTTTTGAACGTCAAAATTACATAAGACAGTCCCCCAAAGCGCCCGCCCTTCACCACGTCCTAACGCTTTAGCTAGGAAATGGCGCAACAAACTCCCCAGCATTTCCTAGAATGAACTACGACTACCGAGTTATTAAAGCTCAGGTGAATCTTCGAACCAATTTGATGGGAGATCGATCAGCTGGGTTGCGTAACACACTATCAGTAGCAATGGCTGTCATGTTGACAGTTCAACAACATTCATTGCGTTATTTAAGTTGTTGAGCCGACAAATTTATCGAACATATGAAGCAATGGATTATCAATATCCTTCAAAATGATTCAAATTGAGATTGATGCAGCGGGACTGCATCAATCTCAATTTGAATCATTTTTTCATACAAATATAAACAAGAATTTGCTATCCGTGCGTGAAGAACTGTCTTGAAAACCGTTTCGCATTAATTCTGATTAAAACAAAAGATCAAGAGAAGAATTGAAAAATGTCTTCAAATATTTATTTGAAGGTTGAAAAAAACTAAGTCTCTCCAACCACACCGCAGTGAAAATACAACATTTAAGTGTAAATTGAATTACTGACATTTAAATTAGAGTGTCACAATCATCGATTTATTTTATTAAAAGCTTAAAGTCCATGAAATTGGTTTCCATTTTGAACGTTTCGATAGATTGATATGGACTTACTACTCTACTGTCAACACAAATATAGGTTTCTACGTTATTTCGTAATACGATATCGAACTGTCTCGCCAAACATGCGGTCTCGATAAACGGGAGAAATCGATTTATAAACCGTTGAACCATTTCTTTTGTAAGTAATCGGACTCTGTTATGTTATCTTATTCGAGTTTAATCGGTTCGATCTTTTTCATTTCCTTAACGAATGGAAGAGAATTGGTGTTATTTTTTGACGCAGATGTACGATTATTCTATATAGAAGTTTGGTTTGCAATGCTATTTAAATAGTTTAAATCATGATCAAGGATTAGTTAAAATATCCGTATGAGACAGGTATCAAGGTTCAGACGATCAACATTTGGTTAGGCTTATGAATCTAACAATTACCTATCATTTTAAAAATATTAAACAAAGTGCCTGCTTGGGTTTGAACCCACGAACTCAAAAGTCGCGGCCGGTATTATTTCATCACCACTTCTCTCAAAACGGTGAGGGAAAACATCGTGGAGAAACCGGCATGTCCTACAACCAAAAATCCAAAGACATGTGACATCTGCCAACTGACCATTGGGCCCGCGTGGTGGAACATGGCCCAAACACACACATTATAGGCTGGTTATACTCTGGTATACTAAAAATGGTATTTGTTGTCAGTTTAAGGTAAGGCAACCATGAGTGTTTGGCGAGCCTACGGCGTAACTGCGTAACACACTAACAGTTTTCGCTTTGACAGTTCAACAACATTAATTGCGTTATTTTCGTTGTAGAGCAGACATATTTTTCGAACATTATGAAAGCAATGGACCTTAGAACTGCCCGTTGGTCTGGTGGTCGCAAGCGCGACTGCTGAGCGTGGGGTCCTGGGTTCGATTCCCGGGTCGGGCAAAAGTGTTATTTGGTTTTTCCATTGGAAATATCTGCCGGGCATTACTCCGGGCCGTTACTACGCCCGGAGTTTGGAAGTTGGTGGTGTGATACCCCCGTGCCTCGAAAAGCCGTTGGTCCTGCGCCTGATCTCTTTCCCGCTTTCCCATCGGACTATGAGAGTGAGGGAAGAGAGAGTACTCCTGTGTCTGCGAACACACTTGTGCATTATTGCACTATAATATCTCCTGCGCCAAAGGCTCGTCTCCGCTGAGATTGTCATGGCCGAAAATCGGTCATCATCATCTGCCTAGCCTTTTTCCCAACTATGTTGGGGTCGGCTTCCAGTCTAACCGGATGCAGCTGAATACCAGTATTTTACATGGAAACCTATCTGACCTCCACAACCCAGTTACTGGGTAATACACGATACCCCCAGGTAAGACTGGTTGTCAGACTTTCGGGCTACTGACGACCCATAACGACTGTCAAAGATCTACGAATGACAGCCGGGACCAACGGCTTAACGTGCTTTCCGAGGCACGGAGCGGTCTCGGTATGTAAAGATGGTCACCCATCCACAGACCAACCGCGGCAAGCGTAGCTTAACCTGATTGATCGATCTGTGCGGCTGTTATTATTTAGCCACGGGCCCCTCCATGGCTGAAAATCGGTCTGGAGGACTTTATTTATTTACCTTAGAAGAGCAGGAGAATCCTGAATGGCACGAGTCACCGTCCTCTGTGCGGAACTCATGCCCTTCAGTATCAGGACACGAGTCATCTTCCTTCCCATCCTTCACGATCGTATACAGCTCATCTATCCGGTTCTTCAGGATCTTAATCTCAGACTTGAGCTTTCTCCTGTCAGTAGAAACCTCTTCTATAGCTATAATTTTCTCCGAGAACTGCGCCAGAGTTTTCCGCAGTTCGTCCACATTTTTGTTCAAAACTTCGAATTTGTCAATGATCTGGGTCTGATTTTCTGTCAACTTGTTTATGTGGTCCTGCAACAACTTGTAGCTGACTTCTCCATGCTGGGTGTCCTCCCCGTCCATATTAAACTTGAGGGTTCAGAATTTGTACATTTTAAACGAGTTTTACGCAGATACTACTTTTTAATATGCTAAAAGTGTTACGTTCCGGGGATTTTGTCATATTTGACAATTGGTTTTAGTGTTTTTTTTTTATTTACAGTCGCTTTTTTTGGCCAGTAGCGTTACTCATTTAAGACCCAGAACCTTTTTGGTTTGATTTGTTTAACGTCGTCAAGCGATCCATTTCTGCCTAGTAATATTATAAGCATGTGTTGTCCCACGTCCCACATTCATTTAATCACCACTGCCCTCAAAACGGTGAAGGAAAACTTCGTGAGGGAACTGGTATGTCCTAAAACCGAAGACATGTGACATCTAGATCTACCAACCCGCACTGGGCCCGCGTGGTGGATTACGGCCCACTCCCTCTCACACAGAGGAGGCCTGGGTCCTAGCAGTAGGAATGTTATAGGCTGATTATTTTATTTATTTATTTATTTATATTTATATTGTCCCACTGCAGGGTAAAGCCTCCCTTCCATCTTTCTGCCTACCAATGGTAAAAAAGTGTGTAAATACTTTTGACGAAATAAATCTAAAAGAAGCTATTAGGTAGGTACAGACGCCAGCACATCAAGCTACCCGAAACTGTCAGATTTTCCCAATGAACTTTGAACCTTATGCTTTAGCGATAAAGTTGAAAATCTATTAAAGAAATCTGACAGATTGTAGTAGCTTGATGTGCTGGCGTCTGTACATGAAAAAATATAAAGTTCGTTTACCGTAACAGAATAGGCGCAAAATGTAACAGAAAAAACAAAACAATCTATTTTTGCAACAGCGCCCTCGGGACGGTACACCTATATTTGTACAGAGAGCAATGACCAAAATCATCTCATTTCAAAAACATGACTGACACATAACTGACTTCTTAGTGACTACACTACATAATTATAGCGCACAAAACACGTTTCTTATATGGGGGACACCCTTTAAGTTTTTTTCCTTTATTTTATTTTGAGCAAGCGTGGCTGTCCATTTATTTTACGTAAGACAATTTTGACCACTTTTTGAGGCCCCCTCCTTCTGCTCAAGAAAAATATAAGACCTGTTTCCCGGATACTGTAAACAGGATGCTTGTGTGAATATGTATATTTAAACACGTGCATTACTTAACAGGATCCTGCAAAAAACCGTACCTGCAAAAAACGGGATCTTGCCGTGGGAAAGAGCCCTCACGGTTCAAAAAAAGAGAAAGATACAGCCCTGTGACAGACGGATGGACAGCGGAGTCTTAGTAAATATCAGGGTCCCGTTGGCAACCTTACCTTTGGGTACGAAACTCTAAAAAGAAAAACTTTCATCGCATTAACGTTGCACACATTCCGACGCCATCTTGCAGACAAGCGCGGGAAAAAAAAACTGTTATTTTGCAAAAAGTTTATCAATCACGGCACGGCACGGGCGTCCGAGCGCGACGCTACACGGCAAGATCGCGGATCACTTTCATTTGAGCGAAAACATCTGAGGAACTGGAGCAAACGTGGGCTGGTGCAAGGTATGAGAGCGAAAGAAATGGTGCATTCAAAATCCACGACAGAAGATACGTCGTCTAGTTTAGTTTATTCAAATAATCATCATAATTCGTGTCATTCATTATCCTGAGCTCTGCTATTAGCCTGTTGATGGCTAATCTTCTCTGGTCTTTCATCCCTGCTACCTGCTACCAACTTTACTGACTAATCACTGCTATAACCGTCCTATAACGGCAAGAGCTCTTTCTTACAACCACTTACACGAAAGTGAGAAGTTGCCGCTTGCCAAGTAAACCTCGTTCAGAATGTGCTACTCTACTAACTGTACTAGTACTACAGAACCCAGCATCGCATAAATATGTTAGCGGTCACGCCCTTTATACCTGGAGGCTTTTATTTAATTTTGATTTATTAATTTTTGCTTGAGTACGTATAGTTTTTTTATTGTATTTCTTGGTATATTGGCGTTGCTAGCTGACATATGGAAAATAATTTAATTTAGTGTTCTGTGTCTTGTAATGTTAATTACTTTGCATGCCTTGTATTGTATTCAGTCAAGTATTTTCTAACTGAACAGACAGCTGTGCTGCTGGGGAGTTTGTTGCGCGACTTCTTCTTCCCAGCGAAAGCACTAGGAAGTGGTGAAGGGCGGGCGTTTTGGGGGACTGTCTTTTGTAATTTTGACGTTCGAAAAGTGCTGATTCTCAGCCTAGTTTGAATAAATGACTTTTGATTTTGATTTTGATTTTGACTCGTATCAATATAAATCTGCTTTTATCATCCTCCCCTCCTGCCAATACTCCACTTTATTTGGGGGCCCGTGGCTAAATAATAACAGCCGCACAGGTCGATCGATCAGGTTAAGCTACGCTTGCCGCGGTTGGTCTGTGGATGGGTGACCATCTTTACATACCGAGACCGCTCCGTGCCTCGGAAAGCACGTTAAGCCGTTGGTCCCGGCTGTCATTCGTAGATCTTTGACAGTCGTTACGGGTGTCAGAAGCCCGAAAATCTGACAACCAGTCTTACCTAGGGGTATCGTATTACCCAGTAACTGGGTTGTGGAGGTCAGATAGGCAGTCGCTCCATGTAAAATACTGGTATTCAGCTGCATCCGGTTTGACTGGAAGCCGACCCCAACATAGTTGGGAAAAGGCTAGGCAGATGATGATGATTTGGGGTCGGCACAGTAGTCTTTTTGTGAAGAATGTATAGGTACTATAATTATTATTATGTACGGTAGGCCGCATGTTATAATGACAAAACCAGTTTATTTCTGTTTTTGTTTTTGTGTGAATAATGGCGCTTATTCCCTTATTCATAAACTAAGCTTTATTAAGATAGCGTCTACCTCGGCACGGACCCTCTAACTTTGAATAGCGCCTTTAGGGTATGTATAATATGTTCTGTGGAATAGCGTCTGTCGTTGGGTGGGCAATCGAATTATATTCGTGTTTTTACTTTTATCTAATGCCAGCAAAGTGCTTTTGTCCCCCACGCCCCTGCTATCAACCGTTCGGTTACCCCCCCTAAGCTTAACCTTGACCCAAGTGTGACCAAACGGTCGCGAAGTATGAAATCATACAAGTCAAGGTCAAAGCCAAGTGCGCCGTTTTAGTGTTTCTTTCAGTGTCAAATTCGCTTAGGTCTCTTTTACAGAAAAAGGTAAAAAATTACTTGTCTTTCGCATTCGTTCTTCGTTTATAGCAAGTTAGTAGTTTGAGCAGCGGCGGTCCAGTGGTAGCAGCCGCGAGTGACGACTTGTAGGTCGTAGGTTCGAACCCAGGCAGGTGATTTACTTTGTGTAAATTATTTCATTATCACTGCTCTCGAAACGGTGAAGTCCTAGGACCAACATGGAGGACTTGTGACTTCTACCAACCCACACTGGGCCCGGGTGGTATATTATGGCCCACTCCTTCTCACAGAATGTAAGAGGCCTGTGTCCCAGCAGTGAGAATATTATAGGCTGATTGTATTCATGCTTCGTTTACAAGTTTGGCAATTGTTTTGTGGTCTATTTTAACCTTAATACAGCCGTGCGATTCTGTAACCATCTCACCGTGAAAGCTTGGGTGAAGTGAGCGTGGAGTGAGCTGTCATTCGCTAGGGACTAACACTATTATGCTCACTTCACTTATGATTACAGCCGTGCGATTCTGTAACCATCTCACCGTGAAAGCTTGGGTGAAGTGAGCGTGGAGTGAGCTGTCATTCTCTAGGGACTAACACTATTAGGCTCACTTCACTTATGATTACAGCCGTGCGATTCTGTAACCATCTCACCGTGAAAGCTTGGGTGAAGTGAGCGTGGAGTGAGCTGTCATTCGCTAGGGATTAACACTATTAAGTGCTCACTTCACTTATGATTTCACGGTGAGATTTTTACAGAATCGAACGGCAGGGTGAGATTTATACAAAATCGACCGGCAGGTTGTATTTGAAATAATTGAAAAGGGGTCATTGTAGTCATGTCAACTCACCATTACGAACAACTTTTACGATGGGTCCAACCCTGAAATAGCGCAAAAAAAAACAGCTGCTCCCTACATTTTGTCGAGTGATGTAAACGATTTCAGGGTTGTCGCATATACAAATAATTTCGGGTTTTCACTCAAATTTGTATTTACTTGTATGTATGTAGTACACCCAAAGCCAGATAAGACACGTCCCTTGTTATATCGTCAGTCGTCGTGCGAGTTGATCCTATGTTAATAAATAGTAATAAAGTACTAACTATTGCCCGCAACTTTGCGATCCAGGATGAAAAGTAGCCTATGTCCGTCTCCAGCAGGATAATTGCGTAACACACTATCAGTAGCAATGGGTTTCATTTTGACAGTTCAACAACATTCATTGCGTTATTTGCGTTCTTGAGCAGACATATTATTCGAACAGATGGAGCAATGGATTAGAAATATGCTTCAAATTATTCAAATTGAGAGTAATAGTGTGTTACGCAGTTAGGGTGACAGTCAGAGTGAACCCATATGCCTTTCATACAAATCCGTTCCGCCGTTTTAACTAACTTTCGCTTTTTATATTATTGGTTAGCATTGCATTTAGTATGTAAATCGCTATGCGCTCTAAACTTGCACCCGTCTCTGTAAGTGTTAGTAGATGTAGATGACAAACGGAAATATTTTTATCTTATGTTTGCTCAAGAGTTTATTTGCTCGATTAACGCTTATTTTACAAAAGAAAGTTGTCGGTATTGTACGATTTAATCGCTGGAGTGTGTTTTAACAGGTAATAAATCAACCGTTTCTTTCGGTATGATGTTTCGTAAAAGTTAGATTACTGGGGATGTCCGAGAGAATGGGCAGCATTATAACCTTAAAGACAGATGTGTTGCTGGGGAGTTTGTTGCACCACTCCTTCCAAGCTAAAGGAAGAATTTGTGCAATTATTTTGTGAACTTTGAAATGTATTTAAAAAGCAAGATGGCGGCGTTAGTTCCAATTTCGGCCACGCGCGCCACAATAACCTTGTCGCGTTAAATCTGCGTAACCACAGACAAACAGGAAAGAAATCGATTCTTACATATTTACCTAAGGCAATAATATTAATAATTGACACGCGTAGTATAGAATTATTATTCATTAATTATGTTCATAGAATTAATTAGGATAGAGGGTTTCCTCTTCATGTTTACGCTAACCACTGGATAAATAAGTTTTGAAAATGAATGTTATTTTAGGGCAGAGTAAGCATAGACACCAGCACATCAAGCTACCCGAAACTGTCAAATTTTCCCAATCAACTTTGAACCTTATGCTTTAGCGATAAAAAATGAAAATCTATTAAAGAAATTTGACAGATTGTAGTAGCTTGATGTGCTGGCGTCTGTACATAGGTAGATAAATATTTTTTACTGTTTCTATAAAATATCAATTTGCTCAATTAAATAAAAACGTCATTCTACAATTCTTCTTCTTAGCGTGTCGATGGCAATCTAAATGGATTCGGCCAAGAATTCGGCTTCGGAGAGACTAGTAAGAAGACAGAAAGCCGCACTCTAATTGCGTAACACACTATTCCTCTCAATTTGAATAATTTTGAAGCATATTGCTAATCCATTGCTCCATAATATGTTCGAAAAGTGTGTCTGGTCAGCAACGTAAATAACGCAATGAATGTTGTTGAAATGTCAAAATGAAACCCATTGCTACTGATAGTGTGCCGCGCTGTTCAGAGTAACACCAAGATATTTAGAGGAGTTACTGTGCTCCATGGACAGTAGACAAAGCGCCTCTCTATTGCGGAGATGAATTCGAGTAAGACTATGATATTATAAGACTGGGTTTTGCTCGGATTGGGTTTGAGTTAGTATTCTATCATTTTAAAAGAATCTATTAAATACTACTTATTCTTAATGAATAATACACTGACCTTAATTTATATTATGATGGATAAATACTTAATATACTTTCGATATCCCGCTAATCGAAAAAAAAGTCATGAACCTAACGGTCACCCATCGAATAACTGACCGGATTAAAGTACGCTTAATCACAGAAAGCAGATGAGTTGAAGATGAGTGGTGACGGTGTTGAGTGATGATGGTGGTGTTGGGTGAGTGTTGTGGGTGAGATGAGTTGTAGGATATACAATACCTACTTATAAGAAAATCAAAACGTAGCTATTTAATGTCACGCGAACGAAGTCGCGGGCAGGAGCTATACAACGTGTAACGTTAAATGCGCAAAACCTCAGACGCCCCAACTGATTTTTAATTTAATTAACCTATTTCAGAGAGAAAATAAGTCATTCAAAAAATTGCAAAGGTTTTATGTGCTGTTTTAGTTTTACTGGCCATTCTGATCGTTTCTTGCGTCTGCGACGACGCTTTATAGAGGGAGGAGTCGTCACCGGGCCGCTGCGCCGCGCTCACTTTGGCTTGCTTGACCTATTAATAAATAGACACGGCAACGTTTTTAATGAAGATTTTTTGAAAAATGTGACCTATATTAAAAAGTGGTTCAATTAATTGTGCTCGTTATTCTGATCAAACTATTTTCAGGTTTTGCGCATTTAACGTTACATGTTGTATAGTTTATTCTAATTTCATATTTATTTCTAACTCTTCGTCAAACTTAGTTATTCATTCGACATCTGGCCAACTAAATATTATTGTGTAGGTACTTATTTAAAAACTGAATAATTTTTTCGTTTTAAATTGTTTACAGTTCGGCTTAAGGTTTTGTACAGACGGGCAACTTTAGATCGCATGTTAGCGATAAAAAGTTGTTGGTAATCAAAATGTTAAAAGGTTGAGGATATTCTTAAGTATTTATATATATTATTATCAATATTCAATCTAATCTCTTCACCACCCTTGGTTGACTGGTAGAGAATGCCTAACGCATTAAGTCCGCCTTTGTACCTTTTGTGCGAAAAGTTTAAATAAATTAATAAATATTTATGTAATTTAAAAAAAATATAATTTCACTAAGCTTTGACTGCCGTAAAAAAGTTTCCAATACTTACCTACCTATCAGCGGGCGCAACTCCAAAATTTATTTTTTGAAACATTAATAAGTTTATACATAAGTACTTAACTTTGTCAAACCAAAACAATAAACTTAGCACTGTTGCATGTTGGGCCGAAGTCTCTGGTTAAAGAGAATTATTTTATAATTGACTAGCGACTCGCCCCTGCTTCGCACGATTTTTACGACTTGACAAAACATCGAAGCTTATTTAATAATAAAATATTAAGTAATGATTTACTTGACTAGATAGATAGTACAACTACATTGTTTATGAATAAGAAAGTTACTAATCTTCAACCCATTAAAAGTCGCTTACCAACAAACACATGCATTCTCAGCATCTCGTCTACATCGAACCTAACTTCGATCGTTCGTTCAACTCCGGCGCATGCGTCATTTGACTTTATTTAGATCCATAGAGTGTTAACCTTGGTCCGGTGTCATCTCCCGATGGGCGAGCGTTGTAGTCTGGACTGGACTTGGCTTTAAATGGAGTAGTGGGACAAGGAATGGAATTTATAATTGGATTAAAGACTTTCTTTAAGAGATTTGATTGGTGGATTAATTAGTAATATGTTAACAAGGGTTGGTGTTAAATGGGTTATGGTTCTTAAATATGCTTTTTACGAGGCCGTTTCTGTGTGCAAAAAGACACTAGGTACTATTAATATAACTTGAAAAAGAAAGAAAATAAAATATTGAAAATATTGAATTTTTATGAAATTTTACTGACGAGGTCTGAAACGACATTGGAAGCCACTTTTTAGCACGAACCTCAAAGCCCCGTTCACACGCACTCCTTACAAAAAAAAAGGTAAAAAAAAAATACCAAAACTCTCCCAAAACCAACTTACCTTAAATAAGTTCCCGAAGCAAATATCGGTATCATCACAGACCAGTCACAAAACCCCAAGTTTAGTTATATATCACCAACTAATCTTCATGCATTCATACTTACTCGGGAATCGTAATATCTTATCTGTGGTACTTAATGTCAGTTATCAGCGATTGGTTACTGAGAAATTGACAAGGAATGTACTTGTTTGTAGTACCACGCCTTTGTCAATGGGTTCAGATAGCTCTGTTCTACGGCTTTTCTTATAATTAAACTTGTAACTACTACTGGGACACAGGCCTCTTCGCTGCGAGAGGGAGTGGGTTGTAATAAACCATGCGGGCCCAGTGGCGGGGGTTAGTAGATGTCACGTGTCTTCGAATTTTTGGTTTTAGGACATATTTTCCGTTTCCTCACAACTAAGTAAAACAGTTCTTGCTTAAAAGTTCAAATCCTGACTGGAAAATTCGATTCTGTAAAAATCTCACCGCGTGAAATCACAAGTGAAGTGAGCACTTAATAGTGTTAATCCCTAGAGAATGACAGCTCACTCCACGCTCACGTCACCCAAGCTTTCACGGCGAGATGGTTACAGAATCGCACGACTTTTTGATGTCGATTTTATTCCACAGTTAAAATTTTATCTGTCGATTGAAACATTAGCCCGTGGTTAAATAATAACAGCCGCACAGGTCGATCGATCAGGTTAAGCCACGCTTTGCCGCGGTTGGTTTTTGGACCGTCTTTACATACCGAGACCCCTCCGTGCCTCGGAAAGCACGTTAAGCCGTTGGTCCCGGCTGTCATTCGTGAATCTTTGACAGTCGTCACGGGTAGTCAGAAGCCCGAAAGTCTGACAACCAGTCTTACCAGGGGGTATCGTATTACCCAGTAACTCGGTTGTGGAGGTCATATAGGCAGTCGCTCCATGTAAGATACTGGTATTCAGCTACCGGTTAGACTGGAAGCCGACCTCGACATAGTTGGGAAAAGGCTAGGCTAGATGATGATTGAAAAATTAGCCCTTAAACTGACAAAACTTTCGGGCTTTGGACTTGTGAACAGCATTATTAGAGGACACGTTAACATTGATTGAAGTTCGATACGGTAACGTGTGTGTGAGTGGTTGTGAATAGCTGTGCGGAAGTGCCAATTGGGTCCTGCGGTACTAAACTCTGGTCGGTATGACATTTGTCAGGCTATTTCGGCTATAATCCGATCTCGACTGTGTGCCAATAAAGTCACGTGTGTCACTTTTAGGTACCAAGTGTAATTTAGGCCGTGGTCCATCAGTTCGATTCGGTGATGTTTTCTGGCAGCAAAGCCTTTGTTTGATCGTGACTCTGAGTTCTTTAGTCACAAGAAACCACGATGACGCCGAAGCGTCAGCGTTCTTTAACAATGAAATAAAAATAATTTACTCTCCAATTTCTTTTCCATTTCGCGATGATCAAATGAAACTAGTAACTAGTGCAAACTTTCTATTTTCTGTTTAACAATAAATTAATTATTATTTTTTCTCATAACGCTTTATCGTTATAATATAACGTTTATTATTAATTTAAGTTTTCCGTCGTAAGCTGTAACGGTAATGAGTGAAACTTCTCGTAATGACTTGAATATGTATTGCTTGATGAAAGGCCGCCCACACGCCTACGACTTGTCAGATTTCTATGCGATGAGTCGCTAGCGTAAATTAGATGTCCGAGTGCTTATTACGTTATAAAGTTAATGTTATTTCCATAATGAATTCGTTAGGTAGGTGTAACCGTGTAACTGACAAAACTGCCGATCTATTCGGTGGCTAGTGAAGTGAGCTGTCATTTCATCTGATGCTAGGGATTCACACTATTGACAGCTCAATTCACCTAAGTTTTCACGGTGAGATTTTTTGCTTTGCGATGGAACGTGCCAAGCAAATCGTAGTACTTACCTACATTTAAATTTATATGCAAACTCCTTTCGCACTAATTCGCCGTTGGAGAAGTGAGCTTGAAGTGAGTTGTCAATAGTGTCAGATGCTAGGGGCATCAGGTGAGCTTACTTCACCTAAGTTGTCACGGTGAGTTGTTTATAAAGATCGGCTGTTATCCACGAAAAAGAAAAGTGCATTTGGTGATCTCAGTTGTAAGATGGATAGAGATGACCAACCGTGCGATTCTGTAATCATCTCACCGTGAAAACTTGGGTGAGATTTTTCCAGAATCGACCGGCTGTCTCGCTCTAAGAAAAATCAAGATGCGAAATCACTCGGACATTCATAAAAGCTCAGTAATCGTTATAAGCGTAATCAGTCTCCAACATTCCCACTACTGGGACACAGGTCTTCTCTTGGTGAGGGGGAGTGGGCCGTACCGTAATCCACCACGCGGGCCCAGTGTGGGTTGATGGATATCAATCGTTATTTTTCATCGATAAAAGTCGCAAATGGTTCGTGTATCTAAAGGTGATCCACTCGAGCAAATAATTTATTGCTTTTGTTGACACCCACGGAAAGAAATGGGTTAACCCGCGGACCACACGTGAAGTCGTTAGCGCCAATTTAAGTAAATGAGTTGTAGTTTGTAGTGAACGGTACAGTTGTGGGCGGTGCGTTGGATTGGCAAGTATTCGTAAGAGCAACGAAAAGGTACAGACGCCAGCACATCAAGCTACTACAATCTGTCAAACTTTAATAGATTTTCAACTTTATGGTTAAAGCATAAGGTTCAAAGTCGATTGGGAAAATTTGGCAGTTTCGGGTAGCTTGATGTGCTGGCGTCTGTACATTTTAATCATTGTCAATAAACCTCACGGTTTAAACTTTTGCGCTAGGAATGTCAAAACGGGATTATGGCCACTTCAAGTAAATTGTTGGTTTATTTTTAATGTGTGTTTACATAAACTAAAAACCCATTGCGTAAGGAGTTTCAATACAGAAAAAAAACCTTTGTTGGCGCCGATTCCCTTCTTCACAAACTAAACTAAATTTAAGTTCAGTGCATCTTTTTCTTTCTATTTCATTAGGACGAGGACAGAAGATAAATATATTAGTTCAGTCCTGTCAAATTAGTCAGCGCCTGACGTAAATTGACGTATTTTTAGTACCCAGTTTTTTGATCACGTCTAAACTTGTCTATGGAGTATCTTAATTTGACAGGACGAAACTAATATTTATCTTCTGTACTTTTCTTAATGAAATAGAAAGAAAAAGATGCACTAAACTTAAATTTAGTTTTGTTTGTATTTATACTCCTTAAACAATGTGTCAGGTATACTTTTCGCAACATTGTTATTTTTTATAAACATTAAAAGCCTGTGATATCCCACTGCAAAGGCCCTACTCTCTTCCCACATCATTAAGTGACGAACAAAAATCCTGTAGAAACTTTGAATCCACTTGTAAAAGCTAAGATACCTATTTGGAGTTTTCATCTGTCAATGACCCTAATGTCATGTCACCAGCAATAATTGCGTAACACACTATCAGTAACAATGAATTTCATTTTGACAGTTCAACAACATTCATTGCGTTATTTACGTTGTTGAGCAGACAAATTTTTCTAACATATGGAGCAATGGATTAGCAATATGCTTCAAAATTATTCAAATTGAGAGTAATAGTGTGATACGCAATTAGGGTGCCGATCAACTGCAGTGATTTGTCGCATTGCAGTGCGTAGCGGACATAATGAAACCACGTTTAATCGGCCGCGTGTAGCAGTCCTGCCGCACCGCACGAGACTGCTCTTCCGACGCGGAACGCACAACGCTTTCCAATTTTCAAATAGCTACAGATCATTGTTTACCTGCTGCGATAGTTATTAATTACTTAATTTCATTGCTAATTACCGATATGATCAGCTTTAATTAGTAATTGATGCTTAACATGCTGAAGCGCTTAAAACGTTGAAGAAAAACCTCGAGAAGAAATTGAAATGTCGAAGAAGCATAAATTCGAAGATTTTTTGACATACAGTCAACGCACATCATTGATAACACTTGCACTAGGTACGAAAATCCCCTTACTGCTATGATATACACAGTGGTGGCCCAGTTGAGATCAGTGATGTGGTTTCCCAGGTAACGGCCCCGACTTACGAGTTGTGGGTCGGGCGAGTTCAGTTAAAACTGGAAATTATAGGGTGACTGGTAATTAGTGATCGATACTTAAACACATGATTCTACTCATGACAACAAACAACTTTTACTATCGGACCAAATCCGAAATCGCGAAAAAAAATCAGCTGTTCCCTACTAATTACCAGTCACCCTATACAACGTGTAACGTTAAATGCGCAAAACCTCAGACACCCCAACTGATTTTTAATTCAATTGACCTATTTCAGAGAGAAAATAAGTCATTAAAAAAAATGTAAGCGTTTTATGTGCTGTTTTAGTTTTACTGGCCGTTCTGATCGTCTCTTGCGTCTGCGATGACGCTTTATCGAGGGAGGAGTCGTCACCGGGCCGCTGCGCCGCGCTGACATTGGCTTGCTTCACCTATTAATAAATAGACACGACAACGTTATTAATGAAGATTTTTTGAAAAATGTGACCTATATTAAAAAGTGGTTCAATTAATTCTGCTCGTTATTCTGATCAAACTATTTTCAGGTTTTGCGCATTTAACGTTACACGTTGTATAGCTTGATGTGTCGCCGTGTGTACCGCACAGTTTTACCAACATTGAAAACTAAGTAAGTACATACTAAACCGTTTCCCTATTCAAATAGCCATCTAAAAATACTTTTAAAAACCAGAATGGCAGTTCATCCTCCAACCGAATGATCCATAACAACGATTTTTATTCTCGGTTCATTGCACTGGCTTGTCACTCCTCTATGTGTGGCCATAACAGGCTGTAACTGGCCAGTGATACAATGTGGCTTTGTACAACCACACATGTGGCTGGGACATCACTTCCGGATAGTTTTTAGGGTTCCGTACCAAAATGGTAAAAACGAACACTTATGGTGCGGACTCAGTCTGTTGAAATTTGGAATAGTTTTAGATGGCGTTTGCCCAACTATTTTGCAAATAAGAAAAAAAAAAATGTTTTTTTTTTTGTGACTAGGGCATGTGGGGTATCATATGAAAGAACGCTGTTTGCACATTCTCAAACTTTTTTTTTAAGCCGCATAGTTTTCGACTTTTGATGAAAAATGTAAAAAAAATACCGTTTTCCCTCATCTCCCAAGTTTGCATAGAGATAAATCTGAAATCATTCCATGCGATAGAAGTTTATGTAAAGATTACAGAAAAATAAAACGATGTCTCTTACAAAAATTAGATTAGTTCCACTTAGGTACACAGTATCGCATCGAAATAATTCGATTGTTATCGATTGCACGTATTGAATCGATTCGATTATTTTAAACAAGCGCAGCGCAAGTTATTCTACTGATGAATACGGTTCGACACCGCAGTGTTATAATTATTCTACGAATATAGGCCTTGCCTATGAAAGTTTAATATATACGTAGGTAGGTACGGAACCTTCGGGCCTCGATGCGGGAGTCCGACTCGCTCTTGTCCGGTTTTTTTGTGCTTTTAAACGGGGCTTCGATTTTCGAATTCGTGAATGAATCTGGCTGGTAGGTATGGTAGGTATCTGGTGGTTCTGTAATGAATGTTGCTCGTTGTCTGTTTATGAGAGTTGGGGTTACTGGTATTTGTCTGTAGAGTTAATTAATGTATATGAAGAACAATATTTTAGAAAGAAGTTCTTTAACGCGTCTTACCGTAGGAGTAAACTGGTAGAAATCGTCACGTAACGAAATAGCGTTATGAGATCTTTGCGATTTTCTCTCTGTCTCTTTCTTTAGGATTATATTTAGTAAGAATTATATTATACACGAGTGTGTGTGCGTGCAAGTATCGCGTAAGAATTTTTTTCCCTGACGGGGGTCCGCCGACCGCACACGTTTTTTTTTTCTGTGATGAAAAGCATTCCTATTCTGTCTTAGTCCAGCTGAATACAAAGCTTCCCCTCCTTATCCATATCCTCCTTATATGCAAAATTACAATGTTACCTTAAATTAGGATAGGATTTAGAAATGTAAACGAAACGCAATTTTCTTTTCGTCTTTCTCTCTCTCTCTTGCGCTGTCCACTGTCTTGTCATGCACTTGAGTGTCCTGCTGATATCGAATGAATCCCTTTTAATTAATTCATTCTTGTCTTATTTTCATATAATTCATCAGGGCAAATGTGGAGAATTTATAGTTTACATGCTGTTCGCAAACGTTGTGTTTGACAAACTCTCTTTCTGAGATCATTTGATGAGGTTTGTCTACGAAATACTAATACGGGGTGATTGGATCTGGACCCGCCATAGCAAATTCGCATATATGTAGAGGAGGTCATTTGCTAATTATTGAACCTTACCTTCCCTAGCTAATGTTTTAGAGTTTATTGAGATTTTTCCAAAATTTGACCTTCAAACATTCATAACTTTTTTTTTTGCATTATTTTAGTAGTTGTTTTTATTATTTATTGTTAATCATAAACATTGCAGGTGATTAAAATACCTCGGAACTTCCCTCAAACTAGGGTTAAAAATAAGATATAACGCTCAAAAAATAAAAATAAAAGTACTTAAAAAAACTTTACGATCAAATTCAACCTAAAATAAAAATAAACTACGGTGTTTCAATAATTCAATTTAATAATTTAGGAAAAATCTCAATAAAGTATAAAAATTAGCATAATACTAATAGGTTCAATTCGTAAATGACCTCCTCTATATGCGAATTTGCTATGGCGGGTCCAGTCACCCTGTATATAAATAACAATGAACATACCGTTCCCAATAAAACACTCCCTAATCCACTCCACTTCTATCCCGCCATATTTTTCACGGTCATAAAAGCCAATCCTCGTTCTCTATTTACTTCTTCTTAACATGTCTCTCATTCCACATTTGAAATACCGAATTCCCCTAAAGTGATCCTTTAATAACCTTTCTAATAATAAATCAGTGTTGGCGGGTGTCCAAACGCAGTGTAGTTCGGGGTCACAACGCTAAAAAAGGCGCCAGTTTCAGTAAAGCTGCGGCGAAATATGGAACTAAACTCAAAATGTATTGAATTTGACAGGTTGTTGACATTTTCCTTGACAATCAGCGCCAACCCGAAGTGTCAAGTTGTACTGGAGACGTGAAAGCGTAGTGTGGGTTAAATGCAGTTTTTCTGATTATAGCGAATACGTGTGGACGCTTATAGTCGTCAATTTGTGTTTGGAATGGCATTAGGTTACTTATTCTTAATCCATAGATTTGATAGAAATCCTGAATGGGTGGTGGTTTTGTACCTCCTAAGGAATTTATAAACAGGAGGGAGAAACGGTGCCAAAAAGTACGAGACGGAATAATGATTACTATTGCGGTAGGTTCATTATCTCACACTTTTCATGGCGTTGTTGTTAATTATTTACCCTTTAGCATTTTTACTTAAGCCTTGGTTTCGCAAGAAAGCGGTGGCCGGTCATACAGTGACGGCTGTCCAAATACAGAGAGTTTCCTTGACACCTTAATGTCAACTATTTGTAAAAATAACTGATTTTCATTATGTTATAGACGGAACCACTCTTCTAGGAAACCGTAGCTTTAGATGGTATGTGATTGCATATCGAAATCAACGTAGGTAGACCGTGCTTGTCTGCAGTTAAATCATAGACAACAATACACAAGTTTTGATACTGAAACATCTGGCAACTCTGGCACGATGACTGGCACACAAATAGTGAGTAGGTAGATGGTATAAAAACAGCGATCCTCATTTGAATTACACAAAGAAAGTTGAAAGAAATATTCAAGACGATGACCCTGAAAATCTTCAAGTCAAGTCATCAAGTCTTTGTTGTCGGTCTAAAAATACTATTTTATTATAAATTCTGATTTTGGTACTTTGCCACCCACTACAAAGCAATTTTTCGCGCCATTTTGACGAAAATACGTGTCATGCACAATGATTTTCAATTTTTTTACCCGTTTACTGAGTATATCAACACTAAATAAAATAATTTGCGTCAGCCTTGGTGGCCGGTTGCCCTATTATGGGAATCTTTAAGGCTATCCCCTTACCTTTTGGGCAACCATATTTGGGAGCAGAATTATCTTGCATTGTTGCGTTTAAGCGGTCAAGAGCGAAATGCTTACCTATACCTACAAACACAAAAAAAAAAAATCGTGCGTAAGGAACAGATATAGGTTTTACTTTGCCATATCTAGTACTAATTAACAAAATACGACGACATCAAACTCGATACAACCTTTTACTGTTGAATACTCTAAAATTTTCTTAGCGGCTTTTATTTTCCCTACAGAAAAATGCAACACTGCGCCACAGATAGTGCCATCCACGAAGACGCGCCCCACTCTTCTTCCTAATCGCTAATGGTTATCGTTTATGCATTCCGCTAGTGTTTTAGTTTTTTCTATACACACTAATTACCCACTAATAAGTAATCAGTGTGTATCGACGAAACTAAAACACTAGCGGAATGTTGCACACTTGTACAGACGCCAGCACATCAAGCTACTACAATCTGTCATATTTCTTTAATAGATTTTCAATTTTATCGCCAAATTATTAGGTTCAAAGTTGATTGGAAAAAGTGACAGTTTCGGTATCTTGATGTGCTGGCGTCTGTACTGTAAGCATTAGGAAGAAGAGTGGGGCGCGTCTTTGTGGATGGCTCTATCTGTACCTGAGAATCGAACCAGGAATTGACGAATTCCAGTTGCGATAATTGCGTCGCTTGCGAGTCTTGCAACGTGCCTACATAATCTGCACTATGCCTGTTTTCATTAACACTAGACGACACCTTAACGAATGCCTAAACAAAAGCGCGCTGTCAGATTTTCAACTTTCAGCACTCGAGCGTTGGAAATCTAACAGCGAGTATTTAGGCGTCGTCTAGTGTTATTGAAAATAAGCATTAGTATGTATAATCTTCCTGCAGCTGAGACTCAGGCCTTGGCTTCCTAATTGCGCCAATGGGTCAGTAAATGAAAATCGACAACGGTAAAGTACCTAACTCGAACAAAGCACCCTAACATACCACAATCTCTGCTTAAACTTAGTAACAGCACAAGAATAAACATTTTGCCGCAACAAGCAGTTAACTGAAGATTAATAGTACGGCTTTACTGCACGGTTATTTTTAACGACTACGCGTGGAACGGTTGAGTTGATCTAGGAGTTAATGTGAATTAGTTAGGTACTTGTAAATCTGTCTGTAAAACTTTTTATTAATGTTATAATTATCGGGTTTCCAAGTTTTTCTTCGGAGAGCTTTCCTCCATAGTATTCGTCTTTTAAGAGCTTTGGGAAATCACGGCTCTCCGTAGTTTTGCAACAGCTGAGCAACGAGGCATATTAAGAAAAAGAACTCACTTGTTAAGAAAAAAAAATAGATAGTGACAGCTAGCTGTCATATGCTTGGATTAGTGATAGTAGCGACATCTGAAGTGACAGTTCTTGTCCCCATTGTAACTTTTATACAGGTTCTTCTGGGTATTTAATAATTAAGTGACTGGCGAAACTTCACATATGAGATGGGTGTTGGAGTTGGTATGAAATCGCAATAAAATATAAATGATTCCTAATTAGGAAACAGCTGATCATGGATTCAATGCTACTTAAAAAGGACGTTTTAAGTGAAAAAATACAGGTAAATTTAATTAGTACAAATGTATTCAATAATTGTTATTCAGACAACGAAACTGGTAATCAGACTATACGCAAATTAAATACGCGCGTACAGAAATGTGCGTATCGAGTCTAGATATATTCCAACGTCATTTGATGCGCGTGGTACGCGCATTAATGCCTTGAAAAACGATTTCCAATAACTATATACCGACTATTCTGCAATTGATGTTGTAATACATTTATAGCATGAATAACAGGATAAAGTGTTATCTCAATTCTAAATAAATCCCCATGACACAGTTACGATGACAAATATTTATATTAAAACAAGCAGAGTTAGTAAAAACATTGTTTACCACATATTCCACACCAATTAAAAAATTGCTTGCTTCATCAGTTTCCTGCCCTTATCGTAATTGTCGGCGCAACATGTCTTTTTCTTCCGTAATTACTTCTCTATTAGGGCTCTTTCCCACGGCAAGATCCCGTTTTTTGCAGGTACGGTTTTTTGCAGGATCCCATTTAGAAGTGTACGCGTGTTTCAATATATGTATTCAAACATGCATCCTGCTTGCAGTATCCGGCAAACAGGATGCTTGTGTGATTATGTATATTTATACACGTACACTACTAAACGGGATCCTGCAAAAAAATCGTACCTGCAAAAAAACGGGATCTTGCCGTGGGAAAGTGCGCTTAGTCGTCATCTCGGTAGTCATCCCCTTTCTAACCGAATAATCAATCACACAGTCCATCCATCGTGTGTGCTGATGCTTATTCAATTTAAATACACGCTCAGGAAAGCCTAATTAAATATATGTTAGTTTCTAATTTACCTACACTAATGAAATAAAAGATGGCCAATTATTTGGTAGCATAAAGCATAATCAGCCTTTTTTATTCCCACTGTTGGGAAACTGGCCTCCTCTCTGTGAAAGGGAGTGGGCCGTGTCCGTAATCCACCACGCAGACCCAGTGTGGGTTGGTAGATGTCATAAATCTTTGAATTAATGGTTCTAGGACATGCCAGTTTCCTCACGATGTTTTCCTTCACCATTTTGACAGCAATGAAATTATTTACACAAGGTAAAGCTTCTGGTCTCGAAACTACGAGTCGAACTGACGACCTTACTACCAATTATTTGATGCTAAATATTATTTGGCAAGTTTATAGGTACTCTTAAACTAGTCCCATAAAAATATCGATGCATTAAGGCACCAAGCGTGTCATTGGATGCGGATATCGATGACAGATAAAATAATATTGACCAGCGGATTGGGTTCCGTGTTTAGAATAATGTTGTTTTTTTTAACCCAGAGAATACCTCCACCACTTTAGGTAATGATTTTTCTGGTCGGCATGAATGTCTTTTTCATTTAATAAACACTGACAGAACTATAGCCATACAGAATGAAAGCAAGACTGGTTTTACTACATTTTTTTGTCAAATCCTAAACAATAATAATCTTGTTCTTTGTTAAGAATTTGCAACTCAAAAAGATGCTTGAAATTGATTTGTTAGGCTGGTTGGTTTTCTACCTACAACAATTTAATTATCATTTAGGTTCACTTGCACCCGCTTAACATATTTAAAACATCGTTCTGTCTCTAACATCTTCAGGCGATTGACAGAAACAGCGATGCGATTCTGTACCCATCTCACCGCACCGTGAAAACTTAGGTGAAGTGAGCGTGGAGTGAGCTGTCAGTGTCATCCCATCTGATACTAGGGATTGACTAAGCAAACATTTACAGTCATAATCGAGATTTTACTAATATTTTTTTATGCTAATTCTAAAGAACATTTTATATAATTTCAAAGCTAGTATTTTAGCTGTCAAAACATTACTATTTTGTGGGGCATAATCTAGAAAAAAAAAGAAAATTCATATTCTGACTGATTTCTGTTTTGCTATTTTATTGTAAAACTCCCACAAAATAGTAAGGTTTTGACAACTAAAATACTAGCTTTGAAATTATTTAATGATCAATAGAATTAGCATAAAAAATATTATTATAAGCCCGATTATACAATCATAATCGGGTTTATAATAATATTTTTTATGCTAATTTTGCTTAGTCCATCCCTAACATCAATGGGGTGACAGTGACAGCTCACTCGGCGCAAGTTTTCACGGTGAGATTTTTACAGAATCGACATGCAGCACCCTAATTTTATTGCGTAACACACGATCAAACACAATATGAATCATTTCGAAGGATTATTGCTAAGGATGTTCGAAAATGAAACATTAACTGCGTAAATTCAATTAATTAGAAGAAGCGTTGCATCAAAAAAAAAAAAAAAAAATCAATACAAATCATTTATTTTCGCAGAAAACACTGTTACAATAGAGTGTTATTAAAATAGATGTTTCCTGATTGTCATAAATAGGACTGAGATTTCTTATGTAATACTAATCATCTCCAAGATCCCAAAATTAAGTAAGAAAAAAGCGTAAAGATTAGATCATTTAACTAACGATAAGAACCATATAACAATTTGAATAATTTGGTCTCTTAATGAAAACGACTGACCGCATTTAATTGTACTTTCACTTTAACTTATTAAAGGGTATTTTAACTTGTAGTTATTAAGATTAGATAATAGAGGGTAAGAGAGTGGGTGGCTCAGCCTTTTTTTTTTGGGTGGGAAATTATCAAATAACTTCTCCCGCTTTGAGCGGAGCGGTAGGGTGTGTCAGACTTTTACTGATTAAAACCCACCCGTGTTCCTTCAGTTGCCGGTGTCAGGCCCACGGGAACTCTTTCGAACAATCCGCGACCCTGGCAGGCATCGGCCCTTGCGTGGCTCAGCCTTACCCAGACATTTTAACATAGCTATGATACGCTTAGGTGATCAATTTTTAGAATGAGTAATGTCTTCCTCGTTGATTTAGTGGTCTGAAGAGCTACCGATAAGCACGAGGTCTTGATTTCCCAGGTTGGGCATAGTGTTGGGTTTTTCTACGTGGGTGAATCAAATATAAACCTGACTTTTTTTATTACAGCCGGTCGATTCTGTAAAAATCGCACCGTGAAATCATAAGTGAAGTGGGCACTTAATAGTGTTAATCCCTAGCGAATGACAGCTCAGTACACGCTCACTTCACCCAAGCTTTCACGGTGAGATGGTTGTACATACATAATTGCACGGCTGATCTTTGAGTGAACTGACGCGCTTGGTGCTGTTATATGTGATAGGGGGGATCATCTAAGGAAGGGGGGGATACTGCTCCGGATCACTATAGTTTATTGCGCGCCAGTAGCATCATGTCTGAGCAGGAGGTACATAAGTCTGTTGAGCAACGACTTATCATAAAAATTTAACACGGGAGGGCATAAAACCTTCCGAAATTTTTCATCGATCGACTCTACACTTCGATAAGAATACGCTTTCAAGAACTCAAGTGTAAGAATGGCACAAAAAAAAATTCAAATGGAGGACGCCGTTTTTACACTGACCAGATAGTGGAATCATTTGTGTGCAATTGGCTAAAGGCACGACCGACTACTTTCTTCGATAATGGAATCAAGAAACTTCCCCTGCGCTGGCAAAAATGTGTTAATAGAAGGGGAGATTATGTAGAAAGTTAAAATATACTACATTTTTTTTATAATGATACTTGCGTATTTTTTTTTACTTAAACAAGTCCGGCTTATATTAATTTGATCCACCCACGTATGAGAAATTTCTCAGTAGTATCCAGGAATCTATCATTTGTGCCCGGTTGATTTCAACAAGTTCGCCCCCTACTAAATGGGACTACTCGTAAAAAAGACAACTAGTGTTAAGGAACTGTTCATTTATTACGTAAGACCATTATGAACACTTTCTGAACCCCCTCCCCCTACGTAAGAAAAGATAAGACTTGGATGAACCCCCTCCCCCCCTTTTTAATCTTACGTAAGATCAGTAGGTATCTACCAAAATTGCAAAAATGTAGCAAAAAAAATTAAACACTTATAATTTATGCTTACTTTGGTGATCTTACGTAATATCAGTCTAGACCCCTCCCATCCCCACGTAAGAAAAAATAAGATTTTTTTGGACCCCCTCCCCCCTCAAATCGTCTTACGTAATACATGAACAGCTCCTAATGAGGGAATACCGTAGGTTCACCTCTGCTAGTCTGCTTCTAATCCTTCGGGGACTACAGATATGGTCAGTTATTTAATGTCTTCCGTAGAATTCGCATGATTGTCATCTGACTGACTTATACAATTTTGATGTAGTTTTTCCTTAGTGAAATGAAAAGAAATGAAATTGTTTATTCTGTAAATAGGATATCGGAATCACTTTTACACTACATAATATTATAAAAAAAAGAAAAAAACCTAGGTGGGTGGGCGTTTCCCATCTGGTTACTCTGAGAAGAAAGGCCAAAACAGACTCAGCAGTCTCTTTTAAAGTCCAGACATAATCTTGGTCAGATCATGTGAAGACCATGTAAATTGATATCTGAGATGGTATTTTGGGGAAAGTAGCACACAGAGTGAAGTTGTGAAGTTTCGCCAGTCATTTTAATCTGACCCTGTATTCAGAGTATGGACCAATTAATACCAGTTTAAATAAACATCTCAATTGGAGTAGTGACAAGCCATTTCATCGTCACAATTAACACATTAGTCGAGTCATCTCAATTGACTCCTAACAGCTTTGGCAGGAAACTAATCTAAGGATATTTAGAACGATGACAGGTCATAAACATAACATGTAGCTCGGTGGATCCCATCCACATGACAGCGCAGCAAGTGGCGCCATCTAGTTTTGCTACAAAGTTACTGGAATTACCGAAAAGGTCGGATTAGAGTGACACTCGCTCGTGACAGTCACTCTAGCAGAGCGTCGCATCGATGGTTGCGTGGCGGCTGTCTTTTGACGACAGATGATTTGAGAAATCCGTTTTCCAATCTATTACTAGAGTATAGTCAGAAATTGGAAAGCGGATCTCTATGGGAGCCGCTGTCGTACCACGGCAATCGACGAACTGCTATATCCCAATCCCAGCACAATCCTGATATACAATGAGTATATTCCCGTGGGATAATTTCCGACCTACATGCAGTTCTATTAGACTGCAAGCAAAATCAAGCTTACTATAGGATTACAAAGTGTCTGATGAATCATTATTAAATTCATCAAGGGGTGCAAGACAGCCTCCCCGAGCGACGGTACTTAAGTACGTCCGCCCTTGACAGTGAGCTTTGCTACCATCCCGCCGACTGGAAATATTTAACTAGTCCACTAAAAACTTATTGATCTTCTAATAATGTATGCTTATTTAAATTAAAGAACCTCTAAAAAGATTTTTGGGCGTCTAATGATACATATTTTTTTTTAATAAATGAGCCATTTATGAACTTTCTAGCCTTTTCTAACAGTTGGTCGCAGTAAGTAATCTAGGTTACCCCGACAAAACAGCAAGGTAATTGCGTAACACACTATTAGTAGCAATGGCTTTCATTTTGACAGTTCAACAACATTCATTGCGTTATTTACGTTGTTGAGCAGACTTTTCCGAACATAATTATGAAGTTATGGATTATCAATACCCTTCAAAATGATTCAGCGTGAGATTGATCGTGTAATACGCAATTTGGGGTGCGGATTGGGTTAGGTTAGGTTAGAACAAGGAGGCCTGGAGGTGGCCCTCAACAAGTCGGAGGCCATGGTGTTCCATGGCCCCCGGCGGGCGCCGCCGCCCGGCTCACACATCGTGGTCGGGGGGGCTCGGATTGCTGTCGAGTCCACCATGAAGTACCTAGGATTGGTGCTCGACAGCCGGTGGAATTTCGAGCCCCACTTCCGGCGGCTGGCGCCCAAGTTGTTGGGCGCTGCTGGGGCGCTGTCAACGCTGCTTCCCAATTTGGGGGGCCCGAGCGCCGCCTGTAGGCGGCTCTATGTGGGGATCGTGCGATCCATGGCCCTGTACGGGGCCCCGGTGTGGGCCTCTGACCTGACGGCCGGCAGTATCGCTGTTCTGCGGAAACCGCAAAGGGCGATGGCCGTCAGAGTCATCAGGGGGTATCGCACGATCTCCTACGAGGCGGCTTGTGCACTGGCCGGATCCCCGCCCTGGGACCTCGAGGCGAAAGTACTCGCGTCGCTGTATCGGTGGCGCGAGGAAATGAGGGCGCGGGGCGAGCGACCGATGCAGCGACACTGGGAGCTGCGTCGGTCTCAGCTCCGCGAGGTCCTGGTGGCGGAATGGCGGGACAGGCTTTTACGCCCTACCGCCGGCCTCGCTATTGTCGGGGCGATCCGACCAGTGCTCGACGAATGGCTCGGGAGGAGGCACGGCTCCCTGTCGTTTCGTGCGACGCAGGTGCTCTCGGGGCATGGTTGCTTCGGGAAGTACCTGTGTCGCATAAACAGGGAGCCGGACGCCCGGTGTCACCACTGCGTCGACTGCCGGGAGGACACGGCGCGGCACACGCTGGCTGAGTGTGCCGCTTGGGAGGAGCCGCGCCGTGCCCTCATCTCAGGAGTAGGCAGTGACCTATCGCTGCCGGCCGTGGTCGAGTCTATGGTCGGCAGCGAGGAGTCCTGGGACGCGGTGGTTTCCTTCTGCGAAACAGTCGTCTCGCAGAAGGAGGCTGCGGAAAGGGAGAGGGAGATCTCATCCCCTCACCCCGCCCGCAGCAGGCACACCGGGCGTAGGCGGAGGGCGGACAACGCCCTCTTCCAGCCCCCATAAATGGGTCCAGGGGCGACGGACTTGGGGACGTCCGTCGCCCCCCACACATCAGGACCCGAGGCGGCGGCGCGTAGTGTTCCACGCGCGCCCCTCTTAGACGTCGCGGGGGGAGTTTAACACCTCACTCCCCCCCCTGACACGAGGAGAGGCCCGCTGGAGCGGGCCAGCACCAGCCGGGGGTTGCGGAAGTATCGTTCGTTCCCGCGACCCCCGTTTTTTTTTTTTTTAAACGTTGCCCCACACTAGGAATTTCTCCTGTATTGTGGGTGCGTTTAAAAACATTTAAACTACTTGTAAGTCATACAAATATTTGTTCCGTGCGGGAATCGAACCCGCGACACGCAGCGCAGCAGTCAGACGCGCCCCAGGGCGGCAGACATCCATGAGGATTTTCCACCCAAATAAAAAAGGTTAGGTTAGAACAGTGACCAACTACGCGTGAACTAAGCTAGGGGCACCCATATCTTATTCACTTTAAAAGTAGCCCATATTATACCCATAATTTTATATTAGTATAGCCAATTTACGTAGGGACGGAAGAAGATGTCAAGCGTAGTGATATTCTGTGAATCTCTGCTTAGTGATTGAGGTAGTATTGATCTGCGAGATTATCTCAGCGTTGATATTGTATAGATAATGTAGGTAATTAGTCTAATGACCCATTTAGACTACCTACCTATAAATACCAGTTTTATTTTTCTATGATGATATGGGCATAAATATGTTAGGTGCGAATGTGCGATTCTATGTGAGGCCCGAAAAATGTGAATAAAAAATGAAAAAAGAAATAAAACAAAAAAAAAGAGATTCCTAAAGGAGTTTGAAAAAATAGTGCTACAGTAAAACGGGGTGAATAGGAATGCAGGGGTGAATCGAGACGAAACTTTAAAATGGATTTTAACATTGAAATAATATCGGTTTTTGCCAAAAGGTCTCTCAATGTGTTTACTATATTATAGTTGACGATTAAGTGTAATTGTTGGCTACAAACTATATTACATCAACGTTAAAATCCATTTAAAAGTTTCATCCCGATTCACCCCTCGGTTCCTATTCACCCCATTTTACGGTACTTTCTTGTAATTGTAAAAAAGAAAACTCGAATAATAAATAAAAACATTGTATGATTTGTACAAAAACTCAGCTGTGTTTTATTCGAAAATATCGAAAACGTTTAAACAAGAAAACCTTCACCGATCTTTGAAATCCGAAGTTGAAAAATTAACAATTTACAAACGTAAAAACCACCGCATACCTACTTACTGAACCCTAAATATACCGGATTTGTTAGTTCAATAGGTAGCTCGTCGTAGGTGGGGATCAACGACCTTCGTGTCTAGGATTGTATCATAGACTATCATAGAGGATCACTTTAGAGATTAACTCGTTATGTCAGCAGACATTTGGGTAATACTAGTTTAGTACACATAAAAAAGAAAACGATGTAGATAATTTATTGATCGTAGCTTTTGGAAGAGCCTTAAATTGAAAGAATGCGTGCATTAGTGGAAAAAAATTGCGAAAATCAGCCCGGTTGGGAAATTGATTGGTATTAGCAGCTCATAGGAGGATGCTTTACATTGTTCTGCGGGGTAATTGCGTAACACACTATCAGTCATTTTGACGAGTTGTGCGAACATAAATGTAGGGATCAGCTGATTTTTTTCGCAATTTCAGGTTTGGTCCCATAGTAAAAGTTGTTCATAATGATGAGTACATAGAGTCCCTTTAAGAGGTTGTGCATTAATTCTGGGACATGTTGTATATGTCTGGAGTCATTGACCCGCCACACGAATAGATCAACTTCGAGCGAGTCGCGTATAGAAAAAAATATGTTATTGAAAAGTTTCGATTCGCACGTTTCAGGCGAGAAAATTCGTGCGAGTCGACCAAGAAGCTTATTATATTATAGATAAAAGTGGAGGCAACACTAAATACCTAAGTGAAGAAGACTGTGGTCGGACACTCTCTTTCTAAATACACAGAACGAACAACGAACAAGACAGAAAGAACGTGTTTTCTGTGTCTTATGTATGTATTCAAAAAGAGAGTATCCGACCACAGTCGTCTTCACTTAGGTATTTAGAGTGTTGCCTCCACTTTTATCTATAAGCTTCTTGGAGTTGACTAAAAAGCTGTTATTGCGAGTATAGGCTCATTGCTAATATACGAGGTGTATACTGATAAGGGTGTTCGATTACTGATATCGTATCCGACGAGAAGGTTGCGTAGTGAAAGTACTTATATGGGTTTGTTGGTACAATTATGGCATTTATTTATCAAATAGACGTCATCTTTTGAGAGGTACTCATAGTATTAACTACAATTTGTTCTATTAATCAATGATGTGTGTGTAGTAAGAGCTGTTAAATACACACAAACGACTGGTGGCCAAGTGGTAGCGGCTGCGACTTACGAGTTGTAGGTCGTAGGTTCGAACCCAGACAGCCGTTACACTTTGTGTAAATTATTTCATCACTACTGCTCTCAAAACGGTGAAGGAAAACATCGTGAGGAAACCGGCATGTCCAAGAATAAAAAAAATTCGAAGACATGTGACATCTACCAACCCGCACTGGGCCCGCGTGGTAGATTACGGCCCACTCCCACTCACTGAGAGGAGGCCTGTGTCCCAGCAGTGGGAACGTTACAGGCTGATGATGATTATGCTATGAGCATTTATGTACAGACGCCAGCACATCAAGCTACTACAATCTGTCAGATTTCTTTAATGGATTTTCAACTTTATCGCTAAAGCATAAGGTTCAAAGTTGATTGGGAAAATCTGACAGTTTCGGGTAGCTTGATGTGCTGACGTCTGTACGTACCTACTCTAATGCAAACAGTATTGCTATTCTATGTATAAAAATGTCACCGTGAGAACTTAGGTGAAGTGAGCGTGAAGTGAGATTCAGTAGACCAATTTAACACTATTGACTGCTCACTTCACCTATGATTTCACGGTGAGATTTTTATAGAATCAGCCGGCTGGTATGTATGTACGGACGCCAGCACATCAAGTTTCTACAATCTGTCAAATTTCTTTAATAGATTTTCAATTTTATCGCCAAATTATTAGGTTCAAAGTTGATTGGGTTGACTGTTTCGGGTAGCTAGATGTGCTGGCGTCTGTACATACATAAACTACAGAACGACACCTGCTACGATCCTTACACATATTAATAATAATAATAATAATAATATTCCACAACTTTCACACAACGCCATCTAGTCCCAAACTAAGCGGAGCTTGTGCTATGAGTACTAGACAACTGATAAACATACATATATATTTCTAAATACATACATATTATAGATAAATTACACCCAGACAAAGAACAAATGATCGTGCTCATCACACAAACATTTGTCCTAGGTGGGAATCGAACCTAATATTCCCGAATCGAAATATTCCTTTTCCTTCGTTTACGTTCATACATCTGCACTCTAATTCCGTAACACACTATTATTCTCAATTTGAATCATTTTGAAGCATATCGCTAATCCATTGCATATGTTGGAAAAATGTGTCTGCTCAACAACGTAAATAACAACGAAATTTGACAGATTGTATTGTATTATTGCTGGCGTCTGCACCAACTCCTCTTCCTTAGTTCACATTTCACTCATGTAATAGAGGCGAGCCTGTTGTCAGCAACTGGGCACAACTACGGACTCCAGACTGCCACAGAAATTCCTGATGGAAAACTCCAATAACATTTGGTCTGGGCTGGAAAAAAAATCGAGGGACCGCATGCTTACCAGTCGTGCTTCCGATTATACTAGGCCAACGAGATAATAAACTTACTAGAACAATAATATTATTATGTAATATTTCTCAGGAGCGCACGCACCGACCCGCAACGGGTGGACTGACCTCATTAATTAAACACATTCCCGATTACATTTAAATAATCTCTTAACGGTACTCAATGGTTTTATTATCTGTGGGACAGAAGCTTCTTTCTTGATGTTGGTACCATGTGCCTTTGCAGATGGCGGAATAGAAAAACTGAATGTACAGACGCCAGCACATCAAGCTACCCGAAACTGTCAAATTTTCCCAATCAACCTTCAACCTTATGCTTTAGCGATAAAGTTTAAAATCTATTAAAGAAGTTTGACAGATTGTAGTAGATTGATGTGCTGGCGTCTGTACCATATATTCTATATTTAAAAAGCTGTTCCATGACACCAAACAGTATTCACACGGAGTTTTTGTACACTTGGTAACCACAGGTAAAGCGCGTGTCGCTTCGTGAGATGAAAATACTATACATGACTAGTTGACAGACATATATGGATAGGCTCAACCTGGACAATATGTTCCTTACAGGAATAAGAGGTAACAATAAGAAAGTATTTTTAACTTAACCATTGAGCTTGAGGGTTTAATAAGGGAGTTTGTATTGAGATATATTCGTCTATGCAAACAACACCGTCTTATACGACTAAGGTCATACTGGGCAGACAGCTGGTTCAGTGCCTACATACCATGGAATTAGTATGTACTTAATATATTTATTTAAGGTCCTCGTTACATACTAATTCCATGTATGATTCAGATTTGTTTTTTTTAATAATGTTGGTATTCCCGTGAGATCATTGAAAAGAAGCTCTTGTCATAGATGGAGACTTATCAATGAAGAGGTGCGTTGCCCTCGTGCGTGACCCCGTTGGATCACGCACGAGGGCAATGTTTTAAATAACTGTTTATGTGGTTAAGCGTAACCACATATAAACAGTTATTTAAAACATTGTAAAACAATTGAATGAATTCTGGCAATCCTGGCTTTTTCTTTAGTTGTTAAGAGTGCTACAATGGTTCTCTTCTAGAGTACCATCCTCGAAAAGGGAGCCTGTGTCCCAGCAGTGGGGACGTTATAGGTTTACTATGTATCTAATACTAATATCTAATCTAACGTTAGGATGAAAACAGGAGACTGCTTAGTTTATGTAAAGTCATTGTCAGTAGCCGGGTACAAATTCAGACAGTAGGCTGCTTTTGCGAAATTCCTAATGGAAATAAATACCCATTGACACTATTTCCAAGCTGGGAGCTCAAACTGAGGACCACGTTTAGGAGTTGTGCTCTCGATCACTTTTAGAGAATCACGAGGTACTGTAACCCTAAGCTCTATCTACCTCCCATCATAATTTCCACCGAAAGACTTCCACTGTTGGACATAGGCAAGGCAAGCAACGCCACTTCGACCGGTGCTTCCCGCATCCAACGGGTTCCTGCGACCTTCACAAGGTCGTCGGTCCACCTTGTGGGAGGCCTTCCAACGCTACGTCTTCCGGTACGCGGTCGCCACTCCAGAACCTTTCGGCCCCATCGGCCATCTGCTCTGCGAGCAATGTGCCCTGCCAACTGATACTTAAGTTTGGTAATTCTTCGGACTATGTCGGTTACCTTCGTTCTCCTATCTCCTATAACCCTGTTGAATGTCTCATTAAAATTCGACAAGATTAAATACCCGAGCGCAGTTAAAATCTAGTTTCTGATATTTAATTTTAACCTGGCCCAGTTACCGGTGAGTCAACACGGGTAAGATCTCACGGTTA
Organism: Eremobia ochroleuca; assembly: GCA_949629135.1. Taxonomy (NCBI): domain Eukaryota; kingdom Metazoa; phylum Arthropoda; class Insecta; order Lepidoptera; family Noctuidae; genus Eremobia; species Eremobia ochroleuca. The sequence continues at coordinate 2,329,195 of OX451407.1, forward strand.
TTTTAATACCGTTACCAACTAACTAGAATTATGTGGGAGGTTACCTCAAAATATACAGAATCAAGACTGTTATATGAGTCTATGATTTGTTCTGGTTCCGCTTGAGATCGGTCGCGTTTGATATGTTTTACGATGGTTTCATGCCCCTGACTGAATAAAGGGACTTGTGACGTTATTTGTACACATTTAAACATAGAGTAATGGCCGATTCCCATAATTTACGCACCGTTATTGGTTCAAATTAAGACTCTCGTGCAAAATCAAATGTGGACCCGAAACTGGCAGATTTTCCCAATCAACTTTGAACCTTATGCTTTAGCGATAAAGTTGAAAATCTATTAAAGAAATCTGACAGATTGTATTAGCTTGATGTGCTGGCGTCTGTACATGAAAGTGTGTAATTTTCATATTCATAACCTAAGTACATCAAAAGTTATCTATCATACATCGATCGAGACGTCCCTGGTCCAGCCACTTTCACGTCAAAGTGGCGGGACCAGGGACGTCTTGACATACTTCCTTTACCTTTAGAGGTACAAAATTATAAATGTCTTGTTATCTTGTTTAGGGTACAAATAGTACATAGTAGTACAAAAACTTTAATGTGATACATTTTAAATTAGGGACTTGATCCCGTCATCTTTAACAATAATGAAGCAAAGACCTCATAGCTTTGTAGACCCTCCCATAGGAAAGTAGCTATCAGAGGTAAAATTAGCTTACGAATCTATATGTATGCCCAATTTGGCAATAAAAATGCTACCATTGGTAAGCAAAACGATTCGTTTTGTTTATAGGCATAAGTAAATTTTAGCTCGTGCTTTAAAAAAAAAACAAGTCGTTAGAACCCATGTTTCCGTCTACATTTCATACGAGTAGGTAATACAATATTGTTTTTCAGTCGAACTGGAAGCAAGTGGAAGCCGCCCGTGCTGACAGGAGTCTAAGACGATAATATTGCAATTAGTCTTGTTTACAGCTTGAAATAAATAAAAAATAGAGGTCACGTAACTAAAATTTTCCAGATGCGGCCATTGCCTTCCATTTATATCCAACCATAGAGTCGGAAAAAATGAGTACAACATTCTATTTCCAAAACAAAAACAAAATTTTTAAATATACGCGTAATTATTTTTGTCACTTAAAAAAAAAAAAACATCGCTCACGTTCCTTTTCATGGAATGTCTAATTTAGGTTAATTAGTGACGATGCCGAAGTGATATAGGTAAAAATGGTGATGGTGAGTGTGACACTTTTGTAATGGTGGTCTGTATTCCACGGTGACAGTTGGGTAGGGTAGGGTAGGGTTATGAATAATTTCTCATGGGTACACGTTAGGACGTAATATTTCCAGCATTGTTGTTGTCGTGTAAAAAGGGTGCTTATAAGTATTTTTAGAATCAAATTGTGGGATTTATGTTACACTAGCGACCCGCCCCGGCTTCGCACGGGTGCAATGCTGATCACTACATAGTATAAAACAAAGTCGCTTCCCGCTGTCTGTCTGTCTCTATGTATGCTTAGATCTTGAAAACTACGCTACGGATTTTGATGCGCTTTTTTTTATAGATAAGAGTGATTCAAAAAGAAGGTTTATATGTATAATACATGCATAATATAGTAAAGAAACACTTATAATTTTAGAGCCATTATTTCTCGTAAAAAGTTAAGGATAAAAAATGGTTATTGCGGATTATCCCTAAGAGATAGACATATACCATCGCGGACATTTTTGTAGAACTTTTTAAGGTGTACAATACTGTAGTACATTATTTTGATCTATCTCGAATGGTTCAGCCAGCGTTTACAATGTAAGCGCAAAAAAATGTGTTTATTTACGACATCACATTAGAAACCTCTAAAATTATCAGTGTTTCTCTACTATATTATGCATGTATTATACATATAAACCTTCCTCTTGAATCACTCTATCTATTAAAAAAAACCGCATCAAAATCCGTTGCGGAATTTTAAAGATCTAAGCATATATAGGGACAGACAGACAGGGAAGCGACTTTGTTTTATAGTATGTAGTGATTAGCTTCTGCCCGCAACTCCGCCCTCTTGGTAGTCAACTATACTAAAAAACATACTCGGCAATAGTGTTGCTTTCTGCCAGTGAAATAATTTTCGAAATCGGATCAGTACTTTCAGAGATTACCTCCTACATCCAAACTTACAAACTTTACCTCTTTGTAACATTAGTGTAGTCATTAGAGTACAGCAGTGCAATTCTGTAAAAATCTCACCGTGAGAACTTAGGTGAAGTGAGTGAGGAAGTGAGCTGTCATTAGGGATTAACACAATTACACTGCTCACTTCAAGCTCACTTCATTATGATTTCACGGTGAGATTTTTACAGAATCGACCGGCTGGAACTCGAATCTACTCCAAATTTCAACCGTCAAAATTTAAAATCATTCGAAATCAAACACAACTCTTGAACAGGTTTCAAAAGTACTTAATGCAATTATAAGGTTGCAGTTGCTAGCCCATCATTCACGGGGGAACCTGTTTTACTCGATACTAAGTCAACCAGCTGATATTATGCATCCTATGGAGTGATTACTGGCAGTCTGGACTGGAGAAACCATCGACAATAATATCTAAAGTTGTGTTTTTAATCCCAGAGACTAATCTGATAGGTGTAATGACAAACTACTATACTTACTAAAAAAACGCAAACACAAAAGACTTAAATGTCAGATTAGTCTCTGAGATTAAAAAACGAACTATAGACAACGAGTCTGGCTTGATGTGGCGAGACAGCGATATTTTTAACCGACTTCAAAAAGGAGGAGGTTCTCAATGCGATGTGGAGGTTTTTGTTCGTCTCAGACTAATTCAAAAATTAATAAAAGCCTTCATAAAAAGTATTTTCTGACATTACTATCTATCTAGAGTATATGTAGAGTTTTCGTTTCGTCATAGCCTTTTTAATACAAATTAGGCAGCGTCTGAGTTTATTGACTATTTAATTAAGTTATGTCAAGAATAAGGTTTGACCTTTAATTAATTACGATTTAGGCAAGGTCGTTACTTTATTCCGGGGTGAAATCTTGCGGAATTACTCCCTTAAGGTTGATGCTCCCAGGACTTTGAGAGTACCCACCTTAAATGCTTGGCGTATTGACACGACTTTATGCAATTTAGAAGATAAGCACGTATCTACAACAGCGATAAACATACTCAATATTTTTGTATAGTTGGATCACACATACCATAATAGTCTATTGATATTATTGTTTATATCCATTATGATGACACTCGGATCATGTAGGCTTTATTATCATTCCGATAGTCTATGCTTCTATTGTCTTAGCTGGACCTAAGTACTTAGACCTAAGTATACTCTAATAGATTATAGCTAAAATGATGAGAATATTTATAGTTTTTGAAATATTACAATAATATTAATCGCCAAACAGCCTACATTCGTAAGCCAGCACCCTAATTGCGTAACACACTATTACTCTCAATTCGAATCATTTTGAAGCATATTGATAATCCATTGCTCCATATGTTCGAAAAATCTAGCTGCTAAACAACGTAAATAACGCAATGAATGTTGTTTACCTGTCAAAATGAAACCCATTGCTACTGATAGTGTGTTACGCAACTACCCTGCTGATCTTAGAGCTTATTTATTAATGTGTCAGATTAGCATCAGTAGAAAATACAAGTTATGAGAAAGGGGATACCTACATATTAATTACCTCTAAATGGAGCGCGCCTAAAAAGTTACGTAAAAGGTCGCGTGGGGTGTGTGACACCCTAAATTTGAGCATATACAGGATGTCCCTGGAAGTATGGATCAAATCGAATAGGGGCGTGAGCGAAGTCATTTCCAAACTTATTAACCCTGTGAGTGTGTGTGTGTGTGTAAGTGTAGGTGAATTTTTTTACGGTTTAAAAATTATTACAAATTTTTGTTTTTTTCAATCACTTCGCATAGTACTCAAAGAAAAATTAATCATCAAAAAACTATCAGGGCTATCAATTAAATTTTTTTAAGACGTTGTGTAAGAGTGGACCTTTTCTGTGGTAATACTTTTACGCAGCTAAAAAACATGTGTTCATAAAGAAAAAAATATTTACTGCAAAGGCTACGTGCTGGCAAAAACTTTATTCAAACGAGCAAAATTTTTACTCAATTGCACCGACTTTCTCAGGGTTAAAACGTTTGAAAATGACCTTGCTTACGCGCCTGTTTGATTTGATCCATACTTCTAGGGACACCCTCTATATAAAATACGAAATACCTGCTACATCATGTTTTTATTGATTAGAATATTTTTACTCACATATTAATTAACTTTTACGCATGTTATAAACATAAACAAACAAATCGTATATTTGAAACAAGAACAAGAAGTTTCGCACATGTTTAGCAGATAACAGTCATGTTGTGGTCATTCATTAAACATATTTTTTGAACTTTTAAACAAATATTCTTTGTTTTTCTGTCTTTGATTCTTGGACATACATGACACCACACATACGAGTATGAAGGCGCTGTGCCAGCTCCAGAAGATGATTCTTGGTCCTCAAATTCAATGTGCCGTTTTAGACGGTTTTGCAAAACTCGAGGTTGTATTGCTACCTATGCTTGATCTCACTTTTTGCTATGGTTTGAGCAGATCGACAGCGAATAGCTTCAGGAAAACTTTTTCGCGATATTGTAGATTCAACTTTGGTCTTGTATTTGGCATAAGAGTTGATACCAGTGATATTGAATTTATCATAAATGTAATCCATTGTTATCATAAATGTAATAGATAGGTAGTCATTATAACACAAAAAAAAATAGTTTTTGAGTACCACACTGCAAAAAATAAAATAAAAATAAGAAACTAATATTTACATAGGTACCCGTTTGAAACACGTAAATAGTCGCGTGCAGTGTTTAATAACACCCCAAAGGCGCTCTCCTGACAAAAGTACTGACGACCAAGTGCTGCTTGCTACTAGATCATAAAGATTATGCGTTTTTACGAAGCTGCCGGGAAAATCAACGCAGTAAATTCAAAATTTTAAGTTTTAAACCTTCAAAGATGCACGGGGGTGTGTTACACCCCACGCGACCAACTAGGCTTAAAACAATCGTAATTTAAGTCACTTTTATAAAAAAAAATAGGCGTGTCACAGCGCGGCATGTCGCCGACTCATAAATTTATCAGCCAAGTTTATTAGATTTTGATAACAGAACGACATGTATGCCGTCTGGCTTTTCATTAAAATTATAAAATTGTTTATGGTCCTAGCATTCAAACCTTTTTACACGTATCATTTTTAATTTTCCGCTCCTTTCCCCGCTTATAAAGAATAGACACAATAGGAAAAGGAAAGGGTGCTCTAAACGTCACAATTTCTTTTTTAATTATCGAGCTAGCGAGCGAACTTAATTGAATATCTGATCGTCTAGTAAGATTCTATTTAGAATTTCAACTAAATTCGGTTTATCAGAGGCGCGTTATTTTTATTGTTACTAACAATCGTTTTAATCATAAATATTTTTTATATTGTTGCTGTAAGGTGTATCCAATCAATTTTAATCCAAACAAACAGTATAACAACACACATTGAAACCTAAGGCAATCAAAATTTCAAAATTTACGACCGAAATAAATCATATTTATTAAGCAATAAAATGTTATATTGTTGCATACGTTTCCTTAACGATATATATCCGCATATCAAAAGTCCCGGCCCACGTAATTTCCCGCCAACGTTTTTGCTTAAAACGGGAACGCAGGAAATCGCATCAGCCGGCATTTCGAGACGGCTGCGTCCTATAACTACGAAAATGCACCCAGACATTTCTATAGGACACTACCTCCCCCCATTTGAACCTAGCGATATATATAACTTCGGCACGCTTGCCATGACTAAGAGGTTCAACATTGTTCTTTCATGCCACGAATGGAATAAAAAAAAAACACTTACTTTTCGTGGTCCATTCTGCACAATGGTCTCGTATTCTAAGCCCTCGGACATCATTCTCACAATTTATTTAAATCACAATTGAACACTAAAATTATTATTTTTGGTATTATTACCGGTTTTAACACACTACGGTATTATAGTTTCATGTAGAGCTAGCGGAGCGTTCGAACGTCGTACCGGCACTAAATCTTACAGAGATAAACCACTGTTTCATTAAGTATTTGATGGGAATTATTGTTTGAATGAAATTATAACGTGGTGCCGGCGGTCGGCCCGGGTGCAGCAACCAATATCACGCCCACAGCCTCCCTCGCTCTCCAGTGAGTGAATACATACACAGATATATAGCCATAGAAAGTAGATAAACATCCCAATACCTACCTACGTGTTAAATGTAAGGTGCGGCTTGTATACGATGATTTTCGTTTTCAGTATTTTCTACGTTCCGTTATAAGGAAGAGGGGAGGTACTACGCCACGTTTTGTTATAAACGCGGAGTTGTTCGTACTTGGCATACGCTCCAAAATCAGTCATTGAATTTAAAATAACAAGACCAAAACAAGATAAAGATTAAAAAAATAAGGCTAATAAATTGAGATTGGTTTAACTATCATATCTAAGAAAATATCTGCAGATTTTTTCGATCAACCTGGTAAACTAAACGTATCTTGTCAAGAATCTGTCATGACATTATCTGTCAGTGTCAGTAAACCTAAACTGTCACCATCACCACTCACGCCGTGAATTGGATTGGCGTGTTTATCCGAAAGTCAACAAACCAAACAGCTACACCTATTGAAGAATAAACCGTAAAGGCTGGTATCTATGAGTGTATTTATTAACCAACACTAATATTGCATTACACACATTATATTTGAAAGAGTGGTAAAGCAGCAGTAGAACATCCAATTGTGTCAACATGGGAGAAAACTTGAAAGACCTGAAAATACTGAAACAAGGTGCTGAAGGAAAGCTGTATATTTGTAACTATCTTGGAAGACCAACGTTGATAAAAGAGAGATTCAAGAAAAAGTATCGGCACCCAGATTTGGACGAAAATATAACCAAAGAACGGATGAAAAACGAGGCGCGTTCCATTGTCCGGTGCAAAGCTGTTTCGGTTAGAACTCCAGCATTATACTTAGTTGATTTCCACAGATCCCGAATTTACATGGAGTATTTGGAAAAAAGTATTACAGTAAAAGATTTTATAATAAATCATGTAAAAGGTGAATCAGACAAAATTAAATTACACTCAGTGAGTAAATTGATTGGGCATGCTGTGAGGAAATTACATGAATCCAATATTATTCATGGAGACTTGACAACATCTAACATGCTCCTAGTTCCCAAAATTCAAAGTGAAGATGAAAAATGGCTAGATGGTGAATTGGATATAGTAATGATTGATTTTGGTCTATCATTCACTGGATCAAGTGGGGAGGATAAAGGAGTAGACCTGTATGTTCTTGAAAGAGCAATCATTAGTACTCATAATGACTACCCACGTCTGTTTGAAGAAATATTAGAAGCTTATAAGAAGCAAAGCAAGAAGCAAATAAGAGAAACAATAAGTAAGTTTGAGGAAGTAAGAGCAAGAGGAAGGAAAAGAACAATGGTTGGATAGTTTTAAGGAATAAAGTTTATAATTTGAACTTGTACGTTTCATTTGATCAACCCTACAAACAGTAACTGAACAATTAATTTTTAGCTGCTATTTTATTTGTTTTGTGTTCATTTGGCAAGCTGACATTTACGTGTGAAATATAAAAATGTATAAAATATTTTGTTTATGCTCAAAATTGTAAAATATATAAATGCCATTCGTCTAGAACGCAACTGTCAAACTCATGTCATGATCATCTGCGGATAACCTAAAAATTCTTCTCCGATCCATTGTTAAAAATATTGCATTTATTTTTCAAAATGAGACGTCAAATTTTATGTTTATCAACAAAAGTTAGGCAAAATAATTGCACAAAAGTATTGCCATTGACGAGTAAGTAGAATGTGTCGTATTGTAAGTCAACATTCAACTTTATTTTTATGACGGAATAGACATTGATTCTAACGTTATTTTCTAGGATTCCTAAGTACCCAAGAAGCCATAGAGCGACGTTATCACCTTTTCACGTTGGAGAAGAAGCGCCAGTTGGATAAAGTCGGTAGAATTGAGAAAATCGAAGTTCAGTACAAAGGTGTACCAAATGACTGCACCCTGGTTATGAACAAGGATATTTCTACGCCTTATGACTGTGCGAGACGTAAGTTCAATGTTCAAACATCACGTCAATAATCCTCGAAGAGTTAGGCAGAGGTATACCTCAACCATAACTTGAGAATAACTTTAACATAACTTAGCCAGTTATGTTTAAGTCCCACCTAATAGGAGTCAACCCTACTCAACCGGGCACAAATCTAGACTCCAGCACACTTACTCTCAATTTGAATCATTTTGAAGCATATTGCTAATCCATTGCTCCATATGTTCGAAAAATGTGTCTGCTCAATAACATAAATAATGCAATGAATGTTGTTGAACTGTCAAAATTAAACCCATTGCTACTAATAGTGTGTTACGCAATTAGCCTGCAGGGGCCACTACTGAGAAATTCCTGATGGAAAAACCCAATAGCACTTAGCCTGACTTGAGAATTGAACCCAGTACCTCAGTCAGTCGTCAGTCAGTATGTCAGTGGTAGAGATTGCAAACACTACACCAATGAGGCAGTCCATATTACATTTATAAAAAGAAATAAAAAATTCCTTTGACCTTTTCTGGTTACTGCCAGTGGCAATTTGTCCTTAGTTGGGGAAATAATAATGTATATTTACTGTATTTTCAGATCTAAGTGAATGGCATACAGACAGTAGTGCCTTGGCTCTGCTTGATGGCACAGTGTACTGGGACATGCACAGACCACTCACAGAAAACTGCACATTAGAAGTAAGTATTTTATTTTACACATAATACATAAACTCTTCCTTTTTATTCTTAGCAGGCTAAAACTGCCAAATTATCATGACCACGTTTCCTTACATTTTTTGCTTTGTCAACATATTGTTTATTTTATTAGATACTAGCTGCACCACACGGTTTCAGTTATGTATCTCTCAATCCCGTGGGAATATTGGGATAAAAATTTCTAAGTCCTAATCCAGGTCATGGTCTGCCCCTGTGCCACATATGACCCAAATCCATTCATCTGTTTTAGTGTGAAATTATAACAAAGAAACATACAAAAAATTTAATCAAGTTTCTTTGTAATATTACTAGCTTCTGCCCGAGATCTCGTCTGCATAAAATTTATTGTCGTTTAGCGTTCTCTCTAAGAGTACTAGCGTGGTGTTAAATAGCCTTTAGCCATCCTCAAGGGTTGGGCTATCAATATAAAAAATATTTTTTCAAATCCGACTGGTAATTCCCAAAATTAGCGCATTCAGAGATCAAACCAAGAAACAAACAAACTCTTCAGCTTTATTATTAATATCGATTATAGTTTAATATCTAATTTCGGCCATCTTGTCCTCAACAGCTCCAAAACTTCACCATAGCAGAGCCCCAGCAAGTCAACAGAGCATTCTGGAGAACATGCTCGTTCATGCTCGGTGCATGTGCCACTGTCGCCTTCAAAGACACTGTTCCTGTCAAACTACACAGTTTTCCTGGACCTGATAGTAAGATAGTGTTACGAATATACAAATTAACTAGCTGCGCCCCGCGGTTTCATCCGCATACACACACACACACACACACGCACACTCACAAACTTTCTCCTTTATAATATTAGTGTGATGCTTGACAAGCACCATGAATAGGATTTCAGGCAACTTTGTGCCTTTTTCACTGATGGACAATCAAACTTGGACCCCGAATGGTACCGCCAATCTGGGCCAGTCTCAACAGATCCTCAAGTAAATAGGCAAAGTTCAAATTCTTAGATCACGAAAGCTAAAAGGGGGTCTGGTAGAATCAGCTCTATGACATGGATAATAAAAACTAAAATTATGCTAATAAACTTAAAAAATAATCACTGATACAGATGTGAAGTCCCAAACTGCTATAATACTGTTGAGTGCAATATGTTCAGTATTTAATAACTAAAATAAGACATAGCATTCTTAGGTATGCTTAGGTCTTTTTTCGAGTTTCGACTCCATACGGAACAGACGTGTTATGATTGATATTAAAAATTTTTAAATTTTTGTCCTTCAAAATTAAGTAGTAGTGCACTCAAAATAGAGTTCAAATCTTTGAAAACTGTGATTGTTCATTACGTCGCTACGCCACTGTGTTCAATACCGCTAAAACAAACGAGTGTCTGTCACTGCGCCGGCATAACCCCGCGCTCGCCGTGTTTCACCTCTGCGCGACAAGGACGGACATTTTTTATCTCGCTTGCACAGAGACTCCGCGTTCGGCCGTAACGTACTCATCTCCGCTGAACAGGTACAGTGATAATTATTTGACTCTGTCGCACAGTGACCCTGCGTTCGTTCAAGATAACGATTAAATACAAATCACAGAATACCTTATTATTTACTTTAAACTACTGTGTGAAGTTTTTGTACGTTGATTGCTTCTGATACGAACCATATTAACTACAATGAGTGTAAAAAGATCGCCACCATCACGTACACCCGGTACACCTATCGGCACAGATACAAGCTGTGCCATAGGTACCACACACAGCTCCCCCGACCTATCCAATTTAAGTGCGCTCGCAGCAGATTCTCAAATTACCTTCCGGTGTAAACGTAAACAACCGCCATCAACTCATGACTGTGAATATGCTGATGAAATAAAAGAAATCAGATCAGAATTAGGCCGTATCGGCCAATTACTGGAAAAATACGTAGGATCCAATGAGCAGATAATGAAAAATATGCAAGAAAGTCTTACAGAGGTCACTACACAAATTTCTGAGCTTAAATTATCTAACGAGCAAACAATGAACTTGATTCGCGAAAATAGCACCCAGATTCATGAGATCAAATCTTCAACGTCTAACATTGCACAAGGGCAAAAAGAACTGCAGTCAACTGTGTCGCAATTAGAGAACCAAGTCCAACAGGACCGACAAAAAATTTTATCAATTGAATCGGACCTCAGTGCTCTCAAGCTATCATCCAACTTCCAGCCAGACTCGTCTACAATAAAAAACCAAGTCTATTCGAATGAGCAATTAATTAAAGAGGTAGCAGATCGGAAATCCAGAGAAAGAAACATTATCATAGTTGGGGTACCCGAACAAACTGCCACCGACGCACAAGACAGAATGACTAAAGACGAACAAGAAGTCTGGGAAATCACTAACAAGGTGTGCAAAGATCTTCCTAAGCCTACAAAGATTTTTAGAATTGGAAAATACACTCCTGGCAAACACCGTAGCATCAAAGCATGGTTCAACACTTCAGATTCCGCTAAATATCTTCTACAAAACAGAGACAAACTGCCACAAAATATAAAAGTATTCTCAGACCAGACTCCGACACAGCAGCTATATTTGAAGAGTCTGAAAGACGAATTAGCACGCCGTCAAAATGATGGTGAGACTGACCTCACAATAAAATACATACACGGGACACCAACAGTTGTAAAAAAGTCTCCAAAAAACCCAAACTAATCTGCGGCAATATAACTTCCGACATGTACTGTAACACCTATGAAATACTTAATGACTATCGCACTATTAATACTTGCAAATCACGACTAAGATTTTTATACCTAAATGCTAGAAGTATACGGAAAAGCGGAAAGCTGGACGAGCTAAAATGTATCTTAAAATCACTACCAAAAACCACACATGGCATTCTAATAACAGAAACCTGGATAAGATCGGAAACCCAAGCCATGGCACTGCAAATTGAGAATTATACCCATTATTATAACTATAGAACAGACTCAAAAGGAGGAGGAGTTTCAGCATTTATCCACAATGATCTCAAACATTGTTTATCGGAGTCTAAGTACTTAGGTGGAAATAATTACTTATGGATACACTTGGAAAGGCATGATTTTGAAGTCGGAGTAATATACAACCCTGGTAACACCAACTACAAGGAGTTCCTTCAAGAATATGAGTCTCAACTTCAACAAAGAAAGAGAGCGATCGTTTTCGGCGATTTCAACATCGATCTATTAGCAAAAACCAACAAAGAGACTAAACAATACAAAACAGCAACTAAAGAGGTCGGGTATGTACTATTGAATAAAATAACTAAAAAATACTGTACAAGGGACTCGAAAACAAAGAAAAGTATTATTGACCACATTAGTACTAATTTAGTGAACGACAAATTCCACATGGTGATATTTGAATCTTCTATGTCCGATCACTATCAAATGTACTTAGAACTCAAGAAAGTAAAATGCCCTAGAAAATTGCGAGCTCAGTACGAAGCAATAAATTACACAAACCTATATAACTTCATGGAAAAAACTGACTATAAAAACCCTTATAATGATTACCTGGCATTGGAATATGTGATAAAGTCATGTGTAGAAAAAAGCAGAGTAACGAAGACTAAAATACTAAATCTTCCACAAAAAGACTGGATTAATAAAGAGATTATAGCCCAAATCAATCAAAGGAATATGATGGGGATGGAACTTAAAAGCAATCCTGACAATGCACTAATCAAAGAAGCGTTTGCTGAAAAAAGAGACTCTGTAGCCAAACTAATAAAGAAAACTAAAAATACCTACTACTACGAAGCGTTTACTAAATGTATAAAAAAACCAAAAAAAATGTGGAATCTAATAAACTCCTTAACAAATAACAAAACAAAACAAGGTTGTGTTCCTTCAAAGCTAGTAGTTAATTCAAAAACCGTTACAGAACCTAATGACATTTGTCAAATCTTTAATGATTACTTTTCCACGATAGGACCCCTACTAGCGAATGAAATACCTATTACATTTCATGATGATTGTGCCCGCGCGTTACCTTTTTCTCCTCCTAAAGACCTCGAAGGGCTATCCAGTTTACATCCTTGTTCTGCTAAAGAGATACTTAAAATAATTACAAACCTTGATCCAAACTGTAGCACGGGCATAGACGGCATTAATACCAAAGTCATAAAATGTACCAAAAATTTAATTGTATATACCCTAAGCGAATGTTTTAATAAATTACTAGCTGACGGAAACTTCCCTGAAACACTAAAAATTGCAAAAGTAACTCCTATCTACAAATCAGGAAATTCCAGTGATCCTGGCAATTATCGCCCGATTTCAGTATTACCTGTAATGTCAAAAATTCTAGAAAAAATCCTCCACAATCGCCTAGAAACATACTTAAACTCTATCAACTTCATTACTGATCGTCAATATGGTTTCAGACCAAAAAGTAATACCACTACAGCTACAATTGATCTCGTAAACAAAATAAAATATAATATAGACTGTAAAAATACATGCTTAGGTATCTTTATAGACCTGAAAAAGGCATTTGATACCGTTTCCCACAAGCTACTTTTAAAGAAAATGGAATATATTAATATTACTGGCTAAGCTCTGAAAATGTTCGAATCATACCTAACCAATCGCTCGCAAGTGGTTAAACTTGGTAACTATCAAAGTGACGCAAGACCTATAACGTATGGCGTTCCACAGGGATCAATTTTAGGCCCCTTGCTCTTTTTAATATACATGAAATAAAGTTACACGGTCACCTTACCTTGTATGCCGATGATACATGTTTGTTTTACTTCGGGTCTTCGATTCACGACATCATTTCACGAGCTCAAGAGGACTTAAACTCCCTATCCATGTGGTTTCAGTTCAACCTTCTAACAATAAATACTTACAAAACATGCTATGTAATATACAAGGCAAAAAATAAACATATTCCCCCATTTAACCCACTTACAATTAACGATACGCCGTTGCAGCTAAAAACTTGCGAAAAATATCTCGGTCTTAGAATAGATAGTTCCCTTTCCTGGAATGCTCACATCGAATACGTAAAGAACAAGCTCTCGACACTAGTCGGAGCTCTGCACAACATAGTTCAGTGCATTCCACGAGGATTGCGATACACCATCTATAATTCCCTAGTGAAGCCACATCTACTATACTTGGTCGAAATATGGGGTAGTGCTGTAAAAACGAAACTAGCACAACTACAAATTTCCCAAAATAAACTAATAAAAAAGCTCTTTAACTATCCGCGCTTAACATCAACAACAAAAATATACAGAGACACAAAAATAATGAACATAAAGCAACTATATATTTATAACACATGTATATTTATCAGAAAAGTTCTTAACAAAAACATTCACACAAACATCACACTTACCCAACATAGACAAGTTAGTCAACGAAGCTCACGACGAGCAAGTTTATTAGTTCTACCAAAAACCAGGACCAACTATGGCAAAAAAATGCTTACATTTGAAGGAGCACAGCTATACAATAAGATACCCTCCCGCATAAGAAACCTACACTCATTCAATGCATTCAAAAACCAGCTTAGCCTGTATCTAACCGCTAATCGGACATTACTTGAAAAATGAATGCGTTGGGTGGGTCGAGTTTCGAGTAGTTTTATTTAGTCTGTGACGGATGTTGTCGAACCTAATATAAGTATTTAATTAAGTAATATTTATTGTTCTCAAGTAAGTGACATGTTATGTTTTTATTGAGAATAAAGTTTCTTTAAACCTAGGTACTAACTTGAGGACTGACCAATCTTCTAACCAACCCAAAACTCAGTCCGCAGCGGTTCCTTCATCTACGACGTGGACCTCCCAACTCTGGACGACTGGAAGCCGTCCAACCAGGAGCTGGTGACCCTGAGCGCGGAGTACGTGAAGCTGATGCGTCAGAACGAGCCCATTGAGAGGCTGGAGGTTGGTGAGGAACTGGCTCTGGAGATGTTTGTGGAGAATGAGCATAAGTCTAGGCAGATACCTAGTATTGCTAGGAAAAATGGTGAGTGTCAAATTTCTGTCATGCATCTATAACTATTATTATTATTTATTTTTAGCCGTGAAATTCCCACTGCTGGTAAAGGCCACTCTCTTTCCACCTCTCTCTCTGTCCTGAGCTGCCAAATACCAATCTTTATCAAAGGAGTCCAGCTCATCCCTCCATCTCCGTCTGGGCCTGCCGCTATGTTGTTTGCCATTAAGCGGTACCCCTTGGGTCGTGTCGTAAGTTTGGCCCATTGGTGGTCTGACATGCGTCAGATGTGTCCAGCCCAATTCCATTTAAGCGTGGCAGCTTTCCGAGTGACGGATTGTTATTTTGAATGGATTGTTGTATTCTTAAACCAGTCCACACGTTTAATACCCAGAGTACTCCGTTCCATAGCTCAATAACATCAAAAACTATGAAAATCCATATTTATAGTATTTTTCTCTCGACATAATATTCTTAATAGGTATCACATGTCTTTGTGCCAAAATAGTTATCAAAATGTACACATATGTAATGAGGCGTACCTAATGCACCGAGCACAAAACCTGACAGCTGCTACTCAGAAATAAAACACCCAATGGAACACGACGGCTCGGTGGCCCAGTGGTTAAGCGATTGACTGCTGCACAGCGTGTCGCGGTTTCGATTCCCGCACGGAACAAATATTTGTATGACCTACAAGTAGTTGTTCCGGGTCTGGCTGTTTGTGTATGTGGGCTTAAATGTAAGTAAACGCACCCACAATACAGGAGAAATTCCTAGTGAGGGGCAACATTAAAAAAAAAAAAACCTTAAACACTGTGTGACTAAGGAATCAATTCGAGGGCGCCTCGAGTTCCTTCCACAGCGCTCCGCATTCAGGCTACCGAGCTGTCGACCGACGATGCAGTTGACCATATGCTATACTAATTTATATTTGTTTCGCAGGTAAAGTGACGCTGTACAAAGTGGGCAAACATGTAGATATATCAAAGGGGCCCATGATCAGTAACACCAAACAGATCGGAAAGGTAGCGGTCGTGTCCGTGCACAAGCTTAATGGTAAGCTAAGACATAATGTACAGACGCCAGTACATCAAGCTACTACAATCTGTCAAATTTCTTTAATAGATTTTCAACTTTATCGCTAATGTATAAGGCTCAACGTTGATTGGGAAAATTTGACAGTTTCGGGTAGCTTGATGTGAGCTGTACATGATTCTTACAAACATACAGTGGCCTCCAAAATTTAGTTGACATTTTTCCACCTCAGTGTGACACAACACATTATGATTTAAAATTGTAGTAATCCAAATGTTTGAACTGCGTTTTTATAAAGATCAATGACGTTCAAAAATCGATTTGTCAAAATCAGAGATTGGTTATAGAAAACGCATATCTGTCACTTTCATACAAATACCAATCTAAAAATCCGATCTGTCCTCCCAAAGATGGATTGAAAAAAAAGATCGGCATAACGAGATTTGGATCGGTTATTGAAATAATAAAAATAGGAAATGGATTGAAATATCAATCTCGATCAGCAAATTAACCTGTTAACCGGGGAATTCCGTACACGCTACTGTTTAAGTTTGACGTATTTATACGTCCCGCACGGTTAACAGGTTAAGGCCATTCCTTTGATTGAATATACAGCATGCTTTTTTACCGGCTCCAAATTTTTACAGGGTGTTCCACCCATGAATATGAACAACTTTCACTATGGAACCAACTCTGAGATCACGAAAAAAAAATCAGCTGTTTCCTACATTTTGGTCAAGTAGCTGTATTGAACTTTTGTATTAAACAGCTGATTTTGTTTTCGTGATTTCAGAGTTAATCCCATAGTGAAAGTTGTTCATATTCATGAGTGTAAAAATTTGGAACCTGAAAAAAAAGTCAGTAGAAAGCGGCCGTAATTCAACTACCTTTGAGTTATCATAAAAAAATAATCAAGTAATCTCTTAGGAGTACCTGATTATTATTTTTTTTAATTTAAATCATTATATGGCATGTGATGCCATATAATGATTTAATACATGTCTACAGCGTGTAACAGAAGGGGGGTATCAACCCTGAAGGAGGTGAATGTGCTCATGAAACTCAACAACTTTCCCCAAAGAACATAGGTCGAAATATGAAAAAAAAATTTGGCCCTCCCATAGTAAATCAATCAGCTGGTAGTCTGTTTTGTAAGGGAGGGCCAAATTTTTTTTTCATATTTCGACCTATGTTCTTTGGGGAAAGTTGTTGAGTTTCATGAGCACATTCACCTCCTTCAGGGTTGATACCCCCCTTCTGTTACACGCTGTATATGCGGTCACTTCACACACTACGGGGTCAAATTAGATTAGCTAGCGAAACTCCGAAGACGTGATGGGGTATCGATATCTAAAGTCGACAAACAAAAAACAAAAAAAAAAAATAACTTAATTTCATTAATTTCTAGTGACTTACTGACCACGGGGTCAACGTTAGCTAGCTGGTAGTGCAGTTACTTGAAATTATGAGTTTAGTAAAACTTTTTTTTTTCTTTATATATTTAGGGACATTTATAATCGCAATGCGTATGTCAGTCCCATCGTACCCTAAATACACATTGTTCTTAATAATAATAATAATAATAATTTATTTGTCAGAATATTGTTTTACAAGGTGTTACAAATTATAATATGATGTCCATAATACTCTGCTGTTTCCAGCGTACAAATATTGAAAATAATTTAAATGATAAGGATTAGAAGACAATGTCAAAATTAAACATTAACAAATAAACAAATGACAAGAAAAAGGGAAAAAATAATTACCGTTACATGCACGCTCAGGAGTTATTAGTAAGCATAATGTCAAAAATGAAATACGATAATAAAATTATTAAAAAAGATATACAATGTCAAATAAATAATAAAAATTCTATTCAATTCGCACAAATGTCAGTAGTCATCTAATTTAAATTTAGAATCAAATCTTTCATTTAGAAACTCAGTCGTTGAGTAGTAACACTTTTGTAATAGGAAGTTACATAATTTCTTTCTTATCTGGGCCATGAACCTGAAAAGACTCTTCGCATCACCGCCATTTGGTTGAGCCAGAATTTTATGGAATGTACCTACTTCAAATCTGTTCAATCTCAAGGCCCTAAACAAATCGCTCATCCAATAGACCAACGACGTAATTACGAAAATGTTTTCTTGAGTTTTCTCATGAAATTATTACGAATTATTATTAATATTAAAGTAACATACATAAAAATATTCAATATTTTAGCATAATCATTAATCAAATCAATCAATAATTCAAACTTTTAAAACGTTCTCCTGAAAAATAGCTGAAACGTAATTACGTCATTGTTCTATTGGATGAGCGAAATCATTTCTATCAGACTCATACCGAAATTTTTTATTTTTTCCTCATTAGATCACATCTGCGGAGTTTCGCTACCTAATTTCATTAGACATAAGACATAAAAGATCAATATAAGGCCGAACCTCCCTTCGCTTCGTCATGATATTATACATGCTCATTTCTTGCAGGGTCAGCAGGCAGCGACATCAAGCAGCTGTACAGGTTCCAAGGCGTCGCGTTACCGACCGGCATCATCGTCAACCACTTCGCCTTCTCCATACTCATTGAGAGAGCTAAAAAACTGGTAAGCGCCTTGTTTTGTTTTTATTAATCGCCTACCTGAGAGGAAAGCCAGGGTTACGTTTTTTCCACTTATACAGGGTGTCCCTGGATTACAGGAAAAATAAAACTATGTCTCTAAACAGCACACTCTTTCAGAGAAAAATAAATAGATAATGGTACGGAACCCTCGGTACCTGAGTCCGATTAGCTCTTGACCGGTTTTTTTTTTTGTTACATTATCATTAGATATCGTAATCCCATAGCGTCTGTGAAGTTTTACCTGATAATTTAATTTGAATTGTCAAATTAATGGGTCGCAATCAATCACGTGGTCCCGGGACAATACAAGTTTTGTACTCGGGCCCGCGTGATGGATTTCGGCCCACTTCCTCTCACAGAGAGGAGGCCTGTGCTATGTCCCAGCAGTAGGAACATTAATAATAATAATAATAATAAACGTTTATTTCAAATTCACAAAAAAAAAACTCATAGTTGTTAGTAAAATTTAAAACCTAAGTGTTAGTAACCAATTACACACACACACACACACACACATACACCCTTACACACACACACACACACACACAAACACCCTCACACACACACACACACACACACAAACACATTCACAAACACATACCCTACGATTTAATATTTGTATTTTATTTTATTATTATTTTTAAATCTTAGTATTAAGTAAAATTTCTAGAAACTTGTTTTGTACCTTTCACTTAATCTGGAACACGTATCTTCTTGCTAGGAGAAGGGTGTTGGCAACTGCGCCACAGTTTTTAACTTTTGCAACTGCCATCGTTTGTATCTGTTTAAGACTGTATCTGTGTCTGTTCCAAATAAACGATTTTTATTTTTTATTTTATTTTGATTTTCAATTATTACTATTTGATTTTTGTTGCTGCGACATGCATGTCGCAGCATCTCCGTATGTACGGACAGTCTATCCTGCTCGCAATCATTGCCAGCACGATGTTGGAACTTGCCCGCACCCTGCGCACTAGAGACGTGAAACGCTTTCGCATTGCTATTTGAAACCAAGATCTCTTCTCATCGAGATTGATGGACAGAAGTTTTAAAAACTACTTGGTATTGAAACCTACTTTTCATTTCAGAATGCTGTCAAATCACCAATCCTTCAACCACTGGAACGCGAAGAGTCTGAAAGCATAGTAATGAAGATGAACGCGTGAACACGATAGTACCTTAAATTAGTCCGTAATTATAAGTAGTTTAGCTATCTCTTAAGTCAATAAAACATGCTAAGAATTTCTCTACCGTTGTTTTTATTATCATGATCAACGATTACCTTTTTTTCAATCCTACTAATAGAATAGAATAGAATAGAATACTCTTTATTATGTACACCATATAGATAATAATAATAGGATAAACGCGACAGTTGTGTGGATGGATCAGTGCTTTCGAACGTCGTAGAGTGAGATCGGTAGATCGGTAGGTATTTGACAAAAAAATACAATATTCAATCAAATTCGTTTATTTATTTAAAAAAAAAAAACTTACAGACTAATTTATAACGATCATACTTAAGTATGATTGTTATAAATTATGTGAGCCCATATCGGTAGAAATACCGAAAAATCGGTAGGTTCGAGACCACTGGGATGGATGTTTTTTACTCTTTCACGCAAAAACTACTGAACGGATTTTGATGAAACTTTACATTAATATACCTTATACATCAGAATAATATACAGCGTGTAACGGAAGGGGGGTATCAACCCTGAAGGAGGTGAATGTGCTCATGAAACTCCACAACTTTCCCCAAAGAACATAGGTCGAAATATGAAAAAAAAATTTGGCCCTCCCATAGTAAATCAATCTGTTACGAATCGTTGTTTAATATCACCTTTTTGGAACATTAATGTTTGTATTCGAAATTCTAGTGTTACTGTCAGATTTGTCTTGTCACCGATTTTCAGTGTGTAAGAAAATAAACTGTGGCTACTAAACCAGCGCTTTCTATTTACGATCACTAATATTTTGGTCCCCTTCTGTTACACGCTGTATAGGATACTTTTTATCCCGATATTCCCACGGGATCGACACTTATGCGGGGGAAAGCGCGGGGCGCTGCTAGTTCAATATGTTTTAGAAACTATTCATCATTGCGTTCGAATTCAATTTAGCATTAAACATTATATATAATATACCTACGTATAGAATAGAGCTATGAGTAACAGGGTGTAAAGTTCATTCATCCTCCGTAGAAAAGGGAGGATCCTCCTACGTCAGACGGGTATTGTCTGGTGAGCAACTGTTCGATAATTGCAAAAAAAAAAAAAAATACGCGTGGCACTCGGGGACTGCCGCGGTAAATCTATTGCATAGCTTATGCACTTATAATATTTATGCAATATTTTTTAGCGTGGTGAGCGATAAGAAAACAATTTGTTTTCTTTTATTGAATAAATGAGAAGTTAATATTGTTTAAACTATGTCTACACGCATACATCTAGTCGTACGCACACAAACACCGTGCCGAAGTCTGCCGAACTGAAACGACGTTAGACGATGCACGGCTTTCAACGCCGCACCGCTGTGGGTCGGAGTGGGGGGTGTTACGTTTTTTTTCGTTACGGAATTTCTTGATTCGGTCGCCGCGCTCAAAGCCCGAGATAAAAGCTATGCAATAGCTTAAATAAAGCAATAAAAAAAAAACATTATTTTTAGTATAAATGCGAAACCCGAAACACGTGTCTAGTATTTTATGTGCGTGTGAACTGAGGGACCAAACTGGGAATAGCAAAATGAAAGTCCTAGGATTTAGTAGTAGACTTAAAACAATTGTAGACCGAATCTGGGAATTTGTAAGCCAATATATTAAAAACTATCCTAAACTAAATCCTCGATTTTGTAGTATAATCCTTCAAAAGTCATATGAACATAAAGGTGTTGCCTCAATCTAAATGTTTGGATTGAGTAGCCACAGATTACAAGTTTAAAAATGTTGTAGGTTGGATCCTCGATTTTGTACATAGTATAATCCTTCAAAAGTCATATGAACATAAAGGTGTTGCCTCAATCTAAATGTTTGGATTGAGTAGCCACAGATTACAAGTTTAAAAATGTTGTAGGTTGGATCCTCGATTTTGTACATAGTATAATCCTTCAAAAGTCATATGAACATAAAGGTGTTGCCTCAATCTAAATGTTTGGATTGAGTAGCCACAGATTACAAGTTTAAAAATGTTGTAGGTTGGATCCTCGATTTTGTACATAGTATAATCCTTCAAAAGTCATATGAACATAAAGGTGTTGCCTCAATCTAAATGTTTGGATTGAGTAGCCACAGATTACAAGTTTAAAAATGTTGTAGGTTGGATCCTCGATTTTGTACATAGTATAATCCTTCAAAAGTCATATGAACATAAAGGTGTTGCCTCAATCTAAATGTTTGGATTGAGTAGCCACAGATTACAAGTTTAAAAATGTTGTAGGTTGGATCCTCGATTTTGTACATAGTATAATCCTTCAAAAGTCATATGAACATAAAGGTGTTGCCTCAATCTAAATGTTTGGATTGAGTAGCCACAGATTACAAGTTTAAAAATGTTGTAGGTTGGATCCTCGATTTTGTACATAGTATAATCCTTCAAAAGTCATATGAACATAAAGGTGTTGCCTCAATCTAAATGTTTGGATTGAGTAGCCACAGATTACAAGTTTAAAAATGTTGTAGGTTGGATCCATCCTACAACATTTTTGAACTTATTACTAAATAAGTATTGAATTTCATGAATATAGGAAATGTGGCACCTCAATCCTTACGGACATAATACAATGTAAACCACCACCATTAAATTAACCGTACAACCTTATTTTCGTTTGGTCTAAATAATGCTATATTAAATGAAGTATAATAGTACTGTCTACATTTTGTTTCATTGTGTGGTCACACTAGTCTATCTATTTTCATTGGTTTAAAAAAGTAATATTATCTCAGCTAATAGGTATGAAATTAACAATTTTAGATACCTATTATTTAGTAGAAACTTTCTACTAAAAGTTAAGAATACTAGACTTTCTGATATTCCTCTCATCTAGCAGCTAGCACACGCACATATGTCAGTGGAGGTGAGAATTGAGGGACCAGTCTTAATCATCGCTATCTTCAGAATGCTTCGATATATTTTTGCTCCATTTCTTTTTTACAATACGTTTTAAGACTTCTACTAAAACGTTATGTAGAAAATGAGGGGTTTTATTCAGTAATATTCACTAAAATATGTATCTTTGTTGTGTGGACTGAGGGACCACAGTTCAGTCGTTATATTTTTTTATCTTTAATGCTTTGTGGTCTGTTATTTTAGTATATATCTTTACAAATTCTCTACTAAATATCTGTATTCACGAAACCTTTATTTTTAAGATACTTTCCGAGATCAGACTGATGTTCTGTGAGACCTGAGGGACCACACTTTAAGGGCAGTAGTTTTTAATATATTGGCTTACAAATTCCCAGATTCGGTCTACAATTGTTTTAAGTCTACTACTAAATCCTAGGACTTTCATTTATGCTATTCCCAGTTTGGTCCCTCAGTTCACACGCACATTAGTATTTTTATGTAAAGGATCTATGTACAAAATTTCAAAACTATCATGAAAAATCACAAAGTTATAAGCTTGTTATGTTACCTGGATGTCCGTACAAAAAGTTGGTTCCCACTTAACACGCGCCACCGGCCGACCGGCTGTGACGTGTTGTGCGCATATGATTGCGGATATGTACTTAGTGTTGTTCGGTGTCCAACTTGTTACCATTTTGAACTATTTTTGGGACAAAATATAACATGTGTAAAAATTATTGGAATCGATTCAGATACTTATTCTGAACAAACTATATTCAGATTTGCAGTATACTAAAAATAATGTTGTATACTAAAACAACGTAATAGTCACTAAAATTTTATTTCATACATAATATTTACAGATATCTGAAATGACAATAAAATAAAAACAAACGCCAGCACATCAAGCTACCCGAAACTAACATTTTCCCAATCAACTTTGAACCTTATATTTTAGTGATAAAGTTGAAAATCCATTAAAGAAGTTTGACAGATTGTAGTAGCTTGATGTGCTGGCGTCTGTACATACTACAGTATTTTTTATTTCATCGACTTTTTTTATGACATTAAGATATTTTGAAAATTCATATACATAAGTACTTTGTTTGTACCTTACATAATTAGATACGAGGGCTGCCTTTTAAGTTGTGTCGTTTGAAATAATTATAGATAATCGAATAGATTATTACCATTATTGTTTTTCTAAGAATTCTGCGCGATATTTAATACACTTTTACATGCGTTCGAACCAGTTTTTAAAACATTTATTCCACTCCGAAGTGGGGGTAGTCAAAATTGCCCATTTGTATGCGTCAACCGCTTCTTCGGGTGAGCTGAAACGTTGACCACGAAGACTTTGCTTAATTTTGGGGATCGTAAAAAAATCTTTAGGGCTCAAATCAGGGCTGTAAGGAGGGTGATCTAAAATTTCGAGATTTTGGGTGCTCAAAAACATCTTTGTATCGCGGGCGGTGTGCGAACTTGCATTGTCATGGTGCAATATCATACGACGTCTTGAGTTGTTTTTTCGAAACTCTGTGATGACTTTTGACAAACAAACAGTGGTATACCAGTCAGCGTTAACCGACTTGCGATCTTCTAATACAATAGTGGCGACGTGAACACCCTTTGCCACAAACGAGGCAACCATTTTTTTTTTTAAGTGCTCCGTGAGCGTATGACTTTGGTCGGTTTTGGCTCATCTTGGAAGACCCATACAGTTGACTGCTGCTTGGAATCTGGATCGTAAGCATATATCCAAGACTCGTCAACATTAACCATATCATAAACATGTTTTGACTCTCCTCGGTTGAATCGCTGCAGAGTTTTGCGACACCATCTAACACGGGCTGCTTTTTGGTCCTCGCTAAGCAATGTGGTATCCAACGAGATTTCTTTCGCAGAGTTCTTCATGCAGGATTTTTTGGATAGTAGTCCCTGAAATGCCCACGGCTGCCTCTATTTCACGGTATGTCACATGACGATCTTCGACGATTAGCTGCCGCACGGCGTCGATATTCTCTTGCATCATGGTGGTTTTTGGACGACCTTCACGTGGCTTGTCACTCAAGCTAGAGTGCCCACGTTGAAATTCTAAATACCAGCGTTCTACAGTCCTAAGACATGGTGCTGCATCACTAAACACAGAAGTGATCTCCTCAAAGCACTGAAGTCACGTTAATCCCCTTTGAAAGTTGTAGAAAATTATCGCACGCACATTTTCCTTTGATATTTCCATTTTTACAGCCGATTTGTCACCTTTGAATAGACGCTACAATAAAACTATTCGACCGATCAAAAACATTCTTTTGTTTTCGAATTAAAAATTCAAAAAGATGAAAACGCCATATATTTTTTTTTTTAATAATTGCCGGAGGTTTGCAAACGACACGACTTAAAAGGCAGCCCTCGTACTACAGCGCGGCCGACAAGAGAATACGTTTTTGACACCTGTCAGTTTCAAACAAACGATTGTATGTACATACGTGTTTTGCGAATTTGACTTTTACTAGCTATTACAATTGTCGCACTGACACGTGTCAGGAAGGAATTCTCTCGGCGGCCGGACTGTAGTCTCTTTATAAAACCGTAGTTCTCTGAAAGCCTCCTCAATAATCTCTTCATCCTTATGTTAACTTATTTTATATTGGTTGTTGTTTTTGGCGATCCAATCTTACTTTGAATTTAGCAAAGATATGTACTAGGGATTGAGGCTTTCAAGAGTAAGAGTAAATCTACTGATCCCTTTACCATCATCATAGAGAAGTACGGAATGGAGTGTTTATGAAGTAAAAACTGAAAGCTCTTCATAGGTGATAAATATGTATGCGACTTGGAACACTCCAAGTCGCATACGTATTTATCAAGTTTTCGTTAAGCACTGTTAAAAGACGAGCTAAGGAAAAGGAAAACGTCACCCAATGGTAAAAAAAACAGGGTGTAGTGGAAATGGCAGGTACTTTACGATAAGTGTGACTTAAGTCAGAAAAATTAGAAATTGCTGCACGTCGTGCATTAATAGCACTCCATTCCTTTCTACTCCATGATCTCATCATCTTTCGTCCCAATTGATTTAAGAAATTGAAATTGTCCCCCTTTTTTCGTTTCCTTATTATTACCAGTTACTAGAAAAAAGGTAATTCCAATTTGTTGTGATCTCTATCAGAAATAAAGAATTAATTATTGAATTGAATGAAATATGCTTGAAAGGTCTCTCTATATAGATTAAAACGGATAAATGATACTTGTAAGGAAATAGGCAGTAGGCCAACTTTAATACAGGATGTCAAAGGCGAATATGGCATTACAGGTGGGTAGTTGCATGCACGAGAACTTGTTTTAGACTCAGTGCAGAGCGAAAACAGAATTTTTTGATGTGACTCAATACTGAACTTTATTTTTAGTGTCTTAAAGTCCAAACAAGCACGCGCGGTCGAGCGTACACAAACCCTTGGAAGTCTCTGGCTGTGCAACATTGCACTTTGGCACTGATTCTGATCATAAACTCAAAATGAACCAGAATAATTGATTTCTGAAGTTGTAAATGCAGAAAACGGCTACTTAGTTACTATCTACGAAGACTTAGGTTTTTTAGGATCAGACGGCCCATCTTCTTCAGCTCCAGCCTGAAAAATAGGCTGCGGCTGGGTTTTCTTATAAGCCGGGGCCACCCAAAACGGATTCTCTTCAGCGTCCTTTGCGTACTTCAAGATAGCTTCTCTCGGATCCTGTTCATCATCCACCCTCTTGCTGAGACCTAGATTCCTGATGACGAAGGAGCTGAGGGTACTGCCAGAAGCCGCTACCCTTCCTCCTTGTCCAGATGTGATTGGAAGATCTGGTCGATGGGACTTCACAGGGTCTAGCCTGTCTTTCTCCATCTTTTTCTTGCTTGTCCTGAGTTTCTCTTGCCTAAACAGAGGTAACGCATGGGGTGTAATAATCTGTTGAGCGCTCACAACTTCAACAGAATGTTTCTTTCGATGCGTTTTGACTATGCAGAGTTTAGCACCGCGCAAACTCTTCTTCTGGTCAAAATAGCATTTTACAACGCCGTTGCCGCATCCAACGAAAATCTGGTTCAACTTCGCGTGCCATATGCTTTTAATGACATGGGATTTGGTGACATCTATATGCGCGGTCTGTTCAAAAGTCTTCGTATTGTAAAATATTAGTCTTCCTGTATCCTGGCCTCTTTGTAACGACTCCCCAGTAAACACTAAAGTGTCATCTGGACTGAAAGCGCAATCCGTTTGCTCATATCTTGAAAATAAGTCTCCAAAAACGTGCAAAGGTTTCCTGAAGTTCCGTAAGTCCCATATTTTCATTGTTTCATCGTTACCTCTGCTGGCTAAATAGGAGCCGAGATAAGAGTACGCTATGCTGGAGATTTCTGACTGCTTCTGATGGCAATCTCTGACGCAAGCTGTTGTATTGACGAAATTCTTCCGATGGTCCCACATTTGTATCGACCCGTCATAGCATCCGCATGCTACGGTGTTACCATCTCTTGAAAAGGTGCAAGCAGTTGGTTTGGCCTTCAAGCCTCCTTGCTGCCGAGGTTTGATGACGGCCTTGTGTTGTTTAGGGTTTTCTGTAAGCCAGAGGCGAAGGGTCCCGTCTTGGGAACATGTCATGAATTCTTCACGGACTTGCGGGTGCCAGCAGCCGCTATTTAGGGCTGCCGTGTGGCCTTTTGTTCTGTAAGAGGGTGAATGATAGATTATAACTGACGGTTAGGTAAGAAGTAAGTCACAATACTTGTCGAGGATACGCACTTAAGAAATTGATCAATCCTGAGAAGGGGATTTTGCTGAACGCAAAATTGCTATGTAACAAACAGACAAGCCGTCAACCCGCATTAAGCCCGCGTGGTGGATTACGGCCCACTCCCTCTCACAAAGGAGGCTTATGTCCCAGCAGTGGGAACATTAGTGGGCTGATTATGCTTATGATAAGCAGACAAGCACGCGTGTGGCGCGCGATACGTTCAAACATATCGGAAAATTGAGTTGCAAAGTAATCAAGGTACCTATTAATATTTCTAGTTTACAGGCTTTTTAACCACATAAGATCCATTATTGCGTAGTATTTTATTCTATTAAAGTGCTGAATTATTGTTTCTTGATGATCTTTTGACATAGATTTTTAAAGATTTATGGAGAAGCTTTTAAACTTACTTGGCCATATCCGTGATATACTGGTCACCCTTCACACACTCGAGCACTTCGAAGCCGTCCCTGTCCAGCACCTTGGCCTGGGCTGCACCACTGACCACCAGGATCGAGTCCCCGGTTGTGGAGTACTGCAGGGCCTTGATAGGGTGGTTCTCGCACGGTTGGAGCGTGCGGAACGAACGCATTGATGAGTCCATACCTGGGAAGCAAAAGGTAAATATTTTTATTTAAGAAACCAAAAGTTTGTTTGCAAACATACACTTTGAACTTGCACACCATATTAAAACCTATTTTAAAATGCAAAGGTCAGATATACTCAAGTTACTTTGGAGTTTAATTAGCACTCATGCAATTTTAAATATGGATATGTGATGTGTAGGAAAGAGGGACAAGCCGGTCGATTCTGTAAAAATCTCACTGTGAAATCATGAGTGAAGTGAGCACTTAATAGTGTTAATCCCTAGCGAATGACAGCTCACTCCACGCTCACTTCACCCAAGCTTTCACAGTGAGATAGTTACCGAATCGCACGGCTGTTGTTAGAAAAGTTATGAGTATGAATGTAGATTGCTATACTATATTCTGACATCTTATTCACACATGGGGTAGCCTAAGCCACTGGGTGTAGATGCATTCACTTTTGCACCAGAGTTCATTGTAACAGCGCACTAAGGAAGGATTTTTGAAAATTCCTTCTCTTATGGGGTTAGGGGATAAAATTTCCACATTTTTGCCAATGGGGAAACGTATCGGGTGCATGGTTTGTAGATTATAAGAAATATTTATTTATTCATTTATAATTTACAGCATCCGCCCTCAACTTCGTTTGCGTAGAATTCGGAATTCCCACCGTTTAAATCCTATTACCCGTTTTCCCGTAGGAATGAAGCATTTTCCCGCGGTAAAAAGTAGCCTATGTTCATCAGGGATAATGTCGGCTTTTAATGGTAAAACAATTTTTCAAATCGGCCCAGTAGTTTCGGAGCCTATTCAATACAAACAAACAATAAAATCTTTCCACTTTATAATATTAGTGTAGATTTCAGACTAAGTTGTCCATAGAGTGTTAGTAATACACAGACTTAAGAATTATGTTCGTAATACACATAATACCAAAACAAACTATAGTAATGATTATACAACGTGTAACGTTAAATGCGCAAAACCTCAGACACCCCAACTGATATTTAATTCAATTGCCCTATTTCAGAGAGAAAATAAGTCATTAAAAAAATTGCAAAGGTTTTATGTGCTGTTTTAGTTTTACTGGCCATTCTGATCGTTTCTTGCGTCTGCGACGACGCTTTATCGAGGGAGGAGTCGTCACCGGGCCGCTGCGCCGCGCTGACATTGGCTTGCTTGACCTATTAATAAATAGACACGGCAACGTTTTTAATGAAGATTTAAAAAAAAATGTGACCTATATTAAAAAGTGGTTCAATTAATTCTGCTCGTTATTCTGATCAAACTATTTTCAGGTTTTGCTCATTTAACGTTACACGTTGTATAAAATTATGGGTATAATATGGGCTACTTTTAAAGTGAATAAGATATGGGTGCCCCTAGCTTAGTTCAGCGAGGCGGTTCAGCAGGCGAATCCAATGCCTCCATACAGGACTCTCCCTATGATCCGCAACTACCCTCAGGTAGCCGTTGGGACTGTCTCTCATATAACTAGCACATTCACATGAAGCTGCTGCGGCAGTATCATCACAAGGCTAATATTTTCTCATTGTTAGTCTTATTTCTTTTTAGTAAATTCATGTATTTACGTATATTTATTTGTGCTTCTATTTATATGTAATTAGGTATATATTATATTTATAGTTTTAATAGGTTTATGTGTATCTTTATATGTATTTAAAATATTTATTCCTCAATTTTCATGTTTGCACCTAGAAAATGCCTATGGCATTAAGTCCACCTCTGTACATTTATGTGCTTGAAGTATTAAATAAATAACACCTACAAAACACTGAACTAGATGTTTGAGTTACCAGCAAAATCCCAGAAAGAGACATCATAATCTATTGACCCCGTTGCCAGCCGAGCTCCTGATGGGTCAACTGCCAGTGCCACCACAGCTTTGGTGCCATGCAGCATCTCCACCTAGAAATAAATAAATTATGGTTGATTGCTATAAATTGTGAGGCAGGAAAGACAGGGAAAAAAGGCCATATTTTGGACATGCCTGTTAGTCTAGTGGTCAGTGACTCTGACTGCTATGCGCAAGGTTGTGGGTTCGATTCCCAACCAGGACAAATGTATATGTGAGGAGCACGATCATTTTGTTCTGTGTCTGGGTGTAATTTATCACTACATAGTATAAAACAAAGTCGCTTCCCTGTCTGTCTGTCCCTATACATGCTCTTTCTCTCCCTATACAGATCTTTAAAACTACAGAACGGATTTTTGATGCGTTTTTTTTTAATAGATAGAGTGATTCAAGAGGAAGGTTTATATGTATAATACATGCATAATGTTTATTGCAACATATTCTTCTTCTTCCTGCCCGTCCCATTTTATTTGGGGTTGGCGCACGTTTTCTTCTTCCATTCTTCCCTGTTAGACGTCATGGCATCATTTACTCCTTTCTCTTTCATATCATTCCTCACACCGTCCATTCATCTTTTCTTTGGCCTTCCTCTCCCTCTCCATCCATCTACATACATATTCATCACTCTTTTCGTTACATGCGTTTCATCCCTCCTCATTACATGTCCATACCAAGCCAAACGACTTCCTTTCAATTTTTCTGTAACAGGCGCCACTTTTAAACTTCCTCTAATATACTCATTCCTTACTTTATCCATTCTTGTCACTCCACACATCCATCTCAACATTCTCATCTCCGCTACATGCAATCGTTTTTCATCCATCTTTTTCACAGCCCAGCATTCTGATCCTTATTGCATCATATTAAATAACTTATACTATTACAGTGGGGAGAATCCTTTTAAGCAATAATTTGCTTGTGTTAGGATGCTCCACCCTTCCCCAGGTTATATAATTATTATGAAGCTATTGAGCCTTTTCAAGATAATGTAAGCTTTTATAATATAAAAATATAAACTATAATAAAAACCAAAATTTATAAAAAATTATATTTTTCTAAACTTAGAACAGAACTAAAAATATTTTAAAATTGATTGTAACATCTCACCTCATGGCTATTTGGTATCCTTTTCTCTATAGGCAGATCTTCATCATCAGAACCGCTCAACTCATCATAACTGTCTTCGCCATCACCCTTACTCTTCTTGGTTTTATCATTATTCAGCAGGTCTGGTGGTATTGGTGGACCAATTTCATCATCATCATCATCTTTTGATGCTTCTATTGGCAACGGGCCAATCACATCTTCATCACCTTCTTCATCTTTTTTTGTCTCTGGTTTTGGCATTGCAGCTTCGGCTTCTAACCTCTTTTTATTGGCTTCTTGCGCGTTTATCTTTGCCTGCTCCACCAACTCGATGACGTCAAAGTTTTTAGCCTTTTTACCGAAGTTTCTTATGCCCATGACTTGCTGAACGTGCTGGTTCTCCAAATCTTCAGCTATTTCTTCAATTTCTTTGTGTTCTTGAATAGGTGTTCGCCCAAAAGTGCCGAAACCAGACGTGTTTGAATCATTTTTATTGCTGTTCTCGCCTGTTTTGCTGATGTTAAACTTGATTTTCCCGAAGGAAATTGGTTTCTTGTGCATCTTTGAATACTTGATGGTCTTTGTATTTCCTTATTTGTTTATTATTTTAATTTCACATTTATTTTTCATGGCACTTATTGTTTGTTACTGTCGCGATACCTAAATTATATCCATAAATGTATGATTGTATCAGATACAGATAGTTATTTCAAATGACAATGAATATCTAGGATTCTAGGATATCTATCATAGTATTATTTCTCGCACCAGTTGCAAATCCACAATCATAAAATCACGAATTGATTTGTTTTGCAAATGTCAAACTCTCTCTATCTTGTCGTGGAAAACATTACAGCTCTTGAAATATTTCAACTATTTAGCATTTTTTTATGTTCTGTCTTCGTCTCGCAGGAACCGAAGACTGTGATAGAACATTTGCCAAGACTTCGTCACATAATGCAGTGTTAACCATTGACAGTGACAAAGGTTAACAAATTGAGGCTACTGCGTTTTGTTTATATTTTTTGAGAATTTAGTTCGTAAGTTAAAGTTTTGAATAAGACGCTAGTTTATGAACATTTTCAAATCTCTGACAAATTATACATTAAAATTTAAAACAATACTTCTGCAATCCGTCCAGTTGTTTATTCATTTAAAGTAATTTTGAATGGCACAGCGTCTTATTGTCTGGTTGATGTGCTGTTTCTATGCGCTTATAACTTTGACGTTATTCAATCAAACTTTCAATTCATCAGCAAAAAAGTGTACGATTGTACTGCTACTAATTAAATTCTGTATTATTAAAGTTTATGAGAAAAGCAGAAAAATAAAAAGAATTGGGTAAGCATACTTATCCAACAAAAATATGAGCGTTAAAATTACAACTGAAGGCATCACAATCTGTTTACAAACTATACAGTTTTTTACGAAATAATAAAAAAAATGTTTAAAAAATACTCAATATTTTAAAAACAAAGAATTCCAATAAAACATATTCGAATTCAGGTATCAATTATATAACAAAAGCTTGTGTAAATCCTTTAGATTCTTAATGCTAACAATGCGAGATTTTCGCTAGCTTGCAATTATTATTTTATAAATCGTCATATTCGTCATTCTGCCTAGGGCTGCGGTCCTGAGTGGTCACCGAAGATGTTTGTGCTGCCGATATTCTGTGTTCTCCTCGGCTCGGCCGTAGCATATATTGATAAGGGTAAGTAAATAATATTTATTTGGAATATTCTTGACACTGATAACGCTGTTAGCGTCATCATTGATGTTTTAGTAACAGGAAAATGTAATTAGCTGTCTTGTATGAGTCGGTTCAAGTTCAAACGCACATAATGTTGCAAAAATTATCAAACATTTTGCTTTTTCATCTTATTTTAGTAACACTACCTACCTACATATTTTTTTACAAAACGAATAAGTCCATAATGAATGACTTGCCTATCTTATGTTGTTGTATTTAAATTCCTCAAGCTGATGTAATTTATTTATGAAACTTGTCTTAGACAATATGAAAACAAAGCTGTGACCTGAACTAGATTGCTTTTTTCTGCTTATCTCGTATAAATGGGACATATTTTATTTTGCTGATAACATCAACTATGATTTATTTATGAACATACTGCTTACTCTAACTATAAATAGAACATATTGGTATAAAAAAAGTCATTTATTCAAATTACTTTTGATTTTACATAAGACAGTCCCCCAAAATGCCCGCCCCTCACCACTTGCCAATGCTTTAGCTGGGAAGAAGTTGTGCCATGAACTCTCCAGCAGCACTGCTGTCTATTCAGTTAGAAGAACTTGATTCAATACAATAGAATAGTCACGAAAGAAACATTTTTAATTTAGAGAGAATACAGAAAAAAAATATCCTTTTTACTTTTAATAATGAATCCTAGAAATTTAATAATAATTCCTTTAATGTCAGATATTAAAACTTTTTCTCTTATTTTGCTCATGTTAAATTTGGTTTTCCCAACAGAAATTGGTTTCTTCTGCATATTTTAAGTCTTGATGGCCCTTGTGTGTTGCTTATTTGTTAATTATTTCAATTTCACTTTGGCACTTTTATTGTTTGATACTATTGTGATACCTAATTGATATCCGATATGTATGATTATATCAGACTAGCACTCTGCTCGCAACTTCGTCCACGTGGGTTTTTTACTTTCCTCAATAAAAATTAACACCCTCTCCATCTCCCCCTTGAAAAGTAGTTTTTGAAAATTAATGTTTACAATCTTTATAATGTTTAAGTTAAACTAAGATTTTTCAAATAAACTGACCTTCCTTTGTCGATTTTCACCACAACAGGACTTGTTTTTAAAAAAAAGCGTTTGGTACGTTTCCATTGTATGACTTAACACGTTAAACGCCATGTCGGACATTGCTGGGGGACGTACGGTGTATATTTTATTCCATGGCATTGAATGTGTTAAAGATTATTTATACCCATTTTCGAGTTAATGGTAGCAAGCAGTAAAATCCACCCCATAACCTTTATTGCCCCTTTCCATCCCTAAAACACGTACTTTTTTATTTTACGTATTAGTGCCAAGTTTCGAGTTAATCCGACACCGGGTTCATTTTTTTTCTTACTTATTAACTTTGTTACCTCTTAAATACTCTGTGAGGGGACTTTGAAAACTAAAAGTAACAACAATCTTTATTATTTACTGAGGAATATTTTTGAGATTTTTCATATTAACTGTATCCGGCTTTTTCACCTCCACAGGGGAAAATGCTAAGAATCGATTGGGATGTTTTCATCATTTGACTACCAAAGATTATTTATATCAATTTTTGAGTTAATCAAGTCAGGCAGTAAAATACTCCCCTAAAAAAAATAATTAAGTACCCTTTTTTGCCCCTCCAGGGGTCGATTTTAGAAAGACCCAAAAGCATATCATCGTTTCTTTTGTCAAAAGTATTAACACTGAGTTTCAGGTTAATCGGAAATTCTTTCATACAAACTGACACCTCTAAACCCCCCCTTGAGGGGTGGATAGTTTTGAAAAACTAATAATGACAAACTTTATTACTTACTTAGTAAAGTATTTTTGTCAAGTTTTAAGTTTATTAACCAAATGAGTAAGATTTTTCTTATAAACTGTATCCACACTCTTCAGATGAAAACCCCCACAGGGGAGGAATTTTGAAAAAAATAAACTAAAAATGTTTGGAATGTGTTCATAACTTGACTCAAAACTTATTTTTAACCATTTTGTAAAAAAAAAAATGTGATAGAAAACAATAATTACTGTTTTATAACACATTTTTTAAAAATTAGTCTAATTCTAAAGGAACTCGGTATTTTATTTAATGAACACAAAAATATTCATAACTTTTTGAGCAATTGAATTATAGCCATGCTGTAGAAATATTTTTTGTACGAAATTACCTCCTTTATCTCTCTATTTCGTTTTATCCACGACTTTTTGGCCACCCTGTATAGGATATCTATCATAGTAATATTTCTCGCAACACTCGCAAATCTACAACCATAAATTCGCGAATTGATCTGAAGCAATTTAATCATATATCGTAAAATGTCAGATATAAAAAACTTTTTCTCTTAATTTCTAGATGCTCCACCACAATGGAGTCCTGTGTACACCGTAAAGGGAACATTAAACATTCCGTATGCAGAGCTGAAAGAACCTTTCTACACCTGGTAAGCCTATATTCTTATTAAACGGAAAAAAAAAAAAATGTGTCTGCCATAGAGAAAATGTAAGGTATGTGAAAATTTTATGACCTTTAGGCCCAAGTAATCGTCATCCTCCTGCCCTTAACCCAATTTATTTGGGGTGCAAGCATTTTGTGTCTATATCTACATCTTTGTCAGCCGTCAGTACTCACCCACTTTCTAGCCGAGGCATGTAATATTTTTTTATTTAAGTAAACAGGATCTACAGCAAGGGCCCAAGGAGCCCGTGGCTAAATAATAACAGCCGCACAGGTCGATCGATCAGGTTAAGCTACGCTTGCCGCGGTTGGTCTGTGGATGGGTGACCATCTTTACATACCGAGACCCCTCCGTGTCTCGGAAAGCACGTTAAGCCGTTGGTCCCGGCTGTCATTCGTAGATCTTTGACAGTCGTTACTGGTAGTCAGAAGCCCGAAAGTCTGAAAACCAGTCTTACCAAGGGGTATCGTATTACCCAGTAACTGGGTTGTGGAGGTCAGATAAGCAGTCGCTCTATATAAACTACTGGTATTCAGCTGCATCCGGTTAGACTGGAAGCCGACCCCAACATAGTTGGGAAAAGGCTAGGCAGATGATGAACTGCAACAAAACATATGACATGTAAATAATGGGTAACATCAAAAAATTTAAATACAAGTTAATTATATAATCAGCTTATAATATTCCCACTGCTGGGACACAGGCCTCCTCTCAGTGAGAGGGAGAATCCGCCACGCGGGCCCAGTGTGGGTTGGTAGATGTCACATATATTCGAATTATAGGTTCTACACGGAGAGAAAAATCTTAGTAAAATTACTGTGCTGTCTCACAATCTGAGTGCATTTGAGTGGTAATGGAAAAATTAGCATGCTAGCACGGTAAAAAATTCTATGCTGCACAGTAAAATTTATTGGACTAATAGTGAATTTTTCTCAATCTCAATTAGAATATTTTCTGTAGATTTCAGAAGATTTTTTTGATAACCGACGGAACATTTTAATGCAGGGTCGTTCAGAATCATGTACTGAATTGGTGGTAACAGGTTGCGCGGTAATGTCCCACTGTCGTAATGTGAAACAAATGCTAACGTTACACAATATATTTTAATTTAAACCTTGAACCCACAATACAGCAGCCATCATTAGTTATTAATTTTATCTTTTTCCTCAATACCTATTTAATAATATAGGTTCTCAAAACAAGGAAACCTGAACATGATAACTAATGGATGTTTATTCTGTATTATTTTTGCAGCCACAAAAAAAAATATTACCTTAGTATTCTAATAATAATAGGCAAAAACGTGCAGATATAGGTTGTTTGAGAGTGACGATTGGTGAATTTTGCATTTCTAAAGCAACAATATTGTTATTATTTCACTATTGTTTTATTAATAGCTAGAAAGTACACCATAGATTTTTTTTTAACAGCATAACTTCACAAGCTTTTCCCGAAGGTACTTTTAAAAAGGGTTGCGTACCCAAAGGGTGCCAACGGAACCCTATTACTAAGGCTCCGCTGTCCGTCCGACTTTCTGTCAGCGGGCTAAATCTCATAAACCGTAATAGGTATATAGTTGAAATTTTCACAGTGTGTGTTTCTATTGCCGCAATAACAAAAAATAATAAAAATAAAATAATTGTACGATGGTACCCCTTCGTGTGCGAGCCCGATTCGCACTTGGCCGGTTTTTCAAAAACTAACAAAATATCGCGCCTTTCTCCGAAAGGTTAGACAGAAGCGAAATCTTTATGTGCTATAGATGATATATAAGGTCCCATTAAAATAGATGGACAAACTTTTAGAAGTCATTCAGACCACCAAAATAATGACAATGATAAAACAATGTATAAGAAAAACGCATTAGGCACAGACGCACAGTGTCCTACGTAGAACAAGCCAGGTGGACAAAAATATTTTTTGATGGTTTTGGAACTATATCTATAAATTAGTTATTTATTTGTTGTTGTTTTTGTTTTTTGTTTGTTTTTCATTATTTATTTTTTTACTATAATATTTTTTTTTAAGAAAATGCATAGGGATTGTGTATAAATATTTTATTTCACGTACACACGATTATAATACAGGAAAAAAAATAAGAATAAAATTATCTTAATCCCTACAAATATCAACTCATGTATAATTACACAACCTTAAACTAACATATTGAATACAAACATTATAAATCTAACACTAGAGGTATCTATTTACATTCAAACTAATTCTCAATATCAGAATCATCGGATTCAGAATCCGATGAATCCGATAGAAGATAGTCTTCCTGAGTTTGTGTAGGTCTTGGTTGCAGTTGGAGTCGAGGCTCTATAGTGGGAGCTATGATGAGCTTCAAGACCTCTGCGCACAATTTATTAGACTTTTTTTCGGTACTTCCCGGAGGCTGCTGATCAGAGGATCAGACGTTAAAATCAACATATTGAGCAAGTCTCTATTCGTGGCAAGACGAGAGCACTTTCTGGTGTTGTGCTCTCTAAACCTCCGGCAATCTTTGTTTCTCGCTTCTTGGGCTTCCTCTGAAAGCTGCCCTATTGGAACTATTGCCGTCTTAATCACCTCTGTACTGTGAATAAGCAATTTATGCACAGTGGCAGGCATGTAGTACCACGAGTAGAGAGTTAGATAAAGTTTTCTTGTTTCGAGACAAAGCTTTTTGAATTCAACGAGATTTATCTCGAAGCCAGAAGACAATGTCCTCAACAATACATCAAAGTGTTTGATGATTTTAACGTCTAATCCTGTGATCTGAGCACTCAGTTCGGGGTTCCCGAAAAAACGTCGAGCTGTGTTTCCATCATTTGTGGAACCAAATCCTGGCTTTGGCTTGTCCACAATTAATCCCATTTCATGCTTGAATCGATGTTTGATTTCGTCTGATCTTTGTTTTACACTTGCTTTTTCCTCTGAAGACCTAGCTTGCCATTTCTTAATATCTAACTTATAACTAATGTGTAAAAAGAACTCAAACGAACGAATCCAAGTATGTAATGTTGACAAACCAAAGCCAAAATTATCCTGATTGCTATCAAAATGTCTTCCTTCTTCATTCATCATTCTCGGAGTAGCCCCACAAATATAGCAATTCTGCGATGAATGTGTCTCTGTCAAAGCGTTGCAAACTTTTCCATCAGTCATAGTCAGCAGAAGCTTGTGCTTAACAGAAATTTCAGAACCACCAAGATCACAAGATGTAGCCTCCAAGTTGTTTATTTGTTCCAAAACCTTATTTGTCTCGATTTTTGTTAATTGCGAAGTTTCTTTGGCAAAAACGAATTTAATTGGACGACAAAACATCGTCGATGATGGACGAGGATTTTGCCAGATAATATTGTTACCTTCGTCGATTAACCTTAGAGGAACGAACGAATAAACAAAAAGGAACTCATCAGTGTC
The DNA here is from genome assembly GCA_949629135.1 of Eremobia ochroleuca. Lineage (NCBI taxonomy): Eukaryota > Metazoa > Arthropoda > Insecta > Lepidoptera > Noctuidae > Eremobia > Eremobia ochroleuca. The sequence continues at coordinate 2,367,710 of OX451407.1, forward strand.
TTGTCTTGTCTATGACCGGAACTTCCGTCACATCCCCATTTACTTATAAGAGTAAACGATGAATTGGGTATTAGATTGGGGAGCACACTTGTGACAACTTCTCTCTGAGCTTCTACTAAACGTTCTGCTGTTTTATCCAAAATAGCTTGTAGCTCAATTTCTGCTCGAGATTGTGTCACAATAATGTGCTCCTCGGAAGGATAGCACGCTTTTTTTGATTTAACAATGCAATTATATGATGGAAACACGTGATGCCCGACTTTCATAGTCCACTTCCTAGTCTGTTTATATGAGTGAGTTGTTGATTTTGAATCAATATAATACGCTAATGCCTCGTCACTACTTAGCGGTCTATCACTTTGTACAGCACTTGGTTGTTGAAGACTTGCAGAAGCTGGATTTTCGCCAATTTCCTTTATAACTCTGGCAACGTTTTTATGTCCAGTTGACCGTGCAACTACCTCTGCAGCAGTCATTAATTCCCCAACACTCCGCGATTGAACTAGATCAGCAACTCTACGTTTCTTAGTTTTAAAAGATGAATCTTCAAAGACTTTTTTAAGTCTTCCGGGTCGAGAAAGGTCAGCGGAAGAAGTAGGAGGTTGTAGTTGAGTCGATCGCAGGCAGAATTCTATCTTCTCGCCTTCCAGCCACAACTTATTCTTATTCAGGAAACGCTCTTTTGACTTTCCTGAACACACCCACTTGGCAGCAATTTTCGAAGAAATGCTGGCTAATTTCATCTTAATTTCCCTTTGACATTCTTCAGTGATGTCAGAGAAATCACACTTAGACAAAATAAATTCAATCAGACGATTATTCCTTTCGTCTTTTTCGTGCTTAACCCACTCTTCGAAAAGCTCTATTTTACTAATAGAGTAAGGCTTTTCTGCAAAAAAAGAAAAAAAAATGTTGTACTCGAGTGTGCTACATAAAATATATGTCATAATCATCTATAGCCATGTAGCTAAAACATATCAAAAATTCAGAGTGGATACAAGAGGATACATGGCTTTTCCAAGCCTGATAATTTCGAAAACAAAGAAAAACATTGCTTTTTTGTGTATTGACAGACAGTCTACTTTATTAATGTTTATGACACATTAAAAGATTCAAATAAGAAAATAATATAGTACATACCTTCAGAAGCAAAATCCATCACTAAAACTTTCCACAAAATCAGAACTGCCACCATGAGATGTTAGTGCAAGTGTCGCGAAAATGCAACTGAACTATTTCTTAACTGCATTTACTTCATTAGCTTACTTTGATAAACGATGACTCATCAGTATGGAATGTTAGACGTAAACAATTCTCGGAATCAGAGGTTTAGGGGTGTTGTTTACAGGTAGAAAGTACAAATTTCCGGGAATTTGATAATGACTTCTGTCCACCTGGCTTGTTCTAGGGTGGACACTGTGAGACGCCAGCACATCAAGCTACTACAATCTGGGAAATTGCTTTAATAGATTTTCAACTTTATAGCTAAAGCATTAGGTTCAAGGTTGATTGGGAAAATTTGACAGTTTCGGGTAGCTGGATGTGCTTGCGTCTCTACTTACAAGAAAAATAACACTAGTTTAGAAAATAAAATAAAGATCATGTCCTTCCAGTGAATTTCATATTGCTTTATTTAGTGGCAGTAACTAAGCGCAAACCTATATTTGTTTTGTTTTTGTCACGTCAAAAAATTAAGTTGTCATCACATTTTATTATCAAACTACTAACAAATTGGTTCTGAATTAATTCTAAAATTTTGATGCCCACTACATCAAAATTTGGCTATGGAACGCAAGTGATCCTAATTAAACAAATAGAGGACTTAGAGCGCGTTCCCACTATGTCGTGACGACAGATTATCGTGTCGTTTAAAGTGTCGTGGCTTGTGTATTTAAATGGAGGTGTTCACATATAGAACGACACGATTTACTGTCGTCTACAACATTTTTTGCAGTGACAACAGATTGTCGTGACAGTGGGAACGGCTAGCACGACAGTCGTAAAACGATAAAAAATCATTACGACTAAATCGTGACCGCAAATCAACGATAAAATGTCGTCGCGATCCAATGGGAACAGTTAGATACGATAGTCGCTCAACGATCAAATAATTGGACGACAAACATATATTAACATATATTAACCCCTTGAATGATGCCTTTGGCTGTTTACTTCAACTTTTCACAGTAAAGAAGATAATGCCGCCGATTCCCTTTTGCACAAACTAAACTAAATTTAAGTTTAGTGCATCTTTTTCTTTCTATTTCATTAACTCATCGGATGCCGTAATTAGAGACACAATAGAAAGACAATTGCTTATGTCGAACTGTGTAACTTAAGACATTCAAAAGATTAATGGGAACAGCTAGAGACGACAGTCGTCCAACGATAAATTAATCGTCACGACATAGTGAGGAACGCGCCCTTAGAGAAGATGCCTGGTTAAATATTAGCCGCGAGATGAATATGTTCCTGTTTTGAAATTTTGTGTCTGAATCCTGTTTCGAATTTTTCTCCACTCCATCATCAATCAATTTTTGGTACAGTTTGTTTCCATAACATTCGTTTCCATTATATCTGTTTTTGTATAATGTCTGGACCCAATATTGTCATCGCTTAATTTTTTTTAGACTTCTCTTTTTTAAAATCCTATTTATAAGGATAAACGCAACAGCTGGTGTCTTAACTCTCAACTGAACGAACGAACATGGCTCGGGCTTGCCGCACGCAGCAACCTCGCCATGATACCGAGACTGCCGCAATCGTTCGGGGACAGTTTCCTCGTGCGGAAAATGCCTCGCGAGGCTGCTTTGCCCTGTGTGGACCCGCCTGTTGACGTGTCTATGCACACTTAAACCCTGTTTATACAACGTGTAACGGAAAGGGGGTATCAACCCTGAAGGAGGTGAATGTGCTCATGAAACTCAACAACTTTCCCCAAAGAACATAGGTCGAAATATGAAAAAAAAATTTGGCCCTCCCTTACAAAACTGACTACCAGCTGATTGATTTACTATGGGAGGGCCAAATTTTTTTTTTCATATTTCGACCTATGTTCTTTGGGGAAAGTTGTTGAGTTTCATGAGCACATTCACCTCCTTCAGGGTTGATACCCCCTTTCCGTTACACGTTGTAGATCTCACTACTCCTAGTGCGTAATAGGAGTAAGTAAAATCAATAAAGTCTACAAGAGTTACCATAGTGTAAATTATCCGTAATAAGCATGCATTGAAATTCTACGCCGGTGTTTCACCTTTTGACCTAAAAAATAACAATTGTGAGTCATTTGCTTAACAATGTCGCCAAAACAGATGTGTCAATAATATTGTTTGAATAAAATTATAACAAATGATCTTAATAACTTTGAAATTTCAAATGATGATCACACATCTGTTAATTGTACGAATAATATGAGTAAATTAGAGAAAACTTTTAGCTGTTTTAGGTACTTAAATGTCTGTATAAACTGCAAACAATGAGAACAATGTCTTCCCATGTCTTGTTGTCTTACCCAACTATCCTTTAAAATTAAAAAAAAAAACGGTTAGAAGTAGCCGGGCGCACCATAGTCCTGCACCCTAATTGCGTAACACACTATTACTCTCAATTTGAATCATTTTGGAGCATATTGCTAATCCATTACTCCATATGTTCGAAATATGTGTCTGCTCAACAAAGTAAATAACGCAATTAATGTTGTTGAACTGTCAAAATGAAACCCATTGCTACTGATAGTGTGTTACGCAGTTACCCGGCTGATGTTACGAAATCCAATAAAAAGAAACAGCCGGTCGATTCTGGAAAAATCTCGCCGTGATAACTAAGGTGAAGTGAGCTTAGGGTGCGTCATAAAATGCACGCGCGCAGCTCGCGGGCGGCTCGCGAGCGGCTCGACGGCTGCGCATTCGCGGCGCATTCGCCAGATGTGGACGCGCCCTAGTGAGCTGTGACTGTGAGTCATGCTGATGCTAGGGATTGACACTATTTACGACTCACTCCACGCTCACTTCACCCAAGCTTTCACGGTGAGATGGTTGCAGAATCGCACGGCTGATGTCCTTTTCGATGGTTCGACCGTGGTCACCCAACCGCTTGCCGGGCCTAAACCTAACTTATTAGACTTTCCACTGCTTGAAATATTCTCCAGATAAAAATAGTTCGATCTCCATTCGTATTAATACGAAATAATAAGATACAAAAACAGACACATTTTTTATAGAAATGCCTCGGCCCACCGCGTCAAAGTATAAAGAGGGGAAGTAAGTTATCTTCATACAAACGCACCGCGCGCGGCTTGTATGTGTGCGCCAAAGTATCTATGCGCGCCGCACGCACACTTAAACAAAATCTCGACCCGTTTCTCACAGCGCCAGTCGGGGCTAACACCGCACGAGGTTCGCGCGTCGCGGCTTTTGTTTATGAACAAATAAAAGATTTACATTTTTCACCGCCCTGCCCATGCTTTCCGAAATTATATTTGCAAAAGTTATTTATAAGGATGCGGATATATTACACATTAAAGTTTAATAACAAGGCGTTTCGTAATAGTCGAAACCGAAGAAAGTATTTTTCTGTAGCTAATTTGTAATTTTGTAATAAATGTGTGATTCAATAGATATAATGTTTGTATTAATTAAAAATAAAAATAAATATGGTCCTTTATGTGTACAAATACTACATTGTGAAAATAAAAAAAAAATAACTGACTAGTATATAATTATACTAAACAGTTTTTTGTATTTTTTTTTTTACGATGATATATATGATATACGAGCTCTTAGTGTATAAATATTTGTTAGCGGTTTGGGCGACAACCGAATCTGACGAAGAGCGGACAGTCGCGCCCCCACCGCCCCGCCGCGCGCCGGTTTATTTTATCCCTTTTTTTTATAAATAATACTGCTCTGAATCTTGAATACATTTCTGTATTTGTTTTACATTTCTGTGTTGGTTTGCACTGAATTAAAATTTTCCTAAAAGTGACAACCCTAAGACAGTAGGCAATTATATCGCGGATTAGGCCGGAGATAGCCTACTTCCCCTCTTTATACTATGACCGCGTGGCATCCCATTCCGCCCGCGATATTACTTCGTTTTTCCTTTGCTCCGCTCCTAACGGCACAAAGATTTTATTCAAATCCGATTGGTAGTTCCGGAGATAAGCGCGTTCAAACAAACTCTTCAGCTTTATTATATTAGTATTTACGCATAAGATAAAGGGGCGAGTAAAGCATAGTCTAGATTAGTATAGCTAAAAGATAGGCAACTATGTCCTCCTTTCTGCGTTGAATTTTAACGTCAGAATCCAGATTATGTAGCACAATGGCCCAGTCGTAGATATCAAGTATCTGTTTGTGAGTCAAAGCATATCAGGCGCCATTGTTAGTAGCGCCCTCGTTGTCTGTGTTTTAAAGTTTATAAACAACGAAATGCAAGGAAATTGACAATAGAAGCTGGCGAATGTTGCTATGTGATTCACAATTATCCACCATTTCTAATTCCAGGGTCAGAAAAACGGCACAACGCGATATATTGGTTGATAGGTATTCAGCTTATTGGTGATGTTCTTCAGAAAGGTCAGTTGCGTTATGAACAGACGCCAGCTCATCAAGCTACCCGAAACTGTAAAATTTTCCCAATCAACTTTGAACCTTATGCTTTAGAGATAAAGTTGAAAATCTATTTTAAAAAATTGACAGATTGTAGTAGCTTGATATGCTAGCGTCTGTACTAGCAACCGGCTTCCGACTACGATTCTTTTCCTCAACACTCAATCTTTAGGTATTAAATTACACAATGTGTATTAGGGTGGCTAAGTGATAACTTAAAATGTAATGAGATCATTATGTACCCTGTCTGTGATGAGGAGGAAGCGAGGAAACGCATGTGATGATGTGAGTAAAAGAGTGATGTATACAGTGAGTCCGGTTCTGGACTAGCGATATTCTAGGTACTTATACTGGGTGAAATTGAAAACATGCGACAAATCGAAATGGGAGATTTTACTCATCATTATGAACAACTTTTACCATGGGACCAAACCTGAAATTGAAAAAAAAAATCAGCTGTTCCCTACATTTTGACGAGTTATGCGAACATAAATGTAGGGAACAGCTGATTTTTTTTCGCGATTTCAGGTTTTATCTCATAGTAAAAGTTGTTCACAATGATGAGTACAATCACTCATTTCGATTTGTCGCATGTTTTCAATTTCAACCTGTATAACAATTATTCTAGTACACAAGTACACTATCACTAGGGTCCATCATGCCTATTATTCTGAAATCTAGAACTTGGGGTGATCAGCCGAGCATTAACATTGAGGCCTTGAATAGAAGCAGCGAGAAATTGAATAGAATAGATGCTTCTACTCATGGCATCAATGTTAGTGCTCGGCTGACCCCAAGTTTTAGATTTCAGAATAATAGGCATGATATAACATTCGAATATACAATATCATCGCATGCACATAATGGCCATGAATCAGCAATTATTTTGGCATAGCGCAGTTTAGATTTAGGCTAAATTATTTTTATTGCAACGTTCTGGGTATTGAACACGCGAACTGTTGGTCGACGTCACCGGTGCATTTTTGCTGGGCTATTGAAAAGACTACAGATACATACATATCTGTAGTCGTTTATATACAACGTGTAACGTTAAATGCGCAAAACCTGAAAATAGTTTGATCAGAATAACGAGCAGAATTAATTGAACCAGTTTTTAAATATAGGCCACATTTTACAAAAAATCTTCATTAAAAACGTTGCCGTGTCTATTTATTAATAGGTCAAGCAAGCCAATGTCGGCGCGTCGCAACGGCCCGGTGACGACTCCTCCCTCGATAAAGCGTTGTCGCAGACGCCAGAAACGATCAGAATGACCCGTAAAACTAAAACGGCACATAAAACCTTTACAATTTTTTTAATGACTTATTTTCTCTCTGAAATTTTGCGCATTTAACGTTACACGTTGTATATATCTATGTCAGACATTTTGTTTTTTGATCCAATTACGGACTAACAAAAGTGTGAAAGAGCCAGGAAATAATCGACAAAACACTACGTGACCTCTCGAAAGTTGATTTGCATTTTATTCTTTTGGAACGATATCAAATTGCATGCCTGTGAGATTGCGTAACTAGATACAATTTGCGTGACTTTTTTATACTTACTTCCAGGCAACCTACTTACCTGATAAAAAAGCTGGAATTGGTTGTTTATTTACTGATTTCGCACGGTCACGAAGGCGAGCATAATGTCCAACGTCATAAATATAGACTCCTGACTGCTGTTGAGAATTTCTTCTTGGAATAACTATAACCAACCCGGGATAGAACCCAGGACCCCTTGGTGGCATGTCTGATAGGTTGTTGAGTGTTGACTCTAGACGCATTATTCTAATGACCAGCATCCTAATTGCGTAACAAACTATTACTCTCAATTTGAATCATTTTGAAGCATATTGCTAATCCATTGCGCCATATGTTCGACTAATGTGTCTGCTCAACAACGTAAATAACGCAATGAATGTTGTTGAACTGTCAAAACGAAACCCATTGCTACTGATAGTGTGTTACGCAATTAGCCTGCCGGTTAGTGGCAAGCCTCGCCCTCTATTACATGGGATGTCAAAATGAATGGCGAAATGTACTAAACACCTCTGCACACCCTTTCAGGGAATTAAACATTAATCTGTCTAGCCTTTTCGCAATTATGTTGGGGTCGACTTCCCGTCTAATCGGATGCAGATGTATAGGTACCAGCCGGTCGATTCTGTAAAAATCTCACCGTGAAATCATAAGTGAAGTGAACACTTAATAGTGTTAATCCCTAGCGAATGACAGCTCACTCCACGCTCACTTGAACCAAGCTGTCACGGTGAGATGGTTACAGAATCGCACGGCAGTATTTTACATGGAGCGACTGCCTATCTGACTTCCACAACTTCGTTACTGGGTAACACGATACACTTTGGTAAGACTGGTGGTCAGACTTTACTGGGAAGAAAGGCGTTATGTGTTAAAAATATCTCGCCCTTTAAAACGAAGTTGGTCAAGGCGTCCCACATAAACTACATAAACGATAATAATTATTTGCTACCGACGACTGATATGGTATGACCGCATATCGGACGACCCGACCTTTAGATAAAGTTCAAAACGTGTAAACAAATATCTAGTCTTTGTTCGATACTGCTCCATTTTCTAGTGTTAATCTTGGTTTGAAAGTAAAATTATGTTATAAAATTTACGCACAAACGTTGGAGAATCTTTTTTACTTTTTGGAAAGATTGAATTTCGAGAAGACTGCAAACTGGATAGAACACGCTTGTCTGTGGGGCAGACGACTCTGGGAAGAATCTTCTCAGTTCACAGGATGTCATAAAGTGCCACGGCATTTCGTCAGTATTTATGCAGCAGAATACCTTTTTCTCACCTTCAAAAGGCTCCTGAACTTGGGGATGAGAAGTGTGGGATTCTTACCTCCCTAAAAGCAAGCCGGTGGTCATATTGGCATATGCAAAGCCACCATGTCCTCTTAAAAGACCACCACGGAACCCCTCTGTGCAGTGAAGGCACATCCTATAATCTTCCAAATGCGGCTACTCATCATCTGCCAAGCCTTTTCCCAACTATGTTGGGGTCGGCTTCCAGTCAAACCAGATGCAGCTGAATGCCAGTATTTTACATGGAGCGACTGCCTATCTGACCTCCACAACCCAGTTACTGGGTAATACGATACCTCTAGGTGAGACTGGTTGTCAGATTTTCGGGCTTCTGACTACCCGTAACGACTGTCTAAGATCTACGAATGACGATGTTATGATGAGGTATGTAAAGATGGTCACCCATCCACAGACCAACAGCACCAAGCGTAGCTTAACCTGATCGATCGACCTGTGCGGCTGTTATTATTTAGCCACGGGCACCTCTTCCAAACGCTGCTACTGTTGTTTTTAAACATGTCATAGTCTGAACATCAGCCTTAAGATTTTCACATTAGCGAGGCGGATAAGAGAGACAATTAAAAACTCAATGATTCTTTCTCAGGTTTGACAGCAAAGCGAGCAAGTCCCGCATAGACTACTATGGCGCTATGGTAAAGACGTACCAGCTGGCTGCCTCGGCGTACAAGCCCTATGGTACCTCTATCAAGGTGAGTTTATAGTTGGTCATCTATTAGCCGTCACGGCTTATTTTATTTTCATTTCTGAATTGTTTCTTTGTTTCTATCCATTACTAGCTGCGCCCCGCGGTTTCACCCGCATAAGTGTCGATCCCGTGGGAATATCGGGATAAAAAGTATCCTATGTGTTAATCCCGGTTATAAATTATCTGTGTGACAAATTTCATCCAAATCCGTTCAGCCGTTTGAGCGTGAAGACGTAACAACCATGCAAACACACACACAAACTTTCGCCTTTATAATATTATTGTGATAGTACGGACTAGGGCATGCAAAAACCGGGTTGTTTAAAAAAACCGTCTTTTTCGGTTTTTTTGTTTACAAAACCGGTGAAACCGGTTAAATCGATTTTTTCGGATTTTTATCCATTTTTATTAAAGAAATTAGAAATATGTGTGTAAAGAAATGAAAATGCTGAAGTATAATCAAAATATGTATTTTTTCCGTTCATATAATTTATTTTTATAATAATGAGCATTTATTTAGACTGAAAGAAGTTACAACTACTAAGGAACAAAACAAAAAGTCTTTTCTTTAAACATAACATAGAATAAAGATATTATTATTTACGAAAATAACATATTCTTCAAAACTTAACATACGAAATTAGGAACATTTAGTAGGTACACTTAGGTCTAAAATCACAGAATATTGAATAACAATTTAAATTTCATAAAATACAAACAAGCAAAATCAACAGTACATAAAATGCGATGAAAATAATTATTTCAATATCGCCTAAATACTAATTCACCAATACAAAATAATAATAAATCAGTCATTCTTATAGATGTGAATTAAAAATATTAAAATTAAAGTTACATATGTAGCTAAACCAAATTAATATTTTTTACTTTGATAGAATGATCGTAAGGATACAAGTGCGTCAAGGGAGTCATCATTTAGAGTACTACGGATTTTATTACACATGAGACCCGCTGATGAAAAGGCTCTCTCTGATTCCACACTTGTTGGAGGTATAGATTTCAAAGCTTTATATACTTTTGTTAAGTGCTCTCCCATTTTTCCTCCACTGTCGTAAAGTGCCATTTCCACCCTGATTTTAGTTTCTAAATCAAGTTCTGTAGATGGGCTTGTTGGGTTTGTTGAGGTATGTTGTTTGAGCGCCTTCTTTATTTCTTGTCCGAGTTGGTCCTTGATGCTCCGTGGTATGTTTACAACTGTATGGCTTTGTTCTACGTTTTCATTTTCCTGTGTGGTCGTCGCCGTCGGTGTAGTAGTCGAAAAATGCTTATTTATAATGTTTACAATATAGCTTCGAATTTCATCGTTATCCAGGGCTATTGGGTCATTTACGCCATCCAAAAGATCTTTGTAGTAAGTAGTTGGGCTGTGCAAATAAAGAAGTATTCCGGTAAGATTTGTCAACCTTTGTTTAATTCTTGACTCTAAAGAATTTGCCAATTGAGTGCCGATGGAAGAGGAATCTTCTTGCAATTTTTTAAGCATAAATTTTATTGCTGTTACTGCTGTAATTAAATTAGCATCCCGCTGGCATAAAACTTCTACAGTTGCTTTTATTACAGCTAAAGAATCACTGAAAATGCAAAACATCCCTGCTGTGATTACATTTCAGTATTTTGTCATCCACTTCATGTAATATTAGCAATGTATATTATACGAGCGATATAAAATAATGTGATTAAACTTACCTTGATAAAAATAATATCTGCAATTTAACCATTAACCACCGACAAACACAACACGTGCACTCGTGTCACTATTATTCACAGACTGACCGAAATACAAAATGGCGGCAGCGTGGCACAGTAGTATTAGTAGTGCGACAAGGATGTAAATTAGAGTGGCCGAAATAGGAACTAAACTTATTAAACTTTTTTACTAATAACAGTTAATATTTTTTGGAAAAATTAAAGTATTATTAAATCAAATAGAATAAACCGAAAAAGCCGAAAAATCCGGTTTGTTATCCTAAAAAACCCGAGTTTCAAAATGAGTCGGTTATCCGGTTTTTTCGGTTATCCGGGTAACCGGTTTGCATGCCCTAGTACGGACGCTTTTAACGTTCAAAAGTAACGTAAAAATAAATTTCAACATGAATGATGTAGGTAGGTACTTAATCAATATTTTATGATTTAAGAGTGTCCGTTGAGTTTCTTGCCCGTTCTTCTCCATAGGTACCTACTACGCTTTGGAATGGGTAACTAGCTTCATCTTTCTGACTGACCGACCCCTTGACAATTCAATTCAAAAGTACCTGTAATTGGTTTATCACACTAATATTATAAATGCGAAAGTTTGTGAGTGTGTGTGTGTGTGTGTGTATGTTTGTTACTTCTTCACGCTCAAACGGCTGGACCAATTTTAATGAAAGGCACACAGATAGTTTATAACCAGGATTAACATATAGAATACTTTTTATCCCGATATTCCTACGGGATCGAGACTTATGCGGGTGAAACCGCGGGGCGCAGCTAGTTTGAAATAAATGCTTTGAGTTTGAGTTTATACAACGTGTAACGTTAAATGCGCAAAACCTGAAAATAGTTTGATCAGAATAACGAGCAGAATTAATTGAACCACTTTTTAATATAGGTCACATTTTTCAAGAAATCTTCATTAAAAATGTTGCCGTGTCTATTTATTAATAGGTCAAGCAAGCCAATGTCAGCGCGGCGCAGCGGACCGGTGACGACTCCTTCCTCGATCAAGCGTCGTCGCAGACGCAAGAAACGATCAGAATGGCCAGTAAAACTAAAACAGCACATAAAACCTTTACAATTTTTTTAATGACTTATTTTCTCTCTGAAATAGGTCAATTGAATTAAAAATCAGTTGGGGTGTCTGAGGTTTTGCGCATTTAACGTTACACGTTGTATACTATGGTCAATTTCCAAGGGTCTTTCTGGTCGTTGCCTGTAGGATATCTATCCTACACAGGTTTATATGGTCTGTTCCAAAAGTATCTGGTGAAAGTGTAAACAAACCCCAAGTCCTACAGACTACTATGGTCAAGACGTATCAGCTGTCTGTTGCGCCGTTAAAACCTCATGGTGCATCTATCAAGGTCTAGATTTGTACTATTTCCTCTTTCCAGTGGCTGTAGGATATCTTATTTCCAGGATACCCAAGTTTCAGCATGTGTCTTATTCCGGGGTTTTAGCACTACCCATAGGTTAAATTTTAAAACTCAAGCAAATATCAGTCTTTCTCTTTCTACATGAGCTGTGTTGCTCACCTGCCCTTCTTAAGATCGCCGATCCATCTAGCTGAAAACCCTTAATTAACACAAATGTGGTTTTTCCCAGATCGCGCCAGTCACGACAGAGGACGTCCTCAACCAGGACACCTGTCTCCAGGTGAACGGAACTGATGATAACTCCATAGCGATACAGACTGTTCTACCGGATATGACCGACTTCAAGTTTATTGGTAAGTTCTATAATGTTCAAAAAGTAATGGTTCTATAGAGTAGTGGTGGCCCAGAGTCAATGGCCGCGGCTTTACGAGTTGTAGGTCATAGGTTCGATCCCAAGCAGGCACTTTGTGTCAATTATCGCCACTGCTCTCAAAACGGTGAAGGAAAACATCGTGGGGAAACCAGCATGTCCTAGAACCAAAAATTCGAAGACTTGTGACATCTACCAACCCGCACTGGGCCCGCGTGGTGGATTATGGCCCACTCCCTCTTACAGAGAGCCTGTGTCCCAGCAGTGGGAACATTATAGGCTAGGTATGTATAATGTTCAGGAATGGCAGGACACGTGACTGAAAATGGGCCTCATTTAACACATTGACCTCAAAGTCAAGATAAGATTGCTATTTATTGCGCATCACAAATTTCTCTATTGTTTGTTTTTTTTTTAAATTGATCTCAGTAATCAATATATACGGGGTACTCGACGTATTCCTTGCAGGACATCATAGTAGGGTTAAAATGCAACAAATTAAGCCACCAAATGTTCTACCGAAGTTCAGTAGTTTTTGAGTTAGTAAGGGTTTTAGATTTTTTGTGAAAAATCCCAGATTAAATTATTTGAAGCCAATTTGAAAATTATTCACGGGGCGGCTGTACTGAAATTGGAGTTATTATCATAGTTGACGCCGTAGCGGATCGTTTTTAATAATTAAAAGTTCAAAATGACTAAAACTTTGGTGAAGATCACTAATCAAACATTTTTTTTTTTTGTAATTTTTGCTATTACTTCATACAAAATGTTATCTTAGCACAAAAAAAAAATACTACACCAGGTGTACAAATTATTAGTAAAATATCCTTGTCTTATCAGCTATCCAAAAAGGTATGATTATCAATACTTTTGCGTGTGTGACAGGGAAAGATAGAAGTTTTATGGGGAGCAGGTAAAATTGCGAGACGGTCGACCTATTGTTCTAGAACAATAGGTCGACCGTCGTATTATTCGTAGTTTTTACCTGCGTTTGAATTCCAAACACTCGGGAAGCTTTATGATTGGTCACTATTGTTCCCTCGGTACGAGACAGGGTGCGACTTCACAAAATCTGGTCGTCAGCGTTAGTTAGTTACAACTCTACGTTGCGCAAGTTCGTGTTTTGTTATCTGGCTATATCCCTGACTGTTGCCCCATATCTTGCTCTTGTGTTGTGCTGTGCGTTCATAAGTGCTGACTATGGCTGCATATTCTAATCAAGAATACGCTGACATATTGTACTGTTACGGACTTTGTGACGGTAACGCTGCTGAGGCGCGAAGATCATATCAACTGCGCTTTCCAAACCGCCGACTCCCCCACGTTAGTGTCTTCGGATCGACTTATCGGCGATTATCTGAAACTGGCAGTGTTCAAAGAAGCAGGCAAATTGACACTGGTCGTTCTCGGAGATACACGGCTGAGGACGAGGAGCTGATTCTTCGACGTTTTATTGACGAGCCCAACATATGTACAAACATCGTAGCGCGTGAGCTTGGTATGTCACAGTGGAAAGTCTGGTCTGTAGTTCACTTGTCAGGCCGACATCCATACCACTACCAACCCGAGCAGTCATTAGAAGAGGGAGATCCGCAGAGACGGCTTGAATTTTGTCGTTTCATGCTAAATGCCGATGCCGAAAGTGAAAACTTTTTGAAAAACTTTCTGTGGACCGATGAGTCATGTTTTGACCATCACGGTATCACAAATTACTACAATTTACATTACTGGGCACCGAAGGGAGAAGGAAACCCTAAGAAACTGAAACCAACCGCATCGCAGCGTAAGTTCTCGCTTAATGTTTGGATGGGTATTATCGACGATAAGTTAATAGGCCCACATATTTTACCCCGAACATTAAATGGGGAACTTTATGAAGATTTCCTAAGAAATCATTTAGCAGCACTGCTCACGTATGTACCCGAAGAAAGAAGGGCAAACATGATATACCAACATGACGGATGTCCAGCCCACTTCCGCGTCACAATTCGACAATTGCTGGATGAAAACTATCCAAACCGATGGATTGGGCGCGGTGGGCCGATTCCGTGGCCTGCACGAAGCCCTGATCTGACGCCGCTAGACTTTTACGTCTGAGGTCATATGAAAGACCTAGTTTATGTGACCCCCGTAAATTCAATTGAAGAACTAAGGGAGAGAATAACAGATGCGGTGGACCAGATGAGGACCACAATCACATCAAGAATCACAAAAACCGAAGTGAGGAAGCGAATAAGAGCATGTATTCGAAACCGAGGGCAGCACTTCGAACAAGACGTGTGAAATACATGTTATTAAAGACCACAAATTGATATTGATTAAAACAATAATAATTTTCACGAAATTGTTTAATTTGATTTTCCGAATAAACACCTTCTTGTACTAAATCAAAAACGATTTTCATAATGCAGTCCAAGACTTTGTATTAACTTTCATACCTTTTTGGATAGCTGATAAGACAAGGATATTTTACTAATAATTTGTGAACCTGGTGTAGTATTTTTTTTTGTGCTAAGACAACATTTTGTATGAAGTAATAGCAAAAATTACAAAAAAAAAAAATGTTTGATTAGTGATCTTCACCAAAGTTTTAGTCATTTTGAACTTTTAATTATTAAAAACGATCCGCTACGGCGTCAACTATGATAATAACTCCAATTTCAGTACAGCCACCCCGTGAATAATTTTCAAATTGGGTTAAAATAATTTAATCTGGGATTTTTCACAAAAAATCTAAAACCCTTACTAACTCAAAAACTACTGAACTTCGGTAGAACATTTGGTGGCTTAATTTGTTGCATTTTAACCCTACTATGATGTCCTGCAAGGAATACGTCGAGTTACCAGTAACCCTGTATTATAAAAGAAAGTGTACAATGTGCGTGCCGTTAAAACTCAGAAATGAGTGCCGGTACGATCCAGGGAGTTATATGGTGTGGTAACCCTCTGTCTCCTGTCCATAACGAAGGTTCCTGTTTTTACCTGAAGGACATGCTTTTGAAGATATAAGGGCTGGAATTTTCACCCTCTAGTAATTTCTAGAACGGTCCAGATCATTCGAGAGTATTCGAGAGCATTCCACAACATTCCAGAACATTCTGGAATGTTGTTGAATGTTCCTGAGCGAAGCTGGGTACCCCAGCTATTTTAATAAATGCTATTATTATTTGTAAGGATCTAATCATAATAACTTTTTATGTCCTTATTTTATTGTTAAATTAGTTTAAACAAGTGCATAGATTTTATATATTTTTTTATATTAGTAGTAGTTTTAATTTTTTTATTCATATTCCATATTTTTGTACCTAGCCTACCTACCCACCTACCTAGCCTTTTGTACTTCTTTACAATAAGGAATGCAATAAATAAATGTAAAATAAACAATGGCAACTTATAGCTCAAGGGTATAAGGAATAACTTTTATATAGAAAAAAAATTAGGGATCCGCGCAAAAAAAAAACCCATGAAATGCAATTTGTTTTACAACACGCACGCGAACGAAGTCGCGGGCACAGCTAGTACTGAAATAACAATTCAGTTCTGGACAAACAACTTAAAATATTTAATTTTCTTTCTTATAGGCACAGAAACGATGCAAGATTCTGAGGTGTCAAAATGGCAGTTCGTTCAGACTATCGGTCAGAAGCTGAACAAGTACACCATGTGGATCAAATACAAGAAGTCCTTGAAAGTGAGGGGCGAGTCTGTGGCCATTCCTGTCAGGTAATATTGCAGTTTTTGTTCAAACTAGCATTTTTATCAAGCACTTGTGAATTGTCAAAGAGTCGGTCAGTTAGTCAGACAGTTGAAGCTAGTTGCCCATTCCAAAACGTAGATCTCTATAGAGAAAAACGGGCAAGAAACTGCGAGGACAGTTTTTAGGGTTCCGTACCCAAAGGAAAAAACGGAACCCTATTACTCCCGCTCCGCTGTCCGTCCGTCCGTCTGTCACCAGGCTGTATCTCATGAACCATGATAGTTAGACAGTTGAAATTTCCACAGATGATGTATTTCTGTTGCCGCTATAACAGCAAATACTAAAAAACAGAATAAAATACATAATATTTAAGGGAGCTCCCATACAACAGACATGATTTTTTGCCGTTTTCATAGATTACGGAACCTTTCGTGCGCGAATCCGACTCGCAATTGGCCGGTTATGTAAAAAAAAAAACAAAACAAAATATTAGATCATAAAAAAATATAAACTCTGGCAGTTAAGAGATGACCAGCCTCATCTGACGACGCTCGTTCACGAAAAATAACGATAACATTTAAACGAGCATGACATACTCTCAACTGCCTTCCTCTTTCAAGTCAACATAAATCATAATAAACGGTTCTATGGCACTCACATTTATATCATTGATTTTTTTTTTCTAAATAAGTAGTATAAGAACTGCTGCATACCTTTGCATAGTTAACACGTATCACGGTTTTCTTTAGAAAACTATTTTATCCATACTAATATTATAAAAATGTGAAAGTAACTTAATATTTTCTCGCCTAAACGGGTAAAAGGATTTCGATAAAATTTGGCACAGAGGTAGACCATAGGTTAGGACATATGATAGTTTTTATACGACGGCAAAAGCTAGTACTGAAATAAAGCCGAAATTATAAAAATAACTAAATAAATGTATTTTTCGACTTTATTTCCACCAGTGATTTTTTATGAATTTTGTTATTGAAAACCGTGCCGCGCTCCTCTATTTCAGACATCAGCTGTGCGATTCTGTAACCATCTCACCGTGAAAACTTGGGTGAAGTGAGCGTGGAGTGAGTCGTCAATAGTGTCAATCCCTAGCATCAGTATGACTCACAGCACAGCTCACTCCACCTTAGTTATCACGGTGAGTTTTTTCCAGAATCGATCGGCAGTTCTAAACGGCCATTTTGTATTTATCCTTTGAATTGGATAGCATTTGTGTAGCGCTTGTTTTGAATTCTACAACTTTTTATGGCACCTAACATGCCTATTCTTTTGCATTTTTTTTACGTGGATTTGTCCTGCATTATTATGGCATTTCTCTGCACGGTGTAAACAGCTGACAATAATAAAAAATTTCATAAATATTTTAACAAAATCTTTCTCGAAACGGTCAAGGAAAACATCGTGAGGACCGACGGAAATTCGAAGACATGTGACTTCTACCGCGTGATACAAAAGCTGTTGGTCGACATCCATCAACCACGCACCGAGTCCGCGTGGTGTTTACAGACCACTCGGTGATTATCTTATGTGTTTCTAATGTTTTAGGTACGAGATGAAAGGATACAACTCCCTGCTGGGCTCTCACTACGACCACTACTATATTGATTATGTGGACTACGATGTGGAGGACATTGACCCCGCCATCTTTAACATTGAACCTTGTAAGTACCACCCTTCATTCTCGATCGAACGTAAAACACTGATTAAAGTGATTTTATTTTAACCCTAAAATAATAAATTGCCGGTACATTAGTGTATTTTCGCTATCTAATTATTTGTTTTGTAAGTATCTAATGCGTTTTTCTTAATATATTGTTTTACCATTGTACTTATTTTGGTGGTCTGAATGATTTTTAAAATGTTGTCCACCTATTTTAATGGGACCTTATTGACCCTGGAAGTATGGATTAAATCGAATAGGGGCGTGGGCAAGGTCATTTACAAACGTTTTAACCCTGAGAAAATGGCGATTTGAAAAAATGTAAAACTTCCATCCCCTAGAATGGAAGTTTGACATTTTTGCAAATCGGCATGACATTTTAACCCCATTAAGGGATGAATTTTCAAAAATCTTTCCTTGGTGCTCGTGCTGTTTCTTTCATGTTTCTTGACCCAGCGGTTTGGTAGTTATTTAGTTTATATATATATAATTTATATAATAATAATAAATTTTTATATATAATAACTACTAATACTCATCACGTATGTGTAATTTCGTGAGTTAATTTAGTTTGACCTTGTATAATTTTATGTTACAGCAATGAAATGCTCTTCGTTCCCTGGCCCCGGCAACCGTCACTACGCGACCTTCAACCCAATGATGGAGTTCATGCATCCCGGCAATGATGACCATGTGCACCATGAGTTTGACAGGTGAGAACTTACTTATTAATGCCTGATTTATGCAATAAGTTGAAGCACCAACAAAAATCTGTACTGCCTTAGAGTTCTTAGACGATGCAAGTCATTTGTAGCTTCAATTTTATAATATGCCGCTGGCAAGAAAGTTGCATCGGGGTCATTTTTCCAACTGCAGAATTTTTGACTATTTTGAATTTTTACTTACTTTCCATACAAAATCTGTCAGACGTAAATTTTATTCGATAGATAAAATATCTGATGTTGGAAAAATCATCCTTTAGACTAACTTTAGCCATCACATCACTAGAATTGTAAGCCAGAATTTCACGACAAAATTCGGGTTTGCTGTGTCTTCGAATCGTTGACCACAGGTGTCGAGTGTGAGAATAATAATAGTTCTCCAGATCATATTTCGGCCACGGCGGCCAATCTCAAAGGAGACTAGCCTTCGGCGCGGGAGATATTATAGTGCAAGCGTGTGCGCACACGCAGGCGCACTCCCCGCGAGCGGGACAGCTCCGGCGCAGGAGCAGGCGCCACGTGCGCGCGAGCCCACTGACACTTTGCCAGTGGTTATTATTGCTATACAAATTATTATTTTTATTCTAGGTTCAAGAAGAAGCACAGCAAGCAGTACGCTAGTGATGTGGAACACGAGAAAAGATTGAACCTCTTCAGACAGAACCTCAGGTAAATGAAATCAAGAGCGGGCCAAAATCGCGACAAAAAAGTAATGTGTTTATGTAATGAGACCAGAGGATGAAGAAGTGGAATGACTTACTTTAATGATAATGTAGTGGATTTGTGGCAAAAACCACAATATTATATGAATTAATCTTTAAAACTAACTTTGGCATCCAGATAGTCAAAGTATGTGACAGAATGCAATATAATTTCGGTAACTTACTTTTAAGGTGGCACTAGTCGATATTTATTCCATACAAATTTCGGGAGGGTATTTACTCTATTGTTTGACATTGTACATCCAAAGTTAAACATGGTATCGTTTTTTCTTATTATTAATTGTGTCTATACGGAAACAGAATAGTGAAATAAAAAGCCATTAAAAAGTTATGAGTCAACAAAAATTCGTTTTGCTTGCTAATTTTAACGTAACTTTGGGTGTTCATAAGTAATAAAAGAAGTGTAAAATCGTCAAAACGAAGTCAGCACCGACGAAGTTTTGTTATCGAAGTGTGCAATAAACTTCATTTTTAATTGATTTATGCAGTGATTTTTTCATAAAATTCAATTATACAAAGAAAAGTCTTTAATAATTCATTAAAACGCGCGTAAAGAAATACGGAAAGCCGTATTTCTTTACGCGCGTCTTAATTTGGAACCGTGTTTGTTCCACCTTACTCAATACTCAATTCAATTCGTTTATTGCTCATCACAGTACATAATAATACATTTCTAGATGTTAAGTGAATGCGCAGTCCACTGTGTTGCACTAATTCAGGCATGCAAAATTATCATCAAAATTATTCATTCCAATACCATAAAAAATGTCGTAAATTCAGATTCAATTCTCTATTGCATTCCACAATGTAGGCTTAGGTGGTAAATATTTGCCAAAACACTTTTACAAAATAATTAATTTATAATATCACATTAAAAATAAAAAAAAATGTCTTTCGTTTGCTTTAAAAACATCCCTTTCCCCCTTCACTATAGCGAATAGTAAAACATGCCAATTTCACCCACAGAATGATCTACTCTCACAACCGCGCTCATCGTTCTTTCACGATGGCTGTCAACCATCTGACAGACCGCACCGACGATGAGTTGGCCGCACTGCGCGGCAGGCGGTACTCTGGACCGAACGCTGGTAATTAACTCAATACCTCACACACCCTAACTAATTCTCATGGCATTTTATTGATATAATAATTATTATTTATACAGTAATATCCCCCCTATAATGTGGTAGATTGGTTCCGCGTTATATGGGTATTTCCGTATAACGCGTTACGTTAACGTATAAATAATTCATCACATTTAACTTTTCTCGCTGCAGGGGTTTAAAATCGAATATTTAAATTTCACAGTACAGAAATATGTATGTGGGAAATCCCCGCGTTATATGGGGGAATGCCCTTGTTATACAGATTTTGAAACAGGGATTGAAATGGCGTAGTATGAAAACGCGTTATAAGGCTACCGCGTTATAGGGAGGGTTACTGTATTGGGTGTGTTTTATATAGATTTTATAAAAACCGTGGTAACAGGCTACGCGTCAATGTTACTGGCACTCTGTTTAGGAGACAGCGAAAAATACTCAAAGGAACCTTAAGGCCTCTTCCTATAGATTTAATAAAAAGAACCGGCCAAGTGCGTGTCGGACCACGCACAATGAAGGGTTCCGTAGTTGGATTGAATTTATCCCAAGTACAAACTTAACATTGTAGTTGAAAATCATGCTCTCCCATACATTGCAACTGCAAATGTAAGTTGGCCGACTATTACTCGTAAACTTGTAGAGCCTATAGCTGTGATAGTTTTCCTTTTAACTTCGTTATATATACTACTACCGTGATTTTTTTCACATATCCAAAAACAACCATTTAGCTGTTAGGGGACGACGACACTTGACTAACAAAAGTTAGCACTTTAAAGCTATTTCCCTGCCTCGAATCGAAAAATTGTTTCCACAAACGCAATATTTTTGAAAGATCTTTCCAACAATATCCCACACTATGAGGTAGACGAGAAACAAAAAAAAAAAAACTAACACCCCTCACTTTAGGTGTAAAGGAGTTGAAAAAAAATTTCTTTCTTGATTTAAACTTTACCATTCATCCATGCCAAATTCTAGCTTCCTAGTACTAAGTCTCTGAGCTAAGCTGCGGACGGACGGACAGACGGACATGGCGAAACTATAAGGGTTCCTTGTTTACTATGGAACCCTAAAAATCACGCACACTTATTACACCAACTGGTAGTGTCGCCAATAAGTATCAAATTCTGGGAAGTAATTCCATACGGTAAACTATGATATCGAATCTAAGATTTTAAATAAAAATACGATTTTTTCAGGTCTCCCGTTCCCGTACAGCCAGTCGTTGATCGAAGAGGAATCAGATAAGCTGCCCTCTGAACATGACTGGAGGCTGTTCGGAGCTGTCACACCTGTTAAAGGTAAGATTGTAAACTCGTTAACTACCTCACCAGGGATTTGCCTGATGCTCCACTAGCGTCGGGAACATAATATGTGCCCGACGCTAGTGGCGGTTTAACTTTCACAATATTTCGGGCCATTGCCGTTATAATTTTAAGTTCATAGTAAATATACGTGGCTAACAGGCTAAATAATAACAGCCGTACAGGTCGATCGATCAGGTTAAGCTACGCTTGCCGCGGCTGGTCTGTGGATCGGTGACCATCTTTACATACCGAGACCCCTCCGTGCCTCGGAGAGCACGTTAAGCCGTTGATCCTGGCTGTCATTCGTGGATCTTTGACAGTCGTTACAGGTATACCTATTCGTGTTTTCACAGATCAATCAGTATGCGGTTCGTGTTGGTCGTTCGGTACTACGGGTGCTGTGGAAGGCGCGTTGTTCCTGAGCAACGGAGGCAAACTAGAGACTCTGTCTCAACAGGCGCTTGTCGACTGCTCTTGGGGGTACGTAGAAATATAGTATATACGTAGTATAGCTGTTGGTGCTCAATGTCGGATGTGCAGCTGAATCTAACAAAACACTCGATTATACAACATGTAACGTTAAATGCGCAAAACCTGAAAATAGTTTGATCAGAATAACGAGCAGAATTAATTGAACCACTTTTTAATATAGGTCACATTTTTCAAAAAATCTTCATTATTAACGTTGCCGTGTGCCTATTTATGAATAGGTCAAGTAAGCCAAAGTCAGCGCTGCGCAGCGGCCCGGTGACGACTACTCACTCGGTAAAGCGTCGTCGCAGACGCAAGAAACGATCAGAATGGCCAGTAAAACTAAAACAGTACATAAAACCTTTACAATTTTTTCAATGACTTATTTTCTCTCTGAAATAGGTCAATTGAATTAAAAATCAGTTGGGGTGTCTGAGGTTTTGCGCATTTAACGTTACACGTTGTATACCAGATAACAGATAGCTGGGGTATTTGGTGGGCCACTTCTTCTTGCCACCTAAAGTACTGGGAAGTGTTGAAGGGCGAGCGTTTTGGGGGACAGTATTATGTAATTTTGACGTTCAAAAAGTGCTGATTCTCAGCCTAATTTGAATAAGAAACTTTTAATATTTTTTTTTTGAAAAATAAAAATCTAGATCGTATTTTATTTTGTTTATGTTGCTAATCTTGGGAGTTATTAGTTGGGAGATAAAGTCGTATTTACTGTAAAAAAAATACATATAATAAATAAAACAACAAAACCACCCGAATTGATAACCTCTGTTTTGAAGTCAGTTAATAAAAACAATCATAATTTACTGTATCTAAGCAATATTATTCTAAAGCATACTTGTTTAAAGCGTAAGGTGGCGCGCCACTACACTAATATTTGCAGGCCAAATCCCAGGAGGTTTGCCTGACTTTACTTTAGTACAATAAGTATAATTTCTTCCTTAGTTTCGGCAACAATGGTTGTGACGGCGGTGAAGACTTCAGGGCGTATCAGTGGATCATAAAACATGGTCTGCCCACTGAAGAAGCTTATGGAGGATATTTGGGACAGGTAAGATTTCGTTTTAAACATATTTTTAAAGCTTTAAAGCATTAATTCCCAAAGTGGTCCAGACGGACCCCCAGGAGTCCGCAGCCGCAACGCAAATTTCCATAGTTACATCTAATCTTCACATTTTTTGTCGAGTTTTGGGAATATGGTAGAAATGTAGCTACATGGTGTCCACCGGAACCAGCAAAATTTTTAGTCATCTATGAGAAAAAAAGTTTGAGAACCTCTGCTTGGTTCATGATAATTGCACAAGGTTTCTAGAAAGAAAATCAACACAAAAATTAGCAAACAAAATTGTCAATCGCATGTCAAGTGCTGTAAATGGTTGAATGAATTGTCAACAGCCAATCGGCGGCGTAGTTACGTAACGCACTAATAGTAGTAACGGCTTGTATTTTGACAATTCAACAACATTCATTGTGTTGTTGACGTTGTTGAGCAGACTAATTTTTCGGATTGTTCGTCGAATCGTGAGGCTCCTCAAGTTCTGAGGAGTTGAGCTGCACGATTTTTGACAAACGCGTGCACTGACTGGACAGGTCCGCTCAATCTGTGTTGTTCTTTACTCAAAAGACCATTTCAGACACCTATCTGATCTCTTCACATGATCTGACCAAGATTATATCTGGACTTTAAAATAGACTGACCTCTGAGTTTGTTTCGGCCTTTCTTCTCAGAGTAGTCAGATAGGAAACGCCGACCTCATCTAGTTTTAAAAAAAAATATGATTGACATGTAAAAGTGTTTGTACAAACCTACTTACAGACAATGAATCATTTATCATTTTTATCATAGAATACAAAGTGTAACGTTAAATGCGCAAAACCTCAGACACCCCAACTGATTTTTAATTCAATTGAACTATTTCAGAGAGAAAATAAGTCATTAAAAAAATTGTAAAGATTTTATGTGCTGTTTTAGTTTTACTGACCATTCTGATCGTTTCTTGCGTCTGCGACGACGCTTTATCGAGGGAGGAGGCGTCACCGGGCCGCTGCGCCGCGCTGAAATTGGCTTGCCTGACCTATTAATAAATAGACACGGCAACGTTTTTGATGAAGATTTTTTGAAAAATGTGACCTATATTAAAAAGTGGTTCAATTAATTCTGCTCGTTATTCTGATCAAACTTTTTTCAGGTTTTGCGCATTTAACGTTACACGTTGTATATGAAGCAATGGATTAGCAATATGGTTCAAAATTATTCAGATTGTGATTTGAAATGTGTTACGCAATTAAGGTGCAGATCATTTGACATGAGTTAGGTATATTATGATATTTTGTAGAATTTTATTTTGGAAACCGCGCGTTAGCATAACAGTTAAAATCAAAAATAAGTATTGTAGATACAACGGCAAAAGTTTATTTTCACGAGGAAGATTTAGGTATATAATTTATTAAGGTTTTGTGTAAATTGGCTGAAATATGACGAATGATCCTTGAAGACGCCGGGAAAAAAATCATGCCGACTGCGAGTGGGAGCTTTACTGGCGTGCGCCACGTTGTTAACCAATTGCGTTTGGCTGAAATTTGGCACACATATAATTTATAAAGGGTACTTTTGATCCCGGTAGTACGCCTCCGTGGGATGTTTTGCGATAATCACACGGATGAAGCCACGGGAAAATAATAATAATAATAATTTATTTATATCAGACATACATTTAGTCCATAGTTACTCGTATACACTCATAACTCATAGGTACATTAAAATTATAAACTATTTTAAATAAAAACCGAAAATAAAATTATGATTCATTAAATTTAAATATTCAACAAACTCATTAAAAAAAAACAGAATCGTATAAAAAAAAAGTCAAATATAAAATTGTCAAAATAAAAATGATAAAAATTCTATAAATTGCAAACAAAATAATAATATTACAAAAAATCCATGTTAACTAGTTTACATTTTTACAAAAGCTAGTCGCTAATACGATCGGTGTGTTCTTCTAAGTATCCCTTTTTCTTTCCCAGGACGGATACTGCCACTTGGACAACGTGACCATCGCGACGAAGATCAAGGGATGGGTCAACGTTACTACAAACGACGAGAAAGCGCTCAGGGTATGTTATTATTCCTATAATACTAAGTAATAAAACCACGCTATTATTTATTTCTTTAACTAGCGAGCCGCCCCGGCTTCGCACGGGTGCAATGCTGATCAATACATAGTATAAAACTAAGTCGCTTCCCGCTGTCTGTCTGTCCCTATGTATGCTTAGATCTTTAAAAAAACGAAACGGATTTTGATGCGGTTTTTTTAATAGATAGAGTGATTCAAGAGGAAGGTTTATATGTATAATAATTGCATAATATAGTAGATAAACACTGATCATTTTAGAGCCATCATTTCTCGTAAAAAGTATAGGGTAAAAATGTTTTTTGTGGGTTATCCCTAAGAGATAGACATATACCATCGCGGACATTTTTGTAGACCTTTTTAAGGTGTACAATACTATAGTACATTATTTTGATCTATCTCGTCGGGTTCAGCCAGCGTTTGCAATGTAAGCGCAAAAAAATGTGTTTATTTACGACATCACGTTAGAAACCTCTAAAATTATCAGTGTTTCTCTACTATATTATGCATGTATTATACATATAAACCTTCCTCTTGAATCACTCTATCTATTAAAAAAAAACACATCAAAATCCGTTGCGTAGTTTTAAAGATCTAAGCATATATAGGGACAGACAGACAGGGAAGCGACTTTGTTTTATACTATGTAGTGATACTTCAAGCACATAAATGTACAGAGGCGGACTTAATGCCATAGGAATTTTCAACCAGTCAACCTTTGGGTTCCAGACTTGGTTTCCTCACTATTTTTCTTTTTTTCATCGATGTCAGTGATTACCATGTATTCCATTTAAATGCGTTTTTTTTTTGTTATTAATTTGCATTTGAAAACGATTCTTTAAATCTATTGAAATAATAAAGGGTGGCTAGGACTTCGACGCGCAAACTATAACCATGGATTCAGAACACGACCCCCCCCCCCCCCCCCCCTAGCGCAGAAATTTTAACCAAACAAACGAAAATTTTCAACGCAGGGGGTTCAGAATCCAGTACTGCATCCATGGTAACCGGTTGTGCGTTGATGCTGTGAAATCATAAGTGAAGTGAGCTTGAAGTGAGCAGTCAATAGTGTTAATCCCTAATGACAGCTCACTACCCGCTCACTTCACCTAAGTTCGCACGGTGAGATTTTTACAGAATAACAGTTCAGTTTAAAAATATACACTTAATTTTTTTTTGTGAAAATTTCACAGACGTGATGGGTACCGATATCTAAACACGATAAAACTAAAAAAAAACAAATCTTATAATTCAAGTTACAACACTAGTAGCGGTCGTTGATCCCCAACTTTCTATTTCATTTGGTCTTGTTTATAAATCCACACCTCTTCGAGTTTCGCTAGATAATTTAATTTGACCCTATATAACTCGAGATAACGACATTAATTGGTTGAAATAACGATGAATGGAGTCAGTAACCGTGCTGAGACAGTGAAACCCAAATATATTTTTAGAACTAAAAATGTTGGTGGTCTTCGGACCTCACTCAAAGGTGTTTCAACTACATATGTTTTCTGTTTGCATTGATATCAGCTATCGATTAAATAGGATTCATGTGTGGTCGCCATTTTCAAAATGGCGCGACAGTAGGTATGTCACGGATCTTCAAAGCCCTTTAATTTAGTACTAATTGCATGAAAAAGTGATAATTTAACTCAATTTTTGTTTAAAGTTGGCGATCTTCAAGCATGGCCCGATATCAGTGGCTATCGACGCGGCCCACAAGACCTTCAGCTTCTATTCCAACGGCGTCTACTATGAGCCCAAGTGGTGAGTTTAAGAATAAACTTTGTTACTGTAAAAAATCTACGGCCCACTATTTTACCACCCAATGTCACAAAGTTAATTTTATTGTTAGTAAGGATTGATTTTAACAACGAAAATTTATAATTTTAAAATATTTCTCAGATATCTGGTATCTGAGAAATATTTTAAAATTATAAATTGCAATTTATAAATTGAGACGACTATTGCTCAATTTTATTCCATGCATAAAATATATCTCACGTTGGTGAAATTAACCCTAAAGTGGTCAAAAGTATCCTCATCAGTAATAAAAAAGTAGTGAAAACTATTTTGAATCATATTAAAATACTCCTTTTTATCCAAGCAAGTCGCAGTATTCTGTTATTAGCTGAAAAATAGACTCGACTATCCGTCCTATAAATTAAATATTTTCATGATAGCAATACTAACTGCAAAAATAGGCGATCTTTTTTATTTTCAAGGAATACCACACACACACACACAACAAAATTAATAATTGAATCTTCTATTTTCTCCTCTCCTCAGCCACAACAAAGTCGAAGAGCTCGACCACGCAGTCCTAGCAGTAGGCTTCGGCATCCTCAAGGGTCAGAGATACTGGCTAGTGAAGAACTCCTGGTCTAATATGTGGGGTAACGACGGTTATGTCCTCATGTCGACCAGAGACAACAACTGCGGAGTTCAGTCTGCCCCGACATACGTTTTGATATAGTAGGGTAACACTGAGTATTAGGGTAAGTTAGGGTAAAGTTCGTTATTTGTCATTATAACTTTTATATTTTTTTATTAAAGACTTTTCAATGTTGTCTTAAGGTGACTGGCACAATACAACGGACAAACTGGTATGCCTTTATAAATACGTGGTCTAAAAAGTTTTGGTATTGTAATGATAAGAAGTTACCACTTCAAATCATGTAGGCTTTTGGCCAGTTTTGTCACTTATATTGATAAAAAACAATATGGAAGCCTTTAAACTTAACTGCAAATGGTTGAACGCCTAATGCGAAACTGTGTTTTGTGTGAAATTGAATGAAAGTTCTAATGACAAGTAGACTAGGGTAAGAAAGATTATACAGTGTCTACACCCTTAACAATACATTTATGACACCAGTTGAGAGTAGGGTAAAATTGATTATTAACCTCTGACTGTCGTAGATATACGTTCAGTTTACGGATACAAAATTTGGCGCGTAGGTCTACGCTCCGACATACCAGAGGTTAAATTTTAAACGTTCATTATCATTCCTTTAATGCCTATTGTTTGACATAGGCAACCTTATTCCCCAGTAATTATGTTTTATCAATGTAGAAAGATACTGTTGGAAAAAAATAAAATTAAAATAATAAAGATCTTTTATTCGTAGCTTATTATATAAAATGATGTATTTTTCTTGCAACATTTAGGTACAAAGAAAACTAGACAAAACAAAGCGAGTTATGCTTTAAAAAAAAAAACAATTAAAAATTATTATTAATGTTGTTGCCTTATAATTATTATCATCTTCTAAAAAGTTTATATTAAGCAAATGTTAGTCTATGCCAACAATTAAAAACAAATATTTTTATCATAGATTTTAAGATTTTAAAACAGGCTGTGTGTGTTGCTATGCTCTCTGAAGTTTTTAAGAAATACACTTTTAAATAAAATTATCAGTCTTTTTTTTATAACCTTAATCTTAATCTGATTTTTAGTTCGATTTGCTATTAAAGCGTGTTTATTTAGTTTTTTTTTTAACTATTTTATTTTTATTTTATCTAGTGTGTTGACCACTAAGGTCAAAAATGTTTAAACATCTGATTTTTATAGAACAACAACCAGAAAGCCAGCCACCCAGGAAGAATATTTAAACATACTCCACAAAAAAAAAAATCTGTTGCATAACCCAGTTTTATTATATTTCTATAGCATTTACAATATTATTTTACTTCTTGCTACCATAAAGATGCTTTTTACGAGCCGATCGAATAGAATGATGTGTCTTGTGTTTTTTGCTTGACCTCCTAGTTTCGGATGGGTGTGCATTCCTTCGATGTCCAATGCGGCTGATACACATGTTGCCAACCATTATAAGGTTCCCCGGGCAGTGGTCTTGGTAGAGAGTTTTATGATACTGAAAAGAGTGGCCACTTAAAAAAAAGTAATATCTGCTATAAAAAATCTGAAATTCATTCACTGACAGGCAACGCACAGCCTTTTTTTTTTTTTGTTTCGGGGTGGAAAATCCTCATGGATGTCCGCCGCCCTGGGGCGGGCGGCGGGGTCTGTCAGACTCTTACTGACTAAAACCCACCCCGGTGTTCCCTCTCTCACCTACGCCGGGGGTCGCGGGAACGAACGATACTTCCGCAACCCCCGGCTGGTGCTGGCCCGCTCCAGCGGGCCTCTCCTCGTGTCAGGGGGGGAGTGAGGTGTTAAACTCCCCCCGCGACGTCTAAGAGGGGCGCGCGTGGAACACTACGCGCCGCCGCCTCGGGTCAACGTGGGTCAAGTGGGGCAACGTTTTTATAAGAAAAAAGAAAAGAAAGAAAAAAAGAATGTGGGTGTACAAAGATACACCTCTGCGTTATATACAATATGTAAAACGTTGCTGGGGCAACGTATAAAAAAAAAGCGAATTTTGAAAGTCATATTTATCGTTTGTTCCCACTAGTTCTACTGAACAGTTCTTCGTTCGTATACGGATACCACCAACCAAACGAGGGGCCTGTGGCTAAATAATAACATCCGCACAGGGCAATCGATCAGGATAAGCTACGCTTGCCGCGGTTGGCCTGTGGATGGATGACCATCTTTACATACGGAAACCCCTCCGTGCCTCGGAAAGCACGTTAAGCCGTTGGCCCCGGCTGTCATTCGTGGATCTTTGACAGTCGTTACGGGTAGTCAGATGCCCGGAAGTCTGACAACCAGTTTTACCAAGGGGTATCGTATTACCCAGTAACTGGGTTGTGGAGGTCAGATAGGCAGTCGCTCCATGTAAAATACTGGTATTCAGCTGCATCCGGTTAGACTGGAAGCTGGACCCCAGCATAGTTGGGAAAAGGCTAGGCAGATGATGATGTATCGGTAAGGCTAATGATGACCATTTATGATCATGATTCCTGACCCCCAGTAGATTATTTGTCGATTATGAAAGAATCCATGGTAAGAGGTTGCGCATCGATGTCCCTGCATCCCTTTATATGAATAGTTCATCGCTGACTGTTCACACCATCGGAGAGAACTCTCTGTCAAACAACTCATTTTAGTTGTTAGCTCTACTCGTTCGTCGCTAATCGCCGGCAGTGGGACGTGCAATTGGGCAATTAACTCGCCTTGGATTGCCGGGCTGATTGACCAAGATGCGCCTGTGTCACTGCTTTATTATAATCATCGTCATCAGCCTCCAGCAGTCCACTACTGGACATAGGCCTCTCCTATTGCACGCCATTCAACTCAATTTTTGGCAACTCTCATCCAGCTACTACTAGCCGTCCTGAGAAGATCCTCGCTTCACCTAGCCTGAGGGCGTCCTAGCTTACGTATGTGTCTCTGCTTACCGTCCAATAGTTCCAAAACGGATAAGTTGGGTAAACCATTTTATTATCTCGTTCTTCTGACGATCCTGATGGCTGTAAGTCGACCGGAAGGTTGTCAGGTGCGAACGGGTCGTGGTCCTCGCCAGATTTCTCCCTCAACACCAGCAGTGCATTCTTGCCGAATTTATCATATAGTCCTCGGAATCTTGTTTTAGCTCTCTTCTTATGACTCGTGTTATGGTTTAATAATTTCTGAATCTGGCTTAACAAATCAAGCTGGTGCTCCTTTTTTTGAACAAGTACTATAAGGTCTTTGTCAGAAAGTTCTTTTTGTTTTTGTTCAGACTCAAAATCTTTCAGAACTGATCTTTCATGTTCTTCAATAGGTTTCTTAACCTGATACCTGGCTAAAGGTTTGAAGACGGTGTTTAATTTGGAGTCATATTCGTATTCTCCTGTGGTGTAATCATGGGGTATGATTCTCTTGACGAAGACTGATTTGCCCACTGGTTTTAGCCGTGTCTGTTCTCTTTTCGGATGTCTTACGTGTAAATTCTGATATTCCGGTTCACCATGTCTCTGGTTTAATAGGATTTGTCTTATTTTGGGTAGTAACTTAGTTCCTTCCGCTGAATCTAGCTGGTATATTTTGTAGCTTACAACGTTTTGAAAATAGAGAAATAGAAGTATACATATTTTTATATGTTCGTACATTTAAAGCGAGCAACTGTAGGATTGTGTTGAATTGCAATCTAGGAAGGATCTCATGCACGACGTTAATCTTAAGTCTCATCAACTTAAGTGCCTTTGAAGAAATAAACTGACGTCAAAGACACGTGTTTCTTCAAATATAAATGTAACTCAGAAATAATTTTAACTCAGTCGTTTTTGGTTTCATTGATTCCAGCTGCGCCGCGCGGTTTCTCCCGCATAAGTTTCGATCCCGTGTGAATATCGGTATAAAAAGTATCCTATATCCTAATCCAGGCCACGGTCTACCCATGTGCCAAATTACGTCCAAACGTTACGCAATTAGGGTGCGGGACCCTAATTGCGTAACACACTATTACTCTCAATTTGAATAATTTTGAAGCCTATTGCTAATCCATTGCTTCATATGTTCGAAAAATATGTCTGCTCAACAACGTAAATAACGCAATGAATGTTGTTAAACTATCAAAATGAAACACATTGCTACGAATAGTCTGTTACGCAATTACCCTGCCGTTCAGCCATTTTAGCGCGAAAGCATAACAAACAAATATACAAAAAATCTATTATTTTCTCTTTATAATATTAATTTAGACTTATAATTTAGACTAGCTGTTGTCCGTGACTTCGTCTGCGTGTATTTTAAAATAGAATAGAATACTCTTTATTATGTACAGCATATAATTTACAGACATGTGGGGCCCGTAGCTAAATAATAACAGCCACACTGGTTGATCGACCAGGTTGAGCTACGCTTGCCGCGGTTGGTCTGTAGATGGGTGACCATCTTTACATACCGAGACCCCTCCGTGCCTCGGAAAGCACGTTAAGCCGTTGGTCCCGGCTGTCATTCGTAGATCTTTGACAGTCGTTACGGGTAGAGTCAGAAGCCCGAAAGTCTGACAATCAGTCTTACCAAGGGGTATCGTATTACCCAGTAACTGGGTTGTGGAGGTCAGATAGGCAGTCGCTCCATGTAAAATACTGGTATTCAGCTGCATCCGGTTAGACTGGAAGCCGCCACCAACATAGTTGGGAAAAGGCTCGGCAGATGCCAGTATAATAATACATTTCTAGATGTCAAGTGAATGCGCAGATTAAAATTAAACTATGTCATAAATTCCAATTAATACCTTACACAATGTCATTCATTCCAATTGATATCATAAAAATGGCATACATTCAGATTAATACGTTATACAATTTCATTAATTCAAAATAATACCCTATACAATGTCATAAATTAAAATCAATAAGTTATAATATGTTATAAATATAAATAAATAATAGTAATTTTATAAATTCAAATTAATAAGTAGGTACCTAAGTAATGTCAGAGTATACATACTATAATGTCTCAATATTTAAATAATATCTAACACAGTCAACACATAATAATTAACAATACAAATAAAATACCTAATTTTAATAAAATAAATCGGACCCAAATATTCACCATAATTATACGTATTATTATCATACACACAAAGGACATTGCCCTGCGCCAATACTTTGTTCGACCTGGAACCAAGAGCGTCGGAAAATTATGCGTTGTATTGTTGATCATTTGTAAACACCTAAAAGATCTTATTTTTATAGCGGACTAGCTGCAGAATAATTTTTTTTTTTAAAGTATTATATTTTGAGGTTATAATCGAAACATAAGGTACAGTTTCTCATAACTCCGAGTGATTTTTAAGAAACTGAAAACAATATGATAATTCATTTAGCTATTTTTAGTACCTACCTAGATAATTAGGTACCTATGCAATTTTTTTCCAAAGCCTAATCTCTAATCTTTTTCGGCACGGCATGACGTTTGGCAAAGATGGCGGCGATTAATGTTATTAGTCGCATAACATACTTTATAATGTTCATATTGGCATGCAGCTAGTACGTGTTACAAAAGTATTTGCAACTAATATAATAAAATAGACAATTAATTATCGTGTATGTCCGATACTTGTGTTGCACAGGGCGATTCTGGACAATGTACTCGTACTTTATAATTCTGACGGGTATTCATTAATGGGTATAATTTAGACGGCCACCAAAAATATTTTTAAGACTCTAAGCCTAGGCACCAAAATGGATCAACGGTCACCAAATTCTATCCAATTCAAAGATTAATATTAATAAAAATTTTTTGGGCACCCCGACACGGACAGGTTAGGTTCGAAGGGGATGACGGGGGCTCAAGTGAGCGAGCGGAGCGAGCGAACGAGCCCCCGTCATCCACTTCGTGTTAGGTTCCTTTAAACCCTGCAGACAGAAATAGGAGCCCCGCGAAGCGGGGCTCCGTCGACATAAGTAGCACAATATATAATATTTAGTCTAAAGTGTATTTTTAAGGCGTCCATATATTTTTATGACAGACAATAATAGGAAAAAATGGATTTATTTCATAAATGTTATTTGGTGACCATTAATCCATTTTGGTAACCGTTTAGAATTTTTTTGGTTGCGAAATAGGTACTTTTTTGGGTGGTGTTTAAACATAAGCCTTCATTAATTGTGTGGTATGTCTTACTTATCAGTAGATTATTGAGTTGCTTCTTAAATACATTGATATTTTTAATACATAAAAAAGCATTAGGTAATTTACTATAAATATGTGGTGCCATTCTTAAGAAGTTTTTTGGAATACTTGATTGAGTCTGATAGTGTGTTACGCAATTAGGATGCTGCCGTGCGATTCTGTAACCATCTCACCGTGAAAACTTGGGTGAAGTGAGCGTGAAGTGAGTCGTCAATAGTGTTTATCCCTAGCATCAGCATGACTCACAGCTCACTCTAAGCTCACTTCACCTTAGTTATCACAGTGAGATTTTTCCAGAATCGACCGGCGGGTTGTACCTATATACCGACGTACCGGCTTAGGTACTTGTTCGCAAGAGTTTTGAGTATTCTTCGCCATATGGGTACATATTTGATGATACTAGTATTACGACTACTAGTAGTAAAGGCATTTTCTAAAGAATCTGACATGAAATACTTACATTGGTGTCATAATTGTTATTATTCCTTGGCGATTATTTTAACCGAGTTTATAATTGGAGGAAGAACTTTCAGGTTTCAGGTCACAAAAATTAAGTGGGTACTTTGTAGGCTTTCGTACCCAAAGGATGCCAACGCGACCCTGTTACTAAGCCTAGTCCTTCCGTCGGGCCATCCTTCCGTCTGACTGTCTGTCAGCGCACTGTATCTCATGAACCGTAATAGGTAGACAGTTGAAATTTTCATAGAGTATGTATTTCTATTCCTGCTATAACGTCAAATAAATAAAAAGAAAACAAATTTAAAAATCAAAGGACTCCATAAAAGAAACGTGTTTCTTTGGGCGTTTTTTTGCCTTGTGGTTCGGAATCCCTTCATGTTCGGCCGGTTTTTCTATTACTCCCGCTCCGCTGTCCGTCCGTCCGTCCGTCCGTCCGTCCGTCCGTCTGTCACCAGGCTGTATCTCATGAACCGTGATAGTTAGACAGTTGAAATTTTCACAGATGATGTATTTCTGTTGCCGCTATAACAACAAATACTAAAAAAAAAGAATAAAATAAATATTTAAGGGGCTCCCATACAACAGGCATGATTTTTTTGCCGTTTTTATAGATAACTAGCGACCCGCCCCGGCTTCGCACGGGTGCAATGCTGATCACTATCACTACATAGTATAAAACAAAGTCGATTCCCGCTGTCTGTCTGTCTCTATGTATGCTTAGAACTTTAAAAATAAGCAACGGATTTTGATGCGGTTTTTTTTTAATAGATAGAGTGATTCAAGAGGAAGGTTTATATGCATATAATACATGCATAATATAGTAGAGAAACACTGATAATTTTAGAGCCATTATTTCTCTTAAAAAGTATAGGATAAAAAATGGTTATTGTGGGTTATCCCTAAGAGATAGACATATGCCATCGCGGACTTTTTTGTAGACCTTTTTAAGGTGTACAATACTGTACTACATTATTTTGATCTATCTCGTAGGGTTAAGCCAGCGTTTGCAATGTAAGCGCAAAAAATGCATGTATTATACATATAAACCTTCCTCTTGAATTACTCTATCTATTAAAAAAAACCGCATCAAAATCCGTAGATTTAAGCATACATAGGGACAGACAGCGGGAAGCGACTTTGTTTTATACTATGTAGTGATGGTACGGAACCCTTCGTCCGCGACTCCTACTATTGCTTTGCCGGTTTTTAATGAATACAAATGCTGCGTTGTTTAAAGTAGTGGTTCTTAAATAAAACATATTTGAATGCGCTTAAAAATAACTTTACGTAGTTTATTATCTATTTAAAATAGTTAAAGTGGACAGGATAACTTATTACTGCGGCGTTTGTCGGCATTTTGCCAACGCTGTCATAACTCTTGCACAGTTACCATCCTTCAATTAAACACATTCAATTTTGGGTAAGTGTATAATAAATAATACATACCCAGTTTTGAGTTTTAATGTCGATGGTTATGAGAGTAGGGGAAGTCTAAAGACATCATAATAATAATAATTTATTTATTCCAAAATAAATTACAGACAAGAAATACATAAATGTAGTTGTATGATTAACATTAGGTAAAAGATGGATTACAACCCGCGGTTGGCACAATAGTAAAGACAGGTACTTACTATGGTACCAGGGATTGACTGTGTGAATGATGATATGTTTAGAAAGGGGGTCACTGCCGACGTGACGACTAATAGAGAAGTATGGAAGGAAAAGACATGTTGTGCTGACCACAAATAAATTGGGGTCAGGGCGGGAGAATTATGATAAGGTATCCATACATATGGCGTGATATCTTCTTATGCAGGGTCTTATACGGGGTCTGAATACACAAGCTACGTTGACCCCAAAAACGATATCATCATCATCATCTGCCTAGCCTTTTCCCAACTATGTTGGGGTCGGCTTCCAGTCTAACCGGATGCAGCTGAATACCAGTATTTTACATGGAGCGACTACCTATCTGACCTCCACAACCCAGTTACTGGGTAATACGATAACCCTTGGTAAGACTGGTTGTCAGACTTTCGGGCTACTGACGACCCGTAACGACTGTCAAAGAGCCATGAATGACAACCGGGACCAACGGCTTAACGTGCTTTCCGAGGCACGAAGGGGTCTTGGTATGTGAAGATGGTCACCCATCCACGGAACAACAGCGGCAAGCGTAGCTTAACCTGATCGATCGACCTGTGCGGCTGTTATTACTCAAAAACGATATCATGAAACGATTTTATTTTACCACTTTGTTGGCGTGATTAATATGTATATCCATGCCAAATTCTGGTTTTCTAGTACTAAGAGTCTCTGAGCTAAACTGCGGACGGACAGACGGACATGGCGAAACTATAAGGGTTCCTTGTTGACTTATGGAACCCTAAAAAGGATCTATAAGTTTTTTAGAGGATCGCAAAAAGAAAATAACTTTCTAAGTATTAAATACACCGACGGTCGGGCTGGTCCACAAATTCAAGGTCGCTCAGCGCGCTATGGAGCGAGCTATGCTCGGAGTTTCTTTGAAGGATAAAATCAGGAATGAAATTATCCGGAAAAGAACCGGAGTAACCGACATAGCTTGCTGAATAAGCAAACTGAAGTGGCAGTGGGCTGGCCATGTCTGTCGAAGGGCCGATGGCCGGTGGAGCAGACGAGTCCTGGAGTGGAGACCGCGTATCGGCAAGCGCAGTGTGGGACGCCCCCCAGCTAGATGGACGGACGACCTAAAGAAGGTGGCTGGGGTAGACTGGATGCGGAAGGCGGAGGACAGGGTGTTGTGGCGCAGTCTGGGAGAGGCCTATGTCCAGCAGTGGACTGCGATAGGCTGAGTTGAAGTATTAAATAGTTACCTATAGGTAAGTACTTAATACTTACAAAGTTATTTTAAGAATAAGATAAGATTAAGAATGTTTATTTTATTTTCGATCTAGCCATGTTGTTTAATATTCAATTAAAATACACGCGCACAGTTAGTTCAATCATGACCTGACTTGCATCAGCGCTTGGGCTAAGTCATTTGGTTTGCAAATTAACCCAACTAAATCCCAGGCCATGATCATAGGCAGCAGATTCATTCGCAATGCGGTTGATGTTGCAACTCTGATGCCTTTATATCTCGATGGTGTTCGCATCGACTATACCGAAACCGCTAAAGATCTGGGTGTAGTTATTGACTCCAATCTTTCGTGGCGTGCTCAGGTCAATGAGGTCATCCCAAAGGTACATTTCTCCTTTCATTCGCTGAAATGCCTTCAAAGTCTTCTGCCCTTGAAGACTAAAATTTCTTTGGCACAAACACTTATTCAGCCGATTATAGATTATGCCGACGCCTGCTACCTGGATGCTACTGAGGAGCTATTAAACAAACTTGAGCGCTTGCAAAACCTGTGCATTCGCTTTGTTTTCGGTCTTCGAAAGTATGACCATGTCTCTCACCTTCGCAAGGAACTCAAGTGGCTCCCAATCCGCCTTCGCAGGAATACTCGGATTCTATGTCTCCTCTTCAATATCCTACACAACCCGCCTTATCCTTCCTACCTGCGTGAGCGTTTTTCTTACGCTCGCTCTATGATAAATGATAAATGATTTATTTTTCTGTAAGTAGGTTTGTACAAACCTACTTACAGAAAAATAGTTCCACACCGTGTAGATCACATCGAAGATTCCTCCTCAAATCCCACCCTCATAAAACAAGCTACTATTCTTATTCCTTCTCTGTCCATGCTGTAAGAACTCACTTCCGCCTAGCATTCGTGATTTAAAAACTATTTCTGTATTTAAATGTCGATTAAAAGAGCATTATCTTTCCTTTGTACTGTGAGTATTTCTATATATATATAATATGTATGTATATATATATATATAAATATATGTGTATGTATATTTTAGCATTATGTATTTATTTAAGTATACTTATGTTAATTTTCGCATTATATGTGTAGGTATATTTAATATGTTACTTTTAGACTTCACACATTGTTATTTTTCTCTTCATGTTCTCGCACACTATTGTCTACATTTCTTTTTTACTTCTCCTTTCGCAGGTCTGCTGGAAGAAATTTCTTAAGAAAAATGCAGTACCTTTGTACTCAAATTTTTAAAATGTCATATCCATATGTTTTTTACTGTGTGTACATAAATAATAAAATAAATAAATAAATAAAACATTTTCAGTGTTCATGTTGCAGGCATAGTCGAAAAGCGTAATTTTACGAACATTAATAATCTCACGCCTATAATTCCCCGAAGCCTTAGGGTGCGTTTCCACTGAAGCGGAGCTGGGCGGAGCGGAGCGGAGACGTGTAGGAATCGTCCAATCACAGACGAGAAGAGTGACGCGATGAGGATTTCAACCATTGCGATTAGTCGATTCCTTCACGTCTCTGCTCCGCTTCGCACAGCTCCGCTTCAGTGGAAACGCACCCTTAGGCTAGGCAGAGGTGTATCTTATGCAGCGTTACCTCTGCGGTTATGCGGTTAAAACCTCACCTCTTGGGTTAAAACCTTTTTTTCCAAATAATGACTTCTTTTAAATGATTTGTTCAAACGGATTTCTTATTTTTGGCATGACAGCAAAAATAATTGATAGATATGAAAAATTTCTTTGATTCAGTGACTTGATAGTTGTTGACCAGCAGGCTAATTGCGTAACACACAACATTCATTGCGTTATTTATGTTGTTGAGCAGACACGTTTTTCGAACTTATGGAGCAATGGATTAGCAATATGCTTCAAAATGATTCAAATTGAGAGTAATAGTGTGTTACGGAATTACGGTGCTGGTAACACCTGAATTAATTTGAATATTTCTGGTAATCTGCCGTGCGATTCTGTAACCATCTCACCGTGAAAACTTTGGTGAAGTGAGCGTGGAGTGAGCTGTCATTAGGGATACTGACACTGCTCACTTTAAGCTCACTTCACTTATGATTTCACAGTGAGATTTTTACAGAATCGACCGGTTGGTCCCAAAATTGCTGATACAATGCACTGATTCCTGCCAGCGTGCAAT
Organism: Eremobia ochroleuca; assembly: GCA_949629135.1. Classification (NCBI taxonomy): domain Eukaryota; kingdom Metazoa; phylum Arthropoda; class Insecta; order Lepidoptera; family Noctuidae; genus Eremobia; species Eremobia ochroleuca. The sequence continues at coordinate 2,407,185 of OX451407.1, forward strand.
CGTTGAAGTCTTGATGAGAGCTTCGCATCATAAGGGTACCTATCTAGTGTAACGAATTTTCTGCAGAAAATTCGCTACACCAGATAGGTAGTCTAGGTAGATTGCACGCTGGCAGGAATCAGTGCATTGTATCAGCAATTTTGGGAACAGCTGGACGATTCTGTAAAAAAATCAGCTGTTTCATACATTTTGGTCAAGTAGGTACAGGTGAACTTTTGTATTAAACTGCTGATTTTGTCCCATAGTGAAAGTTGTTAATATTCATGAGTAGAACAACCTGTAAAAATTTTGGAGCCTGAAAAAAAAATTATCCAGTATAATATTTTTATTTCTGAAGGTAGGTAAGCTAAATCTAGAATATGTATAGTTATACGTACTACCTTATACAACGTGTAACGTTAAATGCGCAAAACCTCAGACACCCCAACTGATTTTTAATTCAATTGACCTATTTCAGACAGCAAAAAAGTCATTAAAAAAATTGTAAAGGTTTTATGTGCTGTTTTAGTTTTACTGGCTATTCTGATAGTTTCTTGCGTCTGCGACGACGCTTTATCGAGGGAGGAGTCGTCACCTGGCCGCTGCGCCGCGCTGACATTGGGTTGCTTGACCTATTAATAAATAGACACGGCAACGTTTTTAATGATGATTTTTTGAAAAATGTGACCTATATTAAAAAGTGGTTCAATTAATTCTGCTCGTTATTCTGATCAAACTATTTTCAGGTTTTGCGCATTTAACGTTACACGTTGTATAATGTCAAAACGCGTAGCGACACAGGTGACACATACTTGTTATAGCCTTTTCTGACGATATACAAAAAATTAACGAAATCGGTCCCGTAAAAAAAACAGCTGTTCCCTACATTTATGTTCGCATGCACTACGCGATATCGTACGATACGTATCGAGACGGATCAGCAGAGATTAGACTTAATCATTTCATTTCATGTCTGTCATTATCCCAATTTATTTGGGATATCGGCCATCTCAGTATTACACCTTTCTAGCCATATCATCTTTCACACAGTTCATCCATTGTTTCTTTAATCTTTCCCTATTTTTATCAAAACTACATTTTCCTTATTCTTCCGCAACACGTGCACACACCATGACAACCGATTTCCACACAACTTTTCAGTCACCCGTGCCAGTTAACACTTTAAAGGAGATAACAATGAAACTTCTAGTGTGTCTCGTTTACCGCGCCGGAACCAGCACCCAAATTACACACTATTACTCTCAATTTGAATCATTTTCAAGCATATTGCTAATCCATTGCTCCATATGCTCGAAAACTGTCTGCTCAACAACGTAGATAACGCAATGAATGTTGTTCAACTGTCAAAATGAAACCCATTGCTACTGATATTGCGTTACGCAATTAGGGCGCGTTTATATGACACAGAATGTTACAGCGTGTCGGCCGCGCGGCGAAAGTACGGTGACCGCGCGGCGGCCGCGCGGTCAGGCCTGGTGGCCACGCCACTGCGGACCCGAACCATTTCCAGTTGATCTTGGTCTTTCTTAAAATTCACACGTGTTCGTTATGAGCTATTTGACTAAGAAGAATAAAATTATGATTGCATATTACTTGATTGCTTATTACTTACATATTACTTTAACATTCGAGTGATTCGAGCGAGACGGCCGCGCGGCCGCCGTGTGATCGAGGAGCGAACGCCGCGCGGTCACCGCGCAGTTAGTTACTCAAAATTAATTTCAACTTTACGTCCTAGTTAATAAAACATAAATTTGCTATAACTGAACAGTTAGTACGCGGCCACCGCGCGGTCGCCGCGCGGCGGCCGCAAGAATTTTTTCGCGTCGTCTAACTGCAGCCTTAGCCTGCAGAAGGCCAATTCCCGTAATTAATACGTTCAAAATTTAGTCGCAATCTCATCTCAGCGACAATCAATGTCAAAAACTTGTCAAAAGTGTAGGGAAATTAGAGGTATTTTTGACAGATTGAAATTGACATCAGACTGTGAACGTTCTTATAATTACGAGATTGCCCCTCAGTTAACTTTCGTTTTTGCATTTACTGTTTACAAAAGAAAATGTTCTGAGGTATCACACTGACTATTCACGTTTACAACCCGACGATTATTCACTGGATTTCTTTAATTAATTCATCCGTCTTCAATCAGCGAGCGACCTTTGTAAATAAAACTTAACGAGAAACGTGGACATTACATAAAACATCTGAATAATCAAAGTTACGGCGACTAAACTTCGGAGTTCATAAATTTTCAATGAGATTCAGAATTGTTTTAGTATTAAAACTCAATCTGATTGTGTTTTATCTTAATTGAATGCAGAGTTTAATAATAGGTCTTTACCTATGAAATTGCCGTTTTGTATGAAAAAATTTAAACGAATTTTTTTCATGTATTTGTATTAATCGAAGTAATCACCCATGCAATCAATGCATCTTTGGTGTACATAATAAAGAGTATTCTATTCTATTCTATTCTTTGCCAACGCAGTGGCTGTTTATTGATGCCCTTCTTAAAGAAATCAGCTAGACGGGAGGCAACAAATTCTTCAAAGGCATTGTGTACTGCCTCTCGGGTATTGAATTTTTTTCCCGCCAAGAAGTTATCCAAATTCTGGAAAAATTAGTAGTCTGTAGGCGCAGTCTGGTGAGTAGGGTGGATGACGGACAGCTTCCAACCCCAGTTCTTGCAACTTGGAGACCGTCTGCTGTGCAGTATGAGGTCGCGCGTTGTCGTGCAGCAGCAGCGGAGACGAGCGATTGACCAATGCTGGTTGGAGATGTGCCAGCTTCTCCGTCATTGTGTTCAGTTATTCACAGTACACATCTGCAGTAATGCTCACCCCGTTTGGTAAGAAGCTGTGATGAATCACAGCGGCGCTAGACCACCAAACAGTGACCATCACTTTTCTAGGGGTAAGTTTTCGTTTAGGGCATTGTTTAGGTGCTGAACCAGGATCCAACCAACTTGGGGTGCGTGCAGAAGACCTCCACGTGCGCTCGGCGGCTGCTGGTCCCCTGCGGATACGTCCGGGGGGAAGAGCAGTCGCTGGGCCTGGTGCACCCTGGGTCACGGACAATAATCTCTTCGCGGGGGGTAGGGTAGAGGAGTATTATTGTCCGGAGCTAACTTCTGCAGGAGGGGTCGCTCCTGATCCGTCGACGTAGTCGATCGGGCGAGGACGCGACCACACCCGCTTGGGTGCAGGCGCATCTAAGCGGGGTTCGTACGTTTGTCTCCTCATTCATTGAGGAGCAAACCTTTCGACGGGTCCGCTGAGTCGGGATGGCCGGACAGCGGACGGAGGCATGCCTCAATGCCGCCGTCGGGGGGCTTGGCTTAACCGCCCGGCCCCAGAGGAAGGACACCTCTAAGATAAAAAACCACCTAATCCCAAGTTTCGGGAGCGCGGCGAGGGGATGAATGGCCGTAGGGGGTACGGTCGTTAGCGCTCCCACCTGCTGGTACCTGCCGCCCCCAGCAGTATGTAGGCTTGCCCGGGTATTAAGCCTCTGCCCGGGTCGACCTGTAGTTGCTTTACTACTCGTGGGAACAAAATGGATCCTAACAATTTCAAAATACCAAACCCATCCAAACCTCTTGCGTCGCAAGAAAGGGAGCTCCGGGTTAGCCTGGAGCGCCTGTGTGGCGCAGGAGACGAGCCGCTTGTCGTCACCGACGGCAACAAGAGCCGAGGAGGCTCAGGTCCTGGTGAGGACCACATGTCCGACCAGGACACGCGCGGGCGCAACTCCAAATTCTGGAGGAAGCGCCCGCGCAGCGAGGACTCGGGGTCGATGGGCCTCTCCTCCAGTGAGGAGAACCTGTCGGCCGCCAAGGTGCCAACGGCACAGAGAGGGCGGGGTCGCGCAATAGCGGGCGGAGCACCCGTTCGGCTGCCGGGCCGTGACCGAATGGGTCGGTTCGTGCCGATCGCTCGACCCGCTACACCGGCTCCCGTAGAGGGTCCGGGGGAGAGCGTGGAGAGTGACCCCGGGCCCTCGATTGTGGACCTGAGCGAGGCATCCTCCCTGGCCTCACTGGGGTCCACTAAGGCGGAGGCGAATGCTGCCAGGCGGGCGCAAAGGAAGGCTGTCGCTGCTGACGAAGTCAGCGAGTTGGCTCGACAGGCCCGAGAGCGGCGATCCACTCGGATGGCTGCCGGGGGGAGCGTATCGGCGGTGGCGCTCAGCCGCCAAGTTATGGACGGCGTGGATGTCGTCCTGAAGGTTGCCACCAAGTCGGGCAGCCTGAAGGGCACGTTCACGCGCGCCCTAAAGGAGGCGGCTGACGGCATCAAGGAGGCGGTTGGGGTCCTCCTGAACCGAACGAGCTCGGAGGAGACGGCAAAGTTGTGGGAGGAGAATGGCCAACTCCGATCCGAGCTGGAGGACCTCAAGCGGCAGTTTGCCGCCCTGAAGGCAACTCCACCGGCCGCCGGCACCTCTCCGGTCACGGCCCCGGCGTTGGCCCCGCTCCCGGCTCCGTCGTCGGCCCCTGCACTTGCGGATGCGGAGGTCGAAAGGATCGCGCGCATCTGCATGATGCAGTGCGGGAATATGGTGGGTGCCAGGCTGGAGGCCATAGAGGCAAGGCTCCTCCCGGCCGAAACCCTTCGCCCGCCGCTCGCTGCGGACAGACGGAGGAAGGAGGGGGCCAAAAAGCCTGTGGAGGGGTCCAGAAAGCCCGTGGAGGCCACGCCCGCGGAAGGAGCTCCCCCGAGCGAACAGCCCACGACTGCCGCCGGGTCTAAGGATAACACCTGGGCGGAAGTCGCGGGGGGCCGCAAGAAGGCCCGCAAAGCCGCCAAGAAAGCCGCAGCAGCTGCATCCGCCCCCGGTGGAACCGCAAAGGCGGTTGCGCAGCCTGCGCGGCGGACTGCCACAGGCGGTCGCAAACGACCGACGATACGTGCCCCGCGTTCCGAGGCTGTGACGCTCACGCTACAGCCCGGAGCTACGGAGCGCGGCGTAACGTACCAGTCGGTCATCGCCGAGGCCAAGGCCAAGATCAAATTATCTGATCTTGGCCTCCAGTCCGTCACCCTCAGGCAGGCTGCCACGGGTGCGCGGCTGTTCGAGGTGGCTGGTGCTGCGAGCGGCAGTGCCGAAAAGGCGGACGCTCTGGCCGCCAAGATGAGGGAGGTCCTCAACCCTGAGGACGTCCGGGTCTCCAGGCCAGTGAAAACCGCAGAGGTGCGGATTACTGGTCTGGACGACTCCGTGACCTCTGAGGAGGTGGTGGCGGCCGTTGCCCGAAGCGGAGAGTGTCCGCCGGACAAGGTGCGGGCCGGCGATATACGCGCCGACGCCACCGGACTCGGCGTAGTCTTGGTCCGGTGCCCTGTTGCGTCGGCGAAGAAGATCGCCGATAGCGGCAGATTGCTGGTTGGCTGGGTTGCAGCGAGGGTGAAACTCCTGCAGCCCCGGGCTCTGCGGTGTTTCCGTTGCCTGGAGAAGGGGCATGTCCGGGCAAAGTGCACCGCCGAGATTGACCGTAGCGATCTTTGCTATCGCTGCGGTCAGCCCGGCCACAAGGCGGCCCAGTGTTCCGCGGCGCTGAACTGCAGCTTATGCTCGGCTGCGGGGAAGCCAGCGGGGCACAAAGTGGGCGGAGGGGCCTGTGGCGCGCCTGCCAGCAAGGCCAAGAAGAAAAAGAAGAAGAGGAGCTCTAAGCCTGCCGGGGAAACCTCGCCACCCCCGCAGGCTAGTAGCTCCGCGGCCGACTCCCGGCCCAGGACCGTTGCCGAGGGAATGGATTGCGCATAATGGCGCTCTACCATTTCCTCCAGGGCAATATCAACCACTCTGCTAGAGCTCAGGATCTCTTGCTCCAGAGCATGGCAGAGTGGTCGATTCACGTGGCTGTGGTCGCCGAACCGTATTTTGTCCCCCCCAGGGATAACTGGGTGGGTGACTTGGACGGTTTGGTGGCCATCATTGGCGGGGCTCTTGCCAACCCGTCCCGAGGACACGGCTGGGTAGCCGCCCTCGCGGACGGCATTGGCACGGTTGGGGCGTATTTTTCGCCCAACAAGAGTCTCGCCGACTTCGAGAGGTTCCTTGTCGAGTTGGGTGCCGTCGTGGGCCGACTCCACCCTCGCCCTGTGCTGTTGCTGGGGGATCTCAACGCCAAGTCTGCGGCGTGGGGATCCCCTGTGACCGATGCTAGGGGCGAGGTGCTGGAGGAATGGGCGGTCGCGACTGGCTTGACCGTCCTAAATCGGGGCTCGGTGCACACGTGCGTGCGGCAGCGGGGCGGGTCTATAGTGGACGTCTCGTTCGCTAGCCCCGCTGTCGCGCGCCGTGTCCGCGACTGGCGTGTCGCCGTGGAGGTGGAGACGTTGTCGGATCACCGTTACATCCGTTTCGACGTCTCCGCCCAGACCACTGGCGGCCGCGGTTCACCGGCCCCGCGAACGGACGGTCCGCGCTGGGCGCGTAAGCGCATCGACAGGGAGCTTCTCGAGGAAGCTGCTATTGTCCAGGCCTGGGTTCGGGAGTCGGCAACGAACGGACCCGTCGACGTCGAGCAGGAGGCGCTGTGGTTCCGCGGGGCGATGACGCAGATCAGCGACGCGTCCATGCCCCGGGTCCACGCACATGTAGGAAGGCGCCAGGTGTACTGGTGGACCGCCGAGATCGCGCAGCTGCGCGTCGCGTGCGTAGCGGTCCGGCGCCAGTACACCCGATACCGGAGGAGACGTCGTCGGGTCCCTGACGAAGAAGCCGCGCTGTATGAGGTGTACCGCGCGGCGAAGGAGACTCTGTGGCTGGCCATCGGCGAGGCGAAGACGCGAGGCAGGGAAGAGATGTTGGAGACTCTGGACGGAGATCCGTGGGGGCGCCCGTATCGAGCGGTTCGAGGCAAGCTTCGAGCCGCGGCGCCTCCACTCACGGAGAGTCTCCAACCCGAGCTGCTGGAGGAGGTTGTCGCAGCCCTCTTCCCGGCCAGAGCGGAGCATACTCCGCCGCCGATGGCTTTGCCCACAGCCGCAGAGTCTACGGAGGAGAATGCCATCAGCGTCCCAGAGGTGACACAGGCAGAGATGAGGGCAGCCGTGATGCGGCTCCGGGCCAAGAACGTGGCTCCGGGGCCCGACGGGATCCACGGCTGCGTGTTGGCCCTCGCTCTGAAGGAGCTTGAGCCCCAACTGAGAGGACTCTACACAGCGTGCCTGGAGCAGGGCCAGTTTCCCACTTTGTGGAAATCTGGTCGTCTGGTCCTGCTCAGGAAGGCGGGGCGCCCTGCGGACTCGGCGTCCGCGTACCGGCCCATAGTGCTGCTAGACGAGGTGGGCAAGCTGTTCGAGAGGATTATCGCAGCCCGCCTCGTCGGCCACTTGTGCAGAGAGGGGCCGGACCTGGACGAGAGCCAGTTCGGCTTTCGGCATGGGCGCTCCACCATACACGCTGTGTCGCGGGTGAGAGTCCTGGCGGAGGAAGCGGTGTCCCGGGGTGGGGTGATGTTGGCGGTGTCCTTGGACATTTCCAACGCCTTCAACACCCTGCCCTGGAGTTGTATTCGGGAGGCACTGCGGTATCATCGGGTGCCTCCCTACCTCCGCCGCGTGGTTGGGGCTTATTTGTCCGAGAGGTGTGTCACCTACGTGGGACGTGATGGCGGAAACCAGCACCGCATGTCGTGCGGTGTTCCACAGGGCTCGGTCCTGGGCCCGCTCCTGTGGAACATCGGGTACGACTGGGTGCTGAGGGGCGAGCTCCAACCGGGCGTGGACCTGACGTGTTATGCCGATGACACGCTGGTCACCGCCCGGGGGAGCTCGCACAGGGAGGCAGCGTTGCTGGCGACGGCTGCGGTCTCACAGGTGGTGGGCCGCATACGTCGCCTAGGCCTGGAGGTGGCCCTCAACAAGTCGGAGGCCATGGTGTTTCATGGCCCCCGGCGGGCGCCGCCGCCCGGCTCACACATCGTGGTCGGGGGGGCTCGGATCGCTGTCGAGTCCACCATGAAGTATTTAGGATTGGTGCTCGACAGCCGGTGGAATTTCGAGCCCCACTTCCGGCGGCTGGCGCCCAAGTTGTTGGGCGCTGCTGGGGCGCTATCAACGCTGCTTCCCAATCTGGGGGGCCCGAGCGCCGCCTGTAGGCGGCTCTACGTGGGGATCGTGCGATCCATGGCCCTGTACGGGGCCCCGATGTGGGCCTCTGACGGCCGGCAGTATCGCAGTTCTGCGGAAACCGCAAAGAGCGATGGCCGTCAGAGTCATCAGGGGGTATCGCACGATCTCCTACGAGGCGGCTTGTGCACTGGCCGGATCCCCGCCCTGGGACCTCGAGGCGAAAGTACTCGCGTCGCTGTATCGGTGGCGCGAGGAAATGAGGGCGCGGGGCGAGCGACCGATGCAGCGACACTGGGAGCTGCGTCGGTCTCAGCTCCGCGAGGTCCTGGTGGCGGAATGGCGGGACAGGCTTTCACGCCCTACCGCCGGCCTCGACACCATCGAGGCGGTCCGGCCGGTGCTCGAGCGCTGGCTCGGGAGGAGGCACGGCTCCCTGTCGTTTCGTGCGACGCAGGTGCTCTCGGGGCATGGTTGCTTCGGGAAGTACCTGTGTCGCATAAACAGGGAGCCGGACGCCCGGTGTCACCACTGCGTCGACTGCCGGGAGGACACGGCGCGGCACACGCTGGCAGAGTGTGCCGCTTGGGAGGAGCCGCGCCGTGCCCTCATCTCAGGAGTAGGCAGTGACCTATCGCTGCCGGCCGTGGTGGAGTCTATGGTCGGCGGCGAGGAGTCCTGGGACGCGGTGGTTTCCTTCTGCGAAACAGTCGTCTCGCAGAAGGAGGCTGCGGAAAGGGAGAGGGAGATCTCATCCCCTCACCCCGCCCGCAGCAGGCGCACCGGGCGTAGGCGGAGGGCGGACAACGCCCTCTTCCAGCCCCCCTAAATGGGTCCAGGGGCGACGGACTTGGGGACGTCCGTCGCCCCCCACACATCTGGACCCGAGGCGGCGGCGCGTAGTGTTCCACGCGCGCCCCTCTTAGACGTCGCGGGGGGAGTTTAACACCTCACTCCCCCCCCTGACACGAGGAGAGGCCCGCAGGAGCGGGCCAGCACCAGCCGGGGGTTGCGGAAGTATCGTTCGTTCCCGCGACCCCCGGCGTAGGTGAGAGAGGGAACACCGGGGTGGTTTTTAGTCAGTAAGAGTCTGACAGACCCCGCCGCCCGCCCCAGGGCGGCGGACATCCATGAGGATTTTCCACCCCGAAACAAAAAAAAAAAAAAAAAAAAAAAAGGATCCAACCAACTTGCTGAGCGCTTGCGGTTATCAAACAGAATCCATCTTTCATCGCAGGTAACAATGCGGTTCAAAATTCCTTCATTTGTGTGTCTGTTGAGCAGTGCAAGACACGTCTCGACGCGTACTTCGCGCTGGCGATCATTGAGTTCGTGGGGCACCCATTTGTCAAGCTTTTTTACCTTGTCAATTTGACGCAAATGGACCAATATTGTTTTGACGCTAACGTCGAAAGCTGCTGCTAATTCAGCCGTAGATTGTGTATCATCAGCTTCCACAATCGCCTTTAATTCGTCACTGTCGACCAAAGTCTTCGGACGACCGCGAGGTTCATTTTTCAGGTCGAAATTTCCAGAACGGAAGCGAGCAAACCAATAACAGGTGGTGCGTTGGTTTGTAGTGTTAGCTCCGTAAACGTCGTTGATGTTGCGTGCCGCTTGTGCCGCGTTGCTGCCACGACGGTACTCATATTCCATAATTACTCGAATTTTTAACGTATCCATGATGACGAAAACGACTGAAATGCGATGAAAATGTAACACTAATCAATAAACAAATGACTACTTTTGAAAAACTAAATTCCATGTTTTTAAAATAAAATTAATTTGAAATTAGAATTCATAGCCAAACAAAAATTATTTTGATTTGAAATGGCCAGTACTGCAGAGCGGCAATTTCATAGGTAAAGACCTAATAGTATAAAAGTGCTAGCTCCTGCCTGCGACTTCGTCCGCGTGTTTCTTGTAAGCCCCGACCCACCCCGTCGCATCGCATCACCTGCCCGCGCTATCACTTCGATTTCGCTTAGTGTTCTTCCTGACTTTTCTTCTTTTTGCTCGGCTTCTCAGAGTCATAGCGTGATGTTAAATAGTTATGGCCTTCCTGAAGAATTGGGATATCAAATGCACAAAGAATTTTTGAAATCCGACCGGTGGTTCCAGACTTCCAGAGGTTAGCGCGTTCAAACAAACGAACAAACAAAACAGCAAACAAACTTTTTAGCTTCATTATTAAATACTCAATACTCAATATATTTATTGCTTCCACATGTGAACTTAGGTGGCAGGTTTTACAGAATAATAATAATATGATCATTGTGGACCTTGTCAGACACAGCACATAGTATAGATTGTTCACCCTACTAGAAATAGAAATACTATTGTTGTCGTTAGGGATCCGGATAATTGAATGTATGAAAAAAAAGCTGGTTTTGTGCGTACGTAGTACATACATAATGTTATGTGCTTATTAAAAACAACGAATACATATCAACGAAAATGAATGTTTATTAAGAAATTATTTCAACATACGATGTATGCGCTTATTGGTCGTGGTTGGTCGTAGTCGATAGTCTGGATAGTGGCGAATCCGTAGAACTGAGGGCCGGATAATCGAGTTTCTACTGTACATACGTAAACTCACACCTTCTTCCCATTGTGGTATGCAAAGACTACAGAACGTCACCTGGTACGATCCGTATATACTTTGATTATACGTCTGGTCATACACGCACGTCAGTTGCGAGTATTACGCACCTGACCTTTGTGAAGAACCTCACCAATAAGCACCTTAATTGCGTAACACACTAGTTACTCTCAATTTGAATAATTTTGAAGCATATTGCTAATCCATTGCTCCATATGTTGGAAATATGTGTCTGCTCAACAACGTAAATAACGCAATGAATGTTGTTGAACTGTCAAAATGAAACCCATTGCGCACTACTGATAGTGTGTTACGCAATTACCCTGCAAGTCATTATTTATTCTCTTCGTATACTGGACCGGTTTGACGTCTCCACGTCAACGTCGCTGAAACCCAGCGCTCGGGCTCTGTCTAGTGTAGGGTAGCATTATGCTGAGCGGTGGCCAATTTGCATGGATGTGACGCATATATTTATGTCTCTATTCTATATTTATGTCTGTAATTCATATGGTGTACATAATAAAGAGTATTCTATTCATTGTTCCCCCAACTTGTTATTTTTTTGTGTTTGTGTTCTTTCTCTACGTCATGTTTACCGCAGATAAATGTATTTTTTTAAATCTTTTCTCTTTCTATTATGCCTTTCTAGTAAGGCGTCCCCTCCTGGCATTTCCACTCACATCTGCCTTACCTTGCCTCGAGATAGAAATAAACATACATAAATGTATATTACAAGTCTACAATCACTCTACAATCTATGTTTTGCAGATTTGGGGAAGACCTCTCTTCCAGCGTTGGTCTGTGGTAGGCATGGATTGACTGTGACATGTCATCATCATCATCATCATCTGCCTAGCCTTTTCCCAACTATGTTGGGGGCGGCTTCCAGTCGCACCGGATGCAGCTGAGTATCAGTATTTACCAGTATTTTAGATGGAGCGACTGCTTATCTGACCTCCACAACCCAGTTAACTGACATGTGTTCAAGGTAAATCATTCGGATTAAGTTATTATTTATTTATTTATTCAGTAGTACACATACATTGTAAACGCTTAAGTTGGTGCCAACATAAACTCATTAGAGTTTTACCGTGCACCAAAATCATCAACTACATAATTTAGAGTTATACATTACATACATTTAGAGTTATAACCACTTAAGTAGGTAGTTCGGTAAAAAGTCTTCTTCTTCTTCTTCTTCCTGCCCTTGTCCCATTTTATTTGGGGTCGGCGCAACACGTTTTCTTCTTCCATTCTTCCCTGTTAGACGTCATGGCATCATTTACTCCTTTCTCTTTCATATCATTCCTCACACCATCCATCCATCTTTTCTTTGGCCTTCCTCTCCCTCTCCATCCATCTAAATTCATATTCATCACTCTTTTCGTTACATGCGTTTCATCCCTCCTCATTACATGTCCATACCAAGACAAACGACTTCCTTTCAATTTTTCTGTAACAGGCGCCACTTTTAAACTTCCTCTAATATACTAATTCCTTACTTTATCCATTCTTGTCACTCCACACATCCATCTCAACATTCTCATCTCCGCTACATGCAATCGTTTTTCATCCATCTTTTTCACAGCCCAGCATTCTGATCCATACAGTACGACAGGCCTAATCACGGACTTGTATATTTTCCCCTTTAACTTGAGGGGCATCCGTGGGTCACAAGTTGTTCCAGTGACCTGTCGCCATTTCATCCATCCTGAGTTCATCCGGCGCGATAAGTCCCGGTCTACTTCGCCATCCCCTTGGACAAGCGACCCGAGGTACCGGAAGTCGGAGCACATCGGTATGGGCGTTCCGGCAAGAGTTATAGGCATAGGACTGGAGAGGCCGCCGAAATCGCAGAACAAGTATTCCGTTTTGGTTCTACTCAATTTCAGGCCAACATTCTCCAGTCTTTGCCACCACATCTGCAATCTGCTCTGGACCTCTAAGCCGTTCTCGGCCACCAGCACAATGTCATCGGCAAACAGCATACACCAGGGAGCCTCTTCCTGAATGTCCGACGTGAGCGCGTCCATTATCACCAGGAAGAGGTAAGGGCTGAGAGCCGACCCTTGGTGCAAGCCGACAGCCACATTGAAGGTGCCGGTAGTGCCCGCGGTAGACCGGACTTGGGTACGGCATCGACTGTACATCGCACGGATCAACTGCACATACTTCCCAGGCACGCCTTTCTCCTTAAGAGCCCACCACAGAACCTCACGGGGTACCCGGTCGTATGCCTTTTCGAGGTCGACGAATACCATGTGCAAGTTTTTATGTGCACCTCTGTATTTCTCGCACAGCTGGCGGATAGCGAAAATGGCATCCGTCGTTCCTCGACCAGGCATAAAACCGAATTGGTTCGGTGATACTTGGGTCTCTTCTCTCAGTCGCCTTTCAATTACTTTCTCCCAAACTTTCATACTATGTGACATTAGCTTTATTCCTCTATAATTGTTGCACTCCAGCACATCTCCTTTGTTTTTAAAAATAGGCACCAGCGAACTGTTACACCATTCGTCAGGTATGGCTTCTACCAGCAACAGTTTATTGAAGAATAAAGCTAACCACGTCCACCCGTCCATCCGCAATAACTTCCACACTTCGACCGGTATTCCGTCCGGCCCTAATGCCTTACCATTCTTCATTCCATTTACTGCACTCCTAACTTCATCCACACTAACCATTCTCACTAGTCCCTCATTCACTGGTTTATCGGTAAAAAGTAACAACAACAAAAAAATAATATAAGATGACAACGGGTATACGCGAAATAATATCTATAATAATACTAACGAGCGCACATCAGTGACCAATCCGGCCGCCCATCCTTAAAACATAAGTGAGTAGTGTGATTTACTTATGTTCGGTCAACAATTTACACGCACTTTTGAACTGTCAAGAAGTTGGTCAGTCAGAAAGTATGAAGCTAGATGGTCATTCCCTCTCTTCAAGCGTAGTAAGTACCTATGGAGAAGTACGGGCAAGTAGCTCCATGGTCACTCTTTTCATTCCCTTTAAGACCAAAACCGTAAATAATTTTCATTACATTACATAATGTAATAACATCTAAAACTCTAAACCCAATTTGGTGGCATTTTTATAAAGTCATAGGTCGGTTGGCGGACCAAATTCAGTTTTGTGCCTCCCACAAAAGCTTTTAGCCTTAATTTAGGAAGAAATCTCGTAAAATCGCGGCCGTCTACCGATGATTATGTTATATCCTGTTGGTGTGTCTATTTATCTTAAAGATTTTTTTAAAGGTTTTTTATTTATTAATAATATAAATAGTAGTAATACTATTTATATCATTAATACATAAAAAACCACCATAATCACCACCCTTGGTTGACTGGTAGAGAATGTCTAAGGCATTAAGTCCGCCTTTGTACCTGTTTTGTATGCGAAAAGTTTAAATAAATAAATAATACTTACGGTAAGGTTTCCCAAGCGTTTAGGCTTTTGGAACACTAAGTCCGCCTTCCCCAAATGCAGCGCGACTCTATTTACGATGCACCGCCGAACATTTTGCGGAAAATCCACGCCACAGTATATAAACTACTTGCAGTTGATCAACTGAATTAGTTTTCTAGGTTCTAAGGTTCGCTATGCGCTATGGAGCGAGCTATGCTCGGAGTTTCTTTGAAGGATAAAATCAGGAATAAAATTATCCAAAAAAGAACCGGAGTAACCGACATAACTTGCAGAGTAAGCAAACTGAAGTGGCAGTGGGCTGGCCATGTCTGTCGAAGGGCCGATAGCCGGTGGAGCAGACGAGTCCTGGAGTGGAGACCGCGTATCGGCAAGCGCAGTGTGGGACGCCCCCCAGCTAGATGGACGGACGACCTAAAGAAGGTAGCTGGGGTAGACTGGATGCGGAAGGCGGAGGACAGGGTGTTGTGGCGCAGTCTGGGAGAGGCCTATGTCCAGCAGTGGACTGCGATAGGCTGAGTTGATTGATTGATAAGGTTCGCTATTTTTTCCTTAGGTTTACATTTTATGGCACCTACGGTGTAGTGAACTAAGATTATTATTTAAAATGTCTATACCTAATGGGCGTTTTGAGGTTTTCAAATTATCAGATAACGACCGATAATATGGCGGCAGCAATAAGAAACCATAACTGGTGAAGTGATGTGTGGGTATACAAACGCTAGCACATCAAGCTACACGAAACTGTCAAATTTTCCCGATCAACTTTGAACCTTATGCTTTAGTGATAAAGTTGAAAATCTATTAAATAGATTTGACAGATTGTAGTAGCTTGATGTGATGGCGTCTGGACAATAGGTAACCTCTGCCTCACCCTCGGGGAACCCTACTGGAGGCATCGGTGTAGCTAGGGATTTTGCCTAGAGGACGGCTGCCCAGCCGTCCTGCTAATCAAACCACAGTCAATTAATGAGAGCCCATGGGACGGGGTTGCTTCCTTTTGCGAGGATGTCTTGTTTGCAAAGGAGGCGGCCGAGCGGGAGAGAGAAGCCGCATCCTCTCTCCCCTCCCGCAGGAGACGCACCGGGTGCCAGGGAAGCGCCCAAAACGATCTGCGACCCTCATGAGAGGTGTCCTGCGGGTGGGGACTAGGGGCGTCCGTCGTCCGACCAGACAGACCCGAGTTGGCGCCGCAGTGTTGCACGCGCGCCACTCGAGAGTGGGTGCGGCCATTTTGGGAATGGCCGCACGGGGACGTGGGACCCGATGAGGGACAGCGGGTCGAGGCCTGTCAGGGGAGCGGTGAATGCTTATGCGAATCCCGCACCCCCTGCCACAGGCAGAGGTGGAACACCGCGGTGGTTTTAGCCGGTAAGAGTCCGGCATGCCCCTCTGTCACTCCCAGGATGGAGGAAGTCCATGGGGATTTCCACCGCGCACCAAAAAAAAAAAAAGGCGGGGCAGCCGTCCTGCTGATCAAACCACAGTCAATTAATTAGAGTCCAACTCTACAAGCCTTGTAACATCTTGGTCAGAATGTACGACCTATATATAATGGTTCCGTCTTTTCCTTTTGAGGTATGGAACCCTGATAAATAGCGATTAAACAGTAAATACTTCAATACTGTTGATTTGTATAGGGTGGGCAAAGAAGTTTCTATAGTGGGCAATGCCCACCTTTGCCCCCCGAGGTACACCCATGACTGTAGGTACCTACATGAATAGATCCTTTCTAGTTTTGTAGATAACGATTGAATAGTTTTATAACAAAACAAAAGGTTCCATTTCTTAATGGAACTAAAAGAAACTCCGCAGCTCCATCGACCTCGCTAAAAAAATAACCCAATGCCTCCAATAATTCATTTAAATTTTAAACTTAACAAAAACCGTCCTGAAATTCAGGCATTTATAAACCCAGAAACTTTCAGACTGAAGCACTTGAGAACAAAAGTACTTAACAAGTGAAACGTAAGTACTTGCGAACTTGGTTTCATTACTGTTTTTTCACTGAACGGGGCGCGAATTCGGTTCTTGTGGAAATTGACGGATAATTGGTAGGGTGGGTGAAATGATTAAGTGTTGTGAGGTGATTTATGTGCTTGATTTCTTTTTCTTCAATCATTCGTCCTTATGTCTATTACATTAAATATATACTTAATAATATAAAGAGGTAAAATTTGTGAGTAGGAGGTAATTTTCATACTTAATACATTTATGTTCGCATATCTGGACCTTAGAGAACACCTGACTCTAAGATTTGCCATTTCAGGGTTTGGTAATATAGTAAAAAAAAATGTTCATAGAGTATAATGACCGCTTAGGAGGTTTTCAGTAATTTTATTTAGGCACACCTTCAAAGTCAAAGTCAAAGTATTTATACGTGTGCTTTTTGGTGATACTGCAGGTCTTACAGTTAATTTATGGAAACTCAAAAAGCTACCCATTGGGCATACACTATTTAACAATACAACGTGTAACGTTAAATGCGCAAAACCTGAAAATAGTTTCATCAGAATAACGAGCACAATTAATTGAACCACTTTTTAATATAGGTCACATTTTTCAAAAAATATTCAATAAAAACGTTACCGTGTCTATTTATTAATAGGTCAACCAAGCCAATGTCAGCGCGGCGCAGCGGTCAGGTGACGACTCCTCCCTCGGTAAAGCGTCGTTGCAGACGCAAGAAACGATCACAATGGCCAGTAAAACTAAAACAGCACATAAATCCTTGGCAATTTTTTTTATGACTTATTTTCTGTCTGAAATACGTCAATTGAATTAAAAATCAGTTGGGGTGTCTGAGGTTTTGCGCATTTAACGTTACACGTTGAATGAGAATTTAAAATTGAAAGGGTATACAGGGTTACTGGTAACTCGACGTATTCCTTGCAGGACATCATAGTAGGGTTAAAATGCAACAAATTAAGCCACCAAATGTTCTACCGAAGTTCAGTAGTTTTTGAGTTAGTAAGGGTTTTAGATTTTTTGTGAAAAATCCCAGATTAAATTATTTGAACCCAATTTGAAAATTATTCACGGGGCGGCTGTACTGAAATTGCAGTTATTATCATAGTTGACGCCGTAGCGGATCGTTTTTAATAATTAAAAGTTAAAAATGACTAAAACTTTGGTGAAGATCACTAATCAAATATTTTTTTTTTGTAATTTTTGCTATTACTTCATACAAAATGTTGTCTTAGCACAAAAAAAAATACTACACCAGGTTCACAAATTATTAGTAAAATATCCTTGTCTTATCAGCTATCCAAAAAGGTACGAAAGTTAATACAAAGTCTTGGACTGCATTATGAAAATCGTTTTTGATTTAGTACAAGAAGGTGTTTATTCGGAAAATCAAATTTCGTGAAAATTATTATTATTTTTAATCAATATCAATTTGTGGTCTTTAATAACATGTATTTCACACGTCTTGTTCGAAGTGCTGGCCTCGGTTTCGAATACATGCTCTTATTCGCTTCCTCACTTCGGTTTTTGTGATTCTTGATGTGATTGTGGTCCTCATCTGGTCCACCGCATCTGTTATTCTCTCCCTTAGTTCTTCAATTGAATTTACGGGGGTCACATAAACTAGGTCTTTCATATGACCCCAGACGTAAAAGTCTAGCGGCGTCAGATCAGGGCTTCGTGCAGGCCACGGAATCGGCCCACCGCGCCCAATCCATCGGTTTGGATAGTTTTCATCCAGCAATTGTCGAATTGTGATGCGGAAGTGGGCTGGACATCCGTCATGTTGGTATATCATGTTTGCCCTTCTTTCTTCGGGTACATCCGTGAGCAGTGCTGCTAAATGATTTCTTAGGAAATCTTCATAAAGTTCCCCATTTAATGTTCGGTATAAAATATGTGGGCTTATTAACTTATCGTCGATAATACCCATCCAAACATTAAGCGAGAACTTACGCTGCGATGCGGTTGGCTTCAGTTTCTTAGGGTTTCCTTCTCCTTTCGGTGCCCAGTAATGTAAATTGTGCTAATATGTGATACCATCACGGTCAAAACATGACTCATCGGTCCACAGAATGTTTTTCAAAAAGTTTTCACTTTCGGCATCGGCATTTAGCATGAAACGACAAAATTCAAGCCGTCTCTGCGGATCTCCCTCTTCTAATGACTGCACGGGTTGGTAGTGGTATGGATGTCGGCCTGACAAGTGAACTACAGACCAGACTTTCCACTGTGACATACCAAGCTCACGCGCTACTACGTTGAAGAATCAGCTCGCAATTTTACCTGCTCCCCATAAAACTTCTATCTTTCCCTGTCACACACGCAAAAGTATTGACAATCATACCTTTTTGGATAGCTGATAAGACAAGGATATTTTACTAATAATTTGTACACCTGGTGTAGTATTTTTTTTTGTGCTGAGACAACATTTTGTATGAAGTAATAGCAAAAATTACAAAAAAAAAAATGTTTGATTACTGATCTTCACCAAAGTTTTAGTCATTTTGAACTTTTAATTATTAAAAACGATCCGCTACGGCATCAACTATGATAATAACTCCAATTTCAGTACAGCCGCCCCGTGAATAATTTTCAAATTGGCTTCAAATAATTTAATCTGGGATTTTTCACAAAAAATCTAAAACCCTTACTAACTCAAAAACTACTGAACTTCGGTAGAGCATTTGATGGCTTAATTTGTTGCATTTTAACCCTACTATGATGTCCTGCAAGGAATACGTCGAGTTACCAGTAACCCTGTATACAAAACAAAAATGTCAAAATTTAGATTACATTACAAATTAAAATACAATTAATTATTATTACAAACATTAAAAATACAATCAATAATTAGTCAAATTGTCAAGCATAAATATATAATTGTCAGCTTATAATCTTGTATGTTAAGCAGGGGACTTCGCGTTAAGTTGATTGATTACAGGCAGCTAGTAGTATAACTGATTTTATTTCTATAAGTAGGGTTGTACAAAAAGTTTTACACGTCAATCATATTTAAAAAAAAAAAACTAGTAGAGGTGGCCGTTACCTATCTGACTCTGAGAAGAAAGGCCGTAACAAACTCAGAGGTCACAGTCAGGAGACTGTGACCTCTGGATTTTTTTCTGGACTTTAAAGGATAAAGTCCAGACATACTCTTGGTTAGATGTGAGGATCAAGTGGATTTGTGTTCGAAATGGTCTGCTAATTTCTTACATCGGACTTTATACTTTTTGTTTTTATCTGATTTACGAGTATGTATCTGATGTATTGTGTGTAGTTTAGTCCGGGCCCGTGGCTAAATAATAACAGCCGCACAGGTCGATCGATCAGGTTAAGCTACGCTTGCCGCGGTTGGTCTGTGGATGGGTGACCATCTTTACATACAGAGATCCCTCCGTGCCTCGAAAAGCACGTTAAGCCGTTGGTCCCGGCTGTCATTCGTAGATCTTTGACAGTCGTTACGGGTCGTCAGTAGCCTGAAAGTCTGACAACCAGTCTTACCTAGGGGTATCGTATCACCCAGTAACTGGGTTGTGGAGGTCAGATAGGCAGTCGCTCCATGTAAAATACTGGTATTCAGCTGCATCCGGACAAGGCTAGGCAGATGATGATTAGTCTGTGCTAAATAAATGCATTTTCTTTCTTTCTTTCTATATGTATGGACTTTTCCAGTCAGTGCACACATTTGTTAGTAAACAGTTGTGCAATTAGTACGTTATTGAAACTTGCATTGATGTTAAACAGTGGACGTGCTAAGTTGCAGAGTTAAGTATATATGTCCATGTTTATGATATATTTTAGAGAAAACTAGTATCTAAGTAATATCAAAGAAAGTGCCTATTTTATTGAACTGAAATCAACTGAAATACCCGTGCAAGACCTCAGTGCAGGAAGATAAAGTTTCTACAATTCTATCAGCCGTAAAATGAAGTACTGTTGGCATAAAAATACTCATTTTATCACTCAGTGAAACTAGTACCAAGAACAGCCGTGCGATTCTGTAACCATCTAACCGTGAAAGCTTGGGTGAAGTGAGCGTGGAGTGAGCTGTCATTCGCTAGGGATTAAGACTATTAAGTGCTCACTTCACTTATGATTTCACGGTGAGATTTTTATAGAATCGACCGGCAGTATTCTTATTTTCTTACTAGCTGTGCCTGCGACTTCGTTCGCATGCATGTCGGAAAACATATTGGATTTCATGGGTTAATTTTTTTGTTTGGAACCCTAATTCTTTTTCATAAATAAAAAAAGCTTAAGTTACTCCTTATAACATAAGCTAGCTGTCAATGTAGGTCACGTCAAAAACAGTCTAGCCGTTTCGGAGATTAGCCGGAACAAACAGAAAGACAGACAAAAATTAAAAAAAAAATGTTTTTGAGTTATAAGTAGATACCGTACATACTTTCACATGCATTTAGTAAGAAGCTGTTATTTTGACATTACAAACAACCACTTCAATATTATTTATTTGTATATTGTATAGAAGATTTCTGGCCACTTAAACTTTATCTAGGAGTTCGTTCGGACTGCCTCATTGGTCTACCGGTCGCAAGTGCTTCTGTTGATCATGAGGTCCTGGTTTCGATACCCGGGTCGGGCAAAGTGTTATTGAGTGTTTCCATCTGGAATTTCTCAGTAGCAGCCCAGAGTCTGGATAGGTTCCGATTATATTTATTTTAGAAGAGAAAAAAAAATACAGATATGTTTTTTTTTGTCTTCTAAAATAAATATCATTAATACGCCAAATATTAAAGCTTGGTAGTGTAGTGATAGATATAGAGGAAGTACGGACAAAATGACAGGGTGTTTTGTTTTTCAATCTTATTTATTTATTTAATGGCATTATAATCAGTCTCAATCGTTTATAATCATCTTAGGTTCATTGACTATCAGTAACATAGTCTTTTAATTAAGTAGGAACTATAATAAAACATATAATACGAAAAAATATAACTAATCACAAAAACCATTTTGTCCATATAGTATGGACAAAACGACATATAAGGTAAGGACATAATGACATACAAATTTTTAAGAACAAAGTTCACAAATAATCCTTTGGTCTTCTTTGGGACATCCGCACATGACGCATGAGCCCAAAGGGAACAAATCATACATAAAAGAGGTCATGCAAGAGGAAAAGAGGTCATTGCTCAGTCACTATCGTCGTCATTTGTCTCGCGTGAGAAATCTTAGCTTCCTGAGCTATCAGAGCAGTTGTACGCTGCCTCGATGCTCTCAATTTCTTCTCTGAATCTCTTCTCTGAGCGTTTTTGGAAGCAGAAATATTTATTTCATCCTCATCACAAATTTTTCTTTTCATCTGTCTCTTCTTTTCCACCGGTGGATCCTTTGGTCTATTTTTAGCAATAATTTCTTGCATATTTGGAGAAGAAGTTAAAAGCCATCTTTGACAGGTTTAATTTTTCTTTTTCCTTGGCCTCGAATGAACTGCCCCTGTGGTACTGGCAAAATAGTAGCAACTGGATATGTCGGTAATTGCTTCGATGGACCAGGTCTCACACCATCATCGTATGCTGCTCCAGCTTCCTCAACTGTATTAGGCTCCTCTTCACATATTTCCAAACTCAGGTTCGTCACATCAGTAACAACATCTCCAATATCAGCATTGGTGGTGGCTTGCGTTGTGTTTTTTGAAGAATCTACTTTATCGTCACTATGGACAAAATGACATACCATGTCGTTTTGTCCATATTGTATGTATGTCATTTTGTCCAAATTTACCCAAAAACGAATTAAAATCATAATTCCATCAAATAAATAATGATTGCAATAAAGTTAATCGAAATCATTGGGTACTAGCATAGTTCATCGATTTTAATACAAATAATTACAAATAACAACAAATAACTCACCAGAAACTAGGAGAAAACTATCTGTAAAATAAACTTTTGAAGGCGAGATACACGTTTGAACTGGTTACTGCGGCGCAACTGTGAGAATGTCGCTCAACGTCTGACAGGATTGTAAATATGGCTACCGTCACGTGATACAGTCGCGGAGATGTAGCTAAAACCCGCCAATTGTGAAATAAGGGGACTATGTCATTTTGTCCATACATGTCATTTTGTCCGTATTTCCCCTACATTCAACACAAATCACAAAAAAAAAATTACATCACAAATAGTACGTCTTAAAAAAAAAATTGGCCTGGTATCATTAACCAGGGAGAAACCAGGATTACACGCCACACGTGACTTCGTTCCCTCTTAAGAGGGATACGCTAAGACCCACCTAATTCAAAGAGTTTCGAGAATTTTTCTTTGGAACCTGGAGCGTCAGGTTGTATGTTGATCTAAATATAATTCGCGGCTGTAACTAATATTTATTTATAGAATTATAATCATAAAAATCATCAATACATCTTATATTACCCTATTGAATGACTATTTCATGAAATCTTGACATTTGAGGCCAATTCTAACTCAAGGAGTTGTATTGCTGATTCTAATGGTTATAATACTGTAAAGTCATATTTGTTACGTTCGCGAATTATATTTTAATCAACGTACAGACGCCAGCACATCAAGCTACACGAAACTGTTAAATATTCCCAATCAACTTTAATCCTTATGCTGTAGCGATAAAGTTGAAAATCTATTAAAGAAATTAAATTGTAGTAGCTTGATGTGCTGGCGTCTGTACAACCTGGCACTAACTGCAAAAAAACGTAAGAAAAGTCGCTTCCGCCTTGACATAATTCGATTATAACTAAATAGCTATTCTATTTTTATGAAGGATTTTTAATAGCGTAGGAAAGAAGGCAAATTTTCCGTTGCTTCCTACAAAAAAACTATAAAGGCCATTTTGATAATTTATAATCACAAAAACACCCAAATATTCACCATTTCAACCCAAACCCATAACATATCATTTACCCTTTATCTTGTAGGTATCATTCCCCGATATAGATACTGGATATCCGGTCCCCCATATAAAACGTTAGCCGTGACATGGAAATAAAAACAAATAACAATGGTAGTTAAAGCAATGGGGGGCTTATGGCTTCCAATAAGTACCCCATGGATATTGGGTATTTTGAGCTCCGTGAGACGTAAACGTTTGCGTTCACTTGTTTGTTCTTTTTTTTAAGAAAACAATATATGGTGATAAATGATAAATGATTTATTTTCTGTAAGTAGGTTTGTACAAACACTTTTACATGTCAATCATATTTTTTTAAACTAGATGAGGTCGGCGTTTCCTATCTGACTACTCTGAGAAGAAAGGCCGAAACAAACTCAGAGGTCACAGAACACAGAACACAGAACTCAGAGGTGAACCCGCACATTTCGCAACATTAAGCACCGTGCGTCTATTATTATTTTTGAGGACTACTGAATTGATTTTATATGGAGAGCGAGAGCTCCAAAAATTCTTGCTTTAATACATTGTACAGACGCCAGCACATCAAGCTACCCGAAACTGTCAGATTTTCCCAATCAACTTTGAACCTTATGCTTTAGTGCTAAAGTTGAAAATCTATTAAAGAAATCTGACAGATTGTAGTAGCTTGATGTGCTGGCGTCTGTACCTATTATAGTAAAGTATTTTTTTATTCTAGGTACATTGTTTATACATACAGTATGTCAGGGACATCGACGTTTCCATGGATTACAATAACCTGTTAGCATGAATTCAGTACAAGATTCTGGATCCCCGTGTGCTGAAACTACTTTTTGGAGGGGGCGCCTAGAAGCAATTCTATTTTCTTGTACATTTTTAACCGACTTCAAAAAGGACGAGGTTATCAATTCGGATGTTTCTATTTTTTTTAATGTATAACTCCGTCATATATGGACGGATTTGCAAAATTCTTTTTTTTTTTCGATAGAAGTTTATTTCGAAATGGTCCCATTTAAATTTTGACATTGACAGACAACGTAACTCTTCAATAAATACCAGTAGAACTACGGAGTAAAAACAAAGAGTAGACCAATCGCGATTTCTGCAATCGCACCACATAACATCTGTACCCTATAAACGCAGATGCAGCTTCCTGTCACTGATATTTACATAGCAAGTAGTGTTATATGAATTGTTTTGGGGTAGGTATAACTATAAAGAGAAAAATAAAAACTTTTTTATAAAAAAAAAAAACAATCGACTTCCAAAAAAACACTACAAAGTGAAAAATAAGTTTAATTTCACAAGTCGGTGTCAAAAAACGAAAATGCGGAACCAACGACACCGACTTCCAAAATTAAAGTTATTTTTCACTTTGTAGTGTTTTTTGGAAGTCGTTTGATTTTTTTTTTATAAATAAGTTTTTGACGTTCAAAAATGATTTTTAATGACCTACTTGAAATAAACGATTTAACTTTGACTTCTGCTGAAACGCAAACCGTTACCTCTCCTCCGTCTACAACCGTTATGCGTCAATGCGTAAAGGATAATTGTCATTGAGACAGTAAACATCGTCAGAGGCTGCGAAGATCACCGTCTGCCTCGGGTTCATTCTTGTCACTCTGATATTCACGGAATTCGAGTTTCTGTCAGTTACTAGTCGATTTGTACACGGAGACAAAATTCTTAGAAAAATTACTGTGCTCGTCACTGTAAAGTGAGTGCAAGTGACATTACAGGAAATTTTCTGAGTGATATTGGGAAAAATTCACTATTTGTCCAATAAATTTTACTGTACAGTATAAGAATTATTTTACTGTGTTTTTTTTATTTTTCCATTACCACTCAAATGCACTCAGATTATGAAACAGCACATTCATTTTTCTAAAATGTTTCCTCTTTCAGTCACGCTTTTACATTAACAATATTTTGAGCATTTATATTAGAGTTTTAGCATCATTTACAACTAAATAATGACAGAAAGTAGGAAAAAAAAATCTAGGTATAAAGGCTCTCGAGGAATGAGGTGGTCAGTGACACTAACCACCATGACTATTGATACAAACAAAACTATGATGAATTATGTATATTATTTATTTAATGAACTTTCCACAGGCAAAACTAACATAAAAATTACTTCTTATGAAAAACATGCTTTTCCTTAGCGTAGACAAAGGGGTACTTTACATGTATTGCACTGTCATATAGTACGCACTGGAGATATTTTAGTGCTACATTTGCAGTATCTTCTCGAAGTACTTCTAACAGGTTGATGGCGACTGCGTCTGAATTCTTTCAGTCAATGCGCATAGGTCCAGCCGTCCGGGTGTGAAGAGAATTGCAGTTCGTTATAAATCAAAAATGCATTGACAATACAACAATCAAGGAAGTGAAAAAATATCCTGTATTTTATTTTCTTGTGAAAACGTATAAAATAGATATATGATAATACAGTGACTAAAAAACATTAAAGAAAAAAGCATAATTACCCGTTTCACAGTTTTTTTAACAAGCACGCGAATAAAAGTACGTTAGAGCAATATTTAATTCGACGCCAATGAACTGTCATTTATTCAACATTTCGCCAATCGGTCCCATATTGTCAAGCATGGTTCGAACTTTCTTGATAATTCAAGCGATTGTCGTTATATGCCATGGATTTTAATTTAAAAATTCAGAAAGAGGTGGTTAGTGACACTAACCACCATGACTGAAAGAGTTAATTATTGTTATGGTAGGTTAGCTCAATCAATCTGCCTTGTATTTTCGCAACTTTGTTGGAATCGGCTTCCAGTCTAACCGAATGTAGCTGGATACCAGTATTTTACATGGAGCCCACCAGTATCACTACAACCAAGTACCTCTCTGATCTCCACGACCCAGTTAGGTAATGGGCAACACGATACCCCTTGGCAAGACTCTACAACCCAGTTATCGGATAACATGATACCGTTTGGTAAGACTGGTTGTCAGAATGGGCTTCTGACTACCCGTAACGCCTGTCAAAGATCTACGAATGACAGCCGGGACCAACGGTTCTGTCAGTTGCGAGGCTTAAAATTCCATTTGACGTTATTGTTTTGATGATTGAATAGTATTTATGGTCACGGAGGCTAGGTAATGTCACGGGATAAGTATGTACAGACGCCAGCACATCAAGCTACTACATTATGTCAAATTTCTTTAATGGATTTTCAACTTTATAGCTAAAGCATTAGGTTCAAAGTTGGTTGGGAAAATTTGACAGTTTCGGAGTAGCGTGATGTGCTGGCGTCTGTACTTACTCATCATTCACTTGCCCTTATCCCAATTTATTTAGGGTCGGTAGAGCATGTCTTTTTCTTCCGTACCTCTATTAGTCGTCACCTAAAGAAAGAAAGAAAGAAAGAAAATACATTTATTTAGCACAGACTAAAAGACACACAATACACCAGCCGGTCGATTCTGTAAAAATCTCACCGTGAAATCATAAGTGAAGTGAGCAGTGTCAATAGTGTTAATCCCTAATGACAGCTCACTCTACGCTCACTTCACCCAATTTTTCACGGTGAGATGTTTACAGAATCGCACGGCAGGTACATACATCAGAGAGCAACAAATAAAAGTCAAATAGAAATTGTAAACTACGATGCATGTTATTGATTCCCAAAATATGTTTGGAATTGGCACTGTAAATAGTGTTTTAGCTAAGCCTATGTCAGACGAGGCTAAAACTCTGTACAAAATATATTACAATCATATAAATTCATTTTAAATTCAAAATTTGCCTATGATGGAGGGATATAGTCAGTATTGTGACAAAGCTCCTTAATAAAGAAAAAAAAAAAAGTCCGATGTAACAAATTAGTAAGAAAGTGTGCCTCACGGCTGCGCCAAAAAGGCCCAGCTCAGCAAAAATGCCAGACAACTGGTGCCTGACGCTGGTTTTCAACTGGACCTGGTGTGTGAGGTGACGGATGTAAATCAGTTTTATACTGAAAAATGACGTGTGTATTCATTTTTAAATAAAATAAATATGTGTCAGACAAAAAATTGTATCGAATATGTACATAATCATCTCGGTATTCCCCCTCCTTTCTAGCCATATTGTCTTTTACACAGACCATCCATCAAGTTATTTAGTCTTCCCCTACTCTTATAGCACTCCACATTCATACTCAAAGCTTTCCTCGCGAAATTTTTCTCTTGTATTTCGTTCTTCATTTTCCTCCGTTTGGGTATCTAATGTATATTATTATCCAAAAGAAATGCTAGGGAAATTCGTTGTGAAATAGACTAGCAAATTGACTACCAATTTTAATTGCTTGTCTGTTCAAATCACAACTGTCATTCTTTGCCAGCTTTATGAAATGACTATAACTGGGCAAATTGACGTATATTATTATGATAAGCAATATTTCCGCAAGTGTACAAGCAGGTACTTTACCAAATATTATCATTATGTCAAAATATTGCCGTTAGGCGTTAACCCAATTTATTTGCGGGATATAAACGTAGATGGGGAGAGGGGCTTGTGGCTAAGTAATAACAGCCGCACGGGTCGATCGATCAGGTTAAGCTACGCTTGCCGCGGTTGATCCGCGGATGGATGACCATTTTCACATACTAAGACCCCTCCGTGCCTCGGAAAGCACGTTAAGCCGTTGGTCCCGGCTGACATTCGTGGATCTTTGACAGTCGTTACGGGTCGTCAGTAGCCCGAAAGTTTGACAACCAGTCTTACCAAGGGGTTATCGTATTACCCAGTAGCTGGGTTGTGAAGGTCAGATAGGCAGTCGCTCCATGTAAAATAGTGGTATTCAGCTGCATCCGGTTAGACTGGGAGCCGACACATACATAGTTGGGAAAAGGCTAGGCAGATGATGAAACGTAGATGGGAGTTATTACATGGGACTTCAACAAAACTAGCGAAATGTGGGAATATCGTTATGTTATATTTATCTCACGAAGTGACACTTGCTTTACTTGTGGTAACGAAATGTACAAACACGCTGTGAATGTGTCTGTAAGCGCAGGAGCTCTCGGTATCGATCGAGATAATGACGAAGTCGGACACATTTACAGCGTGTCTGTAAACTTGTTAACCACAAGTAAAGCACGAGTCGATTCGTGAGATAAAAATACTGCACAGACATGGAGCCAAAGTAAACATTTCAGAGATTACCTTTATCTCTCCAAACGTTCCAGGTGGTTCCGTACCTTGAGATAACGAATCACCCCTCTGCAAATAATCTTAATCATTACCGCCCACCCTTCACCACTCCCCCCCCCCCCCCTGAGCAATTAGCCTGCATTCGCGCAAATCACAGATGTGAATTCGTTCGTGTACAACTAAAATGTGTTATTAATAGGTTTTGTAAATGTAGTGGTTTTTAGGGTTCTGTAGTCAACAAGGAACCCTTATATTTTCGCCATGTCCATCCGTCCGTCCGCCCGTCCGTCCGTCCACAGCTTAGCTCAGAGACTCTTATTACTAGAAAGCTGTAATTTGGCATGGATATACATATTAATCACGCCGACAAAGTGGTCAAACCATGAAAAAAAAAATTTTTAGGGTACCTGCTGTACACGTAAACTGGGGTCGTTTTTTTTTTGTAGTCTACCCCATGGTGTGGGGTATCGTTGGATAAGTCTTTCAAAGATATTGCGGGTTTGAGAAAATAATTTTTCGATTCGGAGACCAGCCGGTAGATTCTGTAAAAATCTCACCGTGAAATCATAAGTGAAGTGTGCACTGAATAGTGTTAATCCCTAGCGAACGACAGCTCACTCCACGCTCACTTCACCCAAGCTTTCACGGTGAGATGAGAGGTGTGCTAATTTTTGTTAGTCAGGTGTCGGTGGAATACGTTTTGAGGTTGTAGGTATCTTTTCACTAAGCATCTGTCTGATTTTAGATAAACTGAAGATAATTATAAGAAAACATAAACGTTTTACGTTTAGTTAAATTATTTTCAAGAAAATTACTGCGTACTTTTGTATAACATAGAAATAACAATGATCTTCAGCTGGTCTTTCTGATACTGATGTTGTAGGAACGCTGCGTTATTCCAAAGTGATGACACAGTAAAATGATGTAAGCGATGGCACGATGTCGGGGAGTTGTGCGCTAGCGAGGCATTAGGGAACACGCGTTGTAATATTGACCTTTTGTACTAAATAGGTGTAAATGTGATTCATGGACATTATAGTATACTTTTACCGATCAGAAGACTTTCATTTATATCCTTTGAAGTAGTCAGATATAAATAAAATGTCTTAAAATGATAGCATCACTGGTTTTTGCTTGCGGCTTACCCCACGGGGGGAACGGAAATTATCCCAGGATAAAAGTATCTAGTCATAACCCAGGTCATCTACCAGTGTGCCAAATTCCATCGAAATTCGTTCAGCCGTTAAAGCGTGAAAAGGTACTTTCGTATTTACAATTGAGTGTGTGGATAATACGTGTCAGGGACATCGACGCACAAACTGAAACCGTGAATTAAGCACATGATTCTAGAACCTACCTTAGAAAATTTTGGTCAGTTATCAAAAACAAATCAGCTATTTCATTTTTAATAACCATTTTCCTTTGATATAAATGTTTTGTTTTTGATAAACCAAACATTTCCTTGGTAACTGATTGCGCTGTATAACATCTTAACAAGAAGCATTTATTCACGTAAATCTGTGGCCATCGGCTTCATTCGGTCTATTATATTTAGAAAAGGTAACCGAAGAAAATCATCATTCCTAAGAACTCAAGGGAAATTCACCGTAATCAGTGGGCTGATTGCGTAACACACTACCAGAAGGCTTTCGTTTAGACAGTTCAACAACATTCATTGCGTTATTTACGTTGTTAAGCAGACAAATTTTCGAACATATGAAGCATTGGATTAGCAATATCCTTAAAAATGATTCATATTGAGACTGACAGTGTGTTACGCAATTAGGGTCCTGCAGTGCTATTCTGTAAAAATCTCACCGTGAGAACTTAGGTGAAGTGAGCGGGAAGTGAGCTCAGTCATTCCATAATGCTAGGGATTAACACTTTTAGGTGCTCACTTCACTTATGATTTCACGGTGAGATTTTTACAGAATCGACCAGCAGATGTGTTTATCTAGTTATAAGGGCACTAACTAACAAAAAGATAGAAGTTACGTTATTTTAATTCGAACTAAGGCCGAGATCTATAACCGTTACTCAGCACGTACTGCGGCTTAGCGTTATTCCTATCACTGTCGCACAACTGTCAAACTATAAGAGCAAGATACAGACAAGAATATTTCTAAGTCAAAGTACGAAATAGGTAGTGCTTATAGATCTTGGTCTAAGGTAATATATGAATCTAAGCACAAGTATGGGTAAAAAAATATTCAATATTGAATTATCCATTATATATTATCTAGTATCACAATAAAAAAAAAATAGATATTCTAAACTATGGCACTAGGACTATTATTTTTGATTTTGAAACCTTTCTATATGATGTCAACGCAAGTGCCATCATCAGCCCTGCCTTTACCAGAGGGACACTCATCGCCTTTCAAAAATGTTCTGTTAGCCACTTGAACTTTGCCACAGGCTTTCCCATCAGTACACTTTTTATCTGTATCGCCATCGATTTTAGCAGTATCTGTAGTATTTTTTACATTGCCAGCAGCATCCTTTGTTTCTGCATTCGATTCCGTAGGAAGTGTTTTGTTTTGATTTTCATTTATTGTTGGTGCTTCTTCTTTCACTTTTTCTGTAGAACTATTAGGCTGATCAACTTTTGGGTCAACAGGTTTACTGGCTTCATCCTTTTTTGCTTCTAGAGTACCTTTTGAATTGGTGTTTTCTTCATTTTCTTTCGGAGGAATCCTCATAATGTTACCTAATGCATCGGTAACGATTTTCGTTCCATTTTCGAGAGTAAGACGGATTTTTGTCAATGTTCCTTGGTTTTTTTCCTTTGCACTTTTAGGTTTTTGATCTTTCAATGTTACCAGGTCATCTAGAAGTCCGCACTCGGTACTCACAATTAATATACATATAATTATAAATGATTTCATGGCTGGGTACAAACGTTTATAGGTCACGGAGAATAATATGGTAGTAAATGTGAATAATTATAATAATCATTTATTAAACTTATCGGTGTTAGTTCAGAGATCATTTGAGTGCAGTTGGGAAATAATGCTGCATTGGTTTCTTTGTACGTAATAATAATAATGCAGCCTGCATTATTCTAAAAAGATTTGGAATATGACTTATTTTATGAAGCTCTTGAGAATGAGTTATGTGGTGCAGAAAGAATAGGATTTACTATACCAACTTTAGTGTATTGGGTGTAGCTCTGAAATAGAACAACGCCATAAATTATACAAGGGTAATTTATATCATTTACTTTAAAATATAACTGCCGAAATGTGAGTGCAATAAATAAACACCAGCCAAACCCTTCGGGGAAACAAAGCGTGTTGTTATGTGTTATTTGTTTAAAATAAGATTTTTCATCCGGAGAAATGGGTATAGATCCTCACTGGCTGGACGCTTGCGGGAGGACATCACCGATGTGGTAGACCACGGTAAAAGATAGTGTGACGATCTGGAAAGACAAGGGGAGGCCGTCGTGCACCAGTGGGACACAATACAGTACAAGAAACACTAGTACAAATCCAGCTATTTACTGTAATAAAGTCACATTTTATTATCTACTTATTTATAAAAGTCCCTCAATGCTAATTATTGTGAAGTGATTATAAAACAGTGCAGATGAACAAAGAGTACTGCAAGGATCCTTTGGCGCCTGAATTATATTGACAGAGGGTTGTTGTTGGTACAACAACCCTCATATGTGAAAATGTCACAGAAATGCTGTTGAAAAACAAGATGGCGTTAGTTCTGATTTTGGCCAATCGTCAAAAGATCCTTAAACCGTTGTAGATTATATATGTGATGTTGCCCGCTGTTCTCATAGATTTTTCCTAACCCTCTAACCTCTAAGATCTTTACTCTCTTCCATTTTAAAGTCTACTCTCCAATTTTTATACTTCAATATTCCCAGGTTAATTCACTCTTAGACGTTTTGTCACTGCTACCTCTACGTTTGCTGCCTCTGCTTCTGTTTGTCTTGTCGTTATTTCAATGTCTAGTATTTCATTAGAATCAAAAGCGACCTCTATAGACACACAAGTTCCATCAGGGGCCCTTGCTTTATCTGAACTGCATTCGTTTACTGAGAAAGTTGACATTTGTACGGATAATTGTGAAGCTCGACCATTTTTGAAACGTTTCGTTTCGTATTGTTTTGCTTCATTTCTTCCAATGTTTTTTGATTTTTTTCGATGCAGCTTTTTCTTCGATAGTTTCTTCTTACTGGGTTCAGCATTTTCGTCATTATTTATCGGATTATAATTTAACACATTATTTGGTAAATTTTCACCGACACTATTTTCACTAAGTCTTTGATAGTTACTGTTCACTTGTTTTTTAGTGGCATTCGTTGTTAAAATAGTTTCATTATTTATCGCTTTAGAATCTTCTCCAATCGTTGGATTTTTGAAATGTTCATTTATTTTCACATTGTTATTTATTTTTTCTGTTATTTTGTATGATTCTGTATATTTGCAGTTTAATATTGAAAAAACATAAATAATTAAGAAAAACTTTTTCATTTTATTGTCCACATTTATGTTCCTTGAAAGATTACAGCGAATAATAAACACGTTTAATTATTTTAATGTAGGAACTCACAAAAGACTGATAGCACAATGTGCGGCTCTTCTATGACAATTTGAATAATCATATCACTAAGGTTCATAGTTCATTAAAACAACAAGTGAATTTGGTATAAATGGACGTCCATTTTTTTATGAGGAGACATTAGTTATCTTATCGGTAAAATAAAACATTGGATTTCTTTTTTAAAACTGTGTTTTTCTATTTATATATTATTATAGTATTATTCAACATTTTACTATTATGACGAATCCATAGATGTCTTTGCGAGCACTGAACTGAGATTTCTGAATAGTGCTATTCGGTACCTGAAGTACATTGCCACTCCTAGTACAATCTCCTTGGAGTAAATAAATTAAATAGTATCTTGTTACTAATAATGTTATTCCAATTTAATGTAGTGTTATCTAATTTTACATATTTTATCTTCTTTTATCTAATTTTGGTCTAAGGATGTCTAATTGCTTAATTCCATTTAAATCTTGTCTAGTTTTATGTAATTTAACCTAATTTTATGATTGTATGTCTCATTACTAATATTGACCTATAACTTGTATGTGTGGTGCGTAATGTAAATACAAGTTGTTTATTAATAAATAAATTCATGCCAAAGAAAATTGCATTTAACGACACATAAAATTTTTGTTTAAAAATTTATATTATAAACTGATTCTTACAAAACATATCCAAGATATGCACAT
Source organism: Eremobia ochroleuca (assembly GCA_949629135.1). Lineage (NCBI taxonomy): Eukaryota > Metazoa > Arthropoda > Insecta > Lepidoptera > Noctuidae > Eremobia > Eremobia ochroleuca. Next base: position 2,440,548 of record OX451407.1, read on the forward strand.
AAACGTTTAAATACACACCACAATTCCAAGTCAAAACCTGGAATTTTTCACACAATCGGCACGCAAGTATTATCGTCCGCCCTGTCTGTCCCGGCTGGACAACCCCCTACTAAAGCCGTTGAAGTTGCAAAAAGACAGTAAACCTTATTATCTACAGTTGCTGTTGTGTTTGCTGCGCAGGTGTTCCCATTATCATCTACTATTTCTGTCGGCTTGGCTGCAGGGGTAACGACGTCAGGTTTTTCTTTAATTTCATCTTCATCTATGGGAGGAGTATTATTTTGAAATTCAATTTCTCGTTTATGTATTGTTGAAGAATCGTTAGGTATGTAAACGTTACAAATGACAACATCATCTGTAGTTTTACAGTTTTTACCATCAGCTTCTCCGTTCTTGTTTTCAGCGGCAAATGCGATACTAAGTAGGTGTTTTATTTCCTCTATATCTGTAGGTTTTGCATTGTTCTTAAATTCAATATCTCTTTTATGTTTCTTTGATGATGGCTGATTTGTTACGTCGACATTAATGTAAATTTCCCAGGTAATCGTATTATCTCCAGTTGTAGAGTTTTTACTAATAAGTTGTCCTGTTTTCTTTGCACTGTTTTCTACAATGCTAAGTATACGGTTCATTTCGTCTACAGATTGATGACTAGATAGAAATGTCAGTTCCCATTTATGCATTCCTGGTGATGAATTATAGTTTATAGTTACACCTTCAGAATTAGAAGGTCTACCATCTTGATCTTTTGTTACATCTATTAGTATTTCTGTTAATAACGTTACATTTCCAACTTCAAAAGAATCCATTACTCTTATCAGATGAAGTTCTATTAGACGATGTTCTGTTTCTGAATGTTGTGCATTCATTTCTCTTTTATGTTTTTTTGATAATAGCTGGCTTGTTACATCGACATTTATGTTGAATTCCCAAGTAATCGTATCATCTCCAGTTGTAGAGTTTTTACTAACAAGTTGTCCTGTTGTCTTTGCAATTTTTTCTACAATGCTAAGTATACGGTCAATTTCGTCTACAGATGGTTGGCTAGCGTGAAATTTAAGTTCCCATTTATGCATTCCTGGTTGTAAATGATAGTTCTTTGTGATACTTTCAATATTAATAGGTCGATCCTCTTGAGCTTTTGTGACATCTATTAGTATTACTGATAATAACGTTATACTCCCGGTGTCAAAAGTATCGATTAATCTTATGAGTTGACTTTCAAATCGATTACATGCTGCTACATTACTTTTCTTCAAATCATCGTTCAAAACTCCACACTTAGAACTTGTTAAACAGAATAATATAACAAGAATGGTCTTCATAGTTTTTTTATGTTGATTGTCTTCGCTAGAACACTTTATTCAATACTTTTGCATTCGCTATTGTTATCCTCTACACCTTTGTTTTGATTGTTGCACTTATCTGCTTCTTACAGTTTTTGACAATTGGTAATGTCAGAAGCACTCTCTTCCACTTTGTCAGATATAGCTGGAGGCAGAGACAGTTATGTGGTGTCACCTGCACTATCCTCGTCGACTTGAAGACTAACTTACAATATTCCAATGTCAGCTGATGCCACTTTAAAGACGCATTTAATATTATCATTTTGTGGTTCAAGGTTCATATAAACAGAAGTAGATTTGGCTTATTTGGAACAATGTTTATGTTACCAAAAATTGCCATATATTCATCTTTTTACAAAATGAATTGCTTGTATTCTAGCGCAACAAAATTATTAGTGTCCGTGACCGAATCTTTGGCTCTTATAGTTTCGGACGAAACAAAAACCGAAATTGAACCATGTGAGAAGAAAATTTAAAAGTTAATAAGGTGACTTTATTTTCTGCGACCCAATGTTTTTCGTAGGTTAGTAACAAATAATTTGATTTTGTAATACATATCAGATTTCTTTAACCTAAAGTGAAGACTTTTGATTGGCTGTCAGTCTCAAATACTATTTTTATTATGTTCGTTTTAGCTGTAAGTCATCCATGGTTAATAAAGAAATAAAATTAAAGATAAAATTGAGTTTTGGCAGATTAAAAACTGTCAAAATTAAAAAAATGGCGATCGATAAATCAAGCCTAACTTATTAAATACGGACCTTAGCAGACATACTATTGTTAGAATCTGCTATTAGCGATACATTAGCTTTTCAGAAGCGCGATATAGCGACTGAGGTCTAAACATCGTATAATTTTAGCATCAGTAATCAGCGACTTGGTCGCATTTATTTCAAACGTTTTATTCTCCGGCAAACAAATTTTAGCTGTACTCAAACGGAAGGAGTCATCAAAACGCGGTGCAGAGTCAGAGTTATCGCTGAAACTTATGATTTTGCTATCGGTACCGAACGCGTCGCTAAGATGCATCAGTTGTGATCCCTACTCGCTGATAATAAAAGCAAGATGTCTGCTGAGAACCTTCATGACTTCATTTTATAAGTAAACACTATTTTTGTACGAAAATTATGAAAATGGGACCCTATTGTTAAGTCTATGCCCGTCTGTACATTTGTCTAACTATTCTGTTAAACCTGCTGTTGACAGCTCACGAACGCTAGTTTCCGTTGGGCCGAAACAGAAACTACGGCCGAAACCTGATTTTATGGCCGAGGCTGGCCGAAACCGAAACTGAACCTTGAACCGGATACTAAAAATAATTGTACGCTGGACTCTGTCCACATTGTGAAGGGGTCCTTAATCTGGACCCCTTACGTAAGCAATGTTCTACCACTACGACGGGCTGAACCAAAGAAACTGTGGAGGGCGTTGGGTGAAAATATGGCTAGACAGATACTGAGACGGCGGCTGATAGAGGAAATTAAATGAAAAAGACATAAATGCATAATCAGACTATCACGTCCCACTGCTGGGACCCAGGTCTCCTCTCTATAAGAGGGAGTGTACTGTAATCCACCACGCGAGCCCAGTGCGGGTTGGTAGATGTCATATGTCTTCGAATTTTTGGTCTCTCACGATGTTTTCCTTCACCGTTTTGAGCAAGAAGAAATGCAGAGGCGACCTTGAATAAATGAAACTGAGTGATGATCATCGCCATTCCCAGTGTTTAAGGCCTCGCCTCTCATACATAAGGTTGTTGGTTAAAATCCGGGCAAGTACCAATATGATCTTTTCAATTCATTATTCCAGCACATTTATTTATTTATTTAAACTTTTCGCACAAAAGGTACAAGGGTGGACTTAATGCCTTAGGCATTCTCTACCAGTCACCCAAGGGTGTTGAAGAGATTAGATGGCAGGTGCTTTGGTTGACACGCAGTGATAAAAAAAAAAACTACACAAATACATAAATAGGTTACAAACACATACATACGATTTACTATATATAAATATGTATATGTTTATATAAATTTATAACACAGCAAGTTACTACAATCTGACAATTTTTTAAAATAGATTTTCAACTTTATCGCTACAAAATTAGGTTCAAAGTTAGACTTTTACATCACGTTCACTCTGACTAATGACATCGTTTTACAAATATTTGAATTTGCCACAGCTTTATTCCACTTTTTGATAGTTAATTTTTCGCTAAAATAGAAATATTATAATCAAGAATATTTGGTCGTTATTTTGAATCACAGACATTATTCCTTATTGAACACGAGTATTCGTTATGCTCCGATCTCCTCTCTATATCTTTACGACAGTTGACTCCGATAACCTAAGATAAAAGTCAGGCCACTTAGCAGTAGCTCTAAGTATTTGTGTTTCGGATTTTCCTTAACAAGATAATCCAATTATAAAATTCTTGGTAGTTAGTTACCTATTGACAAACAATTTGGAAGGAATTCCCAATAATTCTCTTATTATTATTTCACATTCTATATAATTCTGATATAATTATCTGGGATTCTACATTTAAAGAGATGAAAAAAAAAAAAAAACTGGCCAAGTGCGAGTTAGAATGAATTTATCCCAAGAACAAACTTAACATTGTAGTTGAAAATCATATTCTCCGATACATTGCAACTGCAAATTTAAGTTGGTAGACTATTACTCGTAAGCTTGTAATGCCTACTTAGATGTGATAGTTTTCCTTTTAATTTCGTTATACGGCACTTTAAGGCTTAATATTTCAAAAACAAATCCCTGAATCGAAAAATTGATTTCACAATCCTGTAATTCAAAGATTCACGAATGACAGCCGGGATCAACGGCTTAACGTGCTTTTCGAGGCACGGAGCGATCTTGGTATGTAAACATGGTCACCGATCCACGGAGCAACCGCGGCAAGCGTAGCTTAATCTGATCGATTGTACCGTGCGGCTGTTATTAGTTAGCCACAAGCCCCTCTGCTCTAGTATGACTATATGATTTGCATCACTTTAGTATTAGTCTAACCTCTATTTAAATTTCCATAATTCTGAATCTCTCAACAGCTACTCAAGTAAAGGTGCCGATTCTGTTGTTTACAAACTAAACTAAATTTAAGTTCAGTGCATCTTTTTCTTTCTATGTCATTAGGAAAAGGACAGAAGATAAATATTAGTTTAGTCCTGTCAAATTAAGATAGACAAGTTTAGACGTGGTTAAAAAGATGGCTACTAATTGGCTACTAAAAATACGTCAATTTAAGTCAGGCGCTGACTAATTTGACAGGACTAAACTAATATTTATCTTCTGTCCTTTTCTTAATGAAGTAGAAAGAAAAAGATGCACTGAACTCAATTTTAGTTTAGTTTTTGAACAAGAGAATCAGCGCCAATGTTTAAATAAACAAAGGTTTAAAACAGTTGACGGTTATATTTTTCTTTCTCTGGATAAAAGCGGTAAACTAATTTATGAGAGACAGTTAGTTTAAACCATGTGTATATTCCACCGCAAGGAGTAAGTTTTGTAGCAAAACAGGGCCACTAAACCAGAAGGAATTTTAATTGAATAGGATTTTTATTGCGACCGGGTGATGTGGCGTAATTTGAGAAAGCCCTTCAATTTGGTCCAGCAGTAGACTGCAATATTGTATTAATACCAGCCATTACTTAAATAATTTTTGTTATACCTTGCAATCAGTAAATTGTAACTTTGCAAATTGTAAATTTGCATAATAATTATTGTGCGGTGCCTCGGAAAGCACGTTAAGCCGTTGGTCCCGGCTGTCATTCGTAGATCTTTGACAAGTCGTTACGGGTAGTCAGAAGCCCGAAAGTCTGACAGCCAGTCTTACCTAAGGGTATCGTATTACCCAGTAACTGGGTTGTGGAGGTCAGATAGGCAGTCGCTCCATGTAAAATACTGGTATTCAGCTGCATCCGGTTAGACTGGAAGCCGACCCCAACATAGTTGGGAAAAGGCTGGGCAGATGACGATGATGTACCTATGTTTATTGTGGGTGTAAAGTGTATGTTGTAAGTAGTTAAAACTATATCTATACAACGTGTAACGTTAAATGCGCAAAACTGCAGACACCCCAACTGATTTTTAATTCAATTGACCTATTTCAGAGAGAAAAAAAAAATTAAAGAATTGTTAGGATAATAATAGCTTTTATTTCAATGCAAATACGAATCTTCTATACAGTACCATGAATAAGACAATTTGAAGTAAATAATAATGCTACCTATCTTTTTTAACTTAAACGTAACGTAAGGGTTAGAAAGAGAAACGAAGATTTGGACGAAGGCGGGGTGTGCGAAATACGTGACAGTAGCCATGATTAATTCAGTATGAGTGGCGCCGGCACATGCGTCACAGGTGTAATTGTTTTATCCCGTTACCCTAGCGGCGCGTGCGCGCGAATTTCGCGACTATGACGTTTTTGTACACAAAAATTCAATATTGTGAAATGGTGAGAATGTTGGCGAAAGTTTTTTCCAAAGCCTGGAAAAGTCTGATGGAAACATTTAAATCACTGTTCAAAGATAACCTAAGTTCTTTATGAGCGTAGATAGTAAATAATAATGTCAGCAGGGCGCAGCGGCCCGGTGACAACTCCTCCCTCGACAGAGCGTCGTCGCAGACGCAAGAAACGATCAGAATTGCCAGTAAAACTAAAACAGCTCATAAAACCTTTACATTTTTTTTTATGATTTATTTTTTCTCTGAAATAGGTCAATTGAATTAGAAATCAGTTGGGGTGTCTGAGGTTTTGCGCATTTAACGTTACACGTTGTATAGAGACGGCAACGTTTTTGAAATGAGAATGAAGATTTTTTGAAAAAGTGGTTCAAATGATTCTGCTCGTTATTCTGATCAAACTATTTTCAGGTATTGCGCATTTAACGTTACACGTTGTATACAACATTAGTTTTAGTATATGTGAAACCCGAAAAACGTGTCTAGTATTTTTATGTAAATAATCTATGTACAAAATTTCAAAACTGTATCATGAAAAATCACAAAGTTATAAGCTTGTTACGTTACCTGCTTGTCCGTACAAAAAGATGGTATTGATATTAATACTTAAATTAATATTAATATCAGTATTAATACTTACCACGCGGCGCCGGCCGACCGGCCGTGACTTGTGTTGTGCGCATAATAATATGATTGCGGATATGTACTTAGTGTCACTCGGTGTCCAACTTGTAACATTTTTTAAAGATTTTTGTAGCTAGGTTCCTACGGCCTATTAATTGATTGCTACGGCCTATTAATTGATTGAATTAATTGATTGCAATTTAACACTTCGTTCAATCATTCCATTTCGTGTTCATTCATGATGGTTTTATTCCACTATTTCGTTATTCACGGTTATTTCAATATTTTGAATCAATGTTCATTCGACGTGAAAGAAAACCGAATTTAGTACTACTTTAAATATTGCTTATTTCTTCGTAATCACTTTATTCAAAATGTTTTGACGTAACCTCGAGTTCTGTTTAGTTCAAATAAATCTTATAAGTTTAGGGTCTTTCGGATAATGGTAATCTCCAATTGCGGAGCATTGGGGTACACAACAACGAGCCATTTTCGCAAAAATAAAAAAAAAAAACCAACTCACGCCTTGTATTATTATTGGCTTGTGTTGGGAACGAGCTACGACAGCGCCATTTTAACAGTTGCCTTCCCCATTAACTTAGTCGCTAACTAAAAATCACTCGTGATGCATTTATACAGCGTGTAACGGAAAGGGGGTATCAACCCTGAAGGAGGTGAATGTGCTCATGAAACTCAACAACTTTCCCCAAAGAACATAGGTCGAAATATGAAAAAAAAATTTGGCCCCCCCATAGTAAATCATTGAGCTGGTAGTTAGTTTTGTAAGGGAGGGCCAAATTTTTTTTTCATATTTCGACCTATGTTCTTTGGGGAAAGTTCTTGAGTTTCATGAGCACATTCACCTCCTTCAGGGTTGATACCCCCCTTCCGTTAGACGCTGTATATAACCAAATCACTTCCATTTAAAAAAGCTTCTACGTTTGGCGATATTTAAGTATCAACTTCCAGCCCCGTACCACCTTCATGGCTGGCTATATTTTCCGTGACATGAGTAATAATCCCATAACTCATACCGATACAGCATAATAGCCCCCATCCGCTGTTCTCATGGCCTCACACCGAAGTAAGAACGTGAGTAGAAACTATTCAGACGTCGCGTGCATTAAACTTACCCGACTGCGCCGGTGACGCCGCGGTGGTTTGTGTGCGCTCATGAGCCGTAACGGTTTGTATATTAACTACCTACTTTACGGTATGGTGTGCAGAATTATTTGCCAAGTTTGGATAATATTAATGACTAAGTAGTCTTTCAATCCCGTTCGTCTCGTGGTCACAGGCGCGACTGCTGAGCGTGGGGTCCTAAGTTCGATTCCCGAGTAGGTCAAAGTGTTATTGGGTTTTTCCGTTGAGAATTTCTGTATAACAGCCTAGAGTTTGGAAGTTGGCGGTGCGATACCCTGTGCCTCGGAAAGCACGTTAATCCGTTGGCACTGCGCTTGATCGACTGCAGCCGAGAGAAGAGAGACTGCAGCCGTGTCTGCCGCACACATTTGTGCACTATAACATCTCCCGCGCCGAAGGCTGGTCTCCGCTGAGATTGGTCGCCATGGCCGAAGTTCGGTTTCCCTGGAGTCTTTCAGTCTGTCTGTGAGAAAGAACGGTTCGTGCCCCACCTGGTAAAGTGGGGCTACTTCGACGGAACGGAAGTAGGGTGTGGATATGAAGCTATGTCGCAAACTATGCTTCACCTCCTGTTCTCGCCAGTGTGTCCCAAAACTTGCAGTCAATCTGTGCGGACACCAAGGATGCCGTGGAAGTGGCGATGTTTTGGGCCAAGAAGATCTGACATACAGTCGTGCCAGCGACACGAAGAAGAAGAAGTCAGCTTGTAGTTGTAGTTTCAAAGCATAGTTTCTTATGGAGAAAGATTTTTATCCATCACTTTCTATCAGGCGTGATCCAAGCCGGCCCCTTCAGAAATAAAAAAACAGAAGAAAATCAATGGTCTTTTAAATCGAGAAGGTATCTTGGTTGTAAGTAGTTACCGCCGTCCAGAGTTTGAAATACCAGTATTTTTGAGGACCCGTTCCGGTGCCCATCCGGAACCGGTATCCGTTTGGAACCGGTACCCAGGCACTGAAATGGCAAGAACCGCTAAGTACCAGTACAAAATCCGTACGTTTGGTTCCAGTTCCAAGCCTTGCCGTTGCCTATGGACATTTGCAATGCTAAAGGCGCGTTGATTTATCAAAGAAAATACGGGTGTGACTCGTGCGTCTGTATTTAATAATGAGTACAGTAATGCTGTTGGACGGCAAGCTCCTTTTTTAACACTCTCAGCGCCATGTGGTCCGCCGGCCGCCCACATGGCCCGCTTCTCTAGAAAATCGCGGCGCTGAGAGTGTTAAAAGCTCTTCTACTAAATACGAACTTTTTAACTCTCACTAGCTTCTGTCTGTTACTAGTTACGCATGAAATTTCTTGTTCCCCCGACCCAGCCCGTTCCATCGTATGTGCTGCCCGCGCTTTTATTTCATTTTCACTGAGAGTTCTTATTTATTTTTGCTGGACTCCTAAGCATCTTAGCGTGATGTTAATATAGTCTATAGCCTTGCTCAAGACTAGGGCTATCAAATGCATCATCCCTAGCCTTTTCCCAACTATGTTGGGGTCGGCTTCCAGTCTAACCGGATGCAGCTGAATACCAGTATTTCACATGGAAACCTATCTGACCTCCACAACCCAGTTACTGGCTAATACGATACCCCTTGGTAAGACTGGTTGTCAGACTTTCGGGCTACTGACGACCCGTAACGACTGTCAAAGATCCACGAATGACAGCCGGGACCAACAGCTTAACGTGCTTTCCGAGGCACGGAGGGGTCTTAGTATGTGAAGATGGTCACCCATCCACGGACCAACCGCGGCAAGCGTAGCTTAACCTGATCGATCGACCCGTGCGGCTGTTATTACTTAGCCACAAGCCCCTCCCGGGGCTATCAAATGCAAGAAGAATTTTTCAAACCTAGCCGGTAGCTCCAGGGCTTAGCGCGTTCAAACAAATAAACTGATGTCTTTTGTAGTTTAGCGGTGTCCCTTCGTCCAGCATACTCACCATGGAATCCTGATATTTCATGAATGTCAAAAAACTGTTCTGAAATAGTGCTAAATAGTGCCCAAAGGAAAAAAATAGTGCTCTTGTACTTGCGAAGTTATAGCCATAGTTCGATGAGTATGCTGGACGAAGGTTTCGCCCAGCATACTCACCTCCGTCCGGAGAATCTGTATACGCTTCAAACATAATTCATACTTCAAAAAATAGTTCCCAAATAGTGCCAAACGGTGCCCAAAAAGAAAAAACAGTGCTCGAATAACTTCGGAGTTATAGGCTTCGTTCAGTGAGTATGCTGGGCGTAGGTTCTACGCCCAGCATACTCACCTCAGTGCGCGAATATCGAACGAGCTATAGGTACAATTTACGTCTCAAAAAATTGTGCTTGAAATAGTGCCCAATATCAGTCCAATTTTTGCTTGACTTTTGACTTAGAAAACCATTAAATTTTAATGTAAACTTCTACATACTAACGTAAAATGGGGTACAGTCGTCGACACATGTTTTTGGACAAAAATATTAAACTTTCTAATTGTAGACTTCATGCTATTGGAAATAATTATGGTATTTTCTCACATGTCAAAAACTTTCGATTAAATGCATTATTATATATTTTATAAATAATAATAAATGAATGAAACTTTAAGCGTAAATGAAGTCTATTACTTCATTGCATTGTGTGTTTGTCTGAATAAAAACAGTCATTTGCAGCCAATAAAATTAATATCTTGAAAAATTGTAAAAAGGAAATTATACAGTTTCTTTTTGTATATATGTTGCAGGCAAAACTTATAACCAGTCAAAACTAGTACTGTGACATAGTTATACAAATTTTTAACACTAGAAGGGCCGCTTACTGTGCCATACCTACAAGGGCCGCAACCGTCAAATTGACTGTAAGTAATTCTATTGCGGAAATATGCGATAAATATTGAATAATTCACATAAAAGAGACAAAACAGTAATTATTATGTATTTCTACAGATTTATTCGTTATGGCATTTGTAACATATATTAGTTTTTTTTACATACTTGATACATTTACCACAAGCAGGTTTTTTACATGTAGTGCAAATTTCACATGTACGATTTTTTGTGCAATTGTGATTTATTTGGCATTGTCGTCTTTTATTGTTCTGTGAAGTAGTAGCTACAGCTTCCTCAGCAATAGTAACAGGCCCCAAGTCTGGTATTGTAACTGAAGTACGTCTCTTCTGTGAATGTTTAGCCCGAAGTTGGCCCACGAGCTGCAAAATGAAGTTATGGCGAGATATCTTTTTTCCTGTAACTTTTTGATATATGATCCACGAGTTTATACAAGCTAGATCAAGTATATTGTAAAATACATGCATTGGCCATCTTCGTGTCCCGGCTCTCACAGTGTACTTGCGTGCCATTTGGTCTATTATATCCACCCCAACTTTTGTTTCATTGTAGAATGCAATTGTTTCTGGTAGTTTTTTTGGGCCAGTACCGATTTCTACATTTGGGTGCATTGTACTCAAAACCATTACATTTTTTCCAGGTTTTCCTTGATAAACTGTTAGAGTTGTGTTTGTGTTAGTTTTCAAAATAAAGGATTCATATCTTGTTGTGCGAATAGTTTTACAAACTGCAGGGATTTCTCGTCTTGTTCGTCTCATTGTACCAACGATACTAGTGTTTTCAGCTCTCAGTTTTTCTGCTAGTTTTAGGGAAGTAAAAAAATTATCTGTAGTTACGTTACGACCCTTTTTCAAGTATGGCTCTAGTAATTTTAGTACTACATATTCAGGCAAAGCAACATTTGCTCGTCCATCGTCTTTACCTAAATAAGGAAAACCATTACATAAGTATTTATTCTCGACGTCAACCAATAACCAAAATTTTATTCCAAATTTATCAGGCTTATTTGCAATGTACTGTAAAAAAGGGCAGCGAGTCTTCGATGGAAATAACTGTTCATCTGCAGTCAAATTAGCACCGGGAATATAACACATTTGACAATTTTCAATAAATTTGTTCCATATTTCAGAGGCCATTGCAAATTTGTCTGTAGCTAAACGCTGAGTTCTTGTGCTTCTCAAGTCGAAGCGTAAATATCTTAGTAATTCTTTGAATCTAGTTCTGCTCATTGTGTCTCTAAAAACAGGTGGCCCCCACTCTGCCGACCACAAGAGGTCTAAATCTAAGTGGCTCATGTTGTAAGCTCCACGGGCGTATATCAAAGCCAAAAACGCATCTAGCTCATCTAGAGATACGTTCCAAGAATCATCATTAGTTTTTAGTTGACCTTCCCTGTCAGTACATAACTTTATGTGTCGTAAAATAGATTCATGCATAAGTAGTCTCCAAGCCGATAAAACATTGTTATCCTCAACATGCCGTTTTGCATACGGAGTGGCTCCTGAAACCTCTCTAATCACATTTTGTTGACTTCTTCGTCCAACTCCACTTATACTTTCGTTGTATGCAATACACGTCCACTCTGTTCCATCTATGGCTACTTGGATATCACCCTCAACTGGTGCCATAGATGCACGTCCACCACGTCCAGACCCTAAGCCACGAGACATCCGTCTGCCACGCCCAGCACGGATTGCAGGACGAACCCCACCATCATAAAAGTTGCTGAATGTAGACGGCTCTGCTTCCTCTTCAGAATCCTCCGATGAAGATTGTGGTTCAGGTAAAAAATCTGCATCTTCAATTCTAGCGTGTAGCACTGGTGAAATACTAGAGTCACTTTCGTCACCTGACACATTTTCGTCTATGTCTTGGAAACTCGCTAATTGTTGTTCAATTTCCAAATTATTTAGTCCACGTCTTGCACTCATTATGAACGAACACAATGCTATTCACTATCACAGTCAACTTAGTACTGATCAAAACACTTACTAAATGTCAACATTGGAATACCAACAATAAGCACGTAGTAAAACAAAGGTACCTTCAACTAAAATGATTATTATTTTGTTTACGTTATGCGACTACTTGACTACCGTCACTGTGACGGCTACGGCCGTTATAGGTATTTTTGGTAAAATTTCGAAAACAAAAAGCATTATTACATTGATTTTCATTACTAACATTTCAAAACCACAGTTTAGGAAAAGTCATGAAATATCAGAGAAATATAAAACACTGGTAAAAAGATATTTGGGATTGCTTACGCTCAACCGTCAAATTGACGGCGCTGGCCCTTCTAGTGTTAAAACTCTTTCCAATAGTTTCATCAATGAAAGGTTTAGCAATAAAAAACATTTTAAATTACTTACGTTATTTATTACTATTTAAAGGGCCAAAGTAATCAGAATTCTAGTTAACTAGTTCACAGCTTTTGTTAACATTCATAATATAATCAATGTAAATAGAAAAAATTGTAGTTTTAATATTGTATATAATATACATATAAAAAAATGTTTAGCCAAATATTGGTAAAACTTTCTAAAATATAACACGTAGGTACTTGTACTTTGTTTTACTGCTACAACGTTTTAATCACAATAAAATTATCTTACAAATAAGTATAAATTGAGCAATCACAGTTTATAATCACGTTTTTTTTATTAATATTAAATACCCTATAGTAATTACAAATTAACAATCACAGTTTATAATCACATTTCTGTAAGTTATTAATAAAATAACTTTTACAAGAACAAAAAAAAAACAAACAAACAATAACAAACTTCTTAAGCATGTCCTTAATTTTAAGTGTACAGTGTCATATTCAACGAAAAAATGAACGTGTTTTTGTAAAAAACAACTCGCTTGCTACCTAGTTTTACAGTGCAATTAATGAATGAGTGTAAAATCAATTTAGTTAAATGCCACTATTATAAATTGAAATATACTTACTGATTTGGGTGCAGCTCCTATATTGATTACGTACTAGATACACAATTTTATATAGGTAAATAATGACATCACCAACACATTGTTTGGTTTTGCAACCCACTATGTAGTCAAACTCAAAAGCCGGCGTTATTATAATGATGTGCGACGAAGTAAACAAACAAAGAAACTGAGAAGCGCTTGTTCGTTTCGATTGCTTTGTGACACAAAATGGACCCTTATCACCTTCAAAATACAGATCAGTCTTGTCTAATAATCGTAAGATGTTAGGGCAGCGCCATCTAGTATTTAAACATAAACATATTCATTTGCGTCGCGGGCGCCGCGCGTCGCTTTGTGACACAAAATGGACCCTTATCACCTTCAAAATACAGATCAGTCTTGTCTAATAATCGTAAGATGTTAGGGCAGCGCCATCTAGTATTTAAACATAAACATATTCATTTGCGTCGCGGGCGCCGCGCGTCGTAAGCCCCATACCTATTGACCGTACGTGCATCCATTACTGCCACACTATATTGAACTTTATCACATGAGGAATACAGGTCAATTCCGTAAACGTTGTGGTACCGTCCTTGATCCGGAAAATGATTATTTTGAATAATTTTGTCAGTTGTAATGTAAGCATTAATAACAGCAACTTTATTTTTCATGCATGATTTACTTCATTTGATATCTTAATCCTTCAAGCGCCGTGATCTAGACAAAATATATAAAATCATTGTTCCTAGCTACCGGGGTCCCATGCGACGCGCGAAGGCTTAATCATATTATTATAAAGTATTATTAAAATAATGTGTAATTAATAATATTGCGATTCTAAAGTAAATACTCCCTTACATAGACAATTAATAATTTACACAAGACAAAAATTGTTACAAAGAAAGTTAATAATATTGTATTCGACTGTACTCAATGTAATGTATGTAGAAGTTTACAATCAAATTTAATGGTTTTCTAGGTCAAAAGTCAAGCAAAAATTGGACTGATATTGGGCACTATTTCAAGCACAATTTTTTGAGACGTAAATTGTACCTATAGCTCGTTCGATATTCGCGCACTGAGGTGAGTATGCTGGGCGTAGAACCTACGCCCAGCATACTCACTGAACGAAGCCTATAATTCCGAAGTTATTCGAGCACTGTTTTTTCTTTTTGGGCACCGTTTGGCACTATTTGGGAACTATTTTTTGAAGTATGAATTATGTTTGAAGCGTATACAGATTCTCCGGACGGAGGTGAGTATGCTGGGCGAAACCTTCGTCCAGCATACTCATCGAACTATGGCTATAACTTCGCAAGTACAAGAGCACTATTTTTTTCCTTTGGGCACTATTTAGCACTATTTCAGAACAGTTTTTTGACATTCATGAAATATCAGGATTCCATGGTGAGTATGCTGGACGAAGGGACACGTTTAGCGTGGACATATTTTATCTGTAAGACAGTCAGTTACGGAATAACTCTACGATCTAGAACCAGAAATTTAATAAAGGCAATTGCATGGTACTAGGAATTAGATGGCTCAGAGAATAGCATGATAGGAGCAATTATAAGTTTCCAAGTCATGAATCTTACTTCATAGCAATAATTCACGTGAATCTTGAGCAGGTGGTGCAGTGGTATCGGCCACGACTTACGAGTTTTAGGTTCGAACCCAGACAGGCGATTTAATTTGTGTGAATTATTTCCTCACCACTGATCTCAAAACAGCGAAGGAAAACGTCAAAATGAAAATCCAAGATGGCGACCGCTTTATGAGAGCTTCCAAAAACTTAAACTAGATGGCTCTGTATTTAAAACGCGTAATGGGATCACACTTGGTCTCTTTCTCTGTCTCTTTCTATTATTTATACGAGTATGTGAGTTTGAGTATCGTGTAAGGAACTTCTGACGGGGGTTCCCTGACCGCAAAGATTTTTTTCACTATCGTTTCACCCGAAGTGTCTGTTATCCGACGAAAACTTTGTACTTCATTAACCTTTTGAACGCCAAACACTTGTATACAAGTTCGTTGTACACAAGTGATTGACGTTCAAAAGGTTAATTTAATAATACGGAATCGAAAAAGTCACGTTGCTACTTAGCAGAATTCCAAACTAAATGTATATACTTAGGTACTAGATAGAGCTTGAAATCCAGTCCCCTAAGTTTTGCTGTCCAATAAACTCCACAAATCATATTGTACGATGTTTTTGCCGACCATATCACCTCCGGTGTGCTAACTTAGTTACACTTACTGTGTATCGATGCTGCTAGCCGTACATTGATTGTTTTAACTTAGACGTCATAAGCTAGGATATAATTATGTCATAATAATATCGTTTGCATAATAATATGTTCGGTTAAAAGTTATGATATCATTTATATTTTCCACGGCTGAGGAAAATACGGTCTGGAAATCTGCGGCCGTTTATTCTGTAAAAATCTCACTGTAAAAAAATAGATAGTGACTTTGAAGTGAGCTGTCATTCCACCTTATGATAGGTATTGATATTATTGACAGTTCACTGCACCTTAGTGTTTATTCACGGTGAGATTTTTAAAGATCGATCGCACAGTCCGTTCATAGTTATTTTATCTCTGACAGCAGCAAGCTTAGTGTGACGAAAGTAGAGGTCACGATGATTTTGATAGCAGAAACAGTAACTTTATTATAATGACAATAAAGATCACTGACATTAGTACAGTGACGCACACAATTCGAAAGCGAACTCATTTGTTTTTCGAGTAAATGATCGCGGATTCACAACGACACAACGTTCGAATTTCAAAGTGATGTTTGTCACTTGTTTTTTTTTTTGTCAAAAATGGCCGAAATCTAGTTTGTTGTGATCAAAGACTATTATAACCACTTGACTGCGTATACAGTGCCCCGACGCACGAAAACTATTAGTATTTTGTCGCCTATGTATAGGCTACGGTACTAGTAGCAATTTTAGTTGTGTCCAAGTGTTAGACCTGCGTGCACGCTAAATTAATATATTTTTTTTATAACGTTTATGCAATTATAACGCATCAAAATGCCTTCATGCGCGGTGAAGTGGTGTGGGAAACATTCTTAGACATCTAGTTACAAAAAGGATGACATAACTTTTCATCGGTACATAAACATTACGAAAAATTATTTTTGATTTAATCAGATTATAAGCCACTGCAGGGGTCTATTTAAAATGGTGGCTGGGTAAACGAGCACACTTTTTGAGTCGCGCGTTGATGTCTTTTGGAAAAGTCTCGTTCTTGTATTAGACAATCCTAATGCTTCTATCCCTTTCTTTCCTTTTGTATGTTTATCGTAAAAAATAGTGCTGTTATCTTTAATAGCCGAAAGTTGATATCGAGAAAAATAAAATGAATACATTTTTTATTCAATTCACATACTTTAATAAAATAACTATCTACTATTAACCGACTTCAAAAAAGAAATACCAACGAACTGAGAACCTCCTCGGTTTTCAGTTCGTCGGTTTTTTTTTTTTTTGTATTTTCCGGGATTTTTTAGTTCTTTCTGTCCCCGACCGGGGCCGATCAGTCCATTTCCGGGATTTTTTTTTGTAATTGATTGATTTTGATTAAATATTATTTCTATGATTTTGATTTAGTATTTATCATAATGTTAAAATCCATTTTATCGATATCGACTATTTTCTCTTAATGAAGTAAAGCAGCCCTAACGATGCAACTTGACCTTGAACTGACCAATTGCAGCCGCGCGTTCTTCCTCATCCCCCGGCCCGCAGTAGTGAGTCGTGTGCTTCGAAGAAATCGGCCCATACGCTCTCTAGTGGTTATATTCTCTATGGTTGTGATCAATTCCTGTTCCTTCTCTGTATGAGGAGAGATATTTACCCTGTCTGTATCTAATCACATTTGAAACGGCTGGTTGACATTTGCCGTGACGGAGGAATTTTTTGACGCCATATTTTAGTTCGGTTAGTCACTACATAGTATAAAACAAAGTCGCTGCCCTGTCTGTCTGTCCCTATATATGCTTAGATCTTTAAAACTACGCAACGGATTTTGATGCAGTTTTTTTTAATACATAGAGTGATTCAAGAGGAAGGTTTATATGTATAATACATGCATAATATAGTAGAGAAACATTGATCATTTTAGAGGTTTCTAATGTGATGTCGTAAATAAACACATTATTTGCGCTTACATTGTAAACGCTGGCTGAACCCGTCGAGATAGATCAAAATAATGTACTACAGTATTGTACACCTTAAAAAGGTCTACAAAAAAGTCCGCGATGGTATATGTCTATCTCTTAGGGATAACCCACAATAACCATTTTTTATCCTATACTTTTTACGAGAAATAATGGCTCTAAAATTATATCAGTGTTTCTCCATTGCACCCGTGCGAAGCCGGGGCGGGTCGCTAGTATATTATATTTTTCACTTCTAATGCGCTAAAAGTTCGTCTTTATGTTGTGCGAAGGCGACTTGAAGTCGCTTTTTATGCTCTAGTGCATAAAGTATATTATTTTTTTCTGAGACTAAGATAATCAGGCCCAACAGTTTCGTAACAAAAGTTTCGTGACGGGAATTAGCTATTCTCTTCTTAAATTCTGTGGCATTTTTGAACAGTGAAAATATTGTTCATTTTCTCGCAATCGAAGTGAAAAGCAAAGTGACTCGACGTCTCGGGGTAAAATGACTTCTTTTATACGCTAGTTGTACAGACGCCAGTACATCAAGCTACTACAATGTCAGATTTCTTTAATAGATTTTCAACTTTATCGCTAATGCATAAGGTTCAAAATTGAGTGGGAAAATCTGACAGTTTCGGGTAGCTTGATGTGCTGGCGTCTATACAATCTACTATTTATTTTATTAATTGATTAGGTACCTATATGTTTTAATTTATGTATATTTCATTTTAATTCTTAATAAACCTAAATGACTTAGGTAATGTAAAAAAATAATAATTTAAAAAATATTTATTACAAGTTTGCAGTTTTAACAACTGATAAAATACCGGACGATCTGAAATAGCATAAATGCGGACCTTTATGTAATTATTTACACATTGTATTTTTAGTTTGTTGGATATTATACATATTCGGTGTGGAGGATTATGATGGATACTCCATATGTTCGAAAAATTTGTCTGCTCAAGAACGTAAATATCGCAATGAATGTTGTTGAACTGTCAACATTAAACCCATTGCTACTGATAGTGTGTTACGCAACTACCCTGCTGGTCGAAGAAATAAGCTTCATTTTTGGGAACGAATCCTGGAATGAAACACGATGATTAAAAACAGACACAAGATTACGCCAGGGATTACGCTATAATAGGTATAATACGGCATATTTCACGATTTATATTTACACTCTGTCCAGGTTAACCGTTTTTTGACAAGTGACTTAGAACGTAACTATTCCATGTAACGGTGACACAACGGACGGACTTTTAAAGAAAACCTTTAGATGGACTGAAAAGGGAAGGAGAGATAAATAGTGTAGGTAGTCTGTGGTGTACCATTTACACGATACAATGAATACATACATAAAGTCTATTATATTAATCTAAATAAATATATATGATAATAAACATGAAACAGCAGCAAAGAAAATATAGTGATGATGTTTATGGAGAGAGGAAGTGCTTTTTTATCATAATTTTAAAAGTGGACAAAGATTGAGCACGTCTTACCGACACGGGCAAGTCATTCCATAACCGTACTGCTTAAACAGTAAAAGATTTGTCATAGAAACTGGTGGAATGCTTCGGCATCTTTAGTCTCAGGTTTTCCGAACTAGAAAAGAAATTTGAAAAAAAAAAAAAAACAGTTTGTTTGTGAAATCTAACTCGTTTACGAAGTGTTAAAGTCAGTCTTTGACCCCAACCATACCGTACAAACTTCTTTAAAAGAACTCAACACAATACAGTTGACAAAACCTTCGCCATTGTATCTCTAATTGATCCGTCACTAGGCAGAGAATTGAATCAATCAAAGTGATTCTATTTGATTGATTCACAATTTCTGTGAAGTAAACGATAAAATAGAATGCCTACTTATCCTCAAAGCCTTTTTTGAAGTATGTATGTGATCAGGTGCGGATGAAAGGGATGAATATTTCGTATAAGAAAATAGGGCTGCTCTCCGTTATGTCAGTTTCCATATTATCCTAAAGCCCGGGTTACACTAGGCTAGTTTTTGAAGCTAGAGGAGCAAGTAATGCTAGTAAGCTAGCAAGCTAGTAGCAGAACTATCCTTATTTTTTTTATTATTTATTAATTTAACACTTCAAGCACAAACATGTACAGAGTCGGACTTAATGCCATAGGCATTTACTACCAGTCAACCTTTGAGTGATGCAGAGATACACAGCCGGTCGATTCTGTAAAAGTCTCACGGTGAAAACTTGTGTGGAGTGAGCTGTCAGTGTCATTCATCATGACTAAGTTTCTGTTTTGCTATTTTATTTTAAATCCCTTCAAAATAACAATGTTTTGATAACTAAAATGTTAGCTTTGAAATTATATAAAATGATCAAAACCCGTAGAATTAGCAAAAAAAAAAATATAATTAAAATCTCGATTATGATTGTAAATGTTTGCTTGGTCCATCCCTAGTATCAGGGGGGGTGACACTGACAGCTCACTCCACGCTCACTTCACACAGGTTTTCACGGTGAGATGGTTACAGAATCGCACTGCTGCACCTCATAAGTCGCGGTGGTTTTCTCTCCCCGTTGTTTGGGTGGCGAATCGGGAGGGTGAGGAAACGAGAAGTACCCTAAAATACCCTGGATAGGTAGATAGTTTCTCTTTGTAAATTTTAATCTTTTTGTCTAGAAGCATGTTTTTATTCTCTGAATATTAAGAGAATAAAAATGAGATTCCAGTGCCACCGAATTTTATTTTTGGAACTAGTTTCTCAGAATCATGGGGAACGGAACTTAAAAAATGCTTTGATTTTTCTTTGTGAATGAGTTAGAGTAAATATTTATAACATGCTAGCTTTTGCTCGTGGGTTGGCTCACGTGGATGTCGGGAATGATCCCACGGGAACGTATTACCGAGACAAAAAAGTCTGGTTTTCTGGCCCAGGTCATGGATTACCCGTGTGTCAAATTTAAGTCAAAATTGTACAGCCATTACACCGTCATTTCTATGTGGACGTCCACGGCATCACAATAACACAGGGAAGACGAAGATATAATTATGAAGAAGCTTGTAAATTTCCGTCACGTCATGGACGTACGTCTATGAGGTGGACGTGGACGTCCACGATAATAACGTCACGTTAGAAATTATAAAAACTCACATTAAGGCGTAAAAAGGAAAGTAACGGACAGACAGACTGACAGACTTACTTTTGCATTTATAATATTATTTTTACTGTTGATTGACGTCTTCAAAATATCCCAAAAACTTAGACTCGTAGATTGGTAGTAAGCCTTTAAAATATAATAAATCAAATTTATTGAAACAACTGACCCTAAAAGAGTAAAACAAATTGTTAGAAAATGTAACGAAAGGTCCGAAATCCAATTATTCACAACAAAGGTTCAGGTAGAGGTACCTAAATTATTCAAATTTCCGATTATTCAGGTATTCAGCAGAGCTATTCTGTAAAAAATCTCGCCGTCTCATCTCACTTTGGTGAAGTGAGTTTGAAGTGAGCTGCCAATCCCTAGCTCGGGTGGGATGACAGTTCACTTCATCAACTTATGAGTTGTAGGTTCGAACCCAGACAGGCACTTTCAAACTCAAAATCAAAAGTCATTTATTCAAACTAGGCTGAGAATCAGCACTTTTCAAACGTCAAAATTACAAAAGACAGTCCCCCAAAACGCTCGCCCTTCACCACTTCCTAGTGCTTTCGCTGAGGAGAAGAAGTGGCGCAACAAACTCCCCAGCAGCACAGCTGTCTGTTCAGTTCGAAAATACTTGAATAAATACAATACAAGGTATAATTAATTAAAAAGCTAACAGACTTAAAATATAAATAATAATATGTACAAGTATATAAAAAGGAGGGCAAATGATCAAAGGGCATCAAAAAATTCGTCCGTATCGCTGTCAATAGGAAACGTGCCCAAAAGGCTGGCAGTAATAATTAATTTAATTTTAGCTTATGTTATGTAAATATTATCTTGATTAAGTAAAAAAAAAAAAAAAAAAAAACTGATAAATACAAGGTATGCAAAGTAATTAACAGTACAAGACACAGATCACTAAATTAAATTATTTGCTGTATGTCAGCTAGCCACGCAAATATACCAACAAATAGAAGAAAAGCTATACGTAGCAAAAAATAATAAATCAAAATGTAAACAAAAACTTACTATCTAAATAAAAGCCTCCAGGTATAAAGGGCGTGACCGCTGACATATTTATGCAATGCTGGGTTCTGTTTACAATAGCTGTCACTTGAATTCACAAATGATAAACTAGGACAATCGAAGTAAACTAAATAAACAAGTTATTATCTTTACTTTCTGTAAATTATTTCATCATCACTGCTCTCAAAACGGTGAAGAAAAACATCGTGAGGAAACCAGCATGTCGTAGAACAAAAAAAAAAACGACGGGTTGCACTCCGGGAGTGCCGGCAGAAGTGAAAACTTAAATATTAACGTTGTGCATTTTTTATATTTTGGAATGGTTAGGGAATCATTTTGCACGAATTGCTTTAATTATCAGTATAAAAGTACTATCATTTATGTCGTAGAATACAATATTTATTTATTGCGCTATCTTGCACAAACATGACAATTTATATTACATTAAAAAGTTTATCTCTCAGAAAAATCAACTTCCATCCATAATTTCGACGACTTTTTCACCATCATTATTACCAGAACCATTATTTTATTAATTTTTTAATTTTTTCACGTCCACCGGAGGTGTGCCATATGTTCCACCAGTTATCTGTAGTTCCCAAATTGCAGATTTATTGTCGAGAGATGTACCTTCAAGTCTATCAATACATTCTAACTACAATTCTAATTAATTCATTCATTTAAGTTAAGTTTGTTTCTGTAACATAAACACACACGAACATTCGCGCAAGCACCCTGCCCCACCTAAACTAAACAACAGGCGCAGGCATACATTTTCGCCGCGCCGTAGAAAGAGAGGGGGATACTTCCTCGCCTACGCCGCGCCGCCGGCTGTCTACTCACCATCCGTCTTACGAATTTTCGATCAGGGTCACGTGTCCTGACGCGAGTTTTACATTTTTTACCCGTTACAAAAAAAAGTGTACAACTCCGCTAAAGAAGTTTTCACTTCAAAAATCGAAGATATGTGACATCTACCAACCTGCACTGGAACCGCGTGGTGTATTATGACCCACTCCCTCTCACCGAGAGGAGGCCTATGATCCAACAGTGGGAGCAGTATAGGCTGGCTAGCTTCTACCGGCGACTTTGTCGACGTAAACATTCTTGTTCCCCCGACCCCCTCCTCGCATCGCACATACAACGTGTAACGTTAAATGAGCAAAACCTCAGACACCCCAACTGATTTTTAATTCAATTGACCTATTTCACAGAGAAAACAAGTCATTAAAAAAATTGTAAAGGTTTTATGTGCTGTTTTAGTTTTACTGGCAATTCTGATCGTTTCTTGCGTCTGCGACGACGCTCTATCGAAGGAGGAGTCGTCACCGAGCCGCTGCGCCGCGATGGCTTGACCTATTAATAAATAGACATGGCAACGTTTTTAATGAAGATTTTTTGAATAATGTGACCTATATTAAAAAGTGGTGCAATGGATTATGCTCATTATTCTGATAAAACTATTTTCAGGTTTTGCGCATTTAACGTTACACGTTGTATACACTACACTACACTTCACAACACTCCTACGTCTTACACAACGCAACACTTATCATATCTCTCAAAATCGTCAAGCTGTAAAATAAAACCTAACTATCGCAATAATTTGTTATTATATTTTTATTTTTCCCTGATTTTTTTTTTCTTTTTTCACGACTTAATTGTGGTCTAACTTTTTCAGTATCTTAGTTACTTCTCATCTAAGTAAGAGTCTTTGTTATGTTCATTGGAAGAGCACTGATTTCCGAGATACAGGTTACCTAGTATGGAAATCGGGAGTTCATTTAGGTTAGACGCCTCTTAACCCATATTATCCCAAGGCATTAGAATCAATAAAATTTTGAAGTATTTTTACTAATTTCGAAAAATGGGCATCTAAAACAGACAAAAATATTTTTTAATTCTTTTTATCTATTATTTATTATGAATTTCAGGACCGCACTATATTGGGGCGTTGGGAGAATATGCCAATGGGATTTGTATGAAGAAAAAACAAACGGAGCTATTTTTATAAACATGTTTTATTACTAAATTAATTTTAAAAAATAAAAATATTATGTAATAGTATGAAAAGTTTGGGAACAATATTGATAAATGTTGACAACGTAAGGTTCCCGAAACGAAGACGTCGATGGGTGGTTATCTTGATCATGCTGGTTCATGAACGGAATTCCTTCGACAGTTTCCAGTGACCCCTGTAGTGATGGTACCTGACACCGCACCTCAGCTTCAGCCAATAATTGTCGACCAGTAAGATTGCCAATATCTCCTGAATTCTCGTCCCCACTATCTTCATCATTCAAATAATTGTTTTCAGGTGGTGTAATAAATATATCTGCTGAAAATATATCACTATCCTCCTCAAGAGAAGATATAATCTCGTTAACATTTACCCTAGAAACAAAAAAATATTATTAAATCATAAAAATAATATAGGTCATCTAAGCCCTCAAAAAAATGTTTATGGTGCCTGCTGTTCCCAGTGCACCTCAAATGGGGCGTCATGTATAACTTACAAAATATATACTAAATAAATAAATTATTGTTATTATTAATATACTAAATAAAAGTTTGAAGTACAACAATAAAAATAATAATATTTATATAATTTCACAAAACAATACATTTATGTAATAACTTACCTTTTTCTAGAACTCATATTGGCTGAAATTCACGCACTTTCACCAATTATAAAATATTATTAAAAACAACTAACACGCGTTTTAAATGTAAATGAATATTATGTCATAGACCAACTCATCGAGATAACGACAAAATATCGAATTTACCCGTCAGTATTTAAATATTAGGTGTTTGACGTTAAAATGTTAGTGCACCTTAAATGGGGCGCTGGGATAATATGGGTTAAATGTTATGTTTTTAGTATTATAATCATAATCATAATCATAATGTTTATTTGTGTAACATAGGTATACAATAGGTATTGGCGTTGCCAGCTGACATATGGCAAATAATTTAATTTAGCGTTCTGTGTCTTGTAATGTTAATTGCTTTGCATACCTTGTATTGTATTCAGTCAAGTATATTTTCTAACTGAACAGACAGCTGTGCTGCTGGGGAGTTTGTTGCGCCACTTCTTCTTCCCAGCGAAAGCACTAGGAAGTGGTGAAGGGCGGGCGTTTTGGGGGACTGTCTTTTGTAATTTTGACGTTCGAAAAGTGCTGATTCTCAGCCTAGTTTGAATAAATGACTTTTTGATTTTGATTTTGATTTTGGTCATACATATAAAATAGTACGCTATGTTTTGTCTTTAGACATGCAAATATGGTAACATGCAATTTAAATATGCTAAAAAGAATGTCATTAACAAAAAGAAAAATTCTATTATTCATAAAAAAAAAATAGAGATATCAAAATTATAAATACAGCATTAATAATTTTATAATAACTCTTTATCGTTTAAGAACTCGTCTATTGTATAGTAGTAGCATTTGTTAAGAAGAAGTTTCTGCAGTATGATTTTAAATTTTGACAGTGGCATTATCCTTATGGAATTAGGAATATTATTATTATATTCTAGGAGCAATTCCGAAAAAGCTTTTGTATGTACATCAAAGCATTTATTGAAAGGGCTAAGTTCTGATTTTGTCCAATAAATGTTATTATTATTATATTTTTTTCTTTTTGCCCGGCCTAGCGTCACGTTAGCCTACAGCCTTCCTCAGAAATTGGGCTATGGAATGCAAAAACAATTTTTCAAATCCGACTGGATGAGCGCGTTCAAACAACCAAACAAAGAAAATATCCTATTTAGCTTTATTATTATTAGTACGAGTATGTATGTAGATATATGAGGGGCTTGGGGGACCGACGGCTTAACATGCTTTTCTAGACACGGAGGGGTCTTGGTATGATGCGTGGATGGGTGACCACCTTGACATACCAAGACCCCTCGTCTTGGTATGTGAAGGTGGTCACCCATCCACGTACTAACCGCGGCAAGCGTAGCTTAATTTGATCGATCGACCCGTGCGGCTGTTATTACTTAGCCACAAGCCCCTCTTTGCAAAAATAACCTACTATTCTTAAGTTATTCTTCAGGATTGTGAATCTCACTTCCGCCTAGCATTCGAGATTTAAAATTTATTTCTAAATTCAAATATTGAGTGAAAGAGCATTACCAGAGGAGCTTGGGCTAAGTAATAACAGCCGCACGGGTCGATCGATCAGGTCAAGCTACGCTTGCCGCGGTTGGTCTGTGGATGGGTGACCATCTTCACATACCGAGACCCCTCCGTGCCTCGAAAAACACGTTAAGTTGTTGATTCCGGCTTTCGTTCGTGGATCTTTGACAGTCGTTACGGGTCGTCAGTAGCCCGAAAGTCTGACAACCAGTCTTACCAAGGGGTATCGTATTACCCAGAAACTGGGTTGTGGAGGTCAGATAGGCAGTCGCTCCATGTAAAATACTGTTATTCAGCTGCATCCGGTTAGACTGGAAGCCGACCCTAACATAGTTGGGAAAAGGCGAGGCAGATGATGATGATGTAGATATATTATGTAGACTATGCTAAGTTCTCACGTTGAGATTTTTTTACAGAATAGCACTGTATTCAAGTATATCGGTAATAAGGCGGCAGGTGCTCCGGATTTCGTCTCATTAACGTCGATTGTTGCTCGAAGTATCTTTTAGGTTTACTTAGATTTGGACAAACAGAGTTTACTGAATAATCAATACCCACCTGCTTCGTTGAAATGAAACGATTTGAATATTTGACCATCTTCTTTTGTATTAGTATTAGTAACGCGGAAAGCAAGAAAAACACAAAATGTAATCCACATGTCATTTTTACACCTGGTTGAATTTGCAGGCTTGGCAGGTTGGCTAGGATTTACAATTAATTTTGCATCTTTCGCCCACAAATTAATGAAGAAGTGAAATGGAACACTTTAAGATCACCATCTATCTGCTTTTTCCCAAATATGTTGAGGTCGGCTTCCAGTAACCGATGCAGCTGAATACCAGTATTTTACATGGAGCGAATCCATAATTCAGTTACTGGATATGGCTTCTTACGACCAGTAACGACTGTCAAAGATCTATGAATGAAAGCCGAGACCAACCGCTTAACGTGCTTTCCAGCAAATAACATAAGATGTGGAATGAAATACTTTACAATACACATGTACATATTTTTGGGATGCATGAAGAAGCCTCCTCGTGTAGCGCAGTTTGTTCCGCCAGTTACTCAACTGAACCGAGCGCTCGGCGCATCCTGGACAGTCACACCCAACACCTTATATAACTGGTCAATTCTTCCCTTGCGGTAGTAGGGCTAATGCCCGCCTGGTTTGCGGGAGTCCGGCGTCAAGCTGCCTGTTTTGTTTCGTCGATGCGTGGGAGTTCCAGTGCCTTAAGCATCTTCTGGGCACGCTCGTTCCATCATAGACCTCATCCATCGCTTTCCATCAGGCGTGATCGAGGTCGAGAGCGGGCCATTCAGCAATAAAATGTAGGAGGCCTGTGTCTACTGCACAGACACAGGCCTCCTCTCTGTGAGAGGGAGTGAGCCATAATCCGCACCACCGGCCCAGTGCGGGTTGGCAGAGGTCACGTATCATCGAATTTTTGG
Source organism: Eremobia ochroleuca (assembly GCA_949629135.1). Classification (NCBI taxonomy): domain Eukaryota; kingdom Metazoa; phylum Arthropoda; class Insecta; order Lepidoptera; family Noctuidae; genus Eremobia; species Eremobia ochroleuca. Next base: position 2,467,800 of record OX451407.1, read on the forward strand.
TTCTAGGTCAGGCCGGTTTCCTCACGATGTTTTCCTTCACCGTTTTTAATGCACGGTTCCAATTGGTCGTATCTTATTGAGAAGCGCCGGCAAGATACTCCACGGTTACTCCTTTAAAAATAATTTACTTTTACAATGTTTTCAAATTAAACTGCTAATATTATGGGATGACAGTGTGGGCCAGAAGACCAATTCTCGTACGCAATTTCATGTCAGTGACAATCAATGTCAAAAACTTGTCAAAATGTATTTCAATTGACGGTATTTTTGACAGCTTATGATTTGCGGCTGACATTAGAATGCGACCGTTCTTAAAAATACGGGAATTGCCCCTCTAAAGTACTTAACAAAATAGAAAATACTACATACACATACAATAACAACAATGAACAATAACAGTCCCTATTATAAGTGCCTTTGGTGATGGAATAAAAACCTACTTTAATCCCACTCAATTTATTCAAACTAACAAATAAATCAGAAAGCCATTATGCCCCTTTCAATAGCAGATCGGAAAAGCAATGAAACAGGCAAAGGAAATAATTTCAATATATACATTATAAAGGCTGTAACAATATATTACGCACAGGTGAAACGCATAAAAATCGGTCGCGTACCTTACCTTAATATGGGGTGACCATGTTTATCGATTTAATTTTTAGGACAAGAAATAAAAAGAAAAATTATAAGAAAGAAAGATTATATTGTTTAGGTATATGTATGTATCTATGTATTAGTATTCATTCTTAAAATTTTATAGTTATTTTCAAGCTTTCTATCCTTTATGTTGCATCTGTCAAGTTTTCGCTCTGCATCATCCTAAGGTTGACGGGTAGAATATGCCTCAGCCATTAAGTCCGCCTTTGTAAAGTATTTTTTTACCTGTGCATGAAGTTTTAATATATAATATATCTATCTCATCGTCGTCTGCCTAGCCTTTTCCCAACTATGTTCGGGTCAGCTTCCAGTCTAACAGGATACAGCTGAATACCAGGGGCGTTCCTTTCATTAAAGCCGAAAAGCCCGGCTTTCAGTCAAACGTGAGCCTAACAATAAAAAATTAATAAAAATAAAACTACACAAGTAAACTTGTAAATTAACCAACTCAATCATGTCGCAAGAATTGATAAGAATAATAAAAACTGCGCGCCCCGGCCGGCGGCCGCCTGCTATACGTTCGATGCAAGGTTGCCAGGTTTACATACTCGAAGAATAATATTTAAATCCCGCACAGTTTTCATCACGCGCACCGTTGCCAAACCTCTCCAATACCGCTATTGCGAGAACGCAACAATAAACATCGTCCCGTCTCGCTCGCACCAGCTGGCTTCTTATGAGGCTTCTGGACCTCTCACTATTTGTATACAAATTGTTCACGTTGTTGATTACATCAGTATGTACTTATTTTCCAAATTGTACTGATTTTTAAGCCTGGCTTCTGATTTTTTATGAATGGAACGTATAGCGAAGCGTGTGTGTGTAAATAGTATGAATGAGCGCGTCGCTGTGCAAAACTCGATCTATGGAATGGAATGATACAATTTCAAATTAGTTCAAGTTCGTTTCGAGCGGTTACTGGTGCATTTTTTGCTTGGACATTTTCTGTGAAATGAAGTGTTGTGATTAGTTTTGCGGTGATTATCTTTGTTTTGAAGTGATTAAAAAGTTTCTTGACATTAAAATGAATTCGGAAACGCTTGCAAATGTGCCTTGTGATGGATTAAAGTATGTGCAATCTTTATTCGGAAAGGTAAATAATAAAAATACTTTCAAGTTTTACAGACGAATATAATCTCATTACTTCACCTAAACCTACTTTTTGAGTACCTATTTCTCAGAAATCTAAATTACGTAATAGGCATTTTAGTCGAAAATTGCCTTCAGGGTGCCTTTCCGGAACTTTTAAAGATAGCTCATTTAATTGTGACCATTCCTGCGACAAGTTGTTTCGCGGAACGTGTTAAATAAGTATTCACACATATTTAATTAAGAAATAAGTACTCAAGAACAAGAACGGCTTTCCGAATTATCGAAAATTGCAATAGAAAAACAGCTGTTGGTAGAAATTAAAACGTTCACCAAATTTTGACGCCGGCTGATTACGCCGTTTTGAGTTAGAATATATAATTTTTATATTTTGTAAAGGCCGCTTAATTAATTGTAAAAATTAAAGCAGGCGCCAGGATCATGTTCTCTAAATGAATTGACAAAAAACGGCTTTTATCAAAGCTACTGAAGGTAAAGTAAATCTGTCTAGTAATTTTTACCATGCCTTCCGTGTGCGTGTGTGTGGTGTTTGTCATCTGTCTGTGATAAAGAAACGAAAATTGAAGAGTTATGGCTGTTCACATTGTGAGTAATTATAATTATAAATATTATCAACATCGTAAACAATGTGTAGTTAGAAATCAATCAATAACTTGTACGCCATCTAGTGGCCAGATTGTAATATTTTGCCTATAGCGACTGTTGCGAGCGAGTGAAATATGAACTAACTCTGAGCTCTGTTGTGCCAATAATGTTAATAGATGGCTCTTATACGTCTTATCATATTTTACACGAAACTGATAATATGAAAATGAAAAAGTTGCGATTTTGTAAAGGATTACCAATACTTTGAGTATATAATTTATAATATAAGAAAAAAATAGTGCTATTAAAAAACATTTCATTTTAATTGCTAATAGCAAAAACTTACAATTATGAAATAAGAATATTAGTAAGAACTAAAACGAATCAGTCGGTAGGCACAACTTGTGACAGGCGATACGGTAGGTAGGTACTTAGTTTTTTTTTTTAAGTATGTTGGCTTGCCCTAAGTTTAACCACTAGGCACGCCACTGCTGAATACCAGTATTTTATTATAATATATCTATCTATACTAATGATAAAGCTGAATAGTTTGTTTGTGTGACTGCGCTAATCTCTGGATCTTCCAGTCGGATTTCAAAATCTTTTCGCATTTAATAGCCCAATTCATGAGGAAGGCTATAGGCTACCCAACATCGCACTAGGACCTTTAGGAGCCGGAAAAAAGTCAGAAAGAAGACTACGCGACAACGCAGTAACATTGAGTAAAAATGATGACTCGCTAACAACTTTCATTTTTGTGCTCGGTAACTCGCAATGAAACGCATGCCAAACATTTTGCATATGGGAGAGTGCAACAGTACAAGAGTTAAGCGTATCTAACACGTAAAACTTGTTTTCGTAAAAAAAACTCAAAGTTGGAACTTAAACCCGTATCAAGAACGTTCGTTCGTATGGTTCATAGTACAAAAACGTAATCACAAAAACCGGAACAAACAGTGGCTCTCAGTTTGGTTAAGCGTGTTTAAGGTTCGTAGCATGGAGCGTTCTGTAATTTTGCCTGGAATGCCATGGGAAGAAGCGCGAGTTTAAGTATGTAATCCAACATACACATAATATCTTCTCAGCAGTAAGCTTAAGTAATAAAATAAGCTCCTAAAAGGAATCTAGTCCAGTTTGGAATCTACGAATATGATTTCTAAGATATCTTAAAAAATTTAAATGCTGAGAAACGTCTCGAGAGCGCAATAAACCGTTAGATGGCCTTCCTGACAGTATACAGGCTGTTTGGTAGCAGGACCGTCATAACTTTTTGAGGGATTGGGGATGCCATTTGTTACCACAAAATTGTTTTATTTTTCATTTTTATTATGAACTTTTAAATTGAAATTTTTCTTACCATACAAAATTTTTCTTTACAACTTTGGAAGCACCCAAGTCATTTTCTGGAACCAATAAAATTGTACTTGGTTGTGAACACCAAAAAATATTGCGCTCTATTACAACCACAAACAAAAAAATTGTGACGATATTTCGAGTGATTAAAAAGAAACATTTATTATCTCAATTAACTACCGTGACACTTAAGATATGTGTGAAAACTAGGATAATATGACACTTCCTATCCCTAAGAAAATTGTGCCGGTCCTTCTATCAAACACCCTGTATAGTGTTGCTTGTCTCGTTATTTGTGAAATATAGGCCAACGTACATCCTGAGATTTTTATTATACTGGTTTGAGGGTCAAGCTGACATTGCTGAGGAAATACGAACGTAAAACTACATCTGGTGACTCTAAAAGCTGACGATAATAATAATAATAAAAATGTACTTTGCAAAAGGCTACAAATTAGAATGTATTCTGCCAATTTAACATGCTGATGACACAGTGCGTCATTACGACATGACATTAACCAAGAGTGGTCAACGAATTTTAGGATTTAGAAACTGTTTGAAGATCTGCCTGTGCCTTTATCTATTTACGTTGGTGGCAGCTCAGGGGTCTCTGACTGCATGTTTACTAGAACTAAAATATTAAATAACACAAAAAAATATGCAAAAAAATAATAAATGCATTATGCTAAAATATATAAACTTAAATACATATAAATTCTCACAGTTAAGAGAAAAGGTAATGCTCTTTTACTCATCATCTGCCTAGCCTTTTCCCACTATGTTGGGGTCGGCTTCCAGTAACTGGGTTGTGGAGGTCAGATAGACAGTCGCTCCATGTAAAATACTGGTACTCAGCTGCATCCGGTTAGACTGGAAGCCGACCCCAACATAGTAGGGAAAAGGCTGGGCAGATGATGAATAGGTTGTTTGTGCTTTCAATTGTTAGCATGGGTATGAAACCAAAATATATATTTTAACTCTGTTATAAATCCAACGCATGGTCACCTTGAACTGACACCGACATTTCTTGGGCAACAGTAATGTTTTACTTTATGATCAGCCTTTATGTCCAGATCGGGAGTATGGATTTATATGGGACGTGGCCACCGGGCAGGCTTAGTGGTACGGTAATACGTGCTCATTATTTGTGTTTGTTTTAATATAGTTTCTTGTTTTGGTAGGGATTTCTGGGTCTGTAAATGGATCTAGGAATTAAATAAATGTGAGGGTTTTTTTGGTACATAATTATTACGTTTGGATGTCGTTTAGGGGGTTACGTGTAGGAATACAAATATACGACAATACAGAAATTTATTAAAGCTCTAGTCAAATTGAGGCGAGTCCCACGCGGAATGCGGTATGAAACTCACTCGCACCGATTGTGTTAACCAACTTTTAATTTTGAGTCCAGCATCTTTTGCGAGATTCACCATGTGATGGCGAATCTCACGCGGGATGACTGCACACAATATACAAAAAAACAACCACATTTTTATACAACTCCGTCGGCCCCCGAACCACGGTATCGCCTCGCATCGCTCTTCGAGTTATTTCTTCGTTCTCGCTTAGAGTACCTTTTTACTTTTTTTCTTTTTGCTTCTTCCTCAAAAATTGGGTTATCAAGTACTAATTCTAGCGCGTACAAACCAACAAACAAACTAACTCTTCAGCTTTATCTAGTAGGTATTTAGACTATAGACAGATAGATATATAGTATATAATATATGTGTAGATATGAATAGTTTGAAAATAGAACTTTGTTATAAAATGTCTCAATATCTCAATAAATGGTTTGTAAGTTATTTTACTCATCAGAGTAAGTTTTCGCAACAGTACCTTTGCCATGTCATAATAAAAAAGTGGTAAAACAATGGTGGTGCACTGGTATGTGGTATTTTTTTTTTTACGAAAGTTGAGTCGCCATTCCTCAACTTCTTTCTATTTGAATTTCTCTCTCTCTACGTAAACTAATCTCAATATTTTTTTTTTTTTTTTTTATTTATTTAATAGGTCAGCCTACAATTGTTTGCACATTTCATTTCTTAAAATTACGCGATATACATTTGTAAGTGCAACAATCACTTACAGGCTAATACCACATGCACTATATATTTAGAGTATACGTTTTACTAAGCATGCATCTAGCAATTTAAAATACACAAAGACTAGAATTAAATTAATTAAAAAATAAAGAATATTACATTGATTGGGAATTGAATGACAAATAAATTAAATTAAACTAAGATTAAATATTTGGTTTACAGTTGATAATAATTTAGAGTTAATAAATTAAATAAATTATCAATTAAAAATTAAATAATGTTAAAAACTATATAAATTAACAAACAAATTTGCAATACAGATTATACCTTAGCTGTGCGAATAGTATTTAATAATTAATTTGCAAAATTTCCCTTTGCTATCGTGGTGTACGTCAATCAGGTCACTACAGCTGTTAAGGATTTTGCACATTCTCGGTATCGGTGAGTTAGCACCTAGGACAGTTCTACGCAGGGGCGGGTGGAACGGAGTGATGGGTTGTCGGGGATAGCGGGTTGGGGCCCGAAACTTGATGAGGCTTAGTAACTGTGGACAGTCTATTTGCTTTCTGAGGAGTTTGTACAGAAACATTGCATCCATAACTTCTCTTCGGGTCGATAGCGAGAGCATCTTGAAAGTTTGCAGACGGGACACATAGGAGGGCAGCTGCTTGCTTTTCCCTTTGGAAAAAGCAAGGTGCCATAGAAATCGTTTCTGGACCCTTTCTAGGAGAAGCTTATGAGTGGCGTAATGAGGTCTCCATACAACGCTACAGTACTCTAGTATGCTCTGTACAAGGCTATTATATAGCAATTTTTTAGTGCTGACCTGTTTGAAACCCTTGGTATTGCGTAGCACAAATCCTAACATTTTGGAGGCTTTTTTAATAGTGTTTTCGATGTGGGGGATAAAAGTAACTTTTTTATCAAATAAGACTCCTAGATCCCTTATAGTCTCTACTTCATGAATTTTATGATTGTCTATAAAGTAGCTCGAATGGGTGGGGTGAACCTTTCTAGAAAATGACAGGTGGCTGCATTTATTGAAGTTCAATTCCATTTGGTTATTCTTGCACCATTCATTTACTCTGTTCAAATCATCCTGCAAAAGCTCAACGTCATTTGATGATTCGATTTTCCTTGCAATCTTTAAATCATCCGCGTACAAAAAACACTCTGAAAATTGAAGGCAGTTAGGAAGATCATTTATAAAAATGATAAATAAAATGGGAGCCAAGTGGGAACCCTGTGGGGCACCGGAAGTCATGGGATAGTTGTTGGTAGAGCGAAAACCATTTACCACTACATAAAATTCACGGTTAGCGAGGTATGATTCCAACCATTTCAGTAAGGGTCCCGTGATACCATATGTAGCCAGTTTTTTTATCAATATGGAATGGGACAGTTTATCAAACGCCTTACTGAAATCGGTGTATATCACATCAAACTGCTTATTTGAGTCAATAGTTTCTATCAAGGACTCTGTAAAAGACATTAAGTTTGTGGCAGTAGACCTTGACGCTACAAAACCATGCTGGTGATTGCTAAGATAAAGCCTGAAATGGTGTTGGATATGGGGACAGATCATTGACTCGAATACCTTGGCGAAAGTGGAAAGAATGGCAATGGGCCGATAGTTGCAGATGGTCTCTTTTTTGTCCGACTTGTGTACCGGAACGATTTTGGCTTTTTTCCACTCGGATGGAAAAGATCCGGTGGCTAGTGACATTTTATATATATTTAGTAGCGGGGAGACCAGTACCTGCGCACAGGTAGAAATAAACAACGGTGGGATTCCGTCAGGTCCAGCTCCTTTTCCGATGTTCAAAGATTGCAGTTTTCTGAGTAAAGTATCCATGTCCAAGTCTGGAGTTGTAAGGCACTGGCTATTAGTTTCCAGCGAATTAAGATAGCTTGAGTTATTCTTAGGTTCTGTGTTATTTTTAGGGGAGTAAACCGATGAGAAATAATTACCAAAAAGGTCACAAACAGTTGAGCCATTAGACGTTGTAGTCTGTCCGTCAGTCATTGTCAGTGGATAGACACTAGATCCTCCGCGCTTAGCCTTAACGTGTGTCCAGAATAGTTTGGGATTATCTTTGATTCCTGATTCTAGGTTGTTCATATAAAAGCTGTATAAATTTTTAGATAAATTTTGACAACGTTTTGCAATTAATTTGAGTTCTATTTCATCTCGCGGATTCTTGTAAATCTTGAACCGCAGTCTTAGCTTATTTTTTTCTTTGAGAGTTTTTATTATGGTTTTATCAAACCATGGGGGGTAGCGACTGGGTAGTGGCTTACAGTTTGGAACAAATTTATTTATAGCCGTGTTTAAGATATCATAGAACACACTTACCTTGCCATCCACATCATTTTGGCTTGCAAATAGTTGATCCCAGTCTTGTTCGTTTAAATAGGATTTAATCTTTCCATAATCAGCTTTGTGAAAGTTTTTCCTCGAGTTATGTTGATTGTATGGCAGACCATTTTCCTTAAGCAACGAAAGAGTAAGATCAAGTGGTGGATGGAGTTTGTCAACTGTACTCAAAGAGACAGTGGCTTCACTCACTGTGCAAGAAGGCACTGTAGATAAGACTAGGTCCAAAACGCGCGCAGAACTGTTCCTAATAAGATTGTGCTGTGTTAGCTTGCTAACCTCCAAAAACTCTAACAGTCTTAAGGATGTGATGGGAAGCGAACTGTTAATTGCCCTCGGGGTCCAGTTTATTGTGCCCAAGTTAAAGTCCCCTGCTATACAGATTGGGATGTCAGTTGTTTCGAACACATTATTACAGTGATCGATGAAATGTTCAATTGTTGATAAACATACTGGTGGAGGAAGGTAGACTGCACAGAGAGCTAGTTGTCGCGTAGTTGAAATATCGATAGTAACCCAGAGATCTTCACATAAACTTTGCCACCTGTCAATACGTTTCGAGTTGATTTTTGTTGAAACGGCTATCAAAACTCCCCCTCCGTCTTTATTGGGGTGAAAGCCAGTTGTTTCCCTATCTCTTCTATAAACAACGTATCTATTATCAAAGAGCTCACTGCTGACTATACCACTATTTAGCCAAGTTTCGGTCAATATTAGAACATCATAATCTTCACAGCCGAGGTTATAGTAAAAAGTGTTTGTTTTCGTTCTTAAACCTCTACAGTTTTGGTAATAGATCAGTGAATCAGAGTTCAATGCAATATACTGCTTTAATTTGAATTCCAATTAGTATCGAACGTCAGGTAGGATATCGTACCTGTGTTTTGATTTCAAAATTGCATCTGAGCATTATTTACGTCTATGTCACGAGGGGCTCTTGGCTAAACAATAACAACCGCACGGATCGATCGGCAAGGTTAAGCAACGCTTGCCGAGGTCAGTCCGTGGATACTTGACCATGCATTATTAACGAGAGCCCACCGTGTCTCGGATAGCACGTTAATACACCTACCATATTTTGTCTCTGCATCACCCTAAGGTTGACTGGTAGAAAATGCCGCTTTTGTACAGTACTTTTTTTACTTGTGCATAAAGTTTTAATAAAAATAAAATAAAATACTTTAGTCCTGGCACTCTCGGTTGTCATTTGTAGATCTTTGACTGTAGTTACGGGTACTCAGAAGCCCAAAATGTCTGACAACCTGTCTTACCAAGGAGTTTCATGTTACCCAGTAACTGGGTTGTGGAGCTCAGATAGGCAGTCGCTCCATGGGATTCAGCTGCATCCGGATAGACTGGAAGAAGACCCCAACATCGTTGGAAAAAAGTTAGGCAGCTTGATTTGATTCACGACTAGCTTCGGTCCAGTCACGACTATTTCCGTACTAGTGATAACTAATTTCAGACTAGTGACGGTTGTTGTGACTAGTCACGAATAACTTCGGTTATACAGCGTTTGAGACTTAATTTTCGCTAAAATGTAAGTTATGTGCGTGACGAGAATATTATACATAGCGTGTCCTGCGCTAGAAACTAATTTGACGTTAACGTAAAGCTTACATAGCTCCAAAACATAGGTAGTTCTAACTTCCGACACATCAAATTACAAACCGCTAGTTCGTTACTTCAGATGGTGTGTTTCGGTGCAGGCTCATACAAAAATAAATAAATTATAAATATACGGGGTGACCAAAAAGTCGTGGATCAAACGAAATAGGGAGATAAAGGACCTAATTTTTCTCCCTATTTCATTTGATCCACGATTTTTTGTTGGAAATGACCTCATTTCGAACAAAAAATCTTTCTACAGCATACTGTAGAAAGATTTAACAATTACAATTACTGTAGAACAATTTAATTATGGCCATAGCCATAGTTAAATTGTTTCACATTGTGCTAAATAATGTGTGTGAGAAATAATTTTTGGTAACGTTTCAAAATTTTTGGAAAAAAAAAATTGCTCTTGAAATTTTCTACCCAGAGCCGCAATAGAACTTTTGTAGTGCTAATACATTATCTAGCAATAATACAACACCGTTTGTTTTATTGTTTTTTTTTAATGAGTCTAATTGTAAAAGAACTCGGTATTTTATTTAAAGAAAATCAAAATATTCATAACTTTTATGGCCATGCCGTAGAAAGATTTTTTGTTGGACCTCCTTTATCTCCCTATTTCGTTTGATCCACGACTTTTTGCCCACCCTGTATAAATTAAAATGGCCGTCTCTTTGGTCTAGTGGTCGAAAGAGCTAGCCCAAGCTCTCATGCTCAACAGTAGCAGCGTGGGATCGATAGCTTGGGCAGAGTGGTTTTGGGTTTTTCTATCAGGAATTTGTTATTAACGGCCTCGAGTCTGGATTTGTGCCCGAGACGTGTAATATTACATGCAATAGGGGGGTTGCCATTTACCGGACACAAACAACTAATAATAAGTGCTAATGTGACGCAAACATTATGTTAATAAAAAATAACAGAAGACAATACTATAACACATTTCTTGGAATAATCTTATTAGCTTCACAAACGAGGTTATTGAATCTGCTTCTTTTCCAAAACATGTGGTCATGTCAATGTGGTTGTAATGTGTCATGACAATTCCAATGACTGGTACCTGTAGCTGTCATTGGGAGTTTTAGCAGGTCTTAGACATGGTGACCAGCCGTGCGATTCTGTAACCATTTCACCGTGAAAACTTGGGTGAAGTGAGAGTGGAGTGCGTCGTCAATAGTGTCAATCCCTAGCATCAGCATGACTCACAGCTCACTCTAAGCTCACTTGTACTTAGTTATCACGGTGGGATGTTTCCAGAATCGACCAGTTGATGTTATTTTTTTAAATGTTTCACAGCCAATAAAATTCGTCCTCACAGTTCATCTCCAAGAAGCTCGAAAATTGTAAAAAAAAAAACGACGGGTTGCACTCCGGGTGTGCCGGCAGAAGTGAAAACTTAAATATTAACGTTGTGCATTTTTTATATTTCGGAATGGTTAGGGAATCATTTTGCACGAATTGCTTTAATTATCAGTATAAAAGTACTATCATTTATGTCGTAGAATACAATATTTATTTATTGCGCTATCTTGCACAAACATGACAATTTATATTACATTAAAAAGTTTATCTCTCAGAAAAATCAACTTCCATCCATAATTTCGACGACTTTTTCACCATCATTATTACCAGAACCATTATTTTATTATTTTTTTAATTTTTTCACGTCCACCGGAGGTGTGCCATATGTTCCACCAGTTATCTGTAGTTCCCAAATTGCAGATTTATTGTCGAGAGATGTACCTTCAAGTCTATCAATACATTCTAACTACAATTCTAATTAATTCATTCATTTAAGTTAAGTTTGTTTCTGTAACATAAACACACACGAACATTCGCGCAAGCACCCTGCCCCACCTAAACTAAACAACAGGCGCAGGCATCATACATTTTCGCCGCGCCGTAGAAAGAGAGGGGGATACTTCCTCGCCTACGCCGCGCCGCCGGCTGTCTACTCACCATCCGTCTTACGAATTTTCGATCAGGGTCACGTGTCCTGACGCGAGTTTTACATTTTTTACCCGTTACAAAAAAAGTGTACAACGCCGCTAAAGAAGCCACTAAGCCACTTCAAAAAAATACCAGCCAATTATGGTCCCACTGAAGGGCAAACGCCTCTTCTCATACAGAAAAGGCATACGCACTAATTCTCTCGTTTATTCAAGACGGATTCGAGATTTCAGACTTACATTTATTATAAGTCCAGGCTTCCGCACGATGTTTTCCTTCGCCGAAGTCAGCGTCGAGTACAACATAAACATAGAAAATTCCTACAAATTGAAAAAGTCGGATTGTTACTTGCCTGGATTTGCCGGATTTGAACCCACAACCTTGTGCATGAGTTCCAAGGCCTATTGGGCTATCAAGACATTGAAAAAGCTATGCTTTATTATTCGAGCTTTTACATAAATTATTTTGTATGGAACCAACAACGAATTTCCCCTTTAACTCAGCTTACTAAGCTGTACTCATTTAGGTACGTACTGCACTAATCAGCACAAATTGCACCCAGGTGTCTGCGCTGCTAAAAGCTGAACTTATTACAACTTATGTTTAGTAAAGGATCGTTCCTCGTCGGAGTTGGAACGAAGAGCTTATTGCACCTTGCTTATATGCGGCGAGCAAGCTGCAGTGCAATTTTGGTATGTCACCACTGCTCTGAAAAAGGTGAAGGAAAACATCGTGAGGAAACTGGTATCCTAGACTAGAACCAGAAAAATGCTGAGAAATGTGACGTCTACGAACATGTACTGGTGCGACTCGAGTGGTGGAACATGCCAGTCTGCTGCATAGGACAATCTAGACTTCTAGAGTCTAGACAAAACCCAAGTGATTGCTAATTTATTTTACAAATTTATTATTTTTATTACATAGATTACTTTAACTCACACACTGACTTATCACTTGTTATTTTTTTATGAAAATCGTGTACAACGTTTGTAAATAAATATATGAGCATTGTATACTTCTGTATCATATAATTAATTTATTAGTCATGGCTTCATTTTTAATTCTTTTAAATCTATTCTGTTATAGTAAGTTCCACACGCACGCACACACACATATGCACACGCAAAGACACACGCATGCACGCGCAAACACACCCTCACACACACTCATACTGTTTATATCTAAGGTACTGAAAAAATTGTATACTGCTATTGAAGAGCGGAGTCTCCTAGCACCGGTATTACTTGCGGCTCCAATCACCAACTAATGTAAAACTTGTTGGTTCAGAAATAAATTTGATTTGATTTGATTTTAATTTCATTCTAGGTGCATCGTCTTCACATATGATTATATAATTTATGTGTACAAAACAATCTAAAACATAAAAAAAGTAACGGTGGAGTTTCTAGCCCATTCTTCTTCATACGACCTTTACTAGGACTACTTTTTGGAAGGGGCGACTAGAATCAATTGTATTTTATTATAAATTTTGACGTTCAATCAAAAGTGTCTGTTATGTGCCTATTTAAAATATTATAGTTAAATGCTTTATTATTTCTTTATTTAAACTTTTCGCACAAAAGGTACAAAGACGGACTTAATGCCTTAGGCATTCTCTACCAGTCAACCAAGGGTGGTGAAGAGATTAGATGGCAGGTGCTTTGGTTGACACGACGACATAAAAAATAAAAAAAAACTAGACAAATACATAAATAGGTTATAAACACATACATACATTTTGCATTTCGGCGCACCCTCTCACAAAATCCCAGCAGTGGGAATATTAGTGGCTAATTTTGTTAAGAACAGCTCATGTCGTGGTTGAATGATGAGACAGTTAGAAAGATCTAGTATTTATTTCGATTAGACTATAAACTTTCACGAATCAAGTCTTAGAATCCACCTCGTAAATGAGGTAAATAAACTAACAATTTTAATGAACTCTGATTCAAACTAAGAGCATGCATAAAGCATAATGAGTTCATTAATTTAATGGAAACTTTAACAGAAGTAAATAGAAATGGAACGAGTTGACGACTGCACCGTGGGTCAAACTTTGTCTCAACGACGTGAATTAGTGTATTAACAGGGTGTATATAAATACGTGATGTTGCGTTAGAATGTGGTCTGCTACTGATATAGAATGAAATTGAACAAGATTTTCTCCAATTAAGACTAGCTACTGCCCGAGACTTCGTTCGCGTGACATTATAGATAGGTACCTTTTGAATTTCTTTCTTTTTCTAAAATAAAAGCCTCAGTTACTCCTTGTAACTGAAGTTTATTTTATTTTTTATTATATAACATAGCTATCTGCCAGTGAAAATCTCGTCAAAATCGATCCGACCGTCAAATAATCTGAGGATCGGAATATCGTTTTGCTTAATTTAGGTTAAGTATTAACTAACATTGACATTTTCATGTTCAAATTGATTACAAATACAATTATGACCACTTAAATTGCTTTGACAGTATTTTGTCCGAAAACCATTACATTAAATTAATTAATTGAACTGAACAATTTTCTATTTCATTCACTCATTCAATAATGAGTGATTGAGCCTATTTCAGTCCTTTTACTTACTCATTCACTGACAAACGGGGTGATGTTCATCATTGTGTGATTAATTTTGAAAAAGGAATTCAAATTCTTGATTGAAGTGAATGGGAATTAATATGTATAATTTTTTGGAACCTTTGATATCGTGGTTGGAGAAGGTTGTAAACAAAATGCCAGTGTCCGGTATAATGTCTATTGAATATTAATAATTAACAGTGACGTTTCTTACATAACCTATCCAGCCCGTCGATTCTGGAAAAATCTCACCGTGATAACTAAGGCGAAGTGAGCTTAGAGTGAGCTGTGAGTCGTGCTGATACGAGTACTAGGGATTGACACTATTGGCGACTCAATCCACGCTCACCTTTTTTTTTTTTTTTTTTTTTTTTGTTTCGGAGTGGAAAATCCTCATGGATGTCCGCCGCCCTGGGGCGGGCGGCGGGGTCTGTCAGACTCTTACTGACTAAAAACCACCCCGGTGTTCCCTCTCTCACCTACGCCGGGGGTCGCGGGAACGAACGATACTTCCGCAACCCCCGGCTGGTGCTGGCCCGCTCCTGCGGGCCTCTCCTCGTGTCAGTGGGGGGAGTGAGGTGTTAGACTCCCCCCGCGACGTCTAAGAGGGGCGCGCGTGGAACACTACGCGCCGCCGCCTCGGGTCCAGATGTGTGGGGGGCAACGGACGTCCCCAAGTCCGTCGCCCCTGGACCCATTTATGGGGGCTGGAAGAGGGCGTTGTCCGCCCTCCGCCTACGCCCGGTGCGCCTGCTGCGGGCGGGGTGAGGGGATGAGATCTCCCTCTCCCTTTCCGCAGCCTCCTTCTGCGAGACGACTGTTTCGCAGAAGGAAACCACCGCGTCCCAGGACTCCTCGCTGCCGACCATAGACTCGACCACGGCCGGCAGCGATAGGTCACTGCCTACTCCTGAGATGAGGGCACGGCGTGGCTCCTCCCAAGCGGCACACTCTGCCAGCGTATGCCACGCCGTGTCCTCCCGACAGTCGACGCAGTGGTGACACCGAGCGTCCGGCTCCCTGTTTATGCGACACAGGTACTTCCCGAAGCAACCATGCCCCGAGAGCACCTGCGTCACCCGAAACGACAGGGAGCCGTGCCTCCTCCCGAGCCATTCGTCGAGCACTGGTCGGATCGCCCCGACAATAGCGAGGCCGGCGGTAGGGCGTAAAAGCCTGTCCCGCCATTCCGCCACCAGGACCTCGCGGAGCTGAGACCGACGCAGCTCCCAGTGTCGCTGCATCGGTCGCTCGCCCCGCGCCCTCATTTCCTCGCGCCACCGATACAGCGACGCGAGTACTTTCGCCTCGAGGTCCCAGGGCGGGGATCCGGCCAGTGCACAAGCCAATCCACGCTCACCTCACCCAAGTTTTCACGGTGAGATGGTTACAGAATCGCACGGCAGTTTACTCCTACCGCAAGCTTTGTTAAAGAACTCTCAATTAAATTAAAGTAAAATCGGTTAACGTAAAAACTCAGATGAAATTTTTCATTTACATGCCTGAAATTCAATTAGTAAAAGTACGTAAGTAAGTAGTTGATGAATATCAATACAATTTATTTGTCCTGCATGAAAATAACAGTTCAATTTATGTATTTTACCTTGGACATTGGCTTATGAGCGCGGCTTACTGAAATTGTCAATTTTATTGCACGTAATATATTTGTTGTAAATTCTCCTGTTGTATATAAAATTAAGAGTATACTGGATAGGTACCTACTATTTTGTGTCAGTGTGTCATCATCTGCCGAGCCTTTTCCCAACTATGTTGGGCTTGGCTTCCAGTCTAACCGGATGCAGCTGAATACCAGTATTTTACATGGAGCGACTGCCTATCTAACCTCCACAACCCAGTTACTGGGTAATACGATACCCACCGGTAAGACTGGTTGTCAGACTTTCCGGCTACGGACGACCCGTAACGACTGTCAAAGATCCACGAATGACAGCCGCGACCAATGGCTTAACGTGCTTTCCGAGGCACGGAGGGGTCTTGGTATGTGAAGATGGTCACCCATCCACGGATCAACCGCGGCAAGCGTAGCTTAACCCGATCGATTGACCCGTGCGGCTGTTATTACTTAGCGACAAGCCCCTCATTTTGTGTCAGTGCGTATACAGTCTAAAGTCTAAACGTATCTACTCGAGGTACGTTTAGACTTTTAATACCCTTTGAACGCAGAAACATCACGTTTTTTCCTCTAAGGTGTAAACTGAAACTACGAACTAAATAGCTCCACATATTTATTTTGGTTTCATCTACGTTTTTAGGGTTCCGTACTTCAAAAGAATAAACGGAACCCTCATAAGATCACTTCGTTGTCCTTCTGTCTGTCCGTCTGTCAAGAGCCTTTTTCCCAGGAATGCGAGGAGTTATCAAGTCGAAATTGATATCAAATACTCAAAGTGGCAAACCCTTGAAGCAGTGAAAAAATCATACTTCTAAGTCAACGCAATCAAAAGATAAGGGCGTTTATATTCCGTTTATGCCACATATTTTGACACTCGCAAGGTAATCAAAACCTATAGGGTACTTCCCGTTGAACTAGAATCATAAAATTTGGCAAGAAGCAATGTCATGTAGCAAAAATAAAGGAAAAATTCGAAAACCGTAAATTTTTAGTTACATACCTACCTACAAATTTGTATGGAACCCTCGGTGCGCGAGACCGGCTCACATTTGACCGTGTTTTTCTATCTGCGTTATGTTTAGTGCAAATATATGTTTTTCTTTCTTTTCTTATTAGTTTTGTAAATTTATCCAGTCTTTATCTATCTACGTAAATAGTATAAAACAAAGACGCTTGTCGTGTCTGTCTGTGTGAACCGTTTAGTTCTTCAAAGCTACACAATGGATTTTGATGCAGTTTTTTTGTCCGAGTGCGCGTAACCCGACCCACTACCAATATGTTTTCGTAAAAAAAAAATACGACTAAAATACCACTAAATGAGTATTTCTCAAAATAGTTGTACATTTGTGGAAAAAACATGTCCCAAAAGTTCGAGTCAAAATATTAAAATAAAATGATGAAACTTCTTGCAAGATATTTGCGAAGGGATGAAGAAATATACTCCTGATTAGGATTAGATATCGCAAAGACCGAAAATACTTCATAAAATTGTGTTACGCTTCAAGTTGTCACTATCATGATTTACTTTTCCATACAAAATCTTTTTGTCTCAATGGGTACCAACGACTTTGCCGCTTCAAAAAATACTACTTGACGTATGTCTAACGTTCTAATTTTCTGTAATTAGCACCTTCGTATAATCTAGTTTAAGGTTCAAAGTTGATTGTATCCTGCTTTCTTTAAAATATATTGAGTTTCACGCAATAAACAAAATGTCTCACCTTTTTTACTTTTTAGTCACGTACTCTTTAGTCACGCCATTTCTCAGTAATTTTTTTAATTTCTCAATGAATCTGTAGTATTTTGTACTGGAAACACTAAAAGCGTTCTTATTGGGCGATGGTAAATATCAGCGCCATATATTTTTTCAGTCAAAAACTAGATTCTCTTAGTGCTAAGGTTACTATTTCGTCACAATATTTCATAACAACTTTTTCGTCACGTGTACATCTTTCGTGAGAAATACTCAAATATTGTTAGTACCCACGCTTAAATATGAGACATGGCTCCTCAATCCATACGGTCACTAGTTTTTACCATCAAGGTTTACGGGTATAACACATTAATATTTAACTTAGGTATAGTACAGATGTTTCGATCTTTAGACATGTCACAACTTTAGGTCAGACGCCAGCACATCAAGCTACTACAGTCTGTCAAACTTCGTTAATAGATTTTCAACTTAATCGCTAAAGTACCTATAAGGTTTAAAGTTGATTGGGAAAATTTGACAGTTTCGGATAGCTTGATGTGCTGACGTCTGTACCTAGATTGTACCCGTGCGAGTTGCAAGAAAACAAAATGAATATCATCTACCTACCTATTCTCAACTATGTTGGTGTCAGCTTGCAGTCTAACCAAGATGCAGCTGAATACCAGTATCTTAGATGGAGCAACTGCATATCTGGCTAGCACAACACCTCTTGGCAAGACAGGTTGTCAGAATTTCGGACTTTTGTCTGCCCGTAACGACTGTCAATTGTCTATGAATGATAGCTGGAACCAACTGCTTAACGCACTTTCCGCGGCACGGACGAAACAAAATGAATATTCTATCTATAAGTACTAATACTAATAAGAGAGCTGAAAAGTTTGTTTGGTTTTTTGAATTCTTTATGCATTTGATAACTCAATTTTTGAGGAAGGTTACATGATATTTAACATGAAACTATGACTCTTAGGAGCAGAGTTAAACAAAAAAAAGTCAGAAAGAAGGCTTAGCGTAAACGAAGTAATAGCGCGGGCGAGCGATGGGATGTGACGCGATCGGTCGGGGGCCGAAATTGCACACGAACAAAGTCGCGGGCAGAACCTAGTATACAACGTGTAACGTTAAATGCGCAAAACCTGAAAATAGTTTGATCAGAATAACGAGCAGAATTAATTGAACCACTTTTTAATATAGGTCACATTTTTCAAAAAATCTTCATTAAAAACGTTGCCGTGTCTATTTATTAATAGGCCAAGCAACCTAATGTCAGCGCGGCGCGGCGGCCCGGTGACGACTCCTCCCTCGATAAAGCGTTGTCGTAGACACAAGAAACGATCAGAATGGCCAGTAAAACTAAAACTGCACATAAAACCTTTACAATTGTTTTTATGACTTATTTTCTTCTTTAAAAATCAGTTGGGGTGTCTGAGGTTTTGCGCATTTAACGTTACACGTTGTATGATATTATATCCAAACTAATATTACTCGTATTAATGCAAAAGTAAGTTTATTTGTTTGTTACCTTTTCACGCCTAAACCACTGAACCGATCATTCTGAAATTTTGCATATACGTTGTCAGGTGTACAGAAACGGACATAGAGTACCTTTCATCCCAAAAAATAGTGCTGTTCCTGAGGAAAACAACAAATGTTATGGTGATAATAGATGGCGCCACGCGTCTTTCGAATCATGATAGAGTTATAATAGAAACTTTAGTTTTTTTTTTTTAATTTATACTTAATACATTTTGATAGTCTAGAGTGTTAATTATAATATTATAATAATATAAGTTAATTTATATATTATTATAAAAATATAAATTAATTTAATAATTTAATGCAACTAACTTTTTTTTTGATAATTTGCGAAGTCCACGTGGGCAAAGCAGCGGGCAAAAGCTAGTTATAAAATAAACCGAACTATATTCCCGTCGAAACCAACAAATAAATAAAATTGTACCCAGCGAGTCGTGCCAACGCCCTTGCCAGCAAATAGCTTGAAGTATCAACTCCGAGTTTAATGCGGCTCCACTGGAATTACAGCTAACTATTATAAATGAACTCGCTCTCGACGCGACGGTCGCAGTTTTTTCTAAGATTTTGTATTTTTGTACAGACGCCAGCACATCAAACTACCCGAAACTGTCAGATTTTCCCAATCAACTTTGAACCTTATGCTTTAGTGATAAAGTTGAAAATCTATTAAAGAAATCTGACAGATTGTAGTAGCTTGATGTGCTGGCGTCTGTACAAGTTTGTGGTCGCTCAGAGGTTTATAAGCCTGCCACAGCCGGTCTCTTCCGGAAAATTCTAACCGTAAAAAGGTGAAGTGAGCTGTCATCCCACGTGATGCTAAGGATTGACACAATTGACAGCCCACTTCACTGTTGTTTTCAGAGTGAGTTTTTAGGGTTTCGTAGTCAACAAGG
Organism: Eremobia ochroleuca; assembly: GCA_949629135.1. Taxonomy (NCBI): domain Eukaryota; kingdom Metazoa; phylum Arthropoda; class Insecta; order Lepidoptera; family Noctuidae; genus Eremobia; species Eremobia ochroleuca. Next base: position 2,487,833 of record OX451407.1, read on the forward strand.
AACCCTTATAGTTTCGCCATGTCCGTCTGTCCGTCCGTCCATCCGCAGCTTAGCTTAGAGTCTCTTAGTACTAGAAAGCTTTAATTTTCGCTGACAGACGCAGCGTAAAGACGCACAGTTTGCGCTGACGCTTAGTCTTAATCATACCAGTAAGCGACACCTAAATTAATGCATAAATAAAAATGCGGTGTTGCCATATTAGATATTAAACTGGGCTAAGCACCAAAACTTGAATATTCAATAGCACGTTTTTATTTAGGCATTCATGATTGAAATCGTAAATGAGGGGTCCATGGCTAAATAATAACAGCTGCACAGTTCGATCGATCGGGTTAAGCTACGCTTACCACGGTTGGTCTGTGGATAGGTGACCATCTTTACATACCGAGACCCCTTGCCTCGGAAAACACGTTAAGCTGTTGGTCCCTGCTCTTATTCGTGGACCTTTGACATTCGTTACGGGTAGTCAGAAGCCCGAAATCTGCCAACCAGTCTTACCAATGGGTTTCGTATTACCCAGTAACTGGGTTGTGGAGGTCAGATAGGCAGTCGCTCCATGTAAAATACTGGTCTTCAGATGCATCCGGTTAGACTGGAAGCCGACCCTAACATAGTTGGGAAAAGGCTAGGCAGATGATGATGATTGAAATCCTCATTGGTTTGTTCCATCCTCCCTTTCACATCATAATACTTGTTAGGGACCTAACTAAGGACTTGAATTTAAAGCAATGGACTGTATTTTATAAAGGTATGTAATCCAAATAGGTACAATTTTGATGTTGGTAAACGTATGGAGTGCGCGCGCGTGCCGTCGTCAGAGATCGGTAGTGAAGTGAAGTGCCCGACCGCGCGCGTCCCGCACGTCGCACCTCTCGCCGCCGCCCGCCGCCTTCCGCTGTCCACGATAGCAGCCGCAGATTGCCGGAGGCGCCCGAACATCCTCCCCGGGTTGAAGCATTCAAGTGAGAGGAAGCGGGCAGACGTTGTTGTAAGCCCGCACCACCGTTCCCCTTTTTGTCTTCAGCTCCACTACCCGTGTGGTCCCGTCGCTGCCAGGGAAGACCCTGATGACACGCCCCAGTGGCCATACCAAGGGCGGTTGGCCTTTCTCCTTGATGAGAACCAGTGCTCCCGCTAAAAGTTGGCCTGTTGACGCTGTCCATTTAGTTTTTTGCTGGAGCAGAGAAACATATTCTAATTGAAAACGATTCCAAAAATGTTGTTTAGTATGCTCCACTCTTTGGTAGCGCTCCAGTCGCCCGATGTTGAGATCAGTAACCTGTGGATGCGGAACAGATATTAGTGGTCGCCCAATTATGAAATGTCCAGGAGTAAGAACGGAAAAATCTAGAGGATCAGTGGAAAGAGGGGTAAGAGGACGGGAATTTAAGACGGCCTCTATTTGAGTCAAGCACGTGGCCATCTCTTCGTATGTGAAGTGCGTTAAGCCTAAAAGTCTCTTTAGATGATGTTTCGTAGATTTGACAGCGGCTTCAGCAATGCCGTTGAAGTGGGGGGAGTATGGAGGCGCAAAGGAAAATTTAATGCCTTGTTGAGCAACGTCAGACGCGAGATTCGAGTCTTGTAACAACTTACGTAGCTCATTACAGGTACCTATAAAGTTTGTCCCATTGTCGGACAAGATGCTTTCGGGTTTGCCACGACGAGCCACGAAACGGTTCAAAGCAGCCATGTAGGCTTCCTTCGTCAGGTCTGTAACAAGCTCGATGTGAACAGCCTTAACGGCAAGGCAAACAAAAATACACAGGTACGCCTTTATAAGCCTGCTCCCTCGCCCTTTGCGATCAGCTATCAGCACTGGCCCAGCATAATCCACACTACAATTTAAAAATGGGTTTTCTAAATGTGTCCTTGAAGAGGGCAACTGACCCATTGTAGGTTGCACAGTTTGACACTTGTATTTGAAACATTTAATGCATTTCTTTACAATACATTTGGAAAGATTTCTACCGCCTAGAGGCCAGTACATTTGGCGTATGTTTGCCAAGAGCAGCTGAGGGCCAGCGTGTAAGTAGTCGAGATGATATTTATGAAATATTATTTTAGTTATATGGTGCTTACCACATAATAATACGGGGTGCTTGACATTATAATCATAAGGTGAGTTGTCAAGTCTCCCTCCTACGCGTATGAGACCATTCGAATCTGTAAAAGGACTCAAAGAAATAAGCCTATTTTTTGTTGGTAAAGACTTTCCTGATTGCAGCAAATTATACTCATTAGGAAACATATCCATTTGAGCGTGCCGTAAAATAAACTTTGTAGAATTTGTAAGTTCTTCACAGGAAAGGGGACCAAGGAATTTATTATGTTTATGTTTTAAATTGTAAATAAATCTTAGTATATAAGCGACGACTCTCTGTAAGTGATTATAATTGGAATATTTGTGAATAAGTGATGTAATGAATAAATGATCATTATTATGATGTGACAAATGATTTGAAGTTAAATTATTGTGTGATTGTTGATGGGATGAGTGATCAGTAAAATGTGATGATACAACTTCAGGTAGATCTTGTTTCAAGTTTTCATTGGGCATTTTTGGCCAATATATTTCATCGTTCAACAAAAACTGAGGACCTGACCACCATAAGGAACACTCGCTGATAAGGTCAGCCTTCAGCCCGCGAGAAACAAGATCCGCCGGATTTTCCTTCGACGGCACGTAGCTCCACGTGTGCCCCATAGTGCATTCTTGTATTTCATTAATGCGATTACGGACAAAAGGTTTTAATAAATTAGGTGTCATGGAAAGCCAATTTAACACTATTGTCGAATCGCACCAAAAGTAACATTTACTAACTGGTTTGGTGAAGGAATTCAGTACATTAACACACAGTCTTGCTCCTAATAAAGCCCCACATAATTCAAGTCTAGGGATGGTTGTTGGCTTGATTGGTGCAACACGATTTTTAGAGACCAACAGCTGTACTTTTACTAACCCATCCTTAGTACTAGACTTTATATAAATACATGCACCATAGGCCTTTTCGGATGCATCTGTAAACACATGAATCTCATTTATAGTTGAATTGTCACATGAAATCCACCGGGGTATTTTGAGGGTGTTTAAACATGGTAGACTATTCACGAACATTAACCAAGAGGTATGTATATTGTCTGGTACTTGCTCGTCCCAGTCACACTTAGCCGTCCATAGACTTTGCATGATAATTTTAGCCTCGATGATGCAAGGACCTACCAGACCTAATGGGTCAAATATTTGACTGATCACAGATAAAATGTGACGCTTTGTGATTGGTTTGCAGGTATCGACCGATATTGAAAACTCGAGAGAATCAGATTTACATAGCCAATATAGGCCTAACGTTTTAGATGACACGTTTCTATCCTCAGACAAGTTCAACCTACCAGAATGCCCTGAAACACCGGCTACTTCTGTTAAAATATCTAAACTATTAGATTGCCACTTTCTCAAATGAAAGTTAGCTGACGCTAAAATGGATGCAACTTCTTTAGCCATTTGGACTACATTAGAAATCGAGTCACCACCACTCAGATAATCGTCGACGTAAAAATCTCGTTCGATGGACGATTTTATAATGTCATTAGAGGCGCTTGTTGCTAGACTGACTAAGCACTTAGTAGCTAAGAAAGGGGCGGAAGCTGTACCATAAGTAACAGTATTAAGACTGTACGTTTGAAGTGGTAGCTTAGGGTCAGCACGAAAAATTATTTGCTGTAAGCTACGTTGAGTTGGTGTTACCTGAATGGCCCTATACATCTTCTCTATATCACCAGAAATAACAAACTTGTGCTGACGGAAACGCAGCAATATGGAAAAAAGATCATCTTGGACAGTGGGCCCCACCATTTGGATGTCATTAAACGACACTCCAGAAGTAGTCGCTGCTGATGCATCGAAGACTACCCTGAGCTTGGTTGTGGTACTGGATTCTCTGATGACTCCATGATGTGGCAAAAAATACTCATGGTTGCTACCTGAATGAGGTTTCTTTGCAGAGTTATTCACAGTCATGTGCCCTAAGCTCACGTACTCCTCGATGAATGCAACATACCTTTCTTTAAAGGCTGGATCACGTTGGAAACGACGTTCCAAAGATAAAAATCGACGTTTAGCCATTTCATAAGACTCGCCTAACTCACTGGGATCATTTTTAAGCGGCATTGTAACTATGAATTGCCCGTTTTGATCACGCACAGTGTATTTAGGCTGTTATTTAAATCGTTCATGGAGACATTACAGAAATGTGAATATATATTTTTGGATGGATGTTTTGGAAGAGCCACAGAGCCTGATACTATCCATCCGAGCCTTGTCTCATGTAACCGGGGCTGATTTTTGCCCAAATTAATAGATGCATTGCCTAGAATATTCCAAAATACTTCAGCACCAACCAATATGTCAATCTCTGACGGAACGTTGAATGACGGATCGGCCAAATTTAAATCTAATGGTATGGGAATGCTACTTATGTCGACTAAAGTAGATGGCAATAATTTGGTAATTGTAGGTAATATGAAACAATTTATATCTGTCTTATAGCTGCCGCTGCACGATTCAATAGTTAGTTTGCAAGACCGTGTACTTAATGTAGTATGACTGTTGATACCTGTCACCGTGGAACTCGTGCTACGTCGAGGAAGTCCTAGCTGATCACATAGTTTCTGCGTAATAAAATTGGCTGTGCTACCATTATCGAGCAGGATCCTGGCGTCGCGCTTGATGCCTCGGTGGTTCACCACTTTCACCAACGCTGTGGACAGTAAAATATGAGAGGTAGTATGTTGCGTCCGAGTGTCACTCGACAAGGAGATCTTTTCTGAGGTGTCGTTGTGTGGAGCGGCACCTTCAGAAACATCAGTGGACAATGCTACACTACTGGGCATAGGATCTTGGAAATGAGAAGACTGTTCTACATGTAAGAGGGTGTTATGTCTACCTTTACAATATTTACAACGAGCTAATCTACATCGTTTTGTTACATGACCACTACGTAAACAGTTAAAACAAACTTTAAATTCTTTAACTTTTAATATACGTTGTTCTACATTTAATTTTCGGAACCCTTCACAAGTGTATAGTAGATGATTTTGATTACATAAGGGACATGTTATTTTAAGTTTTTGATTTGAATTATCTGTTTGATTAGTTGCTATTATTAATGATTCATGTTTGTTTACTACTTGATTATTATGAGTGTTAGTACTATTTTCTATATTAAGTGTGGTTTTGTTATGTTCTAGTGTCTCCAATAAATCAGCTTTTTTACTCATGAAAGAACAAAATTGAGAAAGTGTTGGTTTTGTTGATATGATGTTACGATGAGCTTCCCATTCTCTGCTGGTGATAGGATCTAGTTTAGTTGCCATCATATAAATAATCAACGTATCCCAACTGTCCGTGGGCTCGTTCATTGCATTAAGGGCTCTGATATTTTTATTAATTAAATCAATTAAACGACGCAAAGAAGCGGATGATTCTTGTGCAATACAGTCTACATTAAACAAGGCCTTAACATGAGTATCTACTAAAAGCCTACTATTATCAAAGCGGTCGCATAGTAACTTCCACGCCATTTGATAATTATCACCTTTAAAATCAATGTTTTTTATTATTTCCAAAGCATCGCGTTCAAGCGACGCACGGAGGTAGTGGAACTTACTAATGGCATCTATGCAACTACTATTATGGATTAGTGACAAATATGTATCTCTATACTCAAGCCAGTACTGATAACCACCATCAAATTTAGGCAAATCAATTTTAGGTAAGCGTATAAAGTTACGTTGCTGGAACGATTCACCTGAGTGTTTGTTCACCGAGCCTGTTACAGACCCGCCATCATCGCTCTCGTTACTGGCCAGTAGGCCATGCGCCTGCGCTGCGAGTGCGTGGTAACGGTCCTCAAACTTTGCTCTCTCTGCATACGCCTCGTCAGGATCATCCGAAAGCACCTCGATGTCCACCTGTAAATTGTCGAATTCGTCGTATGTAGCCTCAAATTTTTTAAAACGGCTTTCCAACTCTAAGCGTTGAATGTCGGAAATAGCTTTGCAACTGAGAAGCACATTCATGTAATTGGTGAAATGTGTAAGCTTTGCCTTAATGGCACTTCGTTTTCTTAACAATAAGTCTAAAGAGGCCATAGCGTAATCCAGTAAGAAAAGCAATAGGTAATATTAACACTAATTATGCGTAGCAAAGTTTTGTAACGAAGTTGGCAGTTAAGTTTGAACAACACATAAAAAAAATGTGAATGAATAGTCGCGTGACCTTGATGAATGTCACGGGAGCCAGCGAGCTATAACGGTCACTGACCGCTCAGCTGTTGCAATTATATAGATAGCACACAGCTGATCATGCACCTAATTAACGGTAAATAGCCTGGGGAATTAGCAGTGTACAAGCGTAGGCAGAGCATAAGAGTGAAAGAGATAACGCAATGTTAACACGTATTGACTCAAATATGAACGTGAAAACGGAAAATAATTTGAATTTAACGGAATAAAAACACTTAAAATTTGTTTGAAAAGGATAAAGAAGGGAAAAATTGGAACGAACTCACCCAATACCGAACCTTTATCCACAAGAAACCTGTCCAAAAATTCTTCCAAGCGATGACTCGGCGTAAATCGTAGAATTCAGTCGATGTAATAAGCGCCGGCGTCGTTATCAAGACTTGGTGAAATATAGTATGGTCCAGATCTTGTTCTTCGTGTTCTTCAATCGACTTCGGTAGGAAAAACCGTTGCTCCGGTGACGCAGCGAATTTGAATTTACTAGGAGTCCAAAGTTCACCAACGTCGAGTCGTAATGCCAGTAGCCGACGAAATTGGATCTACCAAAACGCGACTATATGGAGGCTCGAAGGACCATTTGTTAGGGACCTAACTAAGGACTTGAATTTAAAGCAATGGACTGTATTTTATAAAGGTATGTAATCCAAGTAGGTACAATTTTGATGTTGGTAAACGTATGGAGTGCGCGCGCGTGCCGTCGTCAGAGATCGGTAGTGAAGTGAAGTGCCCGACCGCGCGCGTCCCGCACGTCGCACCTCTCGCCGCCGCCCGCCGCCTTCCGCTGTCCACGATAGCAGCCGCAGATTGCCGGAGGCGCCCGAACATACTTAACTCCAAGATTAACTAGAAAGTTCAATCTAACCATAAATAACTAACGACCACAAATTAACCGAGGAAATGAACAAATAAACCACATGACCGAATGAATGAACGAATCAAAAACCGAAGCTGACTGAACAAATCACCGCAAGAGTGAGTGAATGAATCACTCGGTCGGTGGAGTGTAAAAGCTGGAGGAATAAATGTATAAATCGGTTTCTAAAGCAAATGAACCTCGATTTCCGATCGGAAGATCCCTCATCTCGTTTTCAAGAACTAGCGAAGATCGGCTAAGTTTTATGTCTTGCTGTGTTTATAATTTTATGTGTTTATATTCTAATAATTATTATATAAGCCATTTGTAAAAGACTCAACTACTAAGTTACGGTTTCCTAGGAGAACGGTGGCCGCTACATAGTGTCTGCAATTTACCGGTAAATGACGTCACTGATATGTTATCAACGAAAGCAAGTTGGTGTATTGTATATATGGAGGATTAGCTCAATGTTTCTCGAATAAAACTGCTGATTTCTTCTTAATTATTGTATTTAATTTTCCATCTTTTCTTCTAACGTCTTTTCACCCAATTCTCTTCCACCTTACTTCCCTTACTACTTCTAACTTTTTAAACATTCATTCACTATCTCTTTCACTCGTTGCTATTTCGTACATTCATTTCTGTCACTCGTTTATGCTTCACATCTGTCATTCATCTTCACATCTCAATTCACTATCCTGTCATAACGTTCCGTTCCTACATATACAGTGTGTCCGGACATGGACTAGCGATATTCTAAATACTTAAATATAAGCTATTTTAAAGTACAATTACACTATAGGCTTAGGTCCAATATACTTCCCCGCTATGTGGCAGCCATTTTGTTTTTTTTGTTGAAGTATGCTCTATGCGAGTACAAAAAAAATCATATATCTCAAAGTTTTAGTCATACTGAGATAAAAATAGGCTTATTCGAAAGGCAATAATATTGTCTACCGTCTGCACTACAAAGCAATATGTTCACAATTCCATAACTTTTGAAAAAAAATGTGAAAGTCGAAAAAAAAAACAAAAAATTATGCAATTCAACCAATAATTGTTAATTACTACAAAAACAACCCCGAGAGCTTTTTTATTTTTTATACTAGATCGACAGTTTTTGAGCTAAGCTACAATACAACATAAAATTCACAACTGTATGTCTAATACTTTAAGAGTTATTGTTGTATGAACATAGCGTATGCGCAAGCACAAAAGGCCTTTGTCGGAACCCTAAACAGGAAATCATTAAAAAAACATAACATTCATATTGAATTTTATTTAATGTTTTTTCCAATATTTAATGAAGATTAAAATATCTAAAGCAGTTGCTCAAAGTGGCCACCTCCAGCTTGTAGACACACTACGGCTCTCTGTGCCACCTGGGTTGATGAGCGCCTAATTAAATCCAAATCGGATCTAATTTCTTCGGCGGCTGCCATAATTTTTGCGACGAGTTCTTCCCTGGTATTTGGAACTGTAGCGTATACTTTTTGTTTCATATGACCCCACAAAAAATAATCCAAGGGTGTCAAATCGGGTGAGCGAGGCGGCCACGCTACTACACCACCACGACCGATCCACGGCTGTAGATTATTATTTAAATATTCTCTCACTGCTCGAGAAAAATGCGCGGGTGCACCATCGAGCTGGAACCACATACGCCGACGGTATGATAGAGGTAGGTCCATGAGGCTGTCCGCAAACTGTGTCTGTAAGAATTCTAAAAATCTAGCGCCGTTTAATGTAGGTGGCAATTCCAATGGCCCTATCAGCCTATCGTTGATTATGCCGGCCCACACATTTACTGAGAATTCATGTTGAAATGAGCTTGGGCGCACCGCCCTTGGATTTGCGGAGCACCAGAGATGGTCGTTTCTGTGGTTTGTAATCCCAGCTCTTGTAAATTTGGCTTCATCAGTCCACAGTATTCTTTGTAAAAAATTACGGTTCTGTCTCAAATTTCTATTTATCCACGAACAAAACACAGATCTCGCAGCAAAATCTGGTTCGATCACGTCTTGAACCCGTCGAAAATGATAAGGGCGTAACCCTTCTCTTTTCAAAATTCTCCATACATGCCACTTAGACATTCGAAGTTGCACTGAAATCCGTCTAACGCTTAGTCTAGGATCATTGGTTATTAGTCTAAGCACTTCTTCTTCATCTTCGGGCGATACCAAGCGATTGCGTTCATTAACAGCTCTTTGAATACCTCTTTCCGCTAATCTTGAATGCACGTCGATAAAAGTTTGGCGACTCGGTGTAGGCCTGTTAGGGTACCTTCGTCGATATTCTTGTACAGCCAAATTTGCACTTCCATTGCAAAAGCCATACACAAAGTGTATGTCAGCAATATGTTGCGATGAATATTGACGCTGTGCCATACTTTATCACACTTTTAAATACAAAACACTAACGCAGCACGTAAACAGCACGGACGGTAAGTGAAAGTAGCGATAGCGATCACAACGCAGCGCGAGGGACAACTAAACTAACCCAACTAATAATTTGTCCTTAAAACTGATTTTGTTTCAGGTAGTGGACTAATACGTTCTATCTCGCTTACTCACGGTAGTAACGAACAGTATTTCTCGCCTGCTCTCAGATGGAATACAGTGAATGCCATAAATGACACTCTGGCGGTTAACAAAGACGTTTTGTGCTTGCGCATACGCTATGTTCAAACAACAATAACTCTTAAAGTATTAAACATACAGTTGTGAATTTTATGTTGCATTGTAGCGTAGCTCAAAAACTGTCGATCGAGTATAAAAAATAAAAAAGTTCTCGGGGTTGTTTTTGTAGTAATTAACCATTATTGGTTGAATTGCATAATTTTTTGATTTTTTTTTCGACTTTCACATTTTTTTTCAAAAGTTATGGAATTGTGAACACATTGCTTTGTAATGCAGACGGTAGACAATATTATTGCCTTCCGAATAAGCCTATTTTTATCTCAGTATGACTAAAACTTTGAGATATATGATTTTTTTTGTACTCGCATAGAGCATATTTCAACAAAAAAAACAAAATGGCTGCCACATAGCGGGGAAGTGTATTGGACCCAAGCCTATAGTGTAATAGTACTTTAAAATAGCTTATATTTAAGTATTTAGAATATCGCTAGTCCATGTCCGGACACACTGTATAGTATAGAGACCCGTCCGTGTGCCGGGAATCGAATTCGTTATGGGTAGTCAGAAGCCCAACCAATCCAGCCTGACATCAGTCGTCAGACAGTAGCCCACCAGACACCACACCCGTCTGGTCGGATGATCCTCCGTATTGTATGGAGGATGGGTGAACTTTACACGCTGTTCCTCATACCTCTATATCTTTATCTAAACTTTTAATAAAGCTGAAGAATTGTCTGTTTGAACGCGCTAATCTCTGGAACTTACATTCGGATTTAAAAAAAATATTATAGATATGGCCTGGCGAAGACTATAAGCAATTTGACGTCACTTTAGGAGCCGAGCAAAAAGAAAAAAAAGTCAAGAAAAAACGCTAAGCGAGTACAAAGTAAATAGCGCGGGAGATGATACGATGCGACGGGGCGGGTCGAGGGAACAAGAATTTTGATGCGGACGTCGCGGGCTGAAGTAGTGTTTTAATAAATGTAAACTTGAATATGTAGGGTAGTACACGGAAAGAAAAATCTCAGAAAAATTACTGTGCTGTCTCATAATCTGAGTGCATTTGAGTGGTAATGGATAAATTACCATGCCAGCACAGTAAAAATTCTTATGCTGTACAGTAAAATTTATTGGACAAATTGTGAATTTTTCCCAATCTCACTCAAAAAAATTTCTGTAGATGTCACTTGCACTCACTTTACAGTGACGAGCACGGTGATTTTTCTAAGAATTTTCTCTCCGTGTATGATGTCGAAGAATTCAATTAATAATTATGTAGGTTGCATTGTATTTTTGTTTGATATTGATTGAAAGAGAGAAAAGAAAAGAAAGGAAATACGCATAAAAAGAACACAAACACAAAAAATAATGATAACAAGTTGGGGGAAAATATCCGTCACATCCGCGCAAAACGGCCATCGCTCAGCATAATGCTAAAACCATTGCGTAGTTATGGTTATCACACGAGTTTAAAACATCATGAAATTCTGCAATTAGCGTTGCAAGCCGTCACACAAGGGTGACCGGAGGTCTGTGTTCAGCAGTGGACGTCTTTCGACTGAAATGATGATGAATCAAATGATCAGCAAGTTCCACGGTCAGTATCGTTATGTTATATTATCTTAATATATATAGTTATATTGTCTTAATTATAATATACTGTGCTCATGCTACAACTACCGACATTCGTTTGAATTATAGGCGAGGACGCTGGCACCCTAAACACAAGTTAAATCTTACTCTGGGTGCCAGAGTTCCACTAAAACAATCTTTCTCTTAGTTGTAACGCAGCATAGTGTTTAGATAAGTGTTTTTGTACAACTGAAGGTGATAAAAATCTCTTTTTTTTTTTAGTACCAATCATTTAGTTTGTTCATAAAAAATAGCACAAAATACACTTCAACAAGTTAAACTCTTGTTGTAACGGGCTGGTGTCCACCAACTAATTTCAAAGCATAAATTATAATTCGATACAATTTCCTCCCTTACTGAACACCACCAATATTCCAATAAAACCGAACAAAACCGTGTGCAAAACCCACTCCATTAATAAACCTCTAAGCAGCTCCAATGGATCGTGAAACCCCAACATCTACTAAGCACCATCGGATATTAAGACACGTTCCGAAAACCAACCTTATGCTTTTGAGATAGAGTGGAAGTTAAGACAGCGAGAGTCTTTAAAGTCGGGCAGAATTTTCAAGATTCAGGGTATTGATTATATTTCAATTTAATTGTAATTGGTATATCATGTTTGCTTTAAGCTTTGTTGTAATATTTTTATGATTTATTGCTGGGATCCGTTTTCCTTAAAATAAATAGGCGGCTGTAGAACTCTGAATACTAAATAGTAATGACGTGCCTACATTTTTGGCTTTTATTTGAACAACTACAGATTCTATTTCATAAAAATATCACTCTACCAAAAATATTACATGCCGCTTTAATGGCGACATTAATTTAACACACATACATATACGGTTTCGCGTTTTCGTTTTATGGACATATTTTAATTTCATTAAACGTGATTATTCATTTACAATTTACGAAAGCAGCATCTGGGACCAGCCTGTACTTAAAGAACTGCCGGTCGATTCTGGAAAATCTCACCGTGAAATCATAAGTGAAGCGCGCACTTAATAGTGTTAATCCCTACCATTAGGGAATGACAGAGCTCACTTCCCGATCACTTCACCTAAGTTCTCACGGTGAGATTTTTACAGAATAGCACTACTGTAGCGCAGAGATCATTTGCCGGTGTCATGGATCATAGAATCATCAAAGAAATTAAAGTGTGCGAAGAGTAGGCGAACTAAAGAAAAGAGAGAGAGAGAGACCTATATCGACAGGCCTGTTGGTCTAGTGGTCAGTGGCCCTGACTGCTATGCGCAAGGTCGTGGGTTCGATTCCCACCTAGGACAAATGTTTGCGTGATGAGCACGATCATTTGTTCTTTGTCTGGGTGTAATTTATCTATAATATGTATGTATTTAGAAATATATATGTATGTTTATTAGTTGTCTAGTACTCATAGCACAAGGTCTGCTTAGTTTGGGACTAGATGGCGTTGTGTGAAAGTTGGGGAATATTATTATTATTATATTGGCGAGCGGCGCAGGCCGGTAGTTTTCAAATTACGAATTATTTTATGTTGTTATAATTTTTATGATTACTGGCCAGTAGCCCTACTTATATGTTAAATTAATGTCGCCATTGTAGCGGCACGTTGTATAAGCAGGTTCGGTTCAGTTCGTGACTTCTCTGTATGAGAAGAGGCCCTGAAGTTGGACACGAATAGGCTGGTACAAGCAGTCTAAAGTTCGAAATTAATAACTTCACCTACCTATTTGTAATTTACAACCATAAATTCAATAATAAGCTTTCTTTGGGATTCCGCCGCAACGGAGTTGAAATCAAAAGTCATTTATTTGAATAAGGTTAAAAAATAAGGCTAAAGAAAGTGAAGGTGGCTGGAGTAGACTGGATGTGGAAAGCGGAGGTCAGAGTGTTGTGTCTGGAAGAGGCCTATGTCCAGCAGTGGACTGCGATAGGCTGAGTTGATTGATTGAAAAAATTGGTTGTCTGTAAAGTCGGTTTACGGACGATAATTTTACGTGACAACGTCATAGTGCAAAAGAGATAGATGCGTCAAAAGTCGAATGCTTAGGCCAATCGTGCCTCTCTATCGCTTGTTTCGCGCTCTCGTTTGCACGCTCGGCTCAGGCGGAACGTGACAATGAGCCATGCTTTTTCGTGCGTGCAGCCGGCGGTCATCGATTCATAAGGCCCCTAGCCCACGGCGTATTTTAAACGCGCAGACGACGCGTAGATGACGCGCATATACGCGCTTCAAACGAGATTTGAACGCAACCTTGTAACCTAAGCACACGGTGCGATAGTCAAACGTGCGTCTGCTGCGCGTATACGCGCAGATACAGCGATACAGACGCGCTGTAGTCGCTTGTAGCTTCCGCGTTTTGGTCAGAAAGTCCTCGTCAGCGTCAGCGGGTGGTGCGGTGGCGTGAGTGCACGCCCTAACTCTACCCCTCCTCCGACCCCTTGTACACGTTTCAAAGGAGTTTCGAACGCGCTTCACACGCACGTTTGTATCGCATTTTACGCGCGTTTGATTCTATAAAAAACGCAAAAATCGACGTCTACGGCGCAAAAAACGCGTGTTCCTGAAACGCGCGTCGTCTGCGCGTTTGAAATACGCCGTGTACTAGGGGCCTAAGACGTTATCACGTCAAAAATAAGCACTTTTTAAACGTCACAATATTACAGTGGCCTCCAAAAATTTGTTGACATTTTTCAACCCCAGCTGTTATACCACAATATCATTAAAAAAAAAAAAATAATCATCAGGTACTCCGAAGGGATAACTAACTTGATTATTTTATAATGATAAGTCAAAGGTAGTTGAATTAGTCAATAAAAACGTTATAGCGGCTCAAACATGTGGATCACTAGAATTTTAAATCATAATGTGTGTCACAGGTGAAGTGGAAAAATGTCAACTAATTTTTGAAGGCCACTGTACACAAGACAGTCCCCCTAAAACACTCGCCCTTCACTCCCTAGGGCCTTAGCTGTGAAGATGAAATGGCGGAATAAACTCACCAGCAAAAATAAATAAAAGAACAATTTGGTTCCACACACATATAAATATTTACATACATCTATCTATCTAAAACATTTTTCCCCAAGTACTACATCACTACGAGTACGAGGCACTGACACGAGGCTTGGCTGACATCTAGTAATTTGACAGCTGTCACACAAAACAACATGGCGCTGTGTTTTTCCGATGTTATTATTGTCGATGTGAATGTTTCTGCTTTTTGTCGGATTTAGAATGTTATATTGTGACTTCTGTGATCTCTTGTACTGGCCATCGTTTTTTCCTTTTATTTAACCGGTGAGATTCAATAATCATCATCTGCCTTTTCCTATGTTGGGGTCAGCTTCCAGTCTAACCGGATACAGCTGGATACCACTATTTTACATGGAGCGACTGTCTATCTGGCCTCCACAACCTAGTTACTGGTAATACGATACCCCTTGGTAAGGCTGGCTGTCGAACTTTCTGGCTATTGACGACCAGTAACGACTGTCAAAAATCCACAAATGACAGCCAAGACCAACGGCTTAGCGTGCTTTTGGAGGCACGGAGGGTGTCTTGGTGTGTGAAGATGGTCATTCCTACGGGATCGACACTTATGCGGGTGAAACCGCCGGGCGCAGCTAGTTGTTGTATATGTAGGTAATAAAAAAATATAATTAATTAATTCATGGACAGATAACGCACAGCCTAAGCCGCTGGGTCTAGAAACAAGACATTTTACAAAAAAAAAATTCCATAGTTATAAATAACGAAATTGTGCACTAAGGAAAGATTTATAAAAATTTACCCCCCTATGAACATAAATGTTATAATGAAGTTTGTACAGAATTTCGTCATGTCATTTCGGATTTCGCATACGCAAAATCCCATCAGTCACACAGGTTGTAGATTAAATAAATAAATGAACCAAATACAGAGCCCCTGTCTTGCAAGTCGGTTTAAAAATAAACTTTTTCAGTTGATTGAAGACGCGTGCCAGAGCAGTGGCGGTGGTATGAGTTGTAAAACGTATGTCCTGGAACCAAAAATTTGAAGATATGTGACATCTACCAACCCGCACTGGGCCCGCGTGGTGGATTACGGCCCACTACCTCTGGAAGAGAGGAGGCCTGTGTCCCAGCAGTGGGACGATATATGCTGATTATACTGAATGATTTTTTTTTACCGTGTCCAATTTTTTACAGGGTGTTCTACTCATGAATATGAACAACTTTCACTATGGGACCAACTCGGAAATCACGAAAACAAAATCAGCTGTTTAGTAAAAAAGTTCATTATACCTACTTGACCAAAATGTATGAAATAGCAGATTTTTTTTTTTTTTTGTAAACAAATACTTACAGAACCCCGGTCTTGAAAGTCAGTTTAAAAAATAATAACTTTTTGAGTTGACAGAAGACCTTGTAGAAACTGCTAACCAGCTAGAACTTAGTCACTCTAGACTTCAAGACGATTGATTTCACAAATACATTATAGCATATCTACCTCAATTTCAAGGGAACAGAAGCTGATACTTCGAATAAAGTGAAACTAATTGAAAACCAAGAAACTTGATAGGTAGGTAGCTAGGTAAAGTACATAAACAATATAGAAGGCGTAAAGTTTGTAGTAGTTGGAAATAATAGTTCGTGGATTTGTTTGTCTATTGTGAGGTTACCAGTATAGTTGTGGGTTCTTAGTACGAGTCGTCAAAATTCCCTACATTTTAGACGACTCGTACGAACATAAATGTAGGGAACAGCTGATTTTTTTTTTCGCGATTTCGGATTTGGTCCAATAGTAAAAGTTGTTTGTTGTCATGAGTAGAATCATGTGTTTGAGTATCGATCACTAATTACCAGTCACCGTATATATTTTTTTTAAAGTATCCTCCTCCTTTTCCTGTATTATGAGTGTGGTAACCAACACACATTACGCGTATCTACCGATTCGAATAACCAGACAGTTGCGCAATTATCGACAATTCGTATAGGTGAGTATTTCTCAAAATATTATACATTTGTGGAAAAAAACATGTCGCCAAAGTTTGAGTCAAAACATTAAATGAAATGATGAAACTTCTTGCAAGATATTTGCGAAGGGATGAAGAAATATACTCCTGATTAGGATTAGATATCGCAAAGACCGAAAATACTTCATAAAATTGTGTAACACTTCATGTTGTCACTATCATGATTTACTTTTCCATACAAAATCTTTTTGTCTCAATGGGTACCAACGACTTTGCCGCTTCAAAAAATACTACTTGACGTATGTCTAACGCTCTAATTTTCTGTAATTAGCACCTTCGTATAATCTGGTTTAAGGTTCAAAGTTGCTTGTATCCTGCTTTCTTTAAAATATATTACGTTTCACGCAATAAACAAAATGTCTCACCTTTTTTACTTTTTAATCACGTACTCTTTAGTCACGCCATTTCTCAGTCATTTCTTTAATTTCTCAATGAATCTGTAGTATTTTGTACTGGCAAAACTAAAAGCGTTCTTATTGGGCGATGGTAAATGTCAGCGCCATATTTTTTTTCTGTCAAAAACTAGATTCTCTTATTCTCTTTCTCGTTTTTACTGTTTCGATACGAAAGAAAAATATTACTTTTTCGGGGTAAGTACTTCTGAATTATATATCAAGTTTATAAAAATGTATGTTAGGATAATTGTTTAAGCTAATTACATTCTTAAAATTCATTTTGGACCAAAAATCTACTACTTTTATTGATTATGAGTTATAATTCCTTTCACTGTTTCGTTGCTTTTCGTCACGTAACGAAATAGTATGTTATAAAGCTGGGTGTAGACTGGTTTTCTTATTATTTTCAATTTTTTTTTTTACGGGCACATTAAAGAAGTAACAGAGATTGCCTTGGAACTCTCAATAAATGAAGAGATTATGTATTAAGAATGACGTTAACATTGAGGCCGAAGATAATCAGAAGAATGAGATTTTTAATCTAGGAGATACGACTTTAGTACGCTACTACAAAAAAACATGGAAGTATTACGTTGGAGTAATCACCAAGATACATTATGGTGAAAAGATGTAGTCAATTTCAGTTTACAAAAGTAGGGGCAAAAATGTGGATGTAAAATTTCTGGTCCCTAAAACTAAAGATTTGGACTGTGTTCCTGAAGTAAATATGGTTAAAAAAATTGAATTGGTCGAAAAAGAGGGCAGTCTTTCTCTGATGAATATAGAAGATGCAGTTTATTTTTAATTCAGTTTTTTCTGTTAAAACTTTTTCTTTTTCCTGTCTTTTGATTTGAATACTTTATTTTGATTTCAGCTAATAATAAGTGTACCTATAATGAAAAACATATTTTTAATTAATTCCCTTATTCCCTGTACCTTTATTAAAGCACTCAGTGCACACTTAGCTTTAGTTTACTATTTCGTTACTTTGTAAACTATTTCGTTACGATATTTCATAACAACTTTTTCGTTACGTGTACATCTTTCGTGAGAAATACTCAGGTACCGACGCCAGCACATCAAGCTACCCGAAACTGTCAAATTTTCCGGATCAAACTTGAACCTTATGCTTTAGCCATAAAGTTGAAAATCTATTAAAGAAAGAATGTCACCTAAATCTGCCAGAACGAAGTACCAAGGTACACTTAGTGGCATAAAATACACTAGATTACACTGAATAATATTGCATTTATAAATTTTTCTTACGGTTACCCGGGGACGAGAGTAAAATAACTTTTAACATAATAAAAAGCACGCCATTTTGCACCATCATCAGAACAAGCGCAACTATACTACCTTGGTCCATTACCTTACGTATAAAAAAAAAAAACTGTCAAGTTGACAGTTATCTGCTGTCGGCTTCAGCAAGTGTTGTTTTTGTTTCGTTTCGAATATTTTTATATTTTATTGCAATCTGAATTCAATAATAACTCTCATTGTATACCTAGTCGATTTTCGTTAGGCAAAGTTAAGTACTTACCTATTACTTAACATAAGAAATGATGCTTATCTTCCGTCAGGACTGGAACCAAATCGTATGGTAACAAGTCCAGAATGAATAGCCAAGTTTTCGGGATCACAGTATCGTCATGAACCAAATCGTGAGGTGATAAACGGAATACCAGAAAGAATAGCCAAGTTGCATCTGCCTAGCCTTTGCCCAACTATGTTGAGGTTGGCTTCCAGTCTAACCGGATGCAGCTGAATACCAGTATTTTATATGGAGCGACTGCCTATCTGACCTCCACAACCCAGTTACTGGATAATACGATACCCCTTGGTAAGACTGATTGTCACACTTTCGGGCTACTGACGACTCATAACAACTGTCAAAGATCCACGAATGACAGCCGAGACCAACGGCTTAGCGTGCTTTCCGAGGCACGGAGGGGTCTTGGTATGTGAAGATGGTCACCCATCCACGGACCAACCACGGCAAGCGTAGCTTAACCCGATCTATCGACCCGTGCGGCTGTTATTACATAGCCATAAGCCCCTCTCCCTTCTTTCTTCAGAAAGAATAGCCAAGTTATTAAACAAAATAACACAATCGAAAAACAGACGAGTACCTAGGTAACTGAAACGCAGAACGAATGGAATGACATATGAATGACATTTATCTACGAACTAACGTCTACAAAATACCATATATTCCTAATTTTAACCCGAGTGTCAAACAAATGTAACGCAATTGTACAAACATGCAAAGTTGCCACATTATTTAATTGTGTTACAAAAATCCCACACTCCCCCACCCCCTCCCTAGAGGTCAGGTGCCTTTTGAAGGTTCCCCCAGAAAACAAAAAAAAAAAGGTTATTAAAACTTTACATAATTTATTACGTAGTTTTAAGTTATAAATTATTAAGAATAAAAATAAAATAATTTTCGAATTCCTCTATTTTTTTCTCTACGATTTGTTGCACGTGTACCTCGAGGTACAGACGCCAGCACATCAAGCTACCAGAAACTGTCAAATTTTCCCAATCAACATTGAATTATATGCTTTGGCGATAAAGTTTAAAATCTATTAAAGAAATTTGACAGATTGTAGTAGCTTGATGTGCTGGCGTCTGTACATGTTTGGGCAAAGTGGTATGCCTTTGACAGATTGTAGTAGCTTGATGTGCTAGTGTCTGTACATCTTGGTGAATTGCTCGGTGTTGCCGAGACGACATAGCATATATTAGGTCATCCCACTTCCAGTGTCATATTTTTTATTTCCAATATTTATGTATTGCGCAATGGTATGCAATAGTTAATACATGTGTTGTCTTGTACAATCATGTTAGTTTAATTTGGTGTGTTGTATTGTCAAGACGTGCATTGATTTAAAATGGAAGATTTAAAAAAATCTATTAATGTAGTGGAGCAACGTATATTTCTAAAGTTTTGTGCTTTACTCAACTACTCTGGAGGAGTTGCGCACGACTTACTGGTAAAGTGTGTTGGTCGTAACGCCTTAAATAAAAGAACCGTACAGCGATGGCTTGAAATGTACAAACAAGGAAGAACCACAGCTGAAGATGAGCCGCGAGCACCTCGATCATTATCATCGACTAGATTAGAAGCAAGGGACAAAATCAAGGAAGCACTTCGTCAGTCACGTAGGGTCAGTGTCAGTGATCTCTCCACTCAACTTAACATTCCTCATTCCACTATACATAGAGTACTCACGGAGGATTTATGTCTGGTCAATAAAAGTGCAGTGTGGGTGCCCCACACTCTGAACACGGATCAGAAGGAGTTTCGTTATGAAACTGCGCGTAGCCATTTATCGTGGTATCGCCGTAAGAAAAATATACTTAATAGATTCATATGCCTTGATGAAACTTGGGTCGAATTTTATACTCCTCGTCAAAGACATCAGTCACGATGTTAGGTGGAACCGGGCACTTCAGCTGAACATTTACCACGTGCAGAGCTACATGAACGAAAAATACTACTAATAGTAGCTATGGATGTCAGAGGCATTGCTTTTTGGAGAACTTATGATGAAAATACAACTATGACTGGAGAGCGATATAAGTCATTTTTAGAAGAAAATATTCCTATTTGGGCAGACGAACATCATATAACGAGTCCTATAATTTTACATGATAACGCCAGACCGCACAAATCAAAAATAGTTCAGAATTTAATTGAAGATAAAGGATGGATTGAAATTATTCAGCCGCCATATTCCCCGGATATGAATCCTTGTGATTTTAATTGTTTTGGCCATGTGAAGAGGAAATTGTCGGGTACTCGATACAATAGCAAAAAGGAATTAGATATTAAACTAAAGAGCATTATTGATGAATTAAATGAAAGTGGTACCTTAAATGGTGTTCAAGATTTGCCAGCAGTCTGGGAGCGAGTGACTAATAGTGGTGGAGATTATTGATTAGTGTCACAAGGTTATATAGTATAGTAGTCAGTTTTTGTAAAATAATAATAATAAAAAAAATATGACACTGGAAGTGGGATGACCTAATACGTAATGAGCCTACATGTTCGTGTCCTCACGATGTTCTCCTTCGCCGTTTTGGGAGCAGTGGTGATCAAATAATTTACACTAAGTATAGCGTCTGTCTGGGTTCGAACCTACGACCAATACTTTGCAAGTCGCAGCCCTTACCACTGGGCCACCACTGAAAATATTTCTGTCTGAAATCAAATGACTGGTCTAGTAGTTTCAAGACGATATGCTTATCCACAATAGCCAATAAATGTGCAATTAATCGCCCGTAAAAACGCATTGTAAAATCTGCGGGTCACACAAAAACATCCATGGTTCAAGTCAGGTACACACTAAATAAACCTCTAAGCTTCTTTGACGCTACCTCTCGATCAATCTCTCCCATTCATAAATGTATTTTCTTTCTTTCTTTTCCTTCTAAGTCAAAGTCAAAGAATTTATTTCAAATAAGCACATAAAAGGCACTTTTGATCGTCAAAAACAATAAAATAGAATTGATTCTAATCGCCCCTTCCAAAACGTAGTTTTCGTATGGATAAATTAATTATGTGATGGATACATGGTGCTCACGTATTTATAAAAATCTACTTTTACAAACATTGTAAAAGTAGATTTTCATAAAAAAAATAACAGTTAATAAGTCAGTGTGTGACTTAATGTCCTAAAAATATGAACAACCCACAAAAAGGCTACACTGCAAGTATCACAAAACAAGATAGATACTCCTATTTAGAAACCTGGTGCCAGTTGCCAGCAAAACTCCGACCGCTGGCATTTTGAACGATCGTTCTATACCGCCTTATATGAGGCCCGTAGTGGAATGCCTTCAGTGAGGCACATAGACCGAATATATCATTGGGGGATGTAGGTGAGTTGGATGCGGCGTTTTAGGACTGAGAAGTGAAAGAAATAAATACAATATATTAACTTACACAAATCATATTCAGAGAATAAATAAATGAGTAATATAATATAGGTGTAACGTTAAATGCGCAAAACCTGAAAATAGTTTGATCAGAATAACGAGCTGAATTAACTGAACCACTTTTTAATATAGGTCACATTTAAAAAAAAATCTTCATTAAAAACGTTGCCGTGTCTATTTATTAACAGGTCAAGCAAGCCAATGTCAGCGCGGTGCAGCGGCCCGGTGACGACTCCTCCCTCAATAAAGCGTCGTCGCAGACGCAAGAAACGATCAGAATGGCCAGTAAAACTAAAACAGCTCATAAAACCTTTACAATTTTTTTAATTATTTATTTTATCTCTGAAATAGGTCAATCGAATTAAAAATCAGTTGGGGTGTCTGAAGTTTTGCGCATTTAACGTTACACGTTGTATAAAAAAACTCAAAGCATTTATAAAGCAATTACATACATTTTAAAGATGAAGCCCATTCCAAAGCGTAGTAGGTACCTATGGAGAAGAACGGACAAGAAACTCCACGGACACTTATAAATCAAAATAATATGGTTACAAGTATTGGTTACATCATTCATGTTCAAAATTATGCATGTGAGAACGATGCAGTAGTACGATTCTGTAACCACCGCACCGTGAAAACTTGGTGAAGTGAGCGTGGAGTGAGCTGTCAGTGTCATCTCTCCTGATACTAGGGATTGACCAAGAATATATTTACAATTATAATCGAGATTTTAATAATATTTTTTATGCTAATTCTATTAATCATCTATACTAATATTATAAAGAGGAAAGGTTTGATTGTGTGTTTGTATTTAATACGCTCCGAAACTACTGGACCGATTTGAAAAATTGTTTTACCATTAGGAGCCGACATTATCCCTGATGAACATAGGTTGCTTTTTGCCGCGGGAGAATGCTTCATTCTTACGGGAAAACGGGTAATAGGATTTAAACGGCGGGAATTCCAAATTCTACGCAAACGAAGTTGCGGACGGATGCTAGTTATATATAATTTCAAAGTTAGTATTTTAATTGTGAAAACATTACTGTTTTGTGGAATTTTAACCTAGGAAAAAAAAAAGAAAAACATCAATATTTATATTCTTGGTTTCTGTTTTGATATTTTATTTTAAACCCCACAAAATAGTAATGTTTTGACAACTAAAATACTGGTTTTGAAATCATACAAACTGATCAACAGAATTAGCTTCAAATATTATGTATTAAAATCTCGAATATGATT
Source organism: Eremobia ochroleuca (assembly GCA_949629135.1). NCBI lineage: Eukaryota > Metazoa > Arthropoda > Insecta > Lepidoptera > Noctuidae > Eremobia > Eremobia ochroleuca. Next base: position 2,510,850 of record OX451407.1, read on the forward strand.
GTTAATATTTGGTCAATCCCTAGTATCAGTGGGACGAAACTGACAGCTCACTCCACGCCAGTTTTCACGGTGAGATTTTTACAGAATCGACCGGCAGAACGTTAAAAGTGTCCGTAAAATATTAAATTAAATTAAAATAAGTCATGTCAGCAAAGAGATGACCAGTCCCTACTGGCGGCGCCCGTTCACGAACAAAACAAATACTATTGTTAAAAACAGATAGAAAAGACATATGATAAATATTTTATAATAAGGAAAACCGCTCTTCCTCTCTCCTTCTTATTTAAAATTTCATTGTGCCCGACAGGGTCCATAATTGAGTCTATTGATTTACCACTATACTTAGGTACAACGTATTACATTATAGATGCAATAAATATTGGAATAAAGTGAATTGAAGCAGATTTAGATATATATTTTTAAACAGAACTGGTTACTTGAAAATCACTCGTATTATTCCTTTCCTAAATGATTTCTTACGATGCTATTTGGAAACATCAGTGAGTTTGGTGTTCTGAATTATCACTGCTGCTTCTCAGAACCTGATGCTGGTAGGATTCCTACCTGCTACACATTTGAAAGAAAGAAAGAAAGACTATTTCCTCACACACACACAGGAGGACACATGTATATATGTACCTATGTGATCATAATTATTACAGATCCATTATTTTTTCGAGTCAAGCCCGCTAGTTTTATCAGGATATGCTCTCCCTTTAGTTCTCCTCCACAACTCCTGACAGCCAGGTTCTGCGATAGGGTCAAAAGTGTAAAAAGCACCAAACTGGAACAATATTTAAAGGCAATATTTATTTTGCATTTTATAAATGCTCGAGAGCGGGTACTCACGCTCGCAAACATTTTAGCCTTTTTGATGTATTAGCAGTTTCAAGTGGCTGCATATCTGGATAGCGTTAAACTGAAGCTCCTACATCCTTCCCACTACTCGGATTACTTAGTACATCCCACAACTAAGGTTCGCCGCTCACTTGACAAATACACGCTATTATTAAAGTTGCGTCTGTGCGGCGTGCCGTATTGAGCTAAATGTGGGCCAATCTGTTACCGGCACACTGCACGACAGTGTACTGAAGAAGATGCTTCGAAGACTTACTTGGGAGGACCGGGGATTCAGTTTTGGATTAAGTTAAAATTAGTGCCTTAGAAAGAAGAAAGAAATAAAATACTTTTATTTGCTGTTAATACTACGAAGAGAAAGAACACAAATATAAAAAAAATCAAATTGGGTGAAAACATTCGTCACACCCATACAAAACGGCCATCGCTCAGCATAATGCTAAATAAAACCTTATGCGAGAGAGAGCCCCAGGCCTTCTTATAATGAAGAGAGGCAGTTAAACATCTTTTTACTGTCGAATGAGTCTTTTATTTTAGAATTCACTGTAATATCAGCCTATTAAAGTCCAGGTCCTCACGATGTTAGTAATGTTCAAGATAAACTCAAAAAGTACATAATATGAATTAAAAACGTCATAAGTAATATGGTTTTTTTGACAAGCTAAACGAGAATTAATCTGTTTACGTTATACTGAACGCCAGTGTATTGTGGAGATGCTTTAAAGAATTACTTGGGAGGACCGGGGTTAAAGTACTGTCTTATAATGAAGAGAGTCTGTTGAGGAACATGTACTTGTCATTATGAGTCTTCTATAGAAAAAAAATATGTATATTTTTTTTCTTAACTATATTTTATTAATAATAATAATAATAATAATATTCCACAACTTTCACACAACGCCATCTAGTCCCAAACTAAGCAGAGCTTGTGCTATGAGTACTAGACAACTGATAAACATACATATATATTTCTAAATACATACATATTATAGATAAATTACACGCAGACAAAGAACAAATGATCGTGCTCATCACACAAACATTTGTCCTAGGTGGGAATCGAACCCACGACCTTGGGCATAGCAGTCAGGGCCACTGACCACTAGACCAACAGGCCTGTCAAATTTATTCAACTTTTATTGCTTTATTATTTTTATTTTCTTGATCCCCTAGTAGGATTTATAGATGTCCGTTATGTCCTTGGCATCACAAAGGGCCCTGTCACTTGTCAGTGCCTGTTTTTTTTTTAATATGGCAGCATTGTGCTGAGATAGGAACCTTTTTGGCCTCACATACGTCTTTTTTTTGGTTGTTTGTAATGTTATATTTTTTTAGTTTTAAATGCTCTTTACTGTCTATATTTCCTGTGCATGTCCCAAATAAATTTCTTTATATAAATTAAAGTCGTAGAGGGGCTCGTGGCTAAATAATGACAGCCACACGGGTCGATTGAAGGTTAAGCTACGTTTACCGAGGCCGGGCCGTGGACCGGAGACCATCCATTATAAATCGAGACACTTCCGTGTCTCGAAAACCACGTTGAGCCATTGGCCCCGGCTGTCATATGTAGATCTTTGACAGTCGTTGCAGATTCGAAGTGGTTCGGTTTCGTATCACCCAGTAACTGGGTTGCGGAGGTCAGATAGCAAGTAGCTTCATGTAAAATACTGGTATTCAGCTGCATCCGGTTAGACTGGTAGCCAACCCCAACATAATAACATACTGGGAAAAGGCTAGGCAGATGATGCCACACATATCTAACGACCTGTCACTCCCTGTCGGCTAATGTATGAATGCTTAATTTTTATGATAAAACCTAATAGGAATATAAGGTTGTAATTTTGTCTTGGCATAAGACATTTTCTTTGCGTAGAGAAGGAAATAAATAAAGCATTGATAATATTCATCAAAGAAAAAGAGTTCCTGGAAGGACTTGGGGAGGCCTTTCTCCAGCAGTGGAACAGAATAAACTGTACAAAAAAAAAAAAATCTTCAGGACTAGTTGACTGACTCGTCAAATTCAGACAATTAAGTCTAAGTGTGCATACACACGCGCGACACGCATCATCGGCACAGGCAACTGTAGCCGTCTATACGTATCGCTCGTGTATTTGAGTACGGCACTCAAATACACGAGCGGCATGTTGTCTAAGGTTGCCAGCAACACGTGTCGATGGCAGCCGTCAACACTTGTCGACGCGACGGTTGTAGTTCTTTCTGCCGTTAGTTGATGCGTGTCCCTCGTGTGTATGAGCATAAGTATTTATTCTGGCTGTTCTCGGGATATTTTTCTTCAACGGAAGTCTTATAGCTTGGAGCTTGTTCTTTTATTAATTCTTAGTGTCTAAACACACTATGCCGAAGTTACGCGACCGAAGTTCGGCGGCTGATTTTACGTTCCGACGTATTCGGCTGATATGACACACCATAAGTGCCGTGTGTATTTAGTGTCTCGAGCGCTGTCGTGGCGTCGTGTCGTGTTATCTACACAGTTGGACAGACATACGCAAAACAAAGTGATCTTGTAATTACTTTCGAGGTGCGAAACCCGAACTTACGCCCTACCGAAGTTAGGCTGTACGCTATGACGCGACGTAATTTCGGCATAGTGTGTCGTCAGTAATTCAAATAGCATTGCAGACGTAATTGTGCTGAACTTCGGTCGCATCACTTCGGCATAGTGTGTTTAGACACTTAGAGCTTGATAAACGAAGGGCTTGACAACCTTTTGTCGAAAAAAGACAAAAAAACCTGATTAACATACCCTTCTACTGGCTACAAAAGGAAGTGTAATGACCTCAGTAAGTCTATCTATGTACGTCTACATCAAAAACCCCTAAACGGATTCGGGTAAACGACAAGTCGTTAGATTCCATTGTTGAACACAATGTGACAGGATGAGGTCATTAAATACAAAATGGCGGCGACTTCTCGTCCTTTTGTCGTCATTTAAGAGCTGTTAACTTGATAGCCTAATTTATAATACCAGGAATAAATACGTCTTTTGTGTGTTATGAAGTTTGGGAGAGAATTATGTTGTGGGGTTCAATTTCAAGTGACTCGTTCGAAATAAACTTGACTGTTTTTGTTCAAAATATATAATTTGTTTATATGGTGTATACAACGTGTAACGTTAAATGCGCAAAACCTCAGACACCCCAACTGTTTTTTTAAATTCAATTGACCTATTTCAGAGAGAAAATAAGTCATTAAAAAAATTGTAAAGGTTTTATGTGCTGTTTTAGTTTTACTGGCCATTCTGATCGTTTCTTGCGTCTGCGACGACGCTTTACCGAGTGAGGAGTCGTCACCGGGCCGGGGTTTTGCGCATTTAACGTTACACGTTGTATAGTTCCTATTGATAAATCTATTCATCCTAGTTTTCAAACCTTTCAAAGAAATAAAACGTTTACTGATAAGATTGGCTTACACAAGATACGTATAATCAGCACTGCTGGGACACAGGCCTCCTCCTCCTCTCAGTGAGAGGGACTGGGCCGCCCGTAACCTACCACGCGGGCCCATTGCGGGTTGGCGGATGTCACATGTCTTCGAATATTTGGTTCTGGGACATGCCAGCCGTGCGATTCTGTAACCATCTCACCGTGAAAGCTTGGGTGAAGTGAGCGTGGAGTGAGCTGTCATTCGCTAGGGATTAACACTATTAAGTGCTCACTTGACTTACGATTTCACAGTGAGATTTGTACAGAATCGACCGGCAGTTTCCTCACGATGTTTTCCTTCACCGTTTTGATAGCAGTGGTGGTGAAATAAGTGATACATGAGAACCAAAACCAAACCAAAATAAAAATCTTGCATGTTTCAATAAAAATCTTGCATGTTTTAATAAAAATCTTGCATGTTTTAATAAAAATCTTGCATGTTTTAATAAAAATCTTGCATGTTTTAATAAAAATCTTGCATGTTTTAAGTGAGAAATCTTAAGATAATCAAAGTCTAAGCTACATTGAGTACATAGCCCGACGTGCAGTAATGCGCACAATTGAACCAAATGCACAACAATCTGTTGCATTCCGTTCCCCCAATATATAACGCATTCCACTACTATCTGCGCTTTAACCGACTGTGCTGAATTTAGGAGGTATGCGTGCACCAATGTTCAATGTGTTGTCTACTGCAATGTTAGTGCTAAATAGATATTCTGGAGGTTAGAGGACCAAGAACTGTTAGGATATTAGGATTTAACCCTCTATGACTCATAAGCTGGGATTTATTTGATTTTTTGGATTAGAGATGACTACAAAAAAATAAAATACACGTGTTTCTGGGTTTTCATTATTTTTAATTATTTGGGAAAAAAATTACAAAAATTGCAACAATCACTTTTACCAACAAAAACAAAATAAAATGTGAAAGTATTAAAAAATAACGTTACAAAATAAAGTTCAAACACTTACCTCTCCAATTTATCAATATAATACACAAGACACGAGCAGAACAATTTTTTATATATTTTTTAAATCACAGTGAACCGCCACGTTTCGTGCCTAAATACCGACTGTCGTAACACAAATCTCAATTTGTAACAAGAAGCGCCGTCTAGTCGTATTTTTTGGTACTAGTTCATTAGTTCGGAGTGTAGACTACGAGTTACAGTGCGCGATTACGTTATGAAATCAATTATTTTAAATTTCGAGGCGTATGTACGGTATGTTGCCTACAGTCTACACTATGCTGTAGGGTTAAGGTTATTGGGTTTTAGGGTTGCCCGGAGCCTCGTTTTGTGCCCATTGTCAGCCTATGATGTTTCCACTACTGGGACAAAAGGTAACGTCAGAATATTTAGGTTTAAAAAGCTAAATATTCTGACGTTACCTTGTATTTACTTACTGGAAATCTGTAAATTTGCGCACACTCACCAAGACTTTTACACTAAACGAGAAGACATTCAGACAAGATTCACACTCCGATACAAAACACGCCTAAACTTACCAACATCTCGCTTAAAAATGCATTCATATGGCCCACTAGTAATGTCAATAAAAAATTTATAATAAATTACCCGAGCCAATAAGAAATGAAAAAAGGATTGCTGTTTTTACAAACAAATTAAAAAAACTATTACTAAGTAAATGCTATTACAGCATAAATGAATATTTAAATGACAAAGTTATGCAGCTCGAAAAATAATATAAAACAAAAACAATAATGACTTATTTTTATTTATATATATAATTCAATGAATGTTAATAATGAATGTCTAATAGAATGTAACGAATGTTTAATTTAATGTATGAATGATTAATAATATAATGAAATGTATAATATAATGCATATTTAATGAAATTGTATTTAGAATAAGTTAGTATATAAGTCATTTTCATCCTATGTATGTAATAATGTCTTTTGCTGTGCCCAACAGGGTCCACAATTGTTTCCATAAAATTTTCACATACTATCTATTCATGTACATTGTGGAATGCAATAAACAATTGAGTATTGAGTATTGACACAGGCCTCCTCTCTGTTAAAGGGGGTTGATTTTGATCGACCACCCAGGCCTAGTGCGGGTTGGTAGATGTCACATGTCTTTTTGATATTAGCCCTCTATATCACAGTGTAGACTATAGGCAACATACCGTACTCCAATGCTCCAAGTGAGGGAGCACCTTAAGACAGTCCCAAAACGCCCCCCCTTCACCACTTTCTAATGCTTTAACTGGGAAGAAGAAGAGGCCCAACAGACTTCCCAGCAGCACAGCTGTCTGTTCAGTTAAAAGAACATGTAATCAATTGACTTGAAACGAATGAATGGGCTGAAATCGCAGAGACTAAGCGTAGTGATCAATCACTTGGGTACTTTGACTACACTATTTTTCACCTTTTGCTTTTTCTGACATGCAAAGTCTAAATATGTAACGTATCTGTATATGTATAGTAATATTTGGACGACGGCGGAGCGTCTTGGATTATAATTTTTTCATCTCCCTTTAAAATGATTGAGTTGAATGGTGCTGATCCATGCGTCATGTTCGTGACCGGGCGCCATCACTTGAGAAAATAAAATAAGCCGTATATTTAAATAAGCCTTTTTTTTGTTTCTATTTGTCTTACTCTACGTCTTTATGACATCGTTCTCACATGTAATTATTACACGGAGAGAAAAATCTTAGAAAAATTACTGTGCTGTCTCATAATCTGTGTGCATTTGAGTGGTAATGGAAAAATTATCATGCTAGCACGGTAAAAATTTCTATGCTGCATAGTAAAATTTATTGGACTAATTGTGAATTTTTCCCAATCTCCCTTAGAAAATTTTCTGTAGATGTCACTTGCAATCACTTTATAGTGACGAGCACGGTAATTTTTCTAAGAATTTTCTCTCCGTGTATAAAATCAACATTAATAATGTAACTAATATTTTTGCAACAATATAGCTTATAAGAGAGTCCATGGAGTCTCTAATCTTTGATATGGGCAATTAGCTTCATCGTTCGGCCTGAAGTGCCTGTGATTGGTTTAATTAAAATAAATGCTTTGTGTATCATAATGACATGTTTTGCCGGTCGACCGGTAACGGTTACGGCCTTTCAAACCGGAACACAGCAATATTTTCCCGGACAAGACTCTTTCTATAAAAGACAGGATTTTTATCACGGATTCAGGGCCCGTAAGTGCCCAAGAATACTGTATTTTCTTTATTATAACCCAGTGAACATTCTCTCCCCTCACAATTGGTCCAATACATTATAAAAATCTGAAAAAAAACAGCCTCGCATACGAAGGGTTCCGTACTACCGTCCAATACTTATCACTATATTAAAAAAAAAAAACCGCCCAAGTGCGAGTCAGACTAGCACACGAAGGTGCTTGGTGTTTTTTTTACCTGAAGGCAAAAAAAAAAGCTGAAAAAACTTAATTTTAGTTTTATTATTTATTGTTATAGCGGCCACGGTAGTTCATACTCTGTGATAATTTCAAGTTTTCATTACGGTTCAGAAGATATAGCGCTGCAGCAGACAACCGGAAAGTGGGGCCTTAGTAATAGGGTCCCGTTGACGTCCTTTATGATCCCTAAAAACAAGAAAAAAAGAAATATAACATTACCTTCAAATAACATTTTTGTCGTAACATTCCAAAATTAAAACCATTTTGTTCTGTCAACCTTTTAGCAAATTGAAAGGCTTCTTCCTGAGATAAATACACTTTTGTGCACGAAAAATGACACAGAGTATTTGGGGAAAGATAAAAGAAAAAATATAAACATGTTTCGATGACGAGCGACGTGTTGAAACTTTTTTATTAGTTTTAGGAAGGCTTTCAGTAGTTTTGCTGTATCTATATTACTTTGAGAACTGCGGCAATACACATTTACATTTAATCATTATTTTTTTCATCCATTTGGCCGTTTAAAAGGTTCGTCAAAATGAAAGCATTTATTTCAATTAAACTATTTACAAGCACTTTTGAATTGTCAAAGAGTCAGTCAGTTAGTCAGAAAGTTGAAGCTAAATGCCCGTTCCAAAACTTAGATCTTTATGGACAAAAACGGGCAAGAAACTCCAAGGACACTTTTAAATCAAGATATAACAAAATCTTTGAAACATTACTCTTGGTGCTTCTATATGTGAGAACATTGTAATAAAAACTTGACACGTATTATAAAGGAAGCAAATGTTCTGCAATTGATATTAAATGGTTGCAAATAAAACAGCATTGAAACTACATAATTACACTCTACATTTTCCTTCATTTTCTTCCATACCTTACAAATGCAACACATTTTCAATAGCAGAAAGAAAAATGCAACGCAAAACACAAAGAACGAATCGCGATACGTCTATTTCTCTGCCCCCAAGTGTACACAAACATTAATGTTGAACGAGCGAATAAAAGAGAAAAGCTTACAATCTTTTATGTCCCACCAGTGTAATGCTGTGTCATTTTAATGAACTGATTGTTACCAAAAACATATCCAACTCTCTTGTTGCTCCTTTATGTAGATTATTTTACTTGGCGAAACGAACTGTTGTGCGGCTTATGCGGAGTTAAAATTTGCTTATTTTATTGTTTATTGTGGAACTATGGAAAGATGTTTTTTCTTTATTTGATTTAGGGCAGATTCCTGCGGCCTTCACAAGGTCATCGGTCCACCTTGTGGGAGGTATTCCAGCGCTACGTCTTATGGCACGCGGTCACCACTCCCGAATATTTCTGCCCCATCAACCATCTTTTCTGCGAGCAATGAGAGCTGGATGCAGGAAGCAAAGATCCGGTCGAAATGGCGGTGCTTGGGGAGGGGGTATGTTCAGGAGTGGAAGTTTTTCGGCTGAAATAAATGAATTAATGAATGATTCATTTATTTTGACAGGCCTGTTGGTCTAGTGGTCAGTGGCCCTGACTGCTATGCGCAAGGTCGTGGGTTCGATTCCCACCTAGGACAAATGTTTGTGTGATGAGTACGATCAATTGTTCTTTGTCTGGGTGTAATTTATCTATAATATGTATGTATTTAGAAATATATACATATGTATGTTTATCAGTTGTCTAGTATTCATAGCACAAGCTCTGCTTAGTTTGGGACTAGATGGCGTTGTGTGAAAGTTGTGGAGTATTATATTATTATATTATATACTAGCGACCCGCCCCGGCTTCGCACGGGTGCAATGCTGATCACTATCACTGCATAGTATAAAATAAAGTCGCATCCCGCTGTCTGTCTGTCTCTATGTATGCTTAGAACTTTAAAACTACGCAACGAATTTTGATGGGGTTTTTTTTAATAGATAGTGATTCAAGAGGAAGGTTTATATGTATATAATACATGCATAATATAGTACAGAAACACTGATAATTTTAGAGCCATTATTTCTCTTAAAAAGTATAGGATAAAAAATGGTTATTGTGAGTTATCCCTAAGAGATAGACATATGCCATTGCGGACTTTTTTGTAGACCTTTTTAAGGTGTACAATACTGTAGTACATTATTTTGATCTATCTCGTAGGGTTAAGCCAGCGTTTGCAATGTAAGCGCAAAAAATGTGTTTATTTACGACATCACATTAAAAACCTCTAAAATGATCAGTGTTTCTCTACTACATTATGCATTTATTATACATATAAACCTTCCTCTTGAATTACTGTATCTATTAAAAAAAAACCGCATCAAAATCCGTTGCGAAGTTTTAAAGATCTAAGCATACATAGGGACAGACAGCGGGAAGCGACTTTGTTTTATACTATGTAGTGATTATTATTCAGGGAGTTCTACTATTGTTTAGCTTCTGTTTATTCCTATACTAGTAGAATTGCTAGCGCCTGAGTGATGCCTGGAATGATTCAGTCCCGGTATTTATCATGTTCCAGTGTGACGATTTCCATTACTTTTTTAAGTTCAAGTTCACTGTCAAGGAAGTAACCAGTTTTTTAAGTTAAACTTCAAATTCACTGGAACCTAATAGTGCCTTAACCCTTCGTATGAACGTGGATCCACGGGAGACACAGTGGCTTTTTATTTTTTTCTGTAATTACGTCATTCCACCTTCAATCGCCAACACGCAGAGATCAATACTCTATCCTGCTTTATTTTTCAATCGTGGTAAAATAGCAATCGGTTGATGGTCCAAGAATAACTGCGTAAAGTGCATATGCAGTAGTAGCTTGGGTTGTGGAGGCCAGATAGGCCGTCACTCCATGTAAAATACTGGTATTCAGCTGCTGCGGTTAGACTTGAAGCCGAACCCAACATAGTTGGAAAAAGGAGAACCAGATGATGAACTGCGTAAGGTGCACCAAATTTAACATTACCAAGTCTCAGCGGGAAGTGCAGTAGTTAGAAAGGGGGTGACTAGCAAAATGACGACTAATAGAGAAGTATGGAAGAAAAAGACATGTATTTTTTTTTTAAACTTTGCCCCAGACTAGGAATTTGTCCTGTATCGTGTGTGCGTTGACAAACATTTAAAATCACATACACAAACAGCCAGACCCGGAACAACTACTTGCAAGTACTTGTAATTGGGTTAAGGACAGGAGAACAATGATGACCAAGTCTCAGCACTGAAGACTGGCACTATGATTAATGCTGTATTTTTCTTGTCACAATTTTGTTCCCACGCTCATACGAAAAGGGGATGAACACATGAACAGTACGTTTCTCCTTCAATAATGCGACCCAGTCGACTAGTTCGCAGTTCACACTCGTATAATATTTTAGCCGTCGCGTCGCTTATTCTGCTGGATGTCGCCTGGCTTTTAGCCGGGGGAGGTATTCCTGTATTAGCTTCTTAAATATAATTTACCGGGTATTTTTCGATGGAGTCGGAGTGGTGGTTCGTAGAATAATGTTTTCGCAGTGTTTGTTTATGATCCTAATTATAACTAGCGACTGCTGCAGCCGCACGTGTCGATCGATCAGGTTAAGCTACGCTTGCCGCGGTTGGTCCATGGATGGGTGAGCATCTTCACATACCAAAATCCCTCCGTGCCTCGGAAAGCACGTTAAGTCATTGGTCCCGGCTGTCATTCGTGGATCTTTGATAGTCGTTACTGGTCGTCAGTAGCCCGAAAGTCAAACAACCAGTCTTACCAAGGGGTATCGTGTTACCCAGTAACTGGGTTGTGGAGGTCAGATGGCAGTCGCTCCATGTAAAATAATGGTATTAAGCTGCATCTGGTTAGACTGGAAGCCGACCCCAACATAGTTGGGAAAAGACTAGGCAGATGATGATGACTGCTCCCACGTGGATGTCGGAAATTATCTGACGGGAACGTGCTAACGGGACAAAAAGTAGCCTGTGTCCTTCCACCATTTTATCGATTAGTGGTTTAAGCATGAAATAGTAGATTGTTATACAAGGGTTGAAAGGAATCAATTCCCATACGACGTATTTAGACGAAGCTAGTATGAAATAAAATACTTAACAAATCGTACTTTTTATCCTCGAAAATCGTGTTTCTTTACGTCGACTTAAGGTTTTTAGGGTACTTCAGATAAACCAATTCAGATTTACCAATCTAGTTTACGGAGAGCTTGTTATGAAAACATTCAGGATTAACGCATATAGGCTCTTCCAAATTACGGACGGTATTCCTCGGAGAGCTGCCGGTCGATTCTGTAAAAATCTCACCGTGAAATCATAAGCGAAGTGAGCACTTAATAGTGTTAATCCCTAGCGAATGATAGCTAACTCCACGCTCACTTCACCCAAGCTTTCAGAGTGAGATGGTTACAGAATCGCACGGCAGGTATTAAGAATTATGTTAGTACATGTAGTTGTTTGCTGTATTTTTTTTAATGATCTAATGTGGAAGTTTCTTAATGTTTTTTAGGGTATCTATGTTTTTTGAGCAGTGGTTGCCCAGTGGTCGTCCAGTAGTGTTGTAGGTCGTAGGTTTGAACCCAGACAGGCGCTTTACTTTGTGTACATTAAAACAACACGATAGCTCTCAAATCGGTGAAGGAAAACATCGTGAGGAAACCGACATATTCTAAAACTAAAAAAATCGAAGACACTTGACGTCTACCAACCCGCACTCGGCACGCGTGGTGGAAAGCACGTTAAGCCGTTGGTCCCGGCTGTCATTCGTAGATCTTTGACAGTCGTTACGGGTAGTCAGAAGCCCGAAAGTCTGACAAGCAGTCTTACCAAGGGGTATCGTATTACCCAGTAACTGGGTGGTGGAGGTCAGATATGCAGTCGCTCCATGTAAAATACTGGTATTCAGCTGCATCCGGTTAGACTGGAAGCCGACCCCAACATAGTTGGGAAAAGTCTAGGCAGATGATGATGATGAGTGGTACCTAATATTCGTAAATAATATTCGTAACTCGTAGATGTATGTTTATCTCCAAACGCAATCAGATTTGAGACTGGTGGCTATAGTAAATATTGTTTCTCTTGGTAAAGGGCTGTTTATTTATAATATAACGTAAGACAATTATAACCACCTTCGACCCCCCTCTGCCTACAAATCAAACCAAAATGTTTATTTCGGACAGTAAAAAAAAAATCCATATTGTGTTAGTAAATACAATATTAAAAAAAAAAAAAAACTATGTTAGTACACGTAATATATCATTTAATTTAAATGAAAACGAAAAAAATAAAAATTAGAGTTAAATTAAAAATTATCTTAACATTAAAACCAAAGTTAAAATAAATATTAAAATCAAAATTATATCAAAATCAAAATTATAATCAAAACGTAAGAAAAGATAAGCCTTGGATGAACCCCTCCCCCCTTTTTAATCTTACGTAAGATCTGTAGGTATCTACCAAAATTGCAAAAAGTAGCAAAAAAATTAAAAAACTATAATTTTTGCTTACTTTGGTGATCTTACGTAAGATTAGTCTAGACCCCTCCCACCTCAACTTAAAAAAAAGACTTGTTTGGATCCCCTCCCCCTCAAATCGTCTTACGTAATGGATGTACAGCCCCTAAGACCTTTTAAACGACACCACAATCATATCTATTGGAGCCGGGTACCATTTTGCCCATTCTTCTTTGTAAATCAATATATGAAGAGCTACCGAGAACATACGAGTACAGGGTGGAAGAGACATCAACGCACCAGTTACTATGGATTCAGTACATTATTCTGAAACGTACATAATTATATACAACGTGTAACGGAAAGGGGGTATCAACCCTGAAGGAGGTGAATGTGCTCATGAAACTCAACAACTTTCCCCAAAGAACATAGGTCGAAATATGAAAAAAAAATTTGGCCCTCCCTTACAAAACTGACTACCAGCTGATTGATTTACTATGGGAGGGCCAAATTTTTTTTTCATATTTCGACCTATGTTCTTTGGGGAAAGTTGTTGAGTTTCATGAGCACATTCACCTCCTTCAGGGTTGATACCCCCTTTCCGTTACACGTTCTATAATGAACATCCTAACTTTTAACCCTTTACTGCATGATATATTAAGTAAGTGACAATTTTTTTTTTTAGTTTATGTTAATGTCTTTATTAAAGCTTCAGAATTAATTATAGTGTTTTTTTTTATTATTTTTTATTTTTTTTATGTCCAAGTGGTATGTGATGATAGACAAAATAGTTGTGTTTTATTATTGCTAATGATATGAAAAACAAACCCCATTAGGATTTATAGGCTAGTTTTTTTATTTTTTTAGAGTAAATAAACTGTAAACATGTCAAACCATATATGGTTTCCTATGCGGTAAAGGGTTAATATTATAAATGCGAAAGTAAGTTGGTTTGTTACCTTTTCACGCCTAAACCACTGAAGTGATCATCTTGAAACTTTGCATATACGTTGTCAGGTGTACAGAAACTGACATAGGGTACCTTTCATCCTGAAAAAAAGTGCTGTTCCCGAGGAAAACAACAATAACTTTAGTATGATAATAGATGGCGCCACGTGTCTTTCGAATCATGCTTGAATTATATTAGAAAGCTTACAGTTTTTTTTTTCATTTTTAATTTAAGCGTAATACATTTTGTGAGTTGATGATTTTTCATTCTCGTAACTATAATATTATAGACAAGGTCAAACATTGCAGGTAGCAGGAGTGCATTTGGAAAAGCCATGTTTTCCTCATGGCCAGCTATATGCAGCGTATTTGCGTGTGTCCAATGCCCAGAATTTGTACGTAATAGCGCCAAATAGGACATACAACATTGTGTATAGGAGCGTCCTAGAATAATGTTCCGTTCTGAGCCCATGAATGCAACGGCCGAACAACAAGCAGAGTACAACCCGAATTGATTGTCAAATTCTAAATTAACGCGAGCGAAGCCGCGGGCGAAAGCTAGTTAATAATATACCGAAGGTTATTAAAGAACTGCGAACCAGATTATTTCAAAGGCATCTCAGAGCATGGCTTATCGAAAATTGCTTTTGTACTATTAAGGAATTCATGAGTTCTAGGAAAAAATATAGTGAAATTAAATGACATGGAAAATTAAATTTGACATTTTTATTCTATGCTATTGACATTTGTAACTTAATCTCTTTATTTTCATTTGAAAGTTGATATTGAGACAGTTTGTAATATCATTATTTGTCTTTGACGTTTGTAATTTGATACGTAGACAATTCTTGATTTAGTACTTTTTATTTTTTTTTGACACGGGTATTTAATAAGTTTGTTTAAGTTGATTAAATTAGAATTATTATTACAAAATGTGCATGCCGAATTTAGTAGGCGGAATAAGAAGAACTATTGTGGATGTGTTATAAAATACCATATTTCAGGCAAATAAATAAATCTATCTATCTAAACCCTGGGTAAAAATGTGTAATCGGTTATTTAAAAAATAATTGTCGTTCATTTTGACCACGTAGGTATTGCACTTTTCTAGCAAACAGCAGATTTGTTTTGATAATCGACGTAAAATGTTTAAGCTTGTGCTGAATTCATGGTTACAGTTAGCGCGTTCAGGTCTCTGTCACCCTGTATATTCACCAATGCAGTGATTATTGTAGTTTGCAGTTTAAGGGGATTATACTGCCCATGGTCTAGTCCAGAGGTTCCCAATCTTTTTTTCTCATCAGACCACTTTAAAAATTTTGCTGGTTCCGATGGATCCCTGCAGCTACATTTCTACCATATTCCCAAAACTCGACAAAAATGTGAAGATTAGATCTAACGTAGACCCCCGTCGAGTCTCCCGTGGACCCCTGGGGATCCACCTGGACCACTATGGGAACCAATGGCAAATCCCAATTATCGTGTACGTCACAAAAACCGCAGAAATAGACGATGTGCTATTTTTTTCTTCTCAGCTAATTCTAACCCCCTGTTTTCCAGAATAACCTCCTTTTTAAAGAAATTATCAGCGAGCTTCGCTCACCACAAACTTTGTGGTCATTAAGAGCTTCAGTTTGAACCGACTCAGTAAGTTCTTAACTGATAACATTTGCAACAATGTGAACTGTTTTAAATATTACTAACTAATTAGTTACCGCGGCACTAAAAGGAGGGGGCTATTTAATGTCGGTAAAGTCGCCTTTTGAGCTCCTGAACCTGGTTGGTTCATCTTTATGTTTTTAACTGTGACATTTATAAATAAGGTGTAATATGAAGTTGGGCAGGACACCTGGCAAGGCGCAGTGATGACACAGGCGTAAATTGAAAACAAATAATAAAAAAATACACGATAGCGAGCAATACAACCGTACGATATGGCGCAGAAGTACTAGGAGGGCTGAGACCAAATAAAATGACATGATAGCCATGAGAAAGAAGAAAGTGCCCGTCTGTGTGATGACCAACCGCGTTGGTCACAGTTGTCTCCTTAGTAATTTTAGGACCTCTTCTTCTTCTCTCCTCTTCTCTTCTTTTCTCTCTCTTCTTCGTAGCACTCTTGTCAGAGCGGTCGTTGTCCTCATGTAGTTTAACCGCTCTCAACGCGTACTTCTCTTTTTTCATCGTTCTCACATATATAAATATATACAACGTGTAACGTTAAATGCGCAAAAACTCAGACACCCCAAATGATTTTTAATTCAATTGACCTATTTCAGAGAGAAAATAAGTCATTAAAAAAATTGTAAAGGTTTTATGTGCTGTTTTAGTTTTACTGGCCATTCTGATCGTTTCTTGCGTCTGCGACGACGCTTTGTCGAGGGAGGAGTCGTCACCAGGCCGCTGCACCGCGCTGACATTGGCTTGCTTGACTTATTAATAAATAGACACGGCAACGTTTTTAATGAAGATTTTTTGAAAAATATGACCTATATTAAAAAGTGGTTCAATTAATTCTGCTCGTTATTCTGATCATACTATTTTCAGATTCAGATTCAGATACTTTATTTGCCTTCATTTAACGTTACACGTTGTATATATACAAAGTCGGGTTAGTTACACCATTTATAACTCAAGAACAGCAGGACCAATTTTTTTTGACCTTTTAAAACACGGGAAAGTTCAAGAAATAAAAATAATGAAGATAATTAATTTTCAACTGAATTTAATTTAGCTAATAAGTTAACACAACAATTATTGATTCTGAGGCGGTACGAAGTTCACCGGGTCAGCTTGTATAGTTATAAATTCAACAGTAATGATGTTGCTAATATTTGGTAACAATACAACGTGTAACGTTAAATGCGCAAAACCTGAAAATAGTTTGATCAGAATAACGAGCAGAATTAATTGAACCACTTTTTAATACAGGTCACATTTTTCAAAAGATCTTCATTAAAAATGTTGCCGTGTCTATTTATTAATATGTCAAGCAAGCCAATGTCAGCGCGGCGCAGCGGCCCGGTGACGACTCCCCCCTCGGTAAAGCGTCGTCGCAGACGCAAGAAACGATCAGAATGGCCAGTAAAACTAAAACAGCACATAAAACCTTTACAATTTTTTTAATGACTTATTTTCTCTCTGAAATAGGTCAATTGAATTAAAAATCAGTTGGGATGTCTGAGGTTCTGCGCATTTAACGTTACACGTTGTAAAATTATAAAGAACGTCGTTCGTCTCCATAGGAATCTATTACTCATTGGAATGGGCACTTCGTAACGATGAAGCACCTATTCTAAAGTGAAGTACGTTCCAAGAATCGGTCAGCCATAACAATGGGTGACCGATTCCTTGTTAATTCACAAGTGCCTGTACTTGGTTTAATTGAAATAAATGCTTTGAGTTTGATAATGACTTGTTTGCTGGTCGACTTAATATATTTTTAACTTAACTATAATATTCAATGTAAGCACTAGCCTTAGGGTGCGTCCATATCTGGCGAATGCGCCGCGAATGCGCTCGCGAGCTGCGCGTGTGTAGTTACTGCAAATGTTTGGTGCACCTCTTTATGCAATGCTCTCATAGAGATCGCGCGCGGCGTGCGATCTGCGCGCGTCCAGCTCACGTGCTTACACTTTCGTTTGCCTCAGCGCGGGGAGGAGCGATAGCGCACGCGCAACACTTGCGCCGCTCGCGCACGGCGCGTGAACGGCGCAAGAGCAGTGTGCGAACATAAAATGCACGCGCGCAGCTCGCGGGCGGCTTGCGAACGGCTCGACGGCTGCGCATTCGCCAGAAGTGGACGCACCCGTAGAATTTATCAGAGAATTTCTCGTTCAATAAGTACAGGTTTTTAATAACTGTTCGCTGACGCAAGAGTCGAAGGCTTTTATACCATTATGCGAGGGAGTCCACAGTTCCATGTAAGTTTTAAGTTTTAATTATATTATTGTCAACGTAATAATTGTCTTTATGTTAATTAATATAATTGGTGCTGTATCGTTTTAATTAACTATACATAAATAATAAAAAATACGTAGGAAAGTAGCTTTTTCGATGCGCCGATTTTGGGGGAGCGCCAACGGACTTCTAAGGATGATTTATGAGAGGCCAGAGTCTACAGTGCCGGGGAGATTCATCCAGCTACATGTGACGAGATGACACTAGTACTTTATTATTTTTAACGTGAGTGATTTTATTATTTGAATTTTGAATATTATGAATGATGTTTTGTTTTTGATTTTAATATTAAATTACAAAGTTTTAAGACCTTTGTTACTAACAACTATGGACATATAATTAGTCTGCAATAAATGGTTTAATTAATTAAATTAACGAAAAACCAAATTAAATGGTGAGAAAACCAAAACCCATAATTCTAACGAAGTGGAAACTAATGATAAATATGACGAGTATGATGCACGAGCAAGAGCTTAACATTCTCGACAGCTGTCAACCAAGTTCGGCAACAAATTTATTAGACGCTGGACCACGACACTCAAGATTTACGACAAGGGATTTAGAAACCGGCTACATCCAATAGGTTCTAAAATATTATAAGGACACTATTTGGGAAAAGAACTGTAGAATCCTGTTGCATAAAAGTATAATCAGCTTACAATTTTCCCACTGCTAGGACAGAGGCCTCTCTGTGAGAGAAAGTGGTCTGTAATCTACCACGTGGGCCGATTCCGGGCTGGTAGATGTCACATATCTTTGAATTTTTCATCCTAGGACATGTCGGTTTCCTCACGGTGTTTTACTTCACCGTTTTAAGAGTAGTAGCATGTTCAATAGCCTGTAATAAAATAATTTAATTTTTTTATTATGTACACTATATCAATTACAGACAATTTAAACTAGGTACTAATTAAAAAAAAAAAAACTAACTATATAAATAAATACAAAAACAAAAGGATTTATGCGTCGAAGTACTCGTCCGCATCGCTGTCATCCGGAAACGTGCCCAGAAGTCTGGCAGCATTGCCACGTTGAATGGCAATGCTAATTCTTTGGCCAAAGAAAGACCCAGCCGGTCAAAATTAAAAATTAATAAACACAAATACTTTACACTAAAATTAAGCTACTTATTTCATTTGTGTGTGTGCGTGCACGAGTGCACGGGAGTGATTCTGTATATGTGAGTGTATGTATGAGTGTATGGATGCGTCTGTTTTTGAAATACCTCTATTGGATTGGTTTGAAAAGATCTGCAGTCTCCCTGTACTTTAAGTAAGAGGATTTGTAGTTCTTTTCTCATAATCAGCATATAATGTTTCCACTGCTGGAATACAAACCTCTCCTTGGTGAGAGGGAGTGGGCCGTGATCCACCACGCGGGATTACGGTCCACTCTCTCTCACCACGAAGGCCCAGTGCGGCTTGGTAGATGTCACATGTCTTCGAATTTTTAGTTCTAGGACATGCCGGTTTCCTCACGATGTTTTCCTTCATCGTTTTCAGAGCAGTGGTGGTGAAATAATTTATACAAAGTAAAGCGCTGTAGGTATGTAATACGGTTGTAGACGAGAACTATTTATATAAAAGAATCTTCTGGCGAGAGCAGTTCTATGCAACTTAATTTCACACACTGTGTCATTTCTGCGCTTGTAGTTCGGCTGAAATGGGGCTATAGCATACCGTAACTTGGGGTGATTTTGCGCCTGCCAGGAATACTTTGCTCCAAATCCGAAAAACTTTCAAAGCATACAAAAAAAAAAAAATGCGTTTATGGTTTTATTTATTTCTGAATGCAATCAAAAGAAGTAACTGGCCTGTCAAAAAAATTGACAGGCCGCCATTGCCAGTATCACAAGAGCACGTTTGTATAATGTAAAAGAGCTTAATGATATGCAGTGAAGGTTTGCGCCATAAACTATGTGGGGTATAATCGCCCCAGTATTAATTGTATAAGATAAGGCTAATTTTATAATGTGGCGCAAAATGCCCCCTCCAAAGGGAATACTTTGCGCCAAATTTCATTTAAAAAAAATTAATGTACCTGAATATGTGCCACTGTTGATTAGTTAATAAAAGCAATCTAAAATATCTAATCTTTCAATTAATAAGAGTCCTTTAATCTATATAGATGTACAAAACTTTTTATTTAACATTTACGAGTTACATGATTAAATTAGGTGCAAAGTCACCCCAACTTACGGTACTTACGCAGGACGGTCTGAAGCATATATAGAGCTGTCTTACTGTCAGTGCAGCACCCTAATTGCGTAGCACAACTAGCACACTATTACTCTCAGTTTGAATCATTTTGAAGTATATTGCTAATCCATTGTTCTATATGTTCGAAAAATGTGTCTGCTCAACAACGTAAATAACGCAATGATTGCTACTGATAGTGTGTTACGCAATTACCTTGCTGAGCATTGTTGGTATAACGTTACAGACGGGTACCTAACAGTCTTCTTTTAAAGCACTTTTAAGACTGCTCTTTGCACCCTTTCCACTCACTCGCAGCATTCCAGTAGCAAATGTACCACCTCACACCGATGCATTTGTTATAACAACCGTATATAATTTGATTTCATAGTAAAAAGCTGTTATTTAGACGTTACTTGCAAACAGACACTTCAATTTTATTTGTTTGTATGTATAGACTAGCTGTGCCCGCCATTTCGGATTTGATGAGTTTTGTTTTTTTTGTTTTGCGCGGAACTCTTAATTCTTTTTCCAAAATAAAAGAACCTTACTCCTTATAATATCTGCCATCTGCCAGTGAAAGTCAGTCATCAAAATCGGTCAAGCCATTTCGGTGATTAGCCGAAACAAACAGACAGATAGTCAAAATTTTTATTTAATTTTTTTTTTTAGGTATACAAGGTGTAACTTAAATAACGCTTAACCTCTTAAGGCGTTATTGTACTCATTATTATGAACAACTTTTACTGTGGCACCAGTATAGCCACAGGGAATAGCTGCAGCAGTTTCTTTTCGCGATACCAGCGCGAAAAAAAATCAACTGTTCCGCAGATTTTGACGAGTTATGCGAACATAAATGTAGGGAACAGCTGATTTCAGATTTGGTCCTATAGTATAAGATGTTCATAATGATGAATAAAATGACCCCTTATGAGGTTGTGCGTTATTTAAGTTACAGCTTGTATATACTTTCATGTGCATTTAGTAAAAAGCATTTGACATTAGAAACAGACACTTCAATTTTAAGCATCTCTGTTCGTAGGTATGTACAGACAATCTGTTAAGTAATTTGTAAAGCGATAATACCTCCTTCAAGATCCTTCAAGATAGTAGCATCAATTTACAAGAAAGGCAATCTCTATTTTATAGCATCCGACATAATAATGAACCGGCAAACAATCGAATCTTCATCTACGATGGATTTCTAGCTCTATAGTGCTTCTTAGATTAGGCTAGACTCTTTCAAAGACAATATTCTAATAGATTGACAATTTAGCTAAGTGATTGCTGTCCTAGGGAACGGCTAAAATGTTATGGTGTTTACTTACATTTGTACACAGTACCAAGATAGGTCGTCCAAGAGAAGATCTCCTGTCTTATTGCATACTAGCTGTCCTCTCGGCTTCGTTCACGTGGATGTCGGGTATCAATAATGTGTCGCTTAGTGAAGCCGGTCGATTCTGTAAAAATCTCACCGTGAAATCATAAGTGAAGTGAGCACTTAATAGTGTTAGTCCCTAGCGAATGACAGCTCACTCCACGCTCACTTCACCCAAGCTTTTACGGTGAGTTGGTTACAGAATCGCACGGAAGGTGTAGATATTACTCCTCCATTGAAAAATCTTTTTGAGTTTATTTTTTTTTGGTGCGGGAAACTTATTCTTTTTCTAAAATAAAAGTAGCCTATGTTACTCCTTATAACATCAGCTATCTGATCTGCCAGTGAAACTCCCAGAGATAAGATGGATCAAACAGACATAGAACATTTCTTATTTTTATTTTTAGTCTGTATGTACATACAGACTAAAAATAAAAATAAGAAATGTTTTTGTAATACGTACCGTTGTATAGGTACTTTCATATACATTTATCATATAAAAATCTGTTATTTTTACATTACAAATAGACTCTTAAATTTTATTTATTTATATAAATTGTATTCTCTCAATGGATTTATTAGTATATATTTATTTACAAATGAAAAAATCCTCGTGTTTCGATCCATTCATGATAATCTCAGATCATCATCAACCGTGTTTGAACGTGCTTCATAAATTGTGTTTTTTAATTACTGTCAGTGATATAATAGATAATAACGATGGCCATTACACCTTTGGGTTAAATTGTTGTTTTTACTGCATGTATATTTAACTAACAAGGAAGGTATCCTGACGTGTCACCTCCGATTTTTTTGTGGCTGATATATGTTATTTTCCATCAAATTTTAAGAGACACGTATTTTTTTTTTTGCCAACGCGCCTTTTTTGTGGGTGAAATAGCCCCCTAAACATTACCACCTTTCGGCGCAGTTTGAGGGTTTAACATACTTCTAGTTAATATTTTTCCAAAAGACCAAATGGATATTAATATATATGTCGCATCATGGGTGGCCGAGATGCGAAGCATCGGGTCTTCTTCATGATCCGACATAGTTTTTCGTGGATGTGGGCACTGTCGTGGGTACTCGAACGAAAGATAATTTTAAATCAAACTAACTTTATTTGATACACTGTAACGGTTTTACAAGAAACAAACACGTGCGTTGGTACTGAGCGTCTGCCAAGACTGTCGGAGTTCAACTGTCGCGACACTCCGTCCCTTCAGCAGTCTTCGCTGTCGCCCCTCTACCGACGATCGTGTCCAAGCGGTAGGGCGCGCTTGCGTTTCAACCGGTAACGATATTATTGGTTTACAAAACTAATTGTTAGATGGCGCTGTCCGTTGCACCATGGCGCCATCAATCCACGACACGGCCATCCCTGACTAGCACCCGTCCTCGGGTGTAGCACCTGTGGACAAAAATGTACTCAGAGAGTAAACTAGCTCGGCTATCCTGCCAATAGAAACAAAGGTCGATCTTTGATACTTTATTTGTTCTAAATCTAAGTACAATAATCAATTATCATGATTTACAATGCCTTGTTATTAAGGCTTCGTACACAGTGCTGCCTGCACAACATCATTCATTGGAAAAGATCCGATCAACAAGTTAACAAAGTAATTCTAACAACTCTGCTACTTTTTATCATACTTCATAAGCAATGCATACTCAACTCATGAAACTTTCATTACAATCTGTGCACCAACACAATCTAGAATCGCACCAACGATTCTTTACATATCTGCCACCACATATGCTACAACACATGAGGGGCTCTGTGCACCAACACAGACAAGAATCGCACCAACGACTCTCAGTAATCCAGCGCAATATGTGCTACAACACATGAAGCGCTCTGTGCACCAACACAGAAAAAAGAATCGCACCAACGACTCTCAATAACCTAGCGCAATATGTGCTACAACACATGAAGCGCTCTGTGCACCAACACAGACAGAAATCGCACCAACGATTTCTTGTAGACCCATCGCCACAATATGTTACTCATGAGGTGCGGTCTAAAGTTTCGAGTATGAGTGTACAAGCCATTTTTAATCAGATTTGGTTTCACTATCACTGTCATCACCAATTCTCGAGGAACTTGGTGATCGGGGATCTTCCTCACACGATCATGAGCGTATTTGTAGGTTCGCTTAGAGTCAAGCGCCTTTAGTAGGTATCTATCTCCGTCTAACACGTCGATAATCTTAAATGGACCTTTGAATTTAGGATCTAATTTTGTTTGATTCCTTTCTTCATTTTCAATTAAAACATAATCATTAATAGCCAACTTAGAAACCTGAGCCTTACTTTGGTCAAATCGATTTTTATCGTAATTGGCATTCTTTTCAATATTCTGTGTCGCGTGCTCTCTAATCTCATCTAGATTGACGTCAATCATATCATCATTATCAGCGGTCACTAAAGATAAAGGTCTTGCTACCCTTCCTATCATCAACTCGAGAGGGCTAGATCTAGTCACCCTGTTAATAGTGGAGTTCAGAGCCAACTGAACCTCTCCTAATGCGTCCTGCCAAGAGCGTTCACGACTAGTCTCTACAGCTGTCAACATACTCTTTAGGGTACTCATTACCCTTTCAACCTGACCGTTTGCACGACTGCCTCCAGTAGCTATCAAGTGCAACTCTATGTTGTTATAAGTGCAGAAACTAGAAAAATCTTTGCTAGCGAAACAACGACCTTGATCTGCTATTATACGTTTCGGTGCTCCAAACAACGCTATACAGAACTTAATAGCACAGATACTACTGTTAGTGTCGATGTTAAGCGAATGACGAAGTAACACAAATTTCGTAAACGCATCTATGATGACAAACACGTACTCCTTGATGTCGTTCTTACCAGACAGTTTACCAGAAGCGTCAATATGAATTGTGTGCCATGGGATGTTGAACTTGGGAATTGGGTGAAGTTCTGCTTGAACTTTACCGGAGTGAGGCTTCGCTACTTTACAAGTGATACAATTGTCTACAAATTTCCTCACATATTTTGACATTCCTTCGAACCAATAGTGCTCGTAAATCTTTTCGAGAGTTTTCTCCCATCCCAAGTGCATGACTGACTCATGGACGTTGTTGATTACAGACCATCTAAGTGGTCGAGGTACAATATGCAGACATCGAGTGCGACCGTTACGCTGAATTTTGCGATACAGAATACTTTTACGAATTTCGTAAGTTTTGCGAGTTTCCTCAGGAAAAACTTCATTACGAAGATCAGACACAATCTTACTGATCTCAGCGTCTTTTTCCTATTCGACTTGTAACCAGTTACTTGTAAGCTCAGCTAAATCGACACGCTTTTGTTCTACACGAGTGAAAGCGACTTTAGATGTAGGGAGTGGATTTCTAGAAAGAAAGTCAACATGGCTCATTCTACTGCCTTCACGATAAACAATGTCAAACTCAAATGACTGCATGTAGGCCCACCAACGATGAACACGTGGAGACAAGTCAGTTTTGCTTTTAGAAGCTTTGACAGAACTGCAGTCTGTCACAACGGTAAACTTACGACCTAGCAAATAATGGCGAAAATGCTTTATGGCGTTAAAGACAGCTAACGTTTCTAATTCAAATGAATGAAACTTCGATTCGGCTGGAGACGTGCGACGACTAAAATAAGCAACCACATGTTGTTTCCCTTCAATCTTTTGAATAAAAATGGCACCATATCCTTCAGCACTGGCATCGGTATGTAACTCGATTGGATGCGCTGGGTCAAATATCGTTAGAACGGGCTCACTGGTCAAGTAAGAAATAATTTTCTGACGAATGGCCTCATGGCTCGGTTCCCAACCAATAGACCTATTGTTGCCACTCGTTAAACGAAATAGAGGAGCCATCGTTTTTGAGAACTGCGGCACAAATTGTCTGAAATAAGTGGCCAGCCCTATGAACTGTCTCAACTGAGTGATGGTTTTAGGTGGGGGAAGTTTAGACAAGGCTACAATTTTATTTGGGTTTGGTCTGATTTGGCCGTTCTCAACAACAAAGCCTAAATATTCGACCCGTCGCTTTAGGAATGAACACTTAACAAAATTCAGAGAAAAACCAGCTTTTGTTAATTTATCGAGAACAGTGTGAAGACGAGCCAAACTCTCCTCCACAGATGATCCTATCACTAAAATGTCATCGACGTATGTAACGGCATAGCTATGAGCAAGATCACCTAATGCTTTCATCACTGCACGCTGATAAACTGAGCTCGCATTCTTCAAACCGAACGGCATGGTCAAATATTCCCACTGACCATCAGGTGTGACGAATGCAGTGCGCTCTATTGATTCAGGATGTACTGGAATCTGATGATAGCCTGATAACATATCAAGACATGTGAACCATGTAGCACCACCTAACCTAGATACAAGATCCTCTATCAACGGCAGTGGAAATCTATCCGACACAGTGTTGTCGTTTAGTTCCCTGTAGTCGACACACATGCGATCTGAACCATCCTTCTTTTTAACGAGCAACACTGGACTTGAAAAAGGCGAACAACTTGGCCTTATAATACCTGCTTCCTCTAGTTCGCGTACTTTAGCAGTAACAACTTCGCGTTCACTAGCACTAAGCCTATAAGGGCGACGATTAACCGTTCGACTAGGATCTACAAGCCGAATTTGCAACTGTCCTGTCGTAACACGGGATTTAGAAACACCACTAGAAAACGAAGATGCATATTGTGACAAAAGATCAACTAATTGGGAATGAAATTCTGACGGAACGTCTGTATCAACTTTGTTGAAATCAATTTGACAATTAGAATCGTTCCCGAGCTTATTCGAAACATCACATAGCTTAACAACCTTATCACGACACAACACAACACTATCAGACGTCATACTAACGTTAAAACCCTGATTTAAAATCTCACGGCCAATTAAAATATCATTTTTAAGACAACTATCCGGTACAACATGAAATAATATCTCTAATCGTAAATCGTTAATCATAACTTCAGATAAAATTTGCAGGGTACTTTGCACACTACCATGACCAATCCCGGTTAAATTGACAATGTTATTTACACGCTTGCCACTAAACTTTGACGCTACACAATCTTTGATGAGAGAGCATTCGGCACCAGAATCGTAATAAAATGGGTGTGACTCACCGGTATTCATCAGCACACCGCTGGAATTGCTGACATGGCAAATGTCAACGCGTCGCTCACTGCTCACCGCTGCTGCAGGCGCTGCCCCGGAACCACTTGATCCACCTGCCGCGCCGGTGCTTCCACCATTACTTCGGGGACATTTCGTAGCGAAATGACCAGCGTTGCCGCATCGGAAACAGATTATATCCGACCGCTGCTTTGATCCCGCAGAACTTGATGCCGAAGTGGTAGCACTGGTTGCCCTGCCTTTCACCTCACTTCTTGATCGGCAGTCAGACGCTCGGTGACCTGCTTTACCGCAGCTGTGACATTTCAGCGTTGTAGACTGAAACTTCAATCGCTTGAACTCTGGAATAGCGTCAGTAGAGTTATCCGTTGACGCTTTCCTTTTCAAAAACGAGAACGCTTGAAGTTCGCACTGCAGCTTGTTTCTGTTGCTGACTTCGGTGGTAAATGCCAGCCTCTGTATACGCCCATCGAATTGTGCCATATGAGCTAGCACCGTGGATATGGCTATCTGCTCAGCGCTCATATTTTGCCAGCGTGATGTGAGCGTAGACAACAATCGGGCGGCGTACGCAGCATAACATTCACCTTCCTTAGGCTTGCTACTCATCATCTTGACTAGAGTAGCTGCTGGTGTGTCCACGCAATCGTAACGGGATAGAAACAGGCTTTTGAAGTCACGCCATGTCATACCCGCAAACGATACTTGCGCAAGCCAACGTGACGCACTTCCTTTCAGAGCCTTGCTTAAAGTGATGATCAGAGCACTTCCTTGGAGCGGTACTTCCGATAAGCACAGATCCGCTGTAGTACACCAGGCACGTGCGTCTACATCCGGCTTATCCGGGTCAAATTCAGGCAAAGAAATATGCTTGGTACCTGCCGGGCCCTTGATGGCTTCTATCAGGGACATCATATTCTGATTTTGAGCAGCCAGCAGCGTACGAAGTAAATTCTCGTCGCACCGTGACGTCATCGCTCCATTCTCCGTATTTTCTTCAGCTCGAGTGCATCCCAGTTCTGATGTCGCATCATGGGTGGCCGAGATGCGAAGCATCGGGTCTTCTTCATGATCCGACATAGTTTTTCGTGGATGTGGGCACTGTCGTGGGTACTCGAACGAAAGATAATTTTAAATCAAACTAACTTTATTTGATACACTGTAACGGTTTTACAAGAAACAAACACGTGCGTTGGTACTGAGCGTCTGCCAAGACTGTCGGAGTTCAACTGTCGCGACACTCCGTCCCTTCAGCAGTCTTCGCTGTCGCCCCTCTACCGACGATCGTGTCCAAGCGGTAGGGCGCGCTTGCGTTTCAACCGGTAACGATATTATTGGTTTACAAAACTAATTGTTAGATGGCGCTGTCCGTTGCACCATGGCGCCATCAATCCACGACATATATAAATATATCCATTTATTTTCCATTTTTAAATTTTTTTTTTTTATTTTTTTATTTTTAAATATATTCATTTATTGGATATATTAATATATCCATTTGGTCTTTTGGAAAAATATTAACTAGAAGTATGTAAAACCCTCAAACTGCCCCGAAAGGTGGTAATGTTTAGGGGGCTATTTCACCCCCAAAAAAGGCGCGTTGGCAAAAAAAACACGTGTCTCTTAAAATTTGATGAAGAATAACATATATCAGCCACAAAAAAATCGGAGGTGACACGTCGGGATACCTTCCTTGTAAGTAGCAAGATTCAGTTTCGAGAAAACTACATCAGTCCACCAATCATCTTAGCCTATCGCAGTCCACTGTTGGACATGGGCCTCTCCCAGGCTGCGCCATATTCTCCGCCTTCCGTATATCAGCCAGTCCAGTTCCTTGTATCAGTCAGTCCCAGTCTTTCTAAAGGTCGTCGGTCCATCTAGCTGGGGAGCGTCCTACAATAAGCTTGCCGATACGTGGTCTCCACTACAGAAAACTTAAGAAGTCCCGAAATTGAAATACCAGAAGCGCATTGCCTTCTTTCTTTCTTCGAATTAAAGAACGTAATGTCTGTTTCAAAAGCATGTTATGAAAATGTAAACAAACATTGTATGTTTTTGTAAACAAACCATGTGCAGGTTAAATTCTTACACAATTACTTACTAAAGGGCATTAGTAACACACTTATCTGTATTTAGAGGGTTTCAAAATTATATGTGACTCTTTTTTACAATAATTATTGTTGGAATAACATTATTAAATTGTAATTGAATAATCTTCGACGTAAATTGAGGTTTTAAAATCAACCTCAATTGTCAAATGAAAAATTCTGTGGTTTCAAATTAGAATTTCGGGCGTCAGTATTCAAGTAATCAAATCAAAGCATTTGTAAATGATACTACAAATTAATTGGCATTCATAGGTTTGTTTAAATTTTCATCAAAGAATTTTGGAACAGACATTAGTATAATGGCGATGCGCTTACACGAGCAAATATAATTGCGCAATTCTTAACGATTTCTATAGAAACATGATCTTGTTGCCGAGTATTGCCAAAGTCATTGCCAATGTTGGTAAACACTTCTTAAAAATTGCCCCAAACTGCTCCATATTGAAAAGAAAGAGCAGTTACTCCCCCATTTGTTTACATTCTTGTCAGATACTCTTGGAACAGACCATAGTCACTCATTGAAAACCTGCCAATCAATAATTTAAAGCTACCATAGATGGATTGTCCCGCCTTCCAGCAGATTGACGTAGGCTAAGCCGTGTCTAGACTGAACGACAGGATAAGTTATTGCTTTTAGTCCCGTCACGTTGATAAATTGACTGGAAGGACAGCACTTCACAGAGATGACTTCAATGTAGGTAGGTGTCTTTAAAATTGATAAAAGGAATCGTTGTTTTGCAATTGAAGTGGCCCGTGTGACCGCACTGTTCTTCCAAATTCCAAATCGGATTTAGATAAAGTTGTCACCATCATATGAATAATTTAATCTGTTATATTTATTTTGTTGTATCTATTCACGGGTTATTTATTTATTTTATTATTTACTAGCGACCCGCCCCGGCTTTGCACGGGTGCAATGGAGAAACACTGATAATTTTAGAGCCATTGTTTCTCGTAAAAAGTATAGGATAAAAAATGGTTATTGTGGGTTATCCCTAAGAGATAGACATATACCATCGCGGACTTTTTTGTAGACCTTTTTAAGGTGTACAATACTGTAGTACATTATTTTGACCTCATCTCATCTCACCTTTTGACATCTCGACGGGTTCAGTCAGCGTTTACAATGTAAGCGCAAAATAATCTGTTTATTTACGACATTACATTAGAAACCTCTAAAATTACCAGTGTTTATCTACTATACTATGCATGTATTATACATATAAACCTTCCTCTTGAATCACTCTATCTATTAAAAAAAACCGCATCAAAATCCGTTGCGTAGTTTTAAAGATCTAAACATATATAGGGACCGACAGACAGGGAAGCGACTTTGTTTTATACTATGTAGTGATTTACACACATTAAATGGTAATAGAAATAAATAGTAGTAGTAGTAATAGGTAAATTAATTAAAATTACGTATGATAAAGAAATCTTAATGTTTTGTCAACTCATAAAACCGTATTAAGTATGAACGGATCGCTAGTCTAAGAATAAATGTAAAAACTAACCTAAGAGCAAATTATGCTTACAGTAGACATTTGGTAAGACCGCTAGTTTTGCCAAACTTTATCAATATCATCTCATACCGGTGTTAAAACAAAAATGTATAGAGATGGAACTGGGTGGAAAGGTTCTCATCTTCCAAAGCAAAGGGATGAATTTTTTTTCTTTTTTTTTTTCTTAAAAAACGTTGCCACACACTAGGAATTTCTCCTTTATTGTGGGTACGTTTACAAACATTTAAACTCACATACTCAAACAGGAACAGGATTCTCCAACCAAACAGGTTTTGTGTCTTGCGGTTGATGCCGAGATATTGTATATAGGTATGCTAATCGCGCGGATAACTTTGCTTGCGCGATGCAGGATTTTACGTGACGTCAGTCTGATGCGTAGTCCGCAAGTGGCGTTGTTGATGCCGCCACAAATGCAACGGTGGTACTCGTACGACATTGTTACTATTTCACCGGCATTGTCATAAAACGGAACTTATCAACGCACCGTATCTGGTGTCGGCTATTGATCAATCACAGTCGTTTCGCCCATCACATGTATCTAACAAATTGAACGGAATTGGCTAAGGAACAATATTGTATGTAGGTATAACGGGTGTAAGAATATACGCTTAACGAAGCCGAGAGCCACTTAAACTCCCCGGCATTGTGATAATTTATTTGTACAGGACCATACCTGAGAAACTTTTAGCTACGGATATATTGTAGGTCAAAGTTCCAACGGTTTTATTTATTTATTTAAAGTTTTCGCACAAAAGGTACAAAGGCGGACGTTACGTATTCTCTACCAGTCAACTTTTCTTACTTTTGGTTTCTTACTTTTTTCTCTAAAACAGAATTTAAATACCTCACAGCTCTTGCATGCACCATAATAAGCACAACGTTTTGCTTGCGTTACATTGCGCGTTGACGTAAACAGCGAATTTGCATAACAAAAAAAACAAAAGTGGTTCCCGAGTAATCATTTTGGCTCAATGTTAGTAATGTTGATGCATAGTGCGTATATACCGAATGGTGGGCGAGGGTCGTCTAAAAGCGCGCTGGGTTGACGATACCGTCAAAGTCACGGGAAAACCTGGATGAGAGACGCACGGAACCGGGAAATATGACAGAGGAGGCATATACTGACCCCAGAGGGTGATTCCGGGCTGAAATGATTATGAATGCGTATTATATGACGGCTCGGGATGACTGAAGCACTGAGAAGTGGTGAAGTGCGGACGTTTTGCCCGCACTGTCTTTTGTAATTTTGATCTTCGTAAAGTGCTGATTCTCAGCCTAGTTTGAATAAATGACTTTTGATTTTGATTTTTGTTTATGCATTCGGCGTTTTTTTATGCACCTTTCATGCGCTTATAATGCAATAAAGAAGCGACGCAAGCGCATCTACTGCTGCTTTTTAAGTTTAGTTACACAGATAAAGGCGGGAAACGGCGTATAAAAATACGTCCTGTACCTACATGGGCCCCAAGTTATTTTAAAACTTGTTATTTGATATAGAACAGTTTTTTTTCTACCCTCCTCTGTCCCATTTCTGGGCAAATGCCTCTCTCCACTCCTTCCATCGT
Organism: Eremobia ochroleuca; assembly: GCA_949629135.1. Classification (NCBI taxonomy): domain Eukaryota; kingdom Metazoa; phylum Arthropoda; class Insecta; order Lepidoptera; family Noctuidae; genus Eremobia; species Eremobia ochroleuca. The sequence continues at coordinate 2,542,764 of OX451407.1, forward strand.
TCGCAAGCCCGCGTGTATTTCTTCCAGTTTGGACGTAACCTATTCAGTTCGTACCACCATCTCCTACGTAACCCGCCGCGACCCCGTCCGAGCTGGTTCTTTTTTTTAATATCATCCAGTGAACTACGAACTAACCTGTCAGCTTTAGCACCCTCGAAAACTATGAAAACGACACCCATGACGAAAAATATGGAAATTTTCGCAGCCGCCATCTTGGATTTAGATTTTGACCTCACTATCAGCTTTAGCACCCTCGAAAACTATAAAAACGACACCCATGACGAAAAATATGGAAATTTTCGCAGCCGCCATCTTGGATTTAGATTTTGACCTAACTGTCAGGTTTAGCACCCTCGAAAACTATGAAATCGACACCCATGACGAAAAATTCAGAAATTTTCGCAGCCGCCATCTTGGATTTACATTTTGACCTCACTATCAGCTTTAACACCCTCGAAAACTATGAAAACGACACCCATGACGAAAAATATGGAAACTTTCGCAGCCGCCATCTTGGATTTAGATTTTGACCTAACTATCAGCTTTAGCACCCTCGAAAACTATGAAAACGACACCCATGACAAAAAATATGGAAATTTTCGCAGCTGCCATCTTGGATTTAGATTTTGACCTAACTATCAGCTTTAGCACCCTCGAAAACTATGAAAACGACACCCATGACGAAAAATTTAGAAATTTTCGCAGCCGCCATCTTGGATTTAGATTTTGACCTCACTATCAGCTTTAGCACCCTCGAAAACTATGAAAACGACACCCATGACGAAAAATTTAGAAATTTTCGCAGCCGCCATCTTGGATTTAGATTTTGACCTCACTATCAGCTTTAGCACCCTCGAAAACTATGAAAACGACACCCATGACGAAATATATGGAAATTTTCGCAGCTGCCATCTTGGATTTAGATTTTGACCTAACTATCAGCTTTAGCACCCTCGAAAACTATGAAAACGACCCCCAATGCGAAAAATATAGAAATTTTCGGAGCCGCCATCTTGGATTTACATTTTGACCTCACTATCAGCTTTAACACCCTCGAAAACTATGAAAACGATAGCTAATCCAAGATGGCGGAGTAGCGTCCTTTCACAAAACTCAATAATTCGAAATACACAAAGCGTCCTTCCGCATTAAATAACACAATACGTAACCAGTACAAAAAGAAAGAGAGGGGGATACTTCCTCGCCTACGCCGCGCCGCCGGCTGTCTACTCACCATCCGTCCTACGAATTTTCGATCAGGGTCACGTGTCCTGACGCGAGTTTTACATTTTTTACCCGTTACAAAAAAAGTGTACAACGCCGCTAAAGAAGTTTTCACTTCAAAAAAATACGCACGTATTATTATACTCGTAAAAAAAAGGAACATATTTTATTTTTCTACATAATCTCCCCTTCTATTAACACATTTTTCCCAGCGCAGGGGATGTTTCTTGATGCCAGTATCGAAGAATGTAGTCGGTCGTGCCTTTAGCCAATTGCACACAAATGATTCCACTATCTGGTCAGTGAGAAAACGGCGTCCTCCACTTGTTTTTTTTTTTGTGCCATTCCTACACTTGAGTTCTTGAAAGCGTATTCTTATCGAACCGTAGAGTCAATGGATGCAAAATTTCAGAAGGTTTTAAGCCCTCCCGTGTTAAAAAAATTATGATAAGTCGTTGCTCAACAGACTTATATCCTCCTGCTCATACATGATGCTACTGGCGCGCAATAAACTAAAGTGAGCCGGAGCAGTATAGATCCCCTAGATGATCCTCCCTAACACGTACAACAGCACCAAGCGCGTCACTTCACTCAGCGACCAGTAATAAAAAAAGTCCTGTTTATATTTGATTCACCTAATATAATAAAAATATCGTGAGAAATATCTTAGAACAAAAAAAAATAGTAAAAAATAGTTTGCCTTCCTCATGAATTGGGCTATGAAATAAAAAAAAAAAATCCGACTGGTAGGCCCAGAGATTACCCCCACAAACACATACAAATAAACAATGACATTAAGTCCGCCTCTGTACATTTATGTGCTTGAAGTATTAAATAAATAAATAAAACATTTTTAGCTGTTTATAATATTGTAATTAGGTATGTACTATTACAAGCATATATTTTTTTTTGTTAGCCTATACCGTCCCACAAGTGGGCAAAGGCCTCTTCCAAGTCCTTTCAGGTAGTCTTTTCCCGCGCCAACTCGAACCAGCAGTGCGATTCTGTAACTCACCCTGAAAACTTAGGTGAAGTGAGCGTGGAGTGACCAGTGTCATCCTACCTGATACTAGGTATTGTCTCAGCAATGTCGACCTTTAATAATATCTTTATGCTAATTATATTTATAATTTTATATAATTTCCAAGCTAGTATTTTAGTTGTCAAAAAATTACTATTTTTTGAGGTTAAACCTGGGAAAAAAAAAGAAAATCTATATTCTGACTAAGTTTCTGTTTTGATATTTTATTTTAAAACCCCATAAAATAATAATGTTTTGACAACTAAAATACTAGGTAGAAAATGTTTAAAATTATCAATAGAATTAGCATAAAAAATATTATAAAAATCTCGATTATAGATAGTAAACGTTTGCTTAGTCAATCCCTAGCATCCGTGGGATGACACTGACAGCTCACTCCACGCAAGTTTTCACGGTGAGATTTTTACAGAATCGACATGCAGCTCTCGCGGTACGTGTCCATCCGTGCGATCCTGTAACCATTTCACCGTGAAAACTTAGGTGAAGTGAGTCGTCAATAGCGTCAATCCCTAGCATCAGCATGACTCATAGCTCACCTCACCTTAGTTATCACGGTGAGATTTTTCCAGAATCGACCGGCAGGACATCTCACCGTCTCTTTCTGGGCCGACCTCGGCGGCGCCGTCCATCTTCATTATATACATAGCATATAATATATAAAATAAAGAAAAGATGGATGGATTGTGTGAGCGTCACAGTTGACAGGGGAGAATGGAAGAAGAAAACGTGTTGCGCCGACCCCAAGTAACATGTTCCAAGGGCTGCAAGATTATGATGATAAATATAGAATAATAAAAAGTAATACAATAAAACCGTCGTTGTGTAAAAAGAGTCCTGCCGTGCGATTCTGTAACCATCTCACCGTGAAAGCTTGGGTGAAGTGAGCGTGGAGTGAGCTGTCATTCGCTAGGGATTAACGCTATTAAGTGCTCACTTCACTTATGATTTCACGGTGAGATTTTTACAGAACCGACCAGCTGTATGAGGCCAAAAGGTCTAGCCAATATATCTAGCTGCTGGTATAAAAAATGAAGGAAAAATGGCTTGGCCTTTACGCAACACGGGATCGGAATGTTCAATTAATTTGCATTTAGCTTCGTACGTACTTATTCTATTAAGGGATGATTTTTAAATCGACCTATAATCTTTATTCGTAGAATAAAATGGTCGTCTGACAGATTTTTTATGGAAAAACTGTCAAAAATTCAAAACTATTCCTCGGATAAAATTATCTGGCTTTGGACAAATGGATGACTTTGGATAACTTAATACACTATTATGGAAATATACACCTACCTAGGATAGGATACAATGAACCCAACTAGTTTTAAAACGAAAAAAAAGTAAAGAGTTTGCCTACTAACAGAAACAAAATCTTTTATCATTTACACCTAATACATTATTGGATGAATTACATGTTATTATTCTTATTCTAAGGGAAAATTTTTCAATAGTCAGATAACTTACATGTGAAGAATAAATAAGAAAATTTGGCATAATTTCTATAGATGCAGAAGCTGTCAAGCCGCAATCCTTCTTCGTCAGATAAAAAATATTATATCTGGCTGTTGTAAAATCAGGCCTAATACTGTTAAGATATATGTATACTATAGAGGTATTATATATTTTGTTTTAAATAACTCTTCAAAATAATCACATCCCTTCAATAATACCAAGATGATGATATAAATACAACGAGCCGGTAAATATCTTTCAAGTAAAATATTAAACGCAGTATTAATATCAGAGCTTCATCATCTGCCTAGCTTTTTCCCAACTATGTTGGGGTCGGCTTCCAGTCTAACCGGATGCAGCTGAATACCAGCATTTTACATGGAGCGACTGCCTATTTGACCTCCACAACCCAGTTACTGGGTAATACGATACCCCTTGGTAAGACTGGTTGTAAGACTTTCCGGCTTCAGACTACCCGTAAAGATTATCAAAGATCCATGAATGACAGCTGGAACCAACGGCAAACGTGCTTTCCGAGGCACGGAGGGGTCTCGGTATGTAAAGATGGTCACGCATCCTCAGGCCAACCGCGGCAAGCGCAGCTTAACCTGATTGATCGACCTGTGCGGCTGTTACTATTAATATCAGAGGCTATAAAATATAATGTAACTCAAGTTCACTAATTTGATTCTCCAGCAAACTGGGACAAGGCTGTGTACTGCACCTGCTCGCTGTCTGCGATGAACGATTGAAGTACGATTTTTTAAATGCTTAAATTCGTTGATTAATTTGTGTTTACAAGCTCATTAGCGGAAAAGCCCCTTGCCTTGAATTTCTATATATTATAGTAAATATTATGTATTTATATTATAGGTTTTTAACCTATTTATGTATTTGTGTAGGTTTTTATTTATAATTTGAATAGTTTTTTTTAATCATTGTTCGGTTCAACCAAAGCACCTGCCACCTAATCTCTTCACCACCCTTGGTTGACTGGTAGAGAATGCCTAAGGCATTAAGTCCGCCTTTGTACCTTTTTGTGTGCGAAAAGATTAAATAAATAAATAAAAGCCTGCCTTTATTCTACTAATTGATGACAGTCAAGGGAATCCAGCAAGTTTATGGAGTAGGTAATAGGTACAGCAGGGTAATTGCGTAACACACTATCAGTAGCAATGGGTTTCATTTTGACAGTTCAACAACATTCATTGCGTTATTTAAGTTGTAGAGCGGACACATTTTTCGAACATATGGAGCAATGGATTAGCAATATGCTTCAAAATGATTCAAATTGAGAGTAATAGTGTGTTACGCAATTAGGGTGCAGCTTCTTATTTAAAAAAAAAACCTGAAGGATTCCCATGGAATTAGTAAGTTTAATCTAGAGGGTTCTAAACAACATGGCTGCATTGGCGGTTGAGGAGCTCGTGGCTAAGTAACAACAGCTGCAAGGATCGCTCAATCAGGTTAAGCTAATCTTGCCTCGGTCGGTCCGTGAATGGGTGACCATCTTCACATACCGAGACCCACCGTATCTAAAGCACGTTAATCCGTTGCTCCCGGTTGTCATTCGAGGATCTTTGACAGTCATTACGGGTCATCAGAAGCCCGAAAGTCTGACAATCAGCCTTACCCAGTAAGTGGCTTGTGGAGATTTGATAGGCAGTTACTCCATGTAAAATACTGGTATTTGGCTGCATCTGGTTTGACTGAAAACTGACCCCAACATTGTTGGGAAAAGGCTAGGCAGATGATGATAGCTGCGTTTGAGGTTATATTTAGGTATTAATTTTAATTTTGATCTCTAGGGTTAGCCAATGACTTGGCATTTCAGCTCAGGATATCCCGGTGGATGTGCGGAAATGTATGTCTGAGCATCTACCCTAGGCCAAGATGGATAAACGGAATTTATAGCCTTAGCATGGATGATCGGACATGCGTTTCCGCTTATTTTTGCTTCCCTTCATCTTTTATTTTCAGTACTTAAACTTATGGCTGCCCAACGATTCAATTAGTCTTTCTGTTCTGCAGTTTGAAATCTATACTATAATAATAATAAAGCTGAAGAGTTAGTTTAGACTACCGGACGGATTCGAAAAATTCTTTTTGCATTTGAAACCCCAATTCTTGAGGAAGGCTATATATAGGCTAAATAATATCATGCTAGGAAACTTAGGAGCCGAGCAAAATTAAGTAATAGCGCGGGTAGGCGATGCGATGCGATGGGGTAGGTCGGGGCCGAAATTTTACGCGGACGAAGTCACATTTAGATGCTAGTGAAAAATAAAACTGTAGGAGGTACAGACGCCAGCATATCAAGCTACTACAATCTGTCATATTTCTTTAATAGATTTTCAACTTTATCGTTAAAGCACAAGGTACAAAGTTGATTGGGAAAATTTGACAGTTTCGGGTAGCTTGATGTGGTGGCGTCTGTACATTAGGGTGCGTCCACATCTGGCGAATGTGCCGCGAATGTGCAGCTCGCGAGCCGTTTGCGAGCTGCCCGCGAGCTGCGCGCGTGCATTTTTGTTCGTGCGCCGCTCCTGCGCCGCCCGCGCGCAGTTCGCGCGCGGCGCAAGTGTCGCGAGTGCGCTATCGCTCCTCCCCGCGCTGATGCTAGGCAAACGAAAGTGTAAGCACGTGAGCTGGACGCGCGCTGCTCGCGCGCGGCGCGCGATCTGCGCGCGTCCAGCCCACGAGCGTGAACATAAAATGCACACGCGCAGCTCACGGGCGGCTCGCGAACGGCTCGCCAGCTGCGCATTCGCGGCGCATTCGCCAGATGTGGACGCACCCTTAAAGATGATCAGGTTTTTGTTCTCCATGTAAAATACTGGTATTCAGCTGCATCCAAATGACGACATGCATTATACGAGTATAATAGAATATCGTAATATTCTCGTCCTCACACATCAGAACATTGTAATTGAATGAAGGAGAGGTCGATGTTTGAAGGAGTGGATAAGTAAATATGCTACGCCTGAGGCTGAATAACGACATACACGGAGCTTTGTTAATACGTCCCTAGGGTGGAAGGTAAACACGCTTATGGTGTAATGAGATTCGAACTTGTTATGGGGTAACAGTATTACCGTCACTTATGTTGAAAATCTAAATTCATTCCGACTAGATGTGATTTGTTCCACAGAAGTTTTTAAATGACGATAGGAAATTCGGTCCTTATAGGTCTAAAATTATAATACTATCTGTTCCAAAAGTCATCATCTGCCTAGCCTTTTCACAACTATGTCGGGGTCGGCTTCCAGTCTAACCGGATGCAGCTGAATTCCAGTATTTTACATGGAGCGACTGCCTATCTGACCTCCACAACCCAGCTACTGGGTAATACGATACCGCTTGGTAAGACTGGTTGTCAAACTTTCGGGCTACTGACGACCCGTAACGACTGTCAAAGATCCACGATTCACAGCCGGGAGCAACGGCTTAACGTGCTTTCCGAATCACGGAGGTAAAGACGGTCACACTGTGCTTAGATATACGGAACGTATTTGGCTATGAGAGGAAGAGAGAAAAAAAATGTGCGCGCGAACTGCTCTCTCTTGCTTATATTCCCCACTCAACTCCCGTTCGCCTCGCTCGATCACACTTTTCGTAACGCTTTCATCACGCCTTCGCCAGCTTACTCCCCAAATCAAGTGTACGTAAGTTTTATAACACATTTGCTCGTAAAAGGTCTCTTACTGCACCAATTTCAATATCGTAATGTATCTCATTACGTACTTGTGCGTAATTGTAATGTAAAGCGCACGGTTTATCAAGATGCTCCGTCTAAAACGAACGGTACTTTTTTAAATCTTAGCAAAGAGTTTTTATGTCAGAAAAGTGGTCAACATTTTATGAATAAAATTAACTTTGGGAGATAAAATATAATAAATAAACATTTAATTCTTTATTTTAATTAATTTTGACAATTAATTACAACCATTTATCTGTAACAAAAACTAAAGAGACTGGTGAAATTGCAACTAATAATACGAGTTATAGCTTGACAACATTAAAAATGCCAACTGGCAACGTAATAATTAATTTTACAAATTTTTCGAATTTTAATAACAGTTTTAACTAGTAATTAAAGATTTATTCGTTTAAGAAAGTCCAAGTTTTATTTATTTCCTCACAAATGTGTTATAAAACGTCGTATGACATACGTGCGGTTTGATAATTACAGCCTCTGCTTTCTTATAGCCCTCACCTACGGCTCGGGCTAGCAATATCGCCTCAGCTGTAATTTTCAACTTACCGCACTTATATCATAATGTACTATTACTTCAAAAAACTTGAATCTTTATGGTGGTTACATGATGACTACAAGTCTTCCCTCTTTTTAACTTCATAAGGTAACTGGTAAAGCGGTGTAATAGGGACATCAATCTCTTGTTTTTACCCCAGTTTATTTGGGGTCCGCGCAGTATGTCTTCTTCTTGCATACTTCCCTATCAGTCGTCATCTCAGTAATCACCCCCTTTCTAGACATATTATTTTTCAGAATAATTATCTCCATATACAGACACACAGACAATAATACTAGGTACGTCTTGTAATTTATACGACGATAAAGTGATTCAAAAATTGACCTATTTAATTCCCTGATCAAAATGATCGCTTTTTATAGACCACCGTGAACCGAACAGCAAATGAGAGCAGGGTCGACAGTAGGTCACAAAACAGCTGAACTTGAACAAACAAAAAGAACTTTTGCGCAAAACCAGCTCGAACTAGTCAGATCCAGTTCATTCCAGTTTGAAGCGATTCGGACTGGCCTCGTTGGAGTTATATCTAGTTGAGTGCAGTTTTGTTAGTTCCAACATGAATATTAACATTCAGAAGCTCAAGTCCGTATTTGAAGAAGAAATACTAAAGTTATATATAAATACTAAATTACAAGAAAAGCGTCGACATTCCAATTTTTCCTCGATAACAAATAGTCCAAATCGGGGGCTATGGAACGGGCTATGCTTAGAGTTTCTTTGAAGGATGAAATCAGAAAGGAAGTTATCTTGAAAAGAACCGGAGATGATCAAGCTGAAGTGATAGTGGGCTGGCCATGTTTGTCGAAGGACAGGTGGTCGGTGGAGCAGACGAGTCCTGGAGTGGAGACCGCTTATCGGCTAGCGTAGTATGGGACGCCCAGCCAGGCAGACGGACGCCCTCAAAAAGGTGGCTGGGACAGACTGGATGCGGAAGGCGGAGGACTGGCTGTTAAGGCGCAGCCTGGGAGAGGCCTATGTCCAGCAGTGGACTGCAGCAGGCTGAGTTGATTGATTGAGTCCAAATCTCATTTTCTTCTTCTTTTAGGAATACGGGTAGCATAACTCACTCATACCTTGATCATCATGTGAGCAAATAATGAAGTCCAGCGTATCAGCACGGAGTGGATTCTAGCAAATTTCCTGTGCAGTGGTAATATTTCCACTAGGTACGTTGTGTGACTTTGGCAGGTGGCGACCTTGACGGTTTTTATTTATTTAATATTGTGTTTACTGTTCAACTAATGATTTAAATTCTGCATTTTAATGGCGCAATCGTACTCGTATATATTTCCATTAGACTGGTTCTGCAGTGCGATTCTGTAACCATCTCACCGTGAAAACTTAGGTGAAGCGAGCGTGGAGTGAGCTGTTTTTATGCTAATTCTATTGATCATTTATATAATTTCAAAGCTAGTATTTTAATACCCAAAGCATTACTATTTTGTGGGGTTTTAAAATAAAATAGCAAAACAGAAACTTAGTCAGAATCTCAATGTCGTTTTTTTTTTTTTTTTCCTAGACTAGTCCTTATATCGATGTTTTGGCTACTAAAATACTAGCTTTGAAATTATATAAAATGACCAATAGAATTAGCATAAAAAAAATATTACTAAAATCTCGATGATGATTGTAATTGTTTACTTGGTCAATCCCTAGCATCAGTGGGATGACACTGATAGCTCACTCCACGCAAGTTTTCACGGTGAGATTTTTACAGAATCGGCATGCTGGTAACAATGATTAATATTGAGTTGTTTGGATTAATGTTGTTGTTGTTTTGTTGTCATCTGCCAGTGTCCCGGGCGCATCACGGAATAATTTGTATTGTCTATGTCAATTAATGTGTGTGTCAATGCCAAATAATGTGTGTTGTCTTTGGCCCTGAAATCAAGCAATGGACAAATTGACAACTTTTATATGCAAGAGACTTTTGACTACTTTGTATGTGTATATTTTATGACTTTTTTTGTAATGTGCGTTTTGTTTGTGCAGAATAAGCAATTTTTCTTTCTTTCTAAGTTATATAATCCTTACTTCCGTGGAATCCTTCTGAGAATAAAATATTACTTGAAGGGTTATACAGAGATTTAGAAAATTTTATTATAGGCATAGGTATACCCATTTTTAACCGACTTCAAAAAAAGGAGGAGGTTATCAATTCGACTGTATTTTTTTTTTTTTTTTTTTTTTTTTTTTTTATGTTTGTTACCTCATAATAACCGACTGGGTGAACCGATTTTCATGATTCTTTTTTTATTTGAAAGCTGGTGCTTCCCGTGTGGTCCCATTGTCACCATTTCAATATCTGATGGTGGGATCTTGTAGAAATCGGGGGAACTCTTCAATAAATAACAGCAGACTAACCGCGATTGTTGCTATAGCATATCTAAGCATTGTTTACACCATCACACAACATAATATCACGCCTGTACTCACTACAAAGGTTATAATTTTTTTTTATGATAATAATAATTACGCAGTCGCACAACATAACATCACGTCTGTACCCTATAAACGCAGATGCAGCTTCCTGTCACTGATATTTACATAGCAAGTAGTGTTTATATGAATTTGATTGGGGTAGATATAACTAAAAAGTGAAAAATAAAAAATTTTATATGTAAAAAAAACAACCGACTTCCAAAAAAACACTACAAAGTGAAAAATAATTTTAATTTCGGAAGTCGGTGTCAAAAAACCAAAATGCGGAACCAACGACACCGACTTCCAAAATTAAAATTATTTTTCACTTTGTAGTGTTTTTTTGGAAGTCGGTTGTTTTTTTTACATATAAAATTTTTTATTAAGTAATCCAGAAGACATAACATAACATCTCGTCTGTAATCCTCCCCGAAGGGATACCTATAATAATAGTACACACATATTTCGCCAGTTAAATCAAACATGAAGAGTTTTTTGACACCGTTTTGAAGTAATTTTGCACCTTCCTAAACAAAAAAAAAAAACATAAATATGCACGTAATCTATGTATTCTTCACCCCAGCCCCATTTTCTACTCCATGTGAACCGAGGACCAATTATGGACTTTTTCGCATATTTTTCCATTCCCCGCACCAAAATGCCAATAAACATATCTTAGCCTGGGAACAAAACTCCAAACCACACACATCGTAACCATAATTCTACCCGAAAGTATACGGGATTCTTTTGTTAAATTCCAATACAATAGTTACCCAGCATCCAATCGTAACCCTTTAACCGGGTAGACCGGGCGACTTAGTTACGGGTTCTGAGTACCTATGTACCCCACATAGGTACCCAGAACTCGTAAGTAAGTCGTCACATTGTGTGCTTGCCGATTGATCTTACGTAACGAGAAGCGCGAGTCTCTCCTCTCTCTCATCTACGGGTAGTTTCGGTTAGGTTCGCAGCAGAGTATGAAGGATATAGAGCGCGACTTGGATGTACAGACGCCAGCACATCAAGCTACTACAATCTGTCAAATGTCTTTTATAGATTATCAACTTTATCTCTAAAGCATAAGGTTCAAGGTTGATTGGACAAATTTGACAGTTTCGGGTAGCTTGATGTGCTGGCGTCTGTACATATAATATTTGGTGTGTGAAAATATGCGATGATATCGATTACTCAAAATATGGGTTATTAGAAGTGATCTCGATCCTTAAACATTTAACCTAGTGTCACTAAAAATAAAAAAGTAAAAAGTGCGTAATAAGTGTTTTATGTTCTTTTTTTAAAACCAATAGAACGCCTTGACCGCGCAATGAACAGCCTCATTGGCGGAGGAAGCGTTTAATGCTTATTTACATACATGGCTTAGTGAAAATCGTTTCTAATCGGGTGTGCATTTGACATTTGCGTCTGCAAACACAATACACGAGACAGGACACATTCCTACTGATATTTTAAAATAATAAACGTTTGATACTCTCGTCGTAACTCTTAACTACCTATTAAAGCTAGCGCAACACAACGCATTGAGAAAATACTTCTTTATTACTTTCCGACGTTTTCTATGAATCAAGGCACACCGGCCAGCCGCACTGCACTTTTTTATATGAAAATGCCTTGTATTGCTGCCCGTGCGGCTATAACGTGCGCTTGGCTTTAATATCGGCTTTTCCAACTGTCATTTTCTGTCCTTAGTAAGCCAACCATAGTTGCCGGCTATAGTTGGGAAAAGGCTTGGCAGATGACAATGATGATGATTATCTATCCTAAGTATCTCTCAGTAATTACTTTAAACAACAATCCCGTTCTACAGCTTGCCTTATTGATACTCTAACGTCCATTCTACAGTGCCGGGCTACCATATAATGTGATTTGCGATTGTGGCGGCTACTCCGGATCGAAGGGACGAACAGTGAAGACGTATAAAAGATATAGCCATTGAAGAGACGAGTAAACGGCTTAGATTAAGCCATTTTGATGCTCTGCTCCCATCTTTCTGGTCTTTTTATTCCAGTTTAGTTCTATCTTACAGCGTTTTTCATACGTTTTGCGGTTTTCTAAGTTTTCTTTTTTTAAAGAAAGCGAAAGTCTACAACGTTGGGGACTGAGTGATGCGCCTCAACCACTTGGGGCTGACTTGAGGGTACTTGAGGCTGGTCTAGACAGATGTTCGCCTCCTTCTGCGAACACGTCATATCCCAGAAGGAGGCGGCGGAGCGCGTGCGGGAGGAAGACCCTCTCGCGGCGCCGCTCCGAAGGCGGAGGAGGGGTCGAAGAAGACGTCAGTATGACAGTCATCTCCGACTCCTCCCAGGTGGAAGCCAGCAGGCGACGGGTGCGGGGGTTTCACCCTCGCCTGCATTGCACAGGCTTCCACCAGTGCCGGACGGGAATGGCCAGGTGTTTCCGGCCCATCCCGTAGCCCCCGACCCGGGGGCACATGCAGGGCCCGTCAGCTAGACGGGCATGCGCCGAGGGGATTGTGGACGCAAAGGCTGAGCCGGATTCCCATGACCCCCCCATCAAGGCGATGAGGGAACACCGCTGAGTTTTAGTGGGTATACTGTCACTCTGGCAGGGAGTCCCACATACTCCGTTCCGTCCCCCGACGAGCGGAGATGCGTAATGTCATTTCTCAGCGAAAAACAAAAAAAAATATGGCTGATGAAGTAAAGCTGTGACCAAATGGTGGCCAAGGTTCAGCCAAAGAAACCAGAGGCTTATTAAAATGCGTTGGGTTGACGATATCATCAAAGTCGCGGGAAACACCTGGACGAGAGACGCACAGAACCGGGAAGTATGGCAGAAGAAAAGGGAAGCCTATACCCAATAGTGGGTGATTCCGGGCTGAAATGCTGATAATGATGAAAGAAAGCAAAAATAACACGGAAGCAAGAATACGCGCAAGACAGTCGACGATCAAAGGTAGTCTGGCGGGTCTTACACTGACAGTTGCCATTTCATTCTGAAATAAAAACTCATACTGACAGTGTGTGTGTGAGGGGCCCGTGACTAAATAATAACAGCCGCAGAGGTCGATTGATCAGGTTAAGCCATGCTTGCCGCGGTTGGTCTGTGGATGGGTGACCATCTTTACATATCGAGACCGCTCCGTATCTCGGAAAGCAAGTTAAGCCTTTGGTCCCGGCTGTCATTCGTGGATTTTTGACAGTCGTCACGGGTAGTCAGAAGCCCGAAAGTCTGACAACCAGTCTTACCAAGGGGTATCGTATTATCCAGTAACTGGGTTGTGGAGGTCAGATAGGCAGTCGCTCCATGTATAATACTGGTATTCAGCTGCATCCGGTAAGACTGGAAGCCGACCCCGACATTGTTGGGAAAAGGCTGGGCAGATATAATCATTAAAATCATCAATACAGCCCTCTAAGTTCATATAAGCCTATTGAATGACTATTCCCGAATCATATTTTACCCTAACGCCGCCGTTCAGTATGCAGCGACCTTTAGATATCCGTAGTTACATGAAAGTTGTGAGTTACTGCTGAGTATATTTAATACCCGGACGGCGACCGGAGACGTGTGAAGGGTGAAGTAGCGAGCGGATTTCCGGCGCTGGATATCCGGCAAGTGAAAAGAGAATCGTCATAGTTGTTGAAGCTAGATGTTACCATTTTGGGTGATTGAATGTTTCTCGTGTAGGTACGAGTTACGGTTTATGGTCATGCCATCGTAGACTAGTGGTGAAGCTGACTGTCACAGGCTTATAGAAGTATTGTCTATAGGTACTCGTGGTAGTTCTTAATGGGACAAACGACAAAAAATTTGTATTTATATTTTAATAGCTGTACGCTTTGCCTGTCCCTTTTAGAATCGGTGGGTCATGTCTTGTGTAGGTGTGCGTAACATGACGTTTTGTGTGTTACACTACATTATACTATTACTTTTATATATGTCGTCGCAAGCGATATCAAGACGACAAAATAATCAAAATACTACTTCCGGTTGATTTCATAATATTGGTCAAACCGGAACTTAATTCTCATTGGTTGATCGGTTAGTACAGTGAACGCCGTGAGGTGGCGCTATAACTTCGCGCCATTTTCCACACGTGGACAGAGCCGATTGGAGAGCGGCCGGCATTCGACTTGCGGAGCGCACGCCGTACAAACCTTTGTTTCTTACTACTCATAAAGTGATTGTAAATTACCGAATAAACGTGACTGTGATTTGTGCTTCAAACTACGTTTTACTGGTTTGCCCGAGTACCCACCTTCCTCATGGAACCCGTACCAAGAAACTATGATGATGGCCCTATTATCGCTACGCCCACGCTCGCGCCGACATATACAACATTATTTTTTGTATACTGCAAACCTGAATATAGTTTGTTCAGAATAAGTAACTGAATCGATTCCAATAATTTGTACACCATGTTATATTTTGTCCCAAAAATATTTAAAAATGGTAAAAAGTTGGACATCAAGCGACACTAAGCACATATCCGTAATGATATGCGCACAACACAGGTCACAGCCGGTCGACAGGCGGCGCGTGTTTAGTAGTGACCAGCTTTTTGTACGGACAATCAAGTAACATAACAAGCTTATAACTTCGTGACTTTTCATGATACAGTTTTGAGATTTTGTACATAGATTCTTTACATAAAAATACTAGACACGTGTTTCGGATTTGCCATATACTAAAAATAATGTCGTATACTTATTAATTATATAATCGGTTAATGTTTCCAGGGGTCTACGTCACCCGAAATAAAGTTTTATTATTATTTTGGTGATTCAATTTCAAAACTATTTTTAACTCAAATACTCACCTATCCGTGAAAAAAAGATCAGTTCTCTTCCTATGGGTAATTTATGATTCAGATTTGATGCTGCAGTCAAGTCACGCCATGGTCTATTTTATCAAGCACGTTCATTAGAGACATATCCGTAAAGTGAAGAAGACAGATTTTTCCCTTGCGCGTTTCCGCAATCTACTAATGCGGCGCTACGCCAAAACATCCAGATTGGGTGCTATATCTAAATTAAATATGAAAGTAGATAATGCTGACATTGAAAGGGAACAGAAATCTCTTTCAGTGCGTGCGAATATGATAACCTGTAGGTTTGTACGTATTCTGGTGCCTCTCTTTAGAACATTTCGTACCATCTTTTACACAGTCATGTAGAGGGGCCCGTGGCTAAATGATAACAGCCGCACAGGTCGATCGATCAGGTTAGGCTACGCTTGCCGCGGTTAATCTGTGGATGGGTGACCACCTTTACGTACCGAGACCCCTCCGTGCCTCGGAAAGCACGTTAAGCCGTTGGGGCCGGCTGTCATTCGTAGATCTTTGACAGTCGTTACGGGTCGTCAGTAGCCCGTAAGTCTGACATACAGTCTTACCAAGGGGTGTCGTATTACCCAGTAACTGGGTTGTGGAGGTCAGATAGGCAGTCGCTCCATGTAAAATACTGGTACTCAGCTGCATCCGGTTAGACTGGAAGCCGACCCCAACATAGTTGGGAAAAGGCTGGGCAGATGATGTAGCTGGCGGGAGACATATTCGCTGGCGTCGTATGGAGCCCTTCGTGCCCAATTCAATAATGCGTTCAGAAATATGATGGTGTTACCATGGCGTTGCAGGGCGTCAGGGATGTTTGCGACGGTGCGTGTTGATTGTGCCTACTTAATAATGCGCAAACGCACAGTGCTAACGGACGTGACATACGAGTTGTAAGTCCACCCAGACACCTGTCTGGGTAATTAGTTACACAAAATAAAACAACTGCGTTATTTTGTGTAAATTATTTCATCACCGCTGCGCTCAAAGCGGTGAAGTAAAACATCGTGAGGAAAGCGGCATGTCCAAGAAACAAAAATTCGAAGACATGTTACCTCTATCAACCCGCACTGGACCTGCGTGGTGGATTATAGCCCACTTCCTCTCGAAGAGAGGAGGCATGTGTCCCAGCAGTGGGAACATTATGTGTACAGGAGGTACCCTAATATATATTTTTTTTTTTCAAGATTTTATTTTACCACTTTGTCGGCGTGATTATTATGTATATCCATGCCAAATTATAGCTTTCTAGTAATTAAAATATCTGAGTTAAGGTGTAGACTGAGATAAGGGTTCCTTGTTGACTGCAGAACCTTAAAAAACAAATGATATTAACAAAAAAAGTCAGAAAAAGAAAAATGAAATAGAAAGTCCCATATGCGACCAAAAGGCTCCTATCTCAGCATGATGCTGCAACATTTAAAAAATAAATCTCGCAGCGCTGGTACTCTGATAGGGCCCGCAGTGATGTCGCGGGCAGAAATAAATAAATAATAACACAGCCGTGCGATTCTGTAACCATCTCACCGTGAAAACTTGGGTGAAGTGAGCGTGGAGTGAGCTGTCATTAGGGATTAACACTATTGACACTGCTCACTTCACTTATGATTTCACGGTGAGATTTTTACAGAATCGACCGCCTGATGCTAGGCTATGTATAGTAGCAAATAAAATAAAATATTAATTTTTTAATAAGCGTCAGACGTAACTTCATTACTTTTGTATGCTTTGAGTGTCAGAGGCACTCTGTGGCATTGCTGTGACATGCAAAAAGTCGACCATGACACTCAAACCTGTCACTTCTACAAATATGTGGTACATCTAAATGTGTTACTCTCAAACTATTCCCCAAGGAACTCTAAAAGGGTCGCGAATCTTGACAAGTATACGAAACTCCTTGACACGTGGAAGAAAAAATATTTCCTGTCATAGAAATATTTTCTCTCTTAGTTTTGTTTTTAAAGTAAAACAATTAATCAATATACCTTGCCTTTTCCAAACTATGTTGGGGTCGGTCTACCAATATTTTACATGGAGCGATTGCCTATCTGACCTCCACAAACCAGTTACTGGGTACCACGCTTAGGTAAGACTGGTTGTCAGACTTTCGGGCTTCTGCCGACCCGTAACGACTGTCAAAGATCCACGATTGACAGCCGGGACCAACGGCTTAACGTGCTTTCCGAAGCATGGAGGGGTCTTGGTATGTGAAGATGGTAACCCACGGACCAACTGCGGCAAGCGTAGCTTAACCCTTTACCGCATAGGAAACCATATATGGTTTGACATGTTTACAGTTTATTTTACTCTAAAAAAATAAAAAACTAGCGTATAAATCCTAATGGGGTTTGTTTTTCATATCATTAGCAATAATAAAACACAACTATTTTGTCTATCATCACATACCACTTAGAAATAAAAAATAAATAAATAAAAAAAATAAAAAATACACTAAAATTAATTCTGAAGCTTTAATAAAGACATTAACATAAAAAAAAAATATTTTATCACTTATTTAATATATCATGCAGTAAAGGGTTAATCTGATCGATCGAACCGTGCGGCTGTTATTACGTAGTCACAAACCCCTGTTCATCGTCCTCACATTTAATTATATAAATAATGCATACAATATGTTGTAAAACATTTTAAAAGAGTAACAGTGAATTTCTTTCTCATTCTTCTCCATACGAAACTACCCTTTGGAAGGGGCGACTAGAATCAATTCTATTTTATTGTTAACCACTTCAAAAAAGGAGGAGGTTCTCAGCTCGGTTGAATATATATTATTTATATATATTTTAATGTTGTTTTACCTCAGAACTACTCCGTTATTTCTAAGCCGATTTGCAAAATTCTTTTTTATTTGAAAGAATATACTTTCAGATTTGTCCCAGAAATTTCATCAAAATCCGTATAGTATTCAAACCAAAATTACTGAAAAAAAATCAAGTAAACGAAATTGTTAATCGATTTCAAAATTTCTTTTAGATTCAAAATTAGATTAGTAGTTTATGAATTAACTTCAATAATATGTGTTTTTTCCACTTAGTTTATATAGATGATGCTATAATAACTTCCTGACACTGATATTTACATAGCAAGTAGTGTTATACGAATTTGTGTGGAGTAAGTACAACTTAAAATTGAAAAACAAAAAAGTTTTTTACAAAAAAAAAAGCAGCCGACTTCCAAAAAAAGACACCACGAAGTGAAAAGAAAAGAAAGAAAAATTGTTTATTTAAAATATAATAAAATAAGCCGTGGCGGCTAAGAGATGACGAGCCCCTACTGACGACGCCCGTTCACGAACATGACGTATGGATCAGCAACATTTAGCTTAGCCATTTTGAGGGGAACTTAATAATCGACGAGGGCGAAGCCGCCAGCTAGTAAATCAATAAGCCAACAATATCTCCTCAATATCACAATTTAAACTACCCTTCTTCAGTTCCCCACCCGCAAATTTCCCTCTTTGTCCCTCTAACTACAAAATTATTGATACACAATTATTCAAAATGTGACTCCTCGCATCATCCCCATGGTTGGCCAACTATTCTGAACTATCCTGAAGTTTTAGGCTCAAGTTTATGACTTGTCCTTTATATTTCGGCCTATGAGTATGAATTTAGACAAGGCTTGAAAACATTGACAGTAAACACATGACAGGAGTATTCGAGATTATATCAAGTAAGCTCTGGTTAGTTTTGAAAAGGCTGCTTAAATATGGAAAATATCCATCGATACAGATTCGATTTGATAACTTCCAACTATCATAAAGATATACGTAGAATACGTGGATTATTTGCTGAAACAAATCCAACTGCAGCTTTATGTCACAGACAGGGCTCTAATTCACTATGACGACTTAACGATTCCTTACTTTCGAAACCACGTCAATACCTTAGTATGATATAATATACCGGGTTATCTTTCAAAGACCAGCCAAATCTAAGGATGTGGTACAGACCATCAAACTGAACAACTTTCTCCATGGGACCAATATCGTATTCGCGAAAAAATTATCAACTGTCCCTTAGAAAACTTCAATACCTACTCGACCTAAACGTATGGGACGGCTGAATTTCGCGAATACGATGTTGGTCCCATGGACAAAATGGTTCAGTTTGATGGTCTGTACCACATCCTTAGATACGTCATGCTCTCTGGCGGAACCATCTTTGCTGTAACAAGTCTAAGTAACATGAACAATTCAATGAAATGTCTATAAAATTCTAGTCTTATTAAAAAAAAGTCTATATCTCTAGTTTTGACGTAAACTTTTATTTTAAAGTGGTTGCGCTGCGGAGTATCCTTCCCGGCGAAACCACCATGATATTTCTATTACTATACATAGTATAAGCAAATATGTAGTATCAAATAATTCTATAACAGTTCTATATTGAACTAGCACTCCTAAATCCTCAGTCTAATTTAAATATATTAACAAAACGGTGCCTCAAACTTTGTTTTCGTAATAGTAGCTAAGTGCCTAGGTTAAAGTTCTTAGCAAATAACGTTTACGTCAAAGATCATACAATCTTGTTTATCAAAACACTCTATGTCTTATTCATACTTCGAGGCATGCCCTTAAACTTTAGTCATGAACTTTGGGAGTCAGATGGCATGGCTGAAGGACTTAAAGTTAGGGTGATCGGACGTTCTGTGGTGTATGGACCTGAGCCGCTTATTATGTCGTTTTTAACTGATTGGACCTATAAGGTCTCAATCATTGGGTGCGTTGAAACTCTTTGTTTGCGTCTTTTAATGTGTCCATATAATTTTATGTAGATTTCGGTAATTTGTGATTGGTGCAACTTTAGAGCTGCCTCGTATGTATTATTACTTGGCTTTGCACTTTATTATCTGTATTTCTGTCATCAGTGCTCTATTGTAGGCGACACTAAGGAAACAACTTTGACGAATATACACATCAGGCGGTCGATTCTGTAAAAATCTCACCTTGAAATCATAGGTGAAGTGAGCTTGAAGTGAGCAGTCAATAGTGTTAATCCCTAGCATTAGTCTACTGAATCTCACTTCACGCTCACTTCACCTAAGTTCTCACGGTGAGATTTTTGAAGTGAAAACTTCTTTAGCGGCGTTGTACACTTTTTTTGTAACGGGTAAAAAATGTAAAACTCGCGTCAGGACACGTGACCCTGATCGAAAATTCGTAAGACTGATCAGTCTGGCGAAACTCCTCTATATATAGAACGATGTATGAAACGGACGTCCTTTTTAATGGCGGCCATAATCCGATAAAATTAAGAAGAACACTTATAACTCTGGGGCTATAACGGCCTATGACTCTTCAACACAGATGGATTACATCGACCGCCATTTTGACTGTCACTGACTGTCACTAGCGTTTGACAATTAGTTTGTTTGGTATAAATTACGTATTAATTATAATTTATTATTTACGCGTATAAATTGCTTAAAAGTGTATTAATAATCACTTTGTTGGAAGAAATTTGAGTATAATGAGAGATAATATGAGAAATTAAAGATATATGAAGAAATATGAGAAAAATAACGTGCGAAATTTGTGGTATAAAACATGGGTTGGTGATAACAAACGTGTTTTTATGGCTAAATTTCCATTAGATGAAGAACGGTAAGCATAATTAGTTATTTATGTCTATATAGAAGTCAATAATAGTACAATTCCTAAAGGTTTAGTGCATTTTAACAAAAAGAATAACTTTTACAAAACATTACATAGTGTTTACCCATCAACCTGGATTTATCGATATCGATGTTTAGTTATAGAAATGACACGAGAAGTCTATGTTTAGCAGTGGACATCTACAGGCTAAGCTCATGATGAAAATGATAATTAGGTACCTATTAAGAAAGTGAAATCAATGTTTTCTCAATACGTTGATTTTTGTCATGATAATATATTATATTTTTCTATATAATCTCCCCTTCTATTAACACCTTTTTTCCAGCGCAGGGAAAGTTTCTTGATGCCATTATCGAAGAAAGTAGTCGGTTGTGCCTTTAGCCAATTGCACACAAACGATTCCACTATCTGGTCAGTGTGAAAACGGCGTCCTCCACTTGAAATTTTTTTGTGCCATTCCTACACTTGAGTTCTTGAAAGCGTATTCTTATCGAACTGTAGAGTCAATCGATGAAAAACGGAAGGTTTTATGCCCGTGTTCAATTTTTATGATAAGTCGTTGCTCAACAGACTTATATACCTCCTGCTCAGACATGATGCGCAATAAACTATAGTGAGCTGGAGCAGTATCCCCCCCTCCCCTAGATGATCCCCCCTAACACATACAACAGCACCAAGCGCGTCAGTTCACTCAGAGACCAGTAATAAAAAAAGTCCGGTTTATATGTATTTGATTCACCCACGTAATAATTATTTTGTATGCAATTGATACATGTAGCTAAACATGTTGACTTTAGATTAATACCTGACTGTAACAAGTTAATACCCTGTTTAAGGCAAATAAAGACTTATCTATGTACTTCTGTATCTTCCAAGTATCTTGAACTAGGGCTTTTGTTTAAGGTCAAACACAAAACACGAGTCTTCCCTTTAAAGCCGAAACACGTGTATCTTGTTTCTAGTCTAAATAATAAAACGGTGTTTTTATAAGGAAAGGGAAGGGGGCTTTGTAATAATTAATTGACCCTCTAAAAAAAATATTGATTTCTAACGATGAACACTTTTTGAAATTAATAAACCTACAGTAATTACATCCGCAGTTAACGATTAGTATTTTTAGGACCCCAATATATGAAATTTTAAAGGTTCACAAAAAAAGACGCAAACAGTCATCTGCTTAGCCTTTACCCAACTATGTTTGGGTCAGCTTCCAGTCTAACTGGATGCAGCTGAATACCAGTATTTTAAATGGAGCGACTGCCTATTTGACCCCGCAGCCCACGGGCCCCGCAGAGTCAGAACGCAATCACAGTGTTGCCAATGGATGGTGGAGCCAATGTCTATGTCCTGACCCAGGTCATGGCCTATCCTACTTAAAGGTAACAGAGAGATAATTTTAAATAATCTTGTCTAGGATTCCGTACGTCAATATGAAAATTAAAGGAGCTGCGATTGGAATGTCTCTGACACCCACCATAGTCCCCGGACCATACTCCAAGAGCTTACCACTTTATCCGGAATTTGTATAATTTCTTGCAATTTCGTTTTGGTATTTCCATATAAATGCGAATTTCATATATGTAAGGACAAGCCGGTCGATTCTGTAAAAATCTCACCGTGAAATCATAAGTGAAGTGAGCACTTAATAGTGTTAATCCCTAACGAATGACAGCTCACTCCACGCTCACTTCACCCAAGCTTTCACGGTGAGATGGTTACAGAATCGCACTGCTGATACTAATGATATATCATCAAAATTCTCTTATCCCATTTTGTTTGAGATCGGCGCAACATGTCATTACTGCCATACTTCTCAATCCGTCGTCATTTTGATACTCTTAGTCACTTCCTTTCCTGCCATATCACCTTTCACACCGTTCATCCGTCTTTTCTTTGGCCTACAGCTAACAATATATCTTCGAATGAACGGAAGAACTTCCAAAGAATAATTGTTTCCGTTTCTATTGTAAGAATAGTGATTATAATGGTCTTGTAATACGATTCAGTGATTCGGGCTTTTTTCAAGGACCCTTAAGGCTGGCGTACATTTGAGCGTGCTGCACACCGCATAAGATTTATATGAATATAATAATAATAATAATAATTTATTTCGGATAATTAAAATAACACACACAACACAATATGACACATCATTTTTTTTTTTAATTTTTTTCTGTTCGGGAAACTTAAAGCTAATATAAACGGTGTTCTTAAACAGTAATGGTATACACGGAGAGAAAATTCTTAGAAAAATTACTGTGCTCGACACTGTAAAGTGAGTGCAAGTGACATCTACGGAAAATTTTCTGAGTGAGATTGGGAAAAATTCACTATTTGTCCGATGAATTTTACTGTACAGCATAAGAATTTTTACTGTGCTAGCAGGGTAATTTTTCCATTACCACTCAAATGCACTAGATTATGAGACAGCACAGTAATTTTTCTAAGATTTTTCTCTCCGTGTACACTAATAGCTAGTAGTGCTTTACGGTCCATTCCTCGCAAAGAGGAGACCTGTGTCCCAGCAGTGGGTACATTTTGGGCTGATTTTGCTGTGACGTAGGGTGTGTCAGAGGTGTCAAAACTATGTAAACAGAAACGCAACCACCTCTTGGCGCGGCGGGGCGAATCTACGATTTAAATCTTTGCTTGTCTTGCGTTGAACTGGTGTAGCGTTGAAAAAAGCAGGGGAAATTCCCGTTTCTTTCCAATTCCGTTGTTTTTTTTTTCAATGTTTCATTCGGAACTAGCACGTAAATTGATAAAACTATTTGTACAAACTGACAGCTAGAATACTAGATGAACAACGGGGTGGGGGAGTTAAAGCATAGATTATCCTAAGTTCGAATGAAACATTGAAAAATTAACGGAATTGGATAGAAACGGGAATTTTCCCTACTTTTAATACTTGTAATATGCGCTTGCCTTTATACTCTACTAGGGGACTAGATTGATCGCTTGGTCCTACATAAAGAATAGGTGAACGCGTAACCCGCCAACTGGTGATATATTGACACCTATGCTTTTAACATTATTTAAAAGGGTTTATTTCTATTAAAGGAGTTCAATTTCACACTTTTCCTCAAACGTATAAAAAGAAAATAACTGTTAACTGTATTTTTTTCTTGTCTTGTTAAAATATCTAATCTTAAATTCATTCATTTATTCACTGACAGTCGAAGCATGAAATTATGAATTGTGTTCCTCTTGTAATTAAGGATAAGCCGGGAAGGGTTTGTGAAACTTCTTCCCCTAAAGGGGTCAAATGTGGAATTAAAGGTATCGAAGATTTTTACAATGAGCCTGACTACTGTCGCACCCTCTTTCATTTTTTTTCAAATTCACGGTAACGCATGAGACCTATATAAATCGATAGCTGATATCAATGCAAATAGAAAACATTCATAGACCAAACTCCGTAAAGTGTCACGTTTCCGAGATATTAATGTTCAAAGTTGGTAACGTGACATCTATGCGACAAGATGTAAGCAAACTCATTTACCGCTGACAGCTACAACCCAACAGTAACCTTATTACAATAATAATAAAGATCACTGCAAAATTTGACAGTTTAGACAGTTGCAGCAACCCAACATCAAGCTTATTGTCACGAGATAAAAGATCAATGTGATATTGAGTGACGGTAAATCAGAAGTAAAATAACTATGAATAGTTTGTAAATAAAGTTGTTCGGGAAAAACAAGCGACAGATAATTAAAAAAAAATAATCAACACACAAATTGCCGCCAAATATCAACAGCAGCTGTCAAAATATCATAGACTGCGTTCAGAAAAAGTTCCGCACATTTTTTGTCCAGCCAGTGAATTCCATGTTAAATTTTTGGCGCGTAAAATATTGTATCCTGTGAACGAAAATAAAAATACAAAAATAAACACGATTGTTCGAAGATTGATGGACTATTCACCGTGATAGCATTTTATCATTTTTCTCACCAAAATCCGTGATTTTTAGCGTAACAATCGCCTATTGTTTGGGTATTTCTGCGCAATTTGCGCGGTCGTAATTTTGGGTTGAAAAGATAAATTTTCATGATGATAATCGCGTTTTATCTTAATTTACACAATTTCTTTGGTAAACAATTTCGTTTATTCTAAGTCGGAAAACATTGTCAATAGATATTTGAACTTTGGTAATGTTTCGAAGTCTTTAAGCGTCTGTTATATAACTTTAAGAGTTTGGAATAACTAAAATGGTTGAGTAAAAGTTTGTTTAAATTCTGGACGCTTCTAGACAAGTTATTATAATAGTATTGTATTTTCTGAGTGATTAATGGCTGAACAATGTAAAGAATAAATTCTCTCTGGTTATTTTAGCGTTGATGTGAAGGGAATTTTAGACCAAAAAGGCCGTTAATCTAATTAGTTAAGATTTCTTAGACAGGCTTTTATTACACCTGTGGCAGCATACACGTCTTGCGCGCGCGCCGCGCGTCATGACACTGGCGCTCAGCTGTGCGCGACCCATATTTATAACTTCGGTCCGTTTAACTAGTGGCAGCGCGCGTGAACTAAACCGATATATTTTGGAGTAATTTATACTTGATCGCTATTGGTCAATATTTATTGAAATAATGTTTGTATCGGGTAACTACTTCCACCCATCTAATTTTGTACATAGTTAGGCTTAGCATTTAATAAATAATCATCATTACATCTCAATCTGGTTTTTATTCCTCTACTGCCTAAACGCCAAAGTGGTGACCCCGAACGAAGCAACTAAAAGCAAACCATGCAGAGTGACATCGAAAAACCAGTCATGGAGTCAGCAGGAACAAGCTCCGACGTTTCGTTATCACCTCAAAGTATCGCCGGTATCTCACTTTCCCTTCGAGTACCACCTTTCTGGCGCGACAAACCACGATTATGGTTTATAAGCTTCGAAGCAGCTACGCGAGATCTGAAGAAAAGTGAAGCGCAGAAGGCACAGATGGTCATCGCCCAGCTAGAAAAGGAAGACATCGAACAAATATGTGACCTGTTGTACAATCCGTCTCCCGATCGTCAATATTCCGTCATAAAGGAGCGTCTCATTTCTGTGTACGAAGAATCCGACGGTAGGCAGCTACAGAAACTACTCTCGGATATGGAACTTGGTGACCAGAAGCCTAGCCAATTACTACGTCGCATGCGCAACCTCGCTCACAACAAGGTACCAGACAGCACACTACGGCTCATGTGGATGAACTTACTACCCGCTCACGTTCGCTCAGTGCTTGTAGTAAGTGATACTATAAGCAAAGATACAGCACTCGAAGAACTAGCCAAGCTCGCCGACAAAATGCATGAACAAGCAAGCGAAGTATCAGCAGTGTCTGTCGCATCAGCGTCAACATCCAATCAAGCGCAAAACTCACCAGTTAGCATACAAAATCTCGTCGAAGAAATAAGAAAATTGCACGTTGAAATCGCCGAATTGAAGACGTCATACCGCCACACGAACCACGACCGTACGCGCACGCCGCCGGCTCGACACTACGGGCGCGGGCGCAACTCGTATCGAGCGCGATCGACGTCACGATCCCGCTCTCGTTCAACTACACCGTCGTCGGCGTCAACGCATTGTTATTATCATCGCCGTTTCGGAAAGAATGCAAGACATTGTACTACACCGTGCAATTTCAACAATGAAGGCAAGACGGAAAACTAAAAGAGGCGTTGGCAGTGGCGGAACCTAACGTCGATAAGAAATCCTACCGCTTATTTATCACTGATAAGACGACATCCATGAGTTTTTTGGTCGATACGGGTGCCAATATATCCGTTATACCGAAAATGAAAGGAACACGATCGACACCGCTACCATATCAATTATATGCAGCAAACAATACTGTTATACCGACATATGGCGAGAAGACACTGGAGCTCGACCTAAATCTTCGTCGCCGATACAAGTGGAAGTTCATAGTCGCCGCAGTTACAAAACCTATTATTGGAGCGGATTTCCTCGGCTATCACAATTTATTAGTCGATCTACGAAGCCAGCGAATCATCGACAACACAACGAAGCTCACCTCCAAAGCTTCAGGCCGCTATACAAGTACACCATCCGTCAGCAGTATCAATCTACAGCAAACGTTTCACGACATATTAGCCGAATTTCCTGGAATAACACGTCTATCTTCAATGAAATTGAACCCGAAACATAAAGTGGAACATTTCATTGAAACAACAGGACCACCTATCCATTCCCGAGCACGACCAATACAGCCGCATCTGTATGAACGGGTGAAGAAGGAATTCGAAAACATGATGAGCCAAGGTTTGTGCAGACCGAGCAAGAGTCCTTGGTCTAGCCCGCTGCACATTGTGCCAAAGAAAAACGGAGACTTGCGAGCATGTGGGGACTACAGACGTCTCAACTCCGTCACGAAACCAGACCGCTATCCCGTCCCAAGGATAAAGGACTTCACGTACCAGCTCACAGGCAAGCAAATATTCTCAACTATCGATTTGAACCGAGCTTATCAACAACTGCCAGTACGTGCTGAAGATATTGAGAAGACTGCAATCATCACTCCTTTTGGACTTTTTGAATTTCCTCGAATGTGTCCAGGCTTGAAGAATGCAGGACAAACCTTCCAGCGATTTATTCATGATGTACTGCGAGAACTTGACTTCGTGTACCCATTCATCGACGACCTCCTAATAGGTTCTGAAGACGAAGACACGCACAGACAGCACCTACGAATTGTATTGCAAAGGCTGGACGAGTATGGCATAACTATCAATCCTTCGAAGTGTGTATTCGGCCAACGCGAAGTAACATTTCTCGGCTACAAAGTATCTGCTAAAGGTATTAAGCCGCCAGAAGACAAGGTCAAGATTATTAGTGAATATCCAAAACCAACAAACGTTGAAGAGCTACGAAGATTCCTCGGAATGTTGAATTTCTACCGTGACAGCATTCCTAACGCCACCGCTATTCAAGCACCACTACATACCTACTTGCACAATACAAAAAAGCGAGATAAAACATTAATACAGTGGAATGAAGATACATCTCAAGCGTTTGAAAACTGCAAGAAATGTATTACAGAAACAACCTACCTGTCGCACCCACATCATTCAGTTCCACTCGGAATGATGTGTGACGCATCCGATCGGTGCGCTGGCGCAGTTCTTCAGCAGCAAATCAAAGGAAAATGGCAACCACTAGGCTATTTTTCAAAAAAATTCACACCGGCTCAGCAAAATTACTCGACGTTCGACAGAGAACTTCAAGCAATCTACATGGCTGTAAAGCATTTCAGGAAAATATTTGAAGGGCGTGAACTCATTATATTCACTGATCATAAGCCGCTCACATACGCCATGCAAAAGATCTCGTCAGATTCTGAGACTCCACGCCGACGAAGACAACTATTATTCGTCAGTGAATTCACTAACGATTTACGACACATAAGTGGGCGAGACAACGTAGTTGCGGACGCACTATCACGCGTCGATGCAATCAGCTGTCCGAATCCAATCGATTATGGAGAACTCGCTCAAGCACAAGCAAAGGATAAGGACATAGCCGAACTAAAGCAGCAATCTAATGTCCAACTGAAGAGAATAATGTTACCAGGCTCATCTCAGCAAATATACTGTGAAACATCAACAAACGACGTTCGTCCATACCTACCTCAAGAGTTCCGTATTATCGCATTTAACGCCATCCACGGACTCAGCCACCCGGGTATACGAACTACGAGGAAGCTAATGCAGAGAAGATACTTTTGGCCATCCATGAATACAGACGTCAAAACATGGGTTCAAACATGCGTCGCCTGTCAACGATCTAAGATCCAACGGCATACACTGAGTGCCACAGCTACGTTCGAACAGTCACATCGCTTCGAACATGTTCACGTAGACATCGTCGGACCCCTTCGAACATCGCCCAACGGCCACCGTTACGTCATCACAATGATCGACCGCGCCACACGCTGGCCCGAAGCACACGCTGTGTGTGATATGACTGCCGAAACCGTTGCCAAGACGATATATGAAGGATGGATTGCAAGATTTGGCTGTCCAGCTCGGATGACGACCGATCAAGGCCGACAATTCGAAAGCCACCTATTCAACGCGCTGACCCGATTATTTGGCATCAAGAAGCTACGAACAACGCCATATCATCCCCAGAGCAACGGCATAATAGAACGTTGGCATCGTTGTATGAAGACTGCTCTCACTGCCCGTCTCAGTAAACAAAGTTGGATTGAAGAATTACCTACCGTATTGCTGGGACTGCGCACTGCAATCAGAACGGACACAGATGTAAGCGCAGCCGAACTAACATACGGTCAAAATCTACGGCTACCGGGTGATTTCTTTGTGACGTCACCAGCAGACACCATGGACTGCAATTACGTCGAAAAGTTGAGAACATCAATCAACAACATTCGTCCGGTACATGCACAGTCGCATAACACAAATCGCCCTGTGTTTATACACCGCGACCTACAAACATGCAAGCAAGTGTTCGTGCGAGTCGATGCAGTGAAGAAACCATTACAGCCACCATACAATGGTCCTTACACAGTATTACGCAGAGATAGCAAGACGTTCACCCTACAACTGCCTGGAAGAGAAGCAGTAATATCCATCGATCGTCTGAAGCCTGCTTTCACCATATTGGAAGCAGACACCACCACAATGGATATTCCTACCAGCTCAGATGGAATAAAAACATCCCGCTCCGGCCGAGTTATCAAGCCACCGGTACGCTTCGCTTGAGGGGGAGCACTGTGGCAGCATACACGTCTTGCGCGCGCGCCGCGCGTCATGACACTGGCGCTCAGCTGTGCGCGACCCATATTTATAACTTCGGTCCGTTTAACTAGTGGCAGCGCGCGTGAACTAAACCGATATATTTTGGAGTAATTTATACTTGATCGCTATTGGTCAATATTTATTGAAATAATGTTTGTATCGGGTAACTACTTCCACCCATCTAATTTTGTACATAGTTAGGCTTAGCATTTAATAAATAATCATCATTACATCTCAATCTGGTTTTTATTCCTCTACTGCCTAAACGCCAAACACCCTATAATTTCACGTCATATTATTGCCGGACTGTTTTTAGGGTTGCGTACCTAAAGGGTGTCAAGGGGACCCTATTACTAAGGGCGCTTGTACACGGTAAGAAAATACGCCGGGCTTACGCAAGAATTCGTGTCGTAACTAGAAAATAACTGTGTACACTGCTCGCAGCGGTGCACGAAAAAAATCTTGTCTGCGCAAGACACGACGCGGCGAACGTTGTTGCGGAGAACGTTGTTTCGTGTGTAGAACAGACAAAATTCTTGTCATGTACACGAAGAATTTGTCTTGTCTGCCGCAGACACGGTAAATATTCTTACCGTATACAAGCGCCGTAACGTTCCGCTTTTCCTCTGTCCGTCCGTCTCGCGTCTGTCACAGTGCTGTATCTTTTGTGCGATAATATAATAGGTAGATGCTTGAAATTCTCACAGAGTGTGTAAGTATAACTACTATGGCCGCTACAAAACAAATAATAAAAATAAAATAAGATCGTAAAAAGACACGTTTCTTCTCTTTAAATTTTTTTCACTTTTATTTTTGAAATTTTCACATACTGTGTGCCACTATGGCCGCTATAATAACACGAATAAAAATAAAATAAAGGTAAAATTAAAGGGGTTCCCAGATATCAGTGTGTTATAAAAAAATGGTGGTAATACGTGTTTAAAAAAATGTGGTGTTTTAAATATTGTAGGTACGGTGGTACGGAACGGAACCATTTGTGTGCGAGTCTGACTCGCATTTTTTTTTTCTGTAAAGAAGTTTTTCGCTTCTATTGTAATGGATAGATTGCGTTGAAATATTTTCAATTTAAAATAAATAAAGGTGTGACATGCATTTCTTTTTACTTCTAGTGTTTTCAACTTACAAAAGCTATTACAAAGACAAAAAAAGAGACAAAAAAAAAACAAAGAGTACAAAAAGAGAGTGGGGGATAGTCATAATAAAGAGTATTCTATTCTATTCTATTATTATTATATTAAATTGAAGGCCTACTTTACCAGCCGAAAAAAAGTCATTGTCTCTAGATACTTTCGGCGCTAGGCGCGCGCCCCGATCGAGGCAACCTCCTAAGGCTATGATTTTTGTGTAATGTATTTTGATTTATTTTAATGTTTTCGTCCTTGTCAAACTTGTTGTACCTACCTAGATTATAAGTGAATGATGTGGTCTCTTATGATTGGCTCATACTTGTATTTGTCCCTGTTTTTGTAAATATGCATAGAATTGTGCCTCTGTTGAAGATCCAATAAATATTTAAATACTAACTACTATATTTAAATATTTACTGGTTAATATATTAACCACGGGATCAGCATTTTCTTTTTCGCAAGATTTCGCTACTTTTATTAAAATTATAGGTGTAAAAAAGAAAAAATCACCGTACACGTGATGGAGGTGTAAAAAAGAAAAAATCGCCGTACACGTGATGAGTTGAAACTTCTTAAAAATTAGATTTGGTGTGAGAGACAGAGAGAGAGTCATATCTTTTTCTCTATCATGACATGATAGAGAAAAAGATATGACTCCCACTCTTTCTCTCTCTCTCTCTCTTTGTAACGAAATGTAACGTGACGCGTCCTAGAAATGTCACTCTCAATTCTCGTCCAATTATCAAATTCTCACTAAAGAAGTTTCACTTCAAAACCACTTAGACCCCTTTCAGATGTTTTTTTAGGGTTCCGTAGTCAACAAGGAACCCTTATAGTTTCGCCATGCCCATCTGTCTGTCCGTCCGTCCGCAGCTTAGCTCAGAGACTCTTAGTACTAGAAAGCTATTGTTCAGCTCGTCCTGTCAGCTTCTACGGGGTCTGCCGCGACACCTTCTAGCAGTGTCAGGGCTCCACGTGGTGGTTATTTTGGCCCACAGATTATTTGTTATAAGGCAGCAGTCGTGGTCAGCCCAGTCCCACTTCAGCTTAACAGCTTTTTGAGCAACGCAATATTGATTAATAAATGAAAAACCAAAATAGCGAAATAAGTGAAAGTTGTTTGCGGCGTTGCCCTATTTCAGAACGAAAAACCCTAAATCTCGTACCGACCGACACGAAAATAGAAGCAACACACAATAATACGTTAATATTTATTAACAAAAAAAAAAAAAACGGAACAATAAAAGATACTTACTATACAAGCAGCACGACATCTCACAACTGAGTTCACTCAATTTGTCGCTAACTCGACGCCATTGTGATGACGTCACACCGTTGACACTTCTCGCGTTTTTGTAATGGCCGCCATTGTTTTATGGTGTTTGTTGACGATGGATTTGAATGTTTGTTTTTATTTCTGTTTTTTTTTTGTCGTTTTGCTGTTTATTTTTTCTGTCTGACGAATGTCGGGGCTTACATTTTTTTTTACGGCATAATTATTATGTTAATATTTTTATTTTTCCGGTGTGTTTACCGACAATATTTTTTTAACAAAAGTTAAAGTATTGAAATACACACTGCTTACACTACAAACGGCTCAAAACTGTAGTTACCCAAAAGGTTGCAGTATCAATAATCTCCTTCTCACAAAGAAAAACAGACTGACTGACTGAACTCACCAAAAAACCTTCAGTCAGCTTTCAATGTAACAAATAACATTGAAAGGCCGACTGATTGACAATATAGTGAGGTATCGATGGAAGAAGGGATTTTTATAGCCTCTTTCACCGCTTGCAAGCGGTGGAAGAGGCAATACTAGGATACTGTTATCATAGTGAAAGCAGAGAAAATATCACGCCTGTAGACCACGAAATGGTCAGCACGGGTGTATAGTTAGGTCCTACAACTACATTAAAATTTTACCAGTTAAAAGTACCTAATGCGGGTTTTATACAGACTACTACTACTATAGACTGTCTAAACGGCAATTCGGCTAGGCCACAGGTGATTAAAATCGCAAGCTCCAAAGTAGAGTACGTTTCGATTTTTGTCGTGCGGCGACAGGTCACATGCGGCAGGTGACTAAAATAGACCTTGTGAATGTTCAGTCGAGGTGATCGAAGGTCGAAATTTTGATGAAATGAATTTGTCACCTGCGATTTTTATCGACCTGTGTAAATGGGGTGGCGATTCGGCTTGTGTGGCGATTTGGTAAGCGCCCAGTCGCACGGCGAGCATTGACCTAGTGTAAATCCCCCATAATATATATGTAAAAGGTAATGAGCCTTGTGTCATTACCGAGAGCATATCTAAATTTCAGGCTGCCACTGAGAAGTTCTTACTGAAAACCCTTTTGTTTTTGTACTTATTTCTATAGTTAGTTATTCATTTAATTTAGTACCTAGGAAACCTTTAAAGTTAGTTGTGTTACTCGTATATATTGTAAAAGTTATGTAAGTAAACCAATTCTTGAAAAACATTACAACAAATTATATTAAAAAATTGTGAAACTTTAGGGTCTTCAAATTAAATAGTATTTTCTAATTCTAAATGGCGCTACCTACGACCCCCCCTCGTTTGGCTAACTGTCCGCCTAACACCCTGTATAAAGTGAAGGTAATGTTAAGATTTTGTATTTTTGAGGCTTGCAACTCTGAGTGGTTTCAAGTTTAAACATCGACCTAATGCAACACAATTTTCAACAATTTTCAACACAAGTTCAGTCAACTTACCCTAAAAAATAACGTGGTATCTTAAAATGGATTCCGCCAAATCGTAGTAAGCGGTGAGCAAAGCATCTACATTAATTACTGCTGCCAGTTTGTACAGAGCATATACATTTTTGATTTTTCCATCATAATTATCGCTGATAGAATGTCACTTTGTGTAGACCCTCTAGTCCGCTAAGTTGCACTTATGACAACCAGCCGTGCGATTCTGTAACCATCTCACCGTGAAAGCTTGGGTGAAGTGAGCGTGGAGTGAGCTGTCATTCGCTAGGGACTAACACTATTAAGTGCTCACTTCACTTATGATTTCACGGTGAGATTTTTACAGAATCGACCGACAGGTATGCACTATCCAAAAACTTTCCATTCATTTTTGACACTTGTTTGGATCAGGAAGTCGGAGCGTCTAGTCTGTTTACTGATGTCGTTGCCAAAAACTTCTGGACATCGCCATCATATTTTACTTTTCTCCAAAACAAGTACAACCACTTAACTTACACTCAAGTGCCACTGAACTTTGAACCTCTTCAATACACGTAAACCCACAATTTTTCGCTTGGCGCCCTTCCAAATAGAAACACGCTATAAATAAGGTGATTCTAGTCGGATTGCCGATCACTGGGAGTTAGGGACGTTCTGGCTTGTTCCCTGTGGTTCTGGCAAAGAATAGACCGTTAGACGTTACCGCTTGTTTAGCTACAACTTGTTTATTTGTAGATGGTAAAGGCCGATTTTACGGTAGCTTGATTGATGTGACAGATCTTCTACCTAATAAAATTCATCCATTCATTGTACGCTTTTATAATTTCCATCCTGACGATATTATCGTGAATGTCCACGTCAAGGCAGCACGATAACACAGGGATGTAAAATGTGTTGAAATATATGAAGACGCTTTTAAATATCCGTCCCCGGTAACATTATACCTAACGTGCACCACGTATATGACAAACGATAATATTGTCTCGATAGAAGTTATAAAAGCGCACAAAGAATGATTCATTCAATTATTATTGAGTAGAATACCAAATTACTAAACATATTTATATCATCGTTATCCATTCTCTTTGTGTAATCTTCAAACAATTGATAGAAAGAAACAAAACGATGTTTTAAATTCGTTTAACGCTAAACGTATTTAATCTAGCGGACAAACTCTTCGAGGAAACAAGACGTGGTGTTATGTAAAAATAATAAAGTGGATGTGACGCATGTTTCCCCCAACCTTTTCCTTTGTTGTTTTTGTATGTTCTTTTTCCGTCATGTTTATATGTTGTACCTTTTTGTATGTTCTTTTTCCGTCATGTTTATATGTTGTACCTTTTTGTATGTTCTTTTTCCGTCATGTTTACCGCAAATAAATGTATTTTCTTTCTTTCTTACATGTGACATCTACCAACCCACACTGGGCCCGCGTGGTGGATTACGGCCCGCTCTCTCTCACGGAGAGGAGACCTGAGACAGTGGGAACATGTCTCTTCTTTCTGGTTTTCTTTCTCCTCTTGTGAAGCATCCATACTAATATCCACACTTAATAATTATTATAATGCAAAAATCTCTCTCGTCTGTCTGTTACCTCGGTAGATCATGATCTGGGTTATGACAAAGAATACTTTATATACAGCCGGTAGTATTCCCGTGTGACAATTTCATTTATTTTTTAGTGGATTACGGCTCAGTCCCTCACAGAGAGGAGGCCTGTGTCCCAGCAGTGGGAACATTATATGCTGATTATGCTTTATGACAATCTAGCGCCATCTACATCGCCACATGTGAACTACGCATCATAGTGACGTCACGCAAAATCATGCATCGCGCAAGCAGAGTTTACCGCGCAACTAGCAGATATATGCATGCCTGTTGGTCTAGTGGTCAGTGGCCCTGACTACTATACGCAAGGTCGTGGATTCGATTCCCACCCAGGACAAATGTTTGTATGATGAGCACGATCATTTGTTCTTTATCTGGGCGTAATTTATCTATAATATGTATGTATTTAGAAATATATATGTATGTTTATCAGTTGTCTAGTACTCATAGCACAAGCTGGCGTTGTCTGAAAGTTGTGGAATATATTATTATTATTATATACAACGTCCCGAATCAATCGTTGGGCAATTTCCCACCAGATACGACACCAGTCTGGTCTGGTTTCCTCCCTTTTCTATAGAGTATGAGTGACATTTACACCCTTTTCCTCATGCCTCTATAACAATGCTGGCCTAAAATATACTAAACCTCTAAAACACCCACATATTTTTCTGGCATCCGTCCAAAATGAAATGCAGTAAATGTAAATAAATGAAGCACTAAATAAACAATTCTTCGTCTGATCATTCCAAGTTATAGGTCATTCGTCTTAAGTAATATTCCTTTTATTTTTCTTTTTATTCTGATGGTCATGATCATTCTTCTTTCTAAGTGGTACTTATTTTTTTATTTGGGCGTTACGTGTCGCCTTCGACTTTAGCATTCATTTTGGTACCAATGTGATGTTTTCAATTCATTTGTACTTTCTGTCAAAGGGGCTTATGGATAAGTAATTACAGCCGCACGGTCCGTACTGTCAAAGGGGCTTATGGATAAGTAATTATAACCACACGGTTCGATCGATCAGGTTAAGCTACGCTTGCCGCAGTTAGTTTGTGGATGGGTGACCATCGTGACATCCCTCCGTGCCTCAGAAAACACGTTAAGCCGTTGGTCCCGGCTGTCTTTCGTGGATCTTTGACAGTCGTTACGGGTCGTGAAAAGTCCTAAAGTCTGACAACCAGTATTACCAAGGGTTATCGTATTACCAAATAACTGGGTTGTGGAGGTCAGATAGGCAGTCGCTCCATGTAAAATACTGGTATTCAGCTGCATCCTGTTAGGTTAGGTTATGAAGTACTTTCTGTGTTAGATGATGAAGTACTTTTTGTGTTAATCTTGGACATTACAGACGTTGGTAAAGAAAAAAAAACATCGTGAAGAAACCTGGAGGCTGGACTTTATAGTTAATATAAGTCTGAGATGCCAACCCATACGGAGAAAGTGTGGTTATCAATGCTCGGATCTCCTCTGTATGAGAAGAAGCATTTGTCCTGTAGTGGGACAATAATAGGATGGTATTATTATTTTGGAGATGGTACCGTTTTTAGCAAGGTTACATCTGCAACTGACTTGCACAGTAAATCGACTCACACCGAATTTCGCAAAAATCAAGTCATTTATTCAAACAAGGCTGAGATCCAGCACTTTTTGAATATCAAAATTACATAAGACAGTACCCCACAATGCCCACTCTTCATTACTTCGTACTCGTAGTACAAACAGGAACATTAATTTGTTAATCTGCAAAGTTCCCTGCAAAGGTTCTTATAAAATTTCAACATTTATATATTTATGGTAAAAATAAAGAGTAGGTATTTCTATTATATTCTAAAGTTCACTATGAACCTGACTGAAGTGACCGCACGCAATTCGACAACGAACTTCATTTGTTTTAAAAATCAATCTTAGCCTGTTTTCTCCTCGGCACCGTTCGAATTTGGAAGTAATTTTTAAAGACAAAAGCAATGAAATTAAACAATAGAACATTGTGAATAATCTAATAAAAGGATTTGTTCCAGGATGATAACACTGGAGCGATGAAGTGATTTAGAAACGCTTCCCGCCTAACGACGCACGACGTAAACATTTGTATTCACACTAACTGTTCGATGATGTCAAATTATATGTCATGCGAACCTAATCTAAAGTAAGTCATTATAGCCCTTTGGTCTAGCCGGGCAATAGACTAATAGTACATTATGATATAAGTGCGGTAAGTTGAAAATTACAGCTGAGGCGATATTGCTAGCCCGAGCCGTAGGTGAGGGCTGTAAGAAAGCAGAGGCTGTAATTATCAAACCGCACGTATGTCATACGACGTTTTATAACACATTTGTGAGGAAATAAATAATACTCGGACTTTCTTAAACGAATTAAACGAATAATTTTTACTTTTTTACAAATTAGCGATGCGCGCACATCAGCGTCTTTTGTTTATGGCAAAGACACAAAAAACAGCCAGTATTACTAATAAAGTAAATTAATACTTTTGTGTTTTTGTTACAGATAAATGGTTGTAATTAATTGTCAAAATTAATTAAATTAAATAATTAAATGTTTATTTATTATATTTTATCTCCCAAAGTTAATTTTATTCATAAAATGTTGACCACTTTTTTGACATAAAAACTCTTTGCTAAGATTTAAAAAAGTACCGTTCGTTTTAGACGGAGCATCTTGATAAACCGTGCGCTTTACATTACAATTACGCACAAGTACGTAATGAGATACATTACGATATTAAAATTGGTGCAGTAAAAGACCTTTTACGAGCAAATGTGTTATAAACTATTATTACTTTATTAGACTAAATTTCCGATTTAAAAAGGTGTCTTCGTCTTGAGCGATCTTGAATACCTAGCTGCATTCAGCCTTCTAGTCTTAACTTCTTCGCTTTTCCGTTGTTGCGCTCGGGAGTTAGCCCGAGAATACGCTCGTAATTACGCTCGGGATTCAATATAGCAGATACTTCTTTATCCCCTTGGTGAATAATCTACTATTCTATACAGGGTGGCAGAAACATGGAAGACAACCTGTTATCAGGGATTCAGTATACAATTCTGGATGATTCCCCCTGCGTTGAAATTTTTCGTAGGTAAAAGAACAATTTTTTGTTCCATACATTTTGTCCACGTAGGTATTACACTTTTCAATTAAACAACTATATATATATATATATATATATATATATATATTTAATAACCAACAAATAAACTATAATCATGTTCTGAAATTATGGTATTCAGTTTGCTTGTCGATATCCCTCTGTATTGGTAACAACACATGTGATCAACACAGCATTATTACCTTATCCGGGATCGGAATATAAACTGCACAGTCATAAACAAAATTAGGCAGAAAAAATAAACATATTGAGCTCAATATTTTAGACAACCATTTTGTAAGGCTGTCAGCAGCAAAAAGGTTTCCTATAAAGATAACAGCTTTATTAGGGAGCTGCGCCATCTTTGAATTTATTATACACTTGCGATCACTAGACGATAGGGTGAATCGAAGGGTATTTGTGCGTTTACCCTTGGAATAGGGAATATTGTTAGATTGAGTGCTGATCGTGTGGGTGAAAGGAAAAATGTTCTTACAACGGCTCCGATTGTGCTGGGAACGAAATTGTGGTAGTTTGTACGTCACAGTAATTTAATTTTATAAGTTTGAGGGCTGATTTTACCAAAGGGCCAGGCCACAACAGTGCGTTGCGGCGTCGCATCGCAAAAACAACATTGCACAGCTATGCGATGCGATGTCGCAACGCAAAAATTATATCAATATCCATCTATCGATTAGCATAAAATGTCGTATCCGATGAAATTTTTGCGTTGCGACATCGCATCGCATAGCTGTGCAATGTTGTTTTTGCGATGCGACGCCGCAACGCACTGTTGTGGCCTGGCCCAAAGTCTTTTATCCGCGGAATAAAATTGACGTCAGACAGTTCTAGCATGAGA
Organism: Eremobia ochroleuca; assembly: GCA_949629135.1. Classification (NCBI taxonomy): domain Eukaryota; kingdom Metazoa; phylum Arthropoda; class Insecta; order Lepidoptera; family Noctuidae; genus Eremobia; species Eremobia ochroleuca. The sequence continues at coordinate 2,581,838 of OX451407.1, forward strand.
AAACTGTCAAAAATTCAAAATGTTTTCTCAACATGAGACTTATTCTAGGTATAAAAGTTTTTTGGAATGCGCCCTAAGGTGAAAGCGGGTAGCCCGTGAAATGAAAATTTCGCGCGTCAGATAAATACACTGTTGGATTTTCAACTCTCGGTGCTAAGTGCGCTAAGCGCAGTGCGCGAAAAGAAATCGCCGCGGGAAAAATCGCCCGTACCAACCTGAGCTAAGACTGACGATTACTTACTGCTGCACTTAATCTGTCACTTCAAAGTAAATGGTTGATTAAAACTGCGGGACTTTGCGGGGTTGACGGGAAACTTTTTACGTTATAACAATAAAACTTTTATCGTGTCTCGTTCAGTGTTCTTCAATGTGTTAAAATTAAGTGGTTTAGTGACAAAAACCAGAGTTACAAACATAGCTTGCAGAGTAAGCAAGCTGAAGCGGCAGTGAGCTATGTTAGTCGAAGAACCGATGGCCGGTAGAACAGAGGAGACCTGCAGTGGAGATCGCGTATCGGCAAGCATAGCTTGGGACGCCCTCCCAAGCTATGCTTGCCGATACGCGCCCAACTATGTTGACCAACGACCTCAAAAAGGTTTCTGGGACAAACTGGATGCGGAAGGCGGAGGACATAGTGTTGTGGTGCAGCATGAAAGAGGCCTATGTCCAGCAGTGGACTGCGATAGGCTGTGTTGGTTGAAGTGCCATCTCAGACAGCGGCAGTTAGAGAATTAGTATTGTCTACCTAGGTACACAAATCAACACAATATACCTAACTATTATAATATGTGTTTGTCCTCAGGTTACTCAAAGGCGTAAAATTGGCCTACAAAGGCCGATGCAACAGTGATAGTTATACAACGTGTTACGTTTAATGCGCAAAACCTGAAAATAGTTTGATCAGAATAACGAGCGTAATTAATTGAACCACTTTTTAATATAGGTCACATTAAAAAAAAAATCTTTATTTAAAACGTTGCCGTGTCTATTTATTAAAAGGTCAAGCAAGCCAATGTCAGCGCGGCGCAGCGGCCCGGTGACGACTCCTCCCTCGATAAAGCGTCGTCGCAGACGCAAGAAACGATCAGAATGGCCAGTAAAACTAAAACAGCAAGTAAAATCTTTACAATTTTTTTAATGACTTATTTTCTCTCTGAAATAGGTCAATTGAATTAAAAATCAGTTGGGGCGTCTGAAGTTTTTAACGTGCATTTAACGTTACACGTTGTATAGTTTTGCGCATTTAACGTTACACGTTGTATAGTTTTGCGCATTTAACGTTACACGTTGTATAGTTTTGCGCATTTAACGTTACACGTTGTATAGTTTTGCGCATTTAACGTTACACGTTGTATAGTTCCCCGAAACAAGTCGGTGTAGTACTTTGAAGACAGATACTGGAACTGTCTGATTTCTCCGTAAATAAATTTTATTAATACAATCCTATCAGGCTGTTATCCAGCAGCATTAAGGCGCGGTATGAAGTAAAATAGGTAATTGACAATAGCGCATCGCAGCAACAAATAAGGTTCAAAACAGTGATGCTTTTCTTAGTTGAATCGAATGACCACCAAAATAAAAGAAATTTTCGAGTTTTAAATTAAATTAAAAATAAACGCACAGCTCAGTGGAATAATTTTTAGGTATTTCTTTGGTTGATTCAATTCGCTTTATTATCTTTAAATTACATAAAATATGATAGCTTACCCTCAAAATTTTGAGAATTATGCGACGATAAATGTTTTTTTTAAACTCTGTTTTGTAATTATTTTATCACGATACGACTATTTTATTTTTATAAAATGTTTTTGAATTCTTATGTCTTTTCTTTGAACATTTGATAACATACTAATTTTTTTCTGGCTGGTACGTAATATGTGCCAATATTCCTAACTGTGCTACAAAAAACTCTTAGGCAGCGTCTTAAAGTAAGGTTGTGGCTCCCGTGCTTGCCTCAATCTGGCGAGATCCAAACAAACACACTCTTCAGTTCTTTCTTACTATTAACATTTTTATACCCGTCGTAACTTCTAAACGAAAGTTCCGATTCGAATAACTTAATGAGGAGTTTACATAGCATGTAAATTCCTGGACGTACTAATATCTTGATAGTCTGATTCAAAAAAATCGTTTTGCAATTGATAGCCTATTTCTTAAAGAATGTTAAAGGCTATATGAAGTCACAATATGACCCTTATGAGTCAAGCAAAAAGAATAAAAAAATCAAAATTCAATCAAAATCAAAATCAAAAGTCATTTACAAGGTATGCAAAGCAATTAACATTACAAGACACAGAACACTAAATTAAATTATTTGCCATATGTCAGCTAGCAACGCCAATATACCAAGAAATACAATAAAAAACTATACGTACTCAAGCAAAAATTAATAAATGGAAATTAAATAAAAGCATCCAGGTATAAAGGGCGTGACCGCTAACATATTTATAAAAAATAAATAAATAAAATAAAATAAAATCTTTTTATTTCAGACATATTTTGCCCATAATATTATACGTTAGTAGGTAGTACGACTTAAACAACTATGTTACATGTAAAAAATCAGAATTAAAAACCAAAATTAACATTAAAATGAGGACCAAGATTGAAATAAAAATAAAAATTAAAATAAATGATTACATAAAAAAATTAAATTTAAATCAAAATCAAATTAAAATCAAAATTAAATCCAAAATCAAATCAAAATCAAAATTAAAATCAATTTAAAATTACAATTAAAATTATTATTTCAAGTTTTACATTTATTTAAAAAATTTATGCAATGCTGGGTTCTGTTTACATAGCTGTCGCTTGAAGTCACAAATGATAAACTAAAGTCAGAAAGAATGCTCATCAAAAACGTAGGATTAGCGCAGGCAGGAAATTTTGCTGTTATCTTAGTATAAATAGTGGTGGTTTACGACTTCTACGCGAACGTAGTCGCGGGCGCAAGCTAGTTTTAAATAAAATATCAACAAAAGCAAATCAACAAATGTATCGGAAATCAGTTTTCACCTCGTAAAGTTGCTTAACAAAGGCATAAATGAGTTAACAGGCGCGCCGCCATTTTATTGGCCATAAGAGGCTAGACGATGTTTTTATGTCCCGCCATGGTATTGTCTGACTAGCTACCGCCTGCGGGACTGGTCGTGAAACTTCTGTGGCGACCAACTTTCTATGTGATATAAATCTGGCTATTATATTGCATCTGACACATTGTCTGTGTCATTTTGGAAATACTAATAGAGTTTGGGCCCATATCATGGGTCTCTAAATCAATAATCAGGTTAATCAAATAATCAGGTCAATCTTCAAGGTTAAGCAACGCTTGCCGAGTTCAGTTTGTGGATGGGTGACCATAATCATGGAATTTTTGGTCTTGAGAGCAGTGGTGATGAGATAACTTACACAAAGTAAAACGCCTGACTGGGTTCGAACCTACGACCTACGACTCGTAAGTGGCGGCCGTTACCACTTAGCGACCACTGCTCTCACACAGAATATAACTGAAAATCTAGAAAAAAACTCAACTCCGTGTGCCTTTTTTACGGCCTTCATCCGTTTTACCGAACTGCGGCAAAATCAAAAGGAAGGGTTTATTTATTTATTTAAACTTTTCGCACACAAAAAGGTACAAAGGCGGACTTAATGCCTTAGGCATTCTCTACCAGTCAACCAAGGGTGGTGAAGAGATTAGATGGCAGGTGGTGTATGTTTTTTCTTCTAAGAACGAATAGAAAAACTATTCCATATTGACCTAGAGCGACTGATTTAATAAAAAATACAGCTTAGTGCGGTAGAACTGTGAAAATTGCAATTTTCATTGATTTATTTCACAACGTTGCTTTGCAAGTTAAAACATGGAATAGTGAAATGATATTTTATAGTATGTTGTCTTTTCTTTTCTCCTGAAACCAACGTTCTCCTAAACTAATATAATAAAAATAAAATCTTTGATCAGGACTTATGCCACTTTCTATCCCGATATTTCCACGGGATCGAGACTTATTCGTTCGGAATCTTTGAGGTTCTATTTCCGATAGTTTCATATTCTGCCAAAAAAAGGGAAATATTTAACCGATCCTCCAAAAAGTTATTGACCTTTCTAATAATGTACGATATTTAGGGTTCCGTACGCAAAGGTTACCAACGGGACCCTATTACTAAGTCTCCTTGACCGTCCGGCTACCTGTCACAGAGCTGTCTTTTGAACAGTAATAGATATGTAGGATTAATTATTAAGATGTGTAATTATTAAGTGTTAGGCTGTATACGTTTCTAAACGATTAAAAAATATGTTTTTGAACGAGTGATTGTATGAGTGAGGGAACGAGTGAAAGGGATGAGTAAAAGGAGATGGCGATTTCTAAAAAACGGAAAATACGTGTTTAAGGAGAAAGGTGTATTTTTTTTATTTAACTAAACGGATTGGTGCTAAAGTGAAGTTTTCTTGGAAATCCCAAACACTACAGATATGTATATACTTGATATTTTCACAGAGTATGTACTACTATGGTGGCAATAACAACAAATAAAAATAAAATAAAGTTAAAAATTAAAGGGGTTTTACCTTAAGAATTAAAAAAAAAATGTGGTTGTACTTCGTATGTGAGTCCGACTCGTGCTTGGTCGCTTTTTTAAATGAATGAACATCTAAAAACTTGCTGGTCTTCTAATGATGCACCCTTTTTGAATAGTTCTTTATTTGCACATAAAGTAGGTACAGACGCCAGCACATTAAGCTACTAGAAACTGTCAAATTTTCCCAATCAATTTTGAACCTTATGCTTTAGCGATAAAGTTGAAAATCTATTAAATAAATTTGACAGATTGTAGTAGCTTGATGTGCGTCTGTACAACGATCAAATGTTTTTTTTTTGCTTCGCTTTATTTAATTTGTTGTGTGGTTGTATTCATTATTTGATTCATTTTCATTTTTGACTCGAAGCTATTTAGTATTTTTAGTACCCCAAAATAAGAATTATATGAGGTTCACAAAAAGAGGTTCAATCATTATATTTGAGTGTTCAATAATGTTTTTAGGAGAGAAAAATGGGAATTATTTGAGGTTCGCTTAAATACCTGTCATAAAAAAAAAGCTTAAAACATACCTCTGTACTTACAGTTACAGCTATTCCGCTTTCCCTTCACACCGTAAAGCCCTATAATAGTGCTATTACAAAGGAGGATGGCACTATTATAGGAGCGTTATAGGACAGTTATATGACTGTTATGAGCTGTCTAATGTCTTTTATGACGGCCAGCTCCCGTTAACACTGGCTGTTCAAATACTGATGCCTTTAATTGCTACTGTTTTAAATTCAGAATGTTTACAGACTTACTTTATGTGGTTTTAATGTAGAAGAGGTGTTAATAAAAATAAACATAAAGTATTTGCCGGTGCCTAACTGTCGCACTGCGAGCAAAGGACTCTTTATTGTTAAGGACCTAACTAAAGGTTTGTAAATCAAAGTAAAGTGGACTGTAAAGACTTAAAATATGGTTTTAAAAGACAGTACAATGTTGGAACTAAAACTTTGGACAGCAAATATGTGCGCGCGTCGATGGCCGTGTTCGGTATTGGAGTCCCGGTGCGGGTGGCGGCCAGCCCGCCCTCCGCGCGTCCCCTGGCGCGGACTATAATAAAATTCACACCTTGTCTGTGTGAACATTATAATAATGCCCACCACGCCACGCCACGCCTCGCCACGTCATACCACGCCACGTCATACCACGCCACGCCACTCCACGCCACGCCACGCCATGCCACGCCACGCCACGCCACGCCACGTCAGGCCACGTCACGTCACGCCACGCCACGCCATGCCACGCCACGCCACGCCACGTCACGCCACGCCACGTCACGTCACGCCACGCTACGCCACGCTACGCCACGCCATGCCACGCCACCTCACGTCACGCCACGCTTGCTCATTGCGTATTCTGCGTATAGATTTCAGACTATTAAAAATAAAAGAAATTATCGCACGGGAATACTACCGGTTGTATAAAAAGTATACTTTGTCATAACCCAGGTCATGGTCTACCTGTGAGCCACATCGAAATCCGTTCAGTCGTAAAAGCGTGGAAAGGTAACAGACAGACGAGAGAGACTTTTGCATTATAATAATTATTACTTAACTGTGGATATTAGTACGGATGCTTCACAAGAGGAGGTGAGAAACAGTGGGCCGTAACCCACCACGCGGGCCCAGTGCGGGTTGGTAGATGTCACATGTCTTTGCATTTATGGTTCTAAACGGAGAAAAAATTCTTAGAAAAATTACCGTGCTCGTCACTATAAAGTGATTGCAAGTGACATCTACAGAAAATTTTCTAAGGGAGATTGGGAAAAAATCACTATTAGTCCAATAAATTTTATTGTGCAGCATAGAAATTTTTACCGTGCTAGCATGATAATTTTTCCATTACCACTCAAATGCACTCAGATTATGAGACAGCACAGTATTTTTTTTAAGACTTTTCTCTCCGTGTAGGACATGCCGGTTTCCTCACAATGTTTCCCTTCGCCGTTTTGAGAGCTATGAAGTAGTCATCACGACTACAAAGTAGACTAGACTACAAAATTAAGCGTCTGGGTTCAAACCTACGACCTACAACAGCTCATAAGTCGCAGCCGTTACCACTGGGCCACCAATACTTGCAATACAAACTAGATTTATACAAATGTCAATAAAAAATAGTTGCAATATCATTGAAATAGTATTTCTCGCACTCTTTAAACTTGAAGCATCAGGCTAGCATTCTGTGGGTAGTAAAAAATTCACTCGCTGGCGTTCTGCCAATATGCACTTGTTTTGTAGTGGCTCTGTTTGCACCGGGTTGTAAGTTGTGGGGAAATTAGTGGTTTTGGGAAAGGTCTGGATTTTATGAAGACAAATTTATTCTCAAAGACACAACAATTACAATTTACCAGCTAACACTAAAATATATACTTATATATTTTATGTACAGACGCCAGCACATCAAGCTACCCGAAACTGCCAAATTTTCCCAATCGACTTTGAACCTTATACTTTAACCATAAAGTTGAAACTCTATTAATGAAATTTGACAGATTGTAGTAGCTTGATGTGCTGGCGTCTGTACAAGTATATAATAAAAAATAAAGAAAAAGGCAGGAGCTCATTGGGCATCAAAAAATTGGTCCGCATCACTGTCAATGGGATAAGTGCCCAAAAGGTTGGCAGCATTACCACGGTGGATGGCAGAAGAAGAAACGACGAATAAATAAAGAAGAATTTCTTCTATAATGAAGACTAGGTTTTTGTGTTAAATATTTTGTTTCGATGAAATTATATCTATATTATATTATAATCGCTTTTGTTAATTTTCGCATTATATGTGTAGGTATATTTAATATGTTACTTTTAGACTTCACACATTCTTATTTTTCTCTTCATGTTCTCGCACACTATTGTCTGTTTCTTTTTTACTTCTCCTTTCGCAGGTCTGCAGGAAGAAATTTATTAAGAAATAAGCAGTACCTTTGTACTCAAATTGTAATTATGTCATATCCATATGTTTTTTACTGTGTGTACATAAATAATAAAATAAATAAATAATCGCGTTTTTATTCTCTTTAGAGAATTAGTAATATTAATACATAAATGATAAATGATAAATGATTTATTTTCTGTAAGTAGGTTTGTACAAACACTTTTACATGTCAATCATATTTTTTAAACTAGATGAGGTCGGCGTTTCCTATCTGACTACTCTGAGAAGAAAGGCCGAAACAAACTCAGAGGTCACAGTCTCTTTTAAAGTCCAGACATAATCTTGGTCAGATCATGTGAAGACCATGCAGATTGGTGTCTGAAATGGTCTTTTGAGTAAAGAACCACACAGATTGAGCGGACCTGTCCAGTCAGTGCACGCATTTGTCAAAAATTGTGTAGCTCAACTCAGAACTTGAGGAGCCTTACGATTCGACGAACAATACCAATGAAAGGACATTTGGGTAGGCCGCATAAATTACTCAAACTGCCAGACCATGATTAAAACTAACTAAGAAGGAAAAAAGAAAAAAGAAATGACCCACATAGTCTTCACACTCACAATAATAATAATAAAAATAAGATACTATACAAAGTAAATATCCATGTCATTGTTTATATAAAATTCATCAATGTCAATGTGTATATAAAAATCCGGACATCATCTTTGATCTTTGAGGACCATGTAGATTGGTGTCTGAAGTGGTATTTTGAGGGAAGAACCACACAGATTGAGTGGACCTGTGCAGTCAGTGCACGCATTCGTCAGTAACCGTGCAGCTCAACTCAGAACTTAAGGAGCTCAACGATTCGACGAGCAATACCAAGGACAGAACATTTGTGTAGACCGCATAAACCACTCAAACTGCCAGACCATGATTAAAACGGAAACAATGACCCACATAGTCCTCACATTCACAATAATTAAAATAATATAAGACTTTAAACAGTAAATGTTCATGTCATGTCATAAATAGATATTAAGAAAGAAAAATAATAACAAAAGTGTAAATCAGCAAAATAAAAAATAAACAACATTCACTGTCTAGACCTATTGGAGCAGCTCAATCCCAAGCGTTTTTGTCCTCAATATAGTCTTTTACAGTATAATAGGCTTTGTGGCATAGTTTTAGCTTTATAAAAGATTTGAATTTATTAATGCTTAGTTCTTGAATGTGGCTAGGAAGTTTATTATAAAAACGTATACATTGGCATCTAAACGAGCCACCTATTTTCTTGAGCCTTGTTGTAGGAACAACAAATTTATGTTTGTTCCTAGTATTTATATTATGGATATCACTGTATTTCTTAAACAGATTAATATTTTTATGTGCATACAAAAGATTATCATAAATGTACTGAGAAGGCACAGTCATTATATTAATCTCTTTAAATTTGTCTCTGAGGGAGTGTCTGGGACTTAATTTATAAATGGAACGAATTGCCCTTTTTTGTAAAATAAAAATTATCTGAATTTCGGCGGCATTTCCCCACAACAGAATACCGTATGACATCACACTATGAAAAAACAGTTTCGGAGACGGTATTTGAGAGAGTATTGTGTAGTGTAATGAAACAAATATTTAGTGCTTTTCAAACGTGACTTTCTTCTCCAAATGGTTTTCGAATAATTATTATGTCCTGTATATAACTTTATCGTGATTTGTAAAATAGACAAAATCTCGAAAAAAGAATTCTATAACTTAATCTTGCCTGGTAAAAAGGTTTGATTGACATAGACATTCAGTCTACTACTCGATTGGTTAGGTACACTTAAAATCTAATAACTAATTTGATGAAAAAGTACGCCCTTTGCCATATTACTTTTAATCTTTCTAATAAATAAATATCTAGTAACAAACTAGTATCTTAATTTCAACTGAAGCGTTCTTTAGTACGAAGTCTTTCGACTAGCTCTTTAATATAAATACTAAAAAGGCTCTCTTTTTCTTTGATATCTAGATAAAATATTTGATGGAAAATGCTTGAACAAATGCTGGAAATATATGAAGTGCTCTAAGTCACTTTGCCCGAATATTCTTCGTAGAAAACATAAAACATGTAGATTTGTCATCAGACAATGTCACTTTTCCAATGTCATAACTTTTTAAGTTAATCTTCTGTAAATACGTGGTAGTAAGGATACCGATGCGCAATCTGTTATAACGGATTCAGTACATGACTGTGGTGACTCCTGCGTTGACGGCTTTAGTCGTTTAAAAAAAAATGCTGTTCTACATGTACATTTTGAAGCGTCCGCGTAGGTCATCATCTGCCTACCCTTTTCCCAACTATGTTGGGTTCGGCTTCCAGTGTAACCGGATGCAGCTGAATACCAATATTTTACATGGAGCTACTGCCTACCTGAGCTCAACAACCCAGTTACTTGGTAATACGAATTTTGGTCCCTCCTGCGTTGAAAGTTTTCGTCGTTTAAAAAAAAATTGCATTTCTATACATTTTGAAGCGTTCGCGTAGGTCATTATCTGCCTAGCCTTACGATACCCCTTGGTAAGACTGGTGGTTAGACTTTCGGGTTACTGACAACCCGTAACGACTGTCAAAGATCCTCGATTGACAGCTGGGACCAACGGCTTAACGTGATTTTCGAGGCACGGAGGGGTCTCGGTATGTAAAGATAGTCACCGATCCACAGATCAACCGCGGCAAGCGTAGCTTAACCTGATCGATCGACCTATGCGGCTGTTATTTATTTATTTATTACTTCAAGCACATAAATGTACAGAGGCGGACTTAACGCCATAGGCATTTTGCATTTTTTTTTTTGTTTTTTGTTTTTGGCTGTTATTATTTAGCCACGAGCCCCACAAGAGAAATAACGTGTAAAGTTGACTTATTCTGCATAGAATCCTCCGACCCTCCGACCAGACGGGTGTCGTGTCTTGTAGGTAGTTTGTTGCCCACCAGATACGACACCCCTCTGGCTGACAGCCCGATATGAATCATAATGTTGGATTCATGCTAGTTGGACGGTAAAATTTGCATGTCGTGCAAGCAGATTTTGCACGATTTTGCATGACGTCAGTATGATGCGTAGTTCGTATGTGGCGTTCTAGATGCCGCTATAATTTCATACCCAGCTAGCCAATTTCATACGACATAATCCATATTAATACGCACAATATTTTAATCATATTCCTTGAGGTGTCAAATACACGTTTAATTACTGCCATAATAATAACTGTTATATCTAATTGATAGTTTAATTTTATTGGCAGTTAACTCCTTTACGAGGAAATATTAAGTGGTGGGTACTCGGGGAATATGTTCATGAGTTGAATGTTAATTTACCTTCTTCAAGGGGAATAGGCAAAGGAAATGTTTGGTTTTCAGAGTTATATTGGCATATTCGAATTTTTTGAGCAATTTTATAAAATTACTATTCCTGAATTTGGGTGAAATGTTGGGTGAGACGTGGGATAGGACATAGAATACTTTCCCGTGGGGTAATTTTAACCACCACGCTTGAAAGTCTTGGGGAAAAGATGGTTTTAGACATTATTTTCTGCTAATTTTATAGCTTCAGACTGGACACTTATGAGAAATACCATTACAGTGAAAAAAACACAGGCACAAGTGTTTTACGCATAAGTTTTTTTTTCGGAAAAGACTATTTCGCGCTAAAATTATGCTAATTATTTTTCATCATTCATACGCATTAAATATGAATGACTTGCGCGCCATTTATAAACTGTTGGTTTATAAATGGCGCGCAAGTCATTCTTAGAAATGACAAAATGTATAGTTTGACTACCGCATGAACTGCAAAAATAATTGTATTTAAGTTTTGTTTTCATTTCGCACCGTTTTATTGCACTGAAGAGCGTTCTCCAGAGTTGTATGGTATTAATATTCTACATGGAAGAATCCAGTTTTATGAATTACGTACCTAGTTTAAAAAAAAAAAGCATAATAAAGTGTGCGAAAGGGTTTTTATAATAAGTGATCTCATTTGAACTCTTTTTATGTCAATTAACTCGTATGAAATGTATAACAGCCCCCGACCTACCCCGTCCGTCTCGTGGTTGCAAGTGTGACTGCTGAGCGCGGGATCCTGGGTTCGGTTCCCAGGTCGGGCAATGTGTTAACGGGTTTTTCTATTAGGAATTTCTTAGTAACAGCCCTGAGTTTGGAAATTGGCGCGGTGATACCCCACTCGTTAAGTTGTTGGGCCAGTCGTATCGGATTGTCGTCTCAACGGACTATGAGAGTGAGGGAAGAACTGCACTCCGCCCCTGGGAGGTGCACTCCGCACCTGTGTCTGCGTACATACTTCTGAAGATCCTTACAATAAGTATAAAAAAAAAATAGGCGAAAGGCGCAATATATTTGGCTTAGTACAGTCACGAGCATAAATATGTTACTATGCACAGCTTGGCAATAATATCTGATTTCACGTTTCATCCATTAATATCTATTGTCATCATGACGACAAAATGTATGTGATCATTTGCGGAAGGCAAAATATACAAGTAGCTGTATAAATATGTGATATCGAAGGAACACCAAAACTATCTGACGAGACAAAAGATGTGTCACCTCTTAGAATGCAATAATATCTGACATGTCTTGCGTTATGGTTATGTGCCTTGTCAGTTATTAAGAAGACTGTAATACTTCGTTGTGATCACAAATAACTGTCATCACTTTGGCAACATAAAAACCTAACTGTATGTTTCGAATTTTCTTCTATATTGCAACCAGTGCGGCTCCTACTGCAGAAATATGTGACATCCAAGGGACATTCTTATTTGCCGTCATCTTGATCACAGATATTAATGGATGAATCATGAAATCAGATATTATTGTCGAGCTATTGGGTTGGTGCATATGAAATTGCCGATTTAAACAGAGGATCAAAAACACAAAAAAAAAATATTTAAAAATTATTTATTCGTGACAAAATCGTACAACAGTTGTATGACGGACAGCGAGTTCTTGTGCAAGTTCTCGTGTGCTTATATGCATATTGGATTCCACTAATTGTTGTAAAACTTGCAGATCCAGTACGCGCGAAGGTCGACCGCAAGGCTCATTTTCAAAATTCTCTGCTCCACAACGAAATTTTCGGAACCAATTTCTCACTGTCCTTTCAGAAACTGTATTTTCCCCTAATCTCTCGTTTTTTTTTTTGCTGTTTAATCCACCTTTGAACTCATAAAACATGATACCTCTAACTTTTTTTCGAATCCATGGTAAGAAAGAAAAACTTAAATTAAATCACGTCTAACGTCGAAATCCTCTGATGGTGTTTAAAATATTAATCAAGTGTCGATGCTTTGTTTACAACAACAAAAATGAACAAATCAAAACGTGTTCGGTAGTACGCGCCCACTGTTTTACATTGTTGCGCAATCGGCAATTTCATATGCACCAACCCAATACATAATAATATATACATAATTATATGCTCGTGACTATAAAATCAAAAGTCATTTATTCAAACTAGGCTGAGAATCAGCACTTTTCGAACGTCAAAATTACAAAAGACAGTCCCCCAAAACGCCCGCCCTTCACCACTTCCTAGTGCTTTCGCTGGGAAGAAGAAGTGGCGCAACAAACTCCCCAGCAGCACAGCTGTCTGTTCAGTTAGAAAATACTTGACTGAATACAATACAAGGTATGCAAAGTAATTAACATTACAAGACACAGGACACTAAATTAAATTATTTGCCATATGTCAGCTAGCAACGCCAATATACCAAGAAATACAATAAAAAAAAAATATAGGTATACAATTAGTCACATGATAACAATAAATAGACAACGCCTTTATGTCGTGGTTATAAGGGTGGTTTTTGTAGCTTAACTGATACCAATAACCTGATAGCTGCAATCGCGAATCACAAGTCTTATACCTGCTGTCTTTTTTACCGTCTAGACAAAAACAGTCTTTAAAAGGTGGACGGAGTAGAAGCCTATAGCACAGAAAACTCTTGTTTTTCGCAAAGAATGAAATTAAAAAAAAAACTATTTTTTACATTCAATCCTTTGATTTGAAGCAGGCTTATGGTTTCCATCAAAGGATTGAATGTCGCTACGAATTCATTGATATTTTTTTCCGCGTAGAGACGCAATTAAGTTAATTTTTATATTACTAGCAGCGCCCCGCGGTTTCTCCCGCTTAAACATCGATTCCATGGGAATATGGGGATAAAAAGTATTCTATGTATTATTAATCCTGCTTGTAAACTATCTGTGTGACAAATTTCATCCATATCGGTCCAGCCGTTTGTGCGAGAAGAGGGAACAAACATACTCACAAACTTTCGCCTTTATAATATTGTCAATTTATAGTTTTTTTGTGACAAAAAAAAAAATTCTGTGCCATAGGCTTCTACTCCGTTCACCTTTTATACCCTGTTTTTGTCCAGACGGTAACAAAAGTCAGCCAGTATACAATCTGAGTGTTTTATTAATCATGTGCGAACACTTACCGTCTGCAACTAAATTTACATACAAACTCCAACCCCCTGTACACCCGCTCAGACACCGAGTTTCCTTTCTAAGTGCATACAGTCTCCAAGGAATATGAATATTATCTTCCTTATACAGGGTTATTTTTCAAAGACCAGCCAAATTTAAGGGTGTGGTACAGACCATCAAACTGAACAATTTTGTCCATGGGACCAACATCGTATTCGCGAATAAAAATTCAGCCGTCCCATACGTTTAGGTCGAGTAGGTATTGAAGTTTTCTAAGGTACAGTTGATAAATTTTTCGCGAATAGTCCCATAGAGAAAGTTGTTGAGTTTGATGGTCTGTACCACATACTTAGATTTGGCTGGTCTTTGAAAAATAACCCTGTATACCTTCAGTGGTTTTGACTGTACTGTGTAGTGTCTGTTAACATAACTACTAACTGATACACGATAGAAAGCAGTAGTGGCCCGGTGATAACGGCTCCGACTTACGATTTGTAAGTCGTGAGTGCAACCGAGGTAGGTGCTTTACTTTATGTAATTAATTTCAACATCATATTTTCTCTCAAAACGGTGAAGGAAAACATCGTGAGGAAACTGGTATGTCCTAAAACTTAATATTTGAAGGCATGTGACATCTACCAACTACCAGGAGGAACCCGTAGCTAAATAATAACAGCCGCACAGGTCGATCGATCAGGTTAAGCTACGCTTGCCGCAGTTGATCTGTGGATGGGTGACCATCTTTACATACCGAGACCCCTCCGTGCCTCGCAAAGCACGTTAAGCCGTTGATCCCGGCTGTCATTCGTAGATCTTTGACAGTCGTTACGGGTAGTCAGAAGCCCGAAAGTCTGACAACCAGTCTTACCTAGGGGTATCGTATTACCCAGTAACTGGATTGTGGAGGTCAGATAGGCAGTCGCTCCATGTAAAATACTGGTGTTGAGCTGCATCCGGTTAGACTGGAAGCCGACCCCAACTTAGTTAGGAAAAGGCTAGGCAGATGATGTGACATCTACCAATTCACCCCGGGTCTGCGTGGTGGATTACGGCCGACTCTTTCTCACTGAGAGGAGGCCTGAGTTCCAGCAGGGAACATTATATAGACTAATTATTCTATTATGCCATAGAATAACATTCCAATCTGATATTGTTGTGAAGTTCGCAGCACTGGCCCTCTTTTTCGTTTTTAATTGAACTGATTTTACTGTTTAGGTTTGTTACTAAAATAATTTGGAAATAGTAAAGACCACGTAGCCCACATCTTCAGTGGACGTGATCTATAAAGAAAGGTTTATATAAAATTGAAGGTTTACGGGTCACCCGTCAGTTACGTCTCTAATAAAACGACCAGTAAAACTTATCATTCAAGAGGTTGTTTGGATTTGTTATTTAAAAATGTGTACAACGTTACATAAAAAAAAACTTGTTTACACAAACGGGGTGTAAAAATATGCTTAACGAAGCCGAGAGTCATTTGTTCTTCCCGTCATTGTAATATTTACTCAACACACTTGCTCGTAAAGTGGCTCTTAATGAACCGCTTTTAGGTCCATAATGCAGTGTATTAAACACGCATGCTTTTTACTTTATATTACGGTACTAGTGCGGTAACACCATAGTTAACTATTTACTGTCTAGTCGAAGATTTCCGTTTTTTTTAAACTTATCAAAGAGACTTCATGTCAAAAGGAATCCGTGGGCCATATTTCACTTTTTTTTTAATAGTCTGAATTGTCCTTGGTCGCAAAATGAACTAACATTTATTTACCTTAAACTGTCCTTGGTCCCTCCCGGAACCAAACGGAAAAAACCCTGACTGGCGTTCTATTATTGCGGATTCTCATTGAACGAATGTATATTTCTCTATGCCAATAGTACTTTCTAATTCCGTACTAACTAAACTACAATTTCACATACGACAACACTACGATCAGTCTAAACATTATTTTGTGTTTATTATATTTTCTATAGGCTGTTTAGCGGTTTTGCCAGTGCCTTTATTTACACATGCGCGCGCATCGCTAGCGCGGCCCGCGGAAAAACAAAACCAGCGCGCCATTTTCCGTAAAAGTTAATAACAATACAAGTCTGTTTTTTCCTCACAAGTGTGTTGAAAACCATCGTATGAAACGCGTGTGCATTGATCATTACACACTCGGTTTCCTTCACACGAATAATACCACCTCGGGTGCAATGCGCAACATACACACGATACCACTTGGTAAGACTGGTTGTTACACTTTCGGTCTTCTGACGACCCGTAACGATTGCTAAAGATCCAAGAATGACAGCCGGGACCAACGATTGAACGCGCTTTCCGCGGCACGGATGTGTCTAGGTATGTAAAGATGGTCACCCATCCACAGGCCAACCGCGGCAAGCGTAGCTTAACCTGATCGATCGACCTGTGCGGCTGTTATTATTTAGCTAAGGGCCCCTCAATACTAATACGTCGTATCTATATCCATTTTTCGGTGTGTATATAAATAACAAAATAAATAGATATAATAGTTTTACCTTTGCCATCGACAAGAAAAGATGAAGAAGCCAAAGATTGAAACGTAACTCCCCAAAAATCTGCCCTTCTGTTAAGTACGGAACTAACCTCAAACGTTACCAATAAGTACGGACACAAACCCCACAGAGATTGGATCGCGCCACGGCAGCCTTACGACCTATAATTTATTATAACGGACTCCAGGGGTCAATTAAAGTTCCTGATTAGGGGATTTTTACCGCACAGGCCTCGGAAATGTGGAGATCTTTAATCATTACAATGTTGGTATCATCAGGTTAATTTAACCTTAGCTATGAGTTTCAGTGGTTTTAAAAGGACTTTTTGCAAACTTAGGGAAATCAATTGTTGCGTGGCCCGCGAAATTCAAATTTTCTCAAGATTTTTGCAATTCGCGGTCGATTCTGTAAAAATCTCACCGTGAAATCATAAGTGCTGTGAGCTTGAAGTGAGCAGTGTCAATAGTGTTAATCCCTAATAACAGCTCACTTCCCGCTCACTTCACCTAAGTTCTCACGGTGAATTTTTTACAGAATATCACTGCTGGTTGTATGTTGGACCATATTCAATGACTATTTTGGAATAGTCTCTAGAAAATTCAATAGGGTTATATCAGGTTTTATTTTAATGTATCTTGCATAGACTTGTCGTTTGGTGTTTTAAAATCTTGGGTCCGATCCACACAAAAGCACAAAAGGCCGCGGAAATATGTTTGTTTTAAATATAATTTAGCTCTAAGAAAAAAATCTGTAAAAATTAAGTCATATAACTAATACTTTTGCAGAAAGTTACTTATTTTGATGTAGTACCTACAGAATACATAAATGACGGCTTTGTGAAGGGTCTTATGTAAAGCGAGCACTAAAGTATTGTTTTGCTTTATTTTTTCATGATAATTACAGAGCTCATGCTAAGAATACTTACTCAGTCAGACCGTACTCTAGAAGCCAGCCGACGCCCGACGTTGACTCTATGAACTAAAAAATAGATACAAAAAGTAACAATTCGCTACCGCTTCGTGCCGTCTCGCGGCAGTGAGATTTTTTCTCTCTGTTGCTTCCTTTTACTAACTACTCCTTCGTTTGTAAATCTAAGATCATGATAATAGTAAGTACAGACGCAGCACATCAAGCTACTACAATCTTTCAAATGTCTTTAATCGATTTTCAACTTTTATCGCTAAAGCGTTAGGTTCAAAATTGATTGGGAAAATTTGACAGTTTCCGGTAGCTTAATGTGCTGGCGTCTGTACATAACTGACGTCTCGTGCACAAATTGATCAATAGCGAAGTGTATACAACGTGTAACGTTAAATGCGCAAAACCTCAGACACCCCAACTGATTTTTAATTCAATTGACCTATTTCAGAGAGAAAATAAGTCATAAAAAAAAATGTAAAGGTTTTATGTGCTGTTTTAGTTTTACTGGCCATTCTGATCGTGTCTTGCGTCTGCGACGACGCTTTACAGAGGGAAGAGTCGTCACTGGGCCGCTGCGCCGCCGCGCTGACATTGGCTTGCTTGACCTATTAATTAATAGACACGGCAACGTTTTTAATGAAGATTTTTTGAAAAATGTGACCTATATTAATAAGTGGTTCAATTAATTCTGCTCGTTATTCTGATCAAAATATTTTCAGGTTTTGCGCAATTAACGTTACACATTGTATATGTATTTAATAGATATGTAGCTGCTGTCACTAATGTTTTGACGGCACGGTTGGCGCAGTGGTTAAGCGATTGACTGCTGCGCTGCTTGTCGCGGGTTCGATTCCCGCACGGAACAAATATTTGTATGATCTACAAGTAGCTGTTCCGGGTCTGGCTGTTTGTGTATGTGACTTTAAATGTTTGTAAACGCACCCACAATACAGGAGAAATTCTTAGTGTGGGGCAACGTTAAAATAAAAAATAAAAAAATGTCATCTGTCAGTCACAATGAATGGCCAAAAATAGACAAAGTGAAGAGGGTCTGCACGATAGCACTTAGTGTGGTAGTGACCCAGTGAAGTGATATATTCAACTTAAGTACGGGGTCAACAGGATTGTTCAAATACTCGTAGGTAGACTAATTCGGCAATGGTCGAGGCTCTTTGTTATACCTCTCAACTGCGAGTTTTTGATCCTCAAAACATATAAAACTGACACCTTTTCCCGCAGGGTTAGGCAACAACCACAGAACGCCATCGCTTACAATGCTGAGATTTTGAGATACTCCTTTTGCTTCCTTTACGTTAATACATCTAAAGGCAAATTCCCATAATTAAAAACGTTCAAAAGCTAGTTGCAATCTCATCTCAGCGACAATCAATGTCAAAAATGTAGGGATTTTAAAGGCATTTTTGACAGATCGAGCCTGAAATCGGACTGTGAATTTTCTTTAAATTACGAGAATTTCCTCTCCAGTCATACACGCACGCCGGTTGCGACTACAGCACACCTGACTGAACAACATCACCATAAAGATCAGTGTGTGTTTTGAACTTTAAAAGAGACGGTGACCTCTGAGTTAGTTTCGGTTTTTCTTCTCAGAGTAGATAGGAAACGCCGACCATAGCTAGTTTTGACCTGAGACTAGAGATGCCGATGCATTCCACCAGTTTCTATGACAAATCTTTTACTGTTCAAGCAGTACGGTTATGGAATGACTTGCCCGTGTCGGTAAGGCGTGTTCTATCTTTGTCCACATTTAAAATTATGATAAAAAAGCACTTCCTCTCTCCTTAAACAGCACCATTATATTTTCTTTACTCCTGTTTCATGTCTATTGTTATATGTATATATTTATTTAGATTACTATAATACTCGTATAATTTATGTGTGTATTCAGTGTATCGTGTAAATGGTAGGTACACCACAGACTACCTAAAGTATTTGTCTCTCCTTCCCTTTTCAATCCATTCAAAGGTTGTCTTTAAAAGATCGCTCTTAGCGATAAGACCACACATTGTGTCACCCTTTGTAAAATTTCTACAATTATTTGTCTGTAATTTATATGGTGTACATAATAAAGAGTATTCTATTCTATTTTATTCTATTCTAAAACAATGATTCATGCATAAGGTACAAAAGGCTTTTTTCGTTTTGAAACAATTTACAGAAAGTAACACATAACATACACACTGTCTATAATTTTCCCACCGCTGGGACTCTGTGTCCCAGCGGTGGGAAAATCTCTCGCCTCTCTTCGAAAGGGAGTAGGCAGTAATTCAACACGCGGATCCAGTGCGGATTGGTAGATGACACATATCTATGTTCTAGGACATACCGGTTTCCTCACGTTGTTTTCTTTCATCGTTTTGAGAGCAGTGGTTATGAAATAATTTACGCAAATTAAGCGCCTGTCTGGGTTCGAACCTACAACTCGTAAGTCGCGGCCGATACCACTGGGTCACCACTGCTCTATACAGAAGCGAAATGGCAGTGGTGGTGGTGGTGCTGGAATTAATCAAATGACACCTACTTATAAATTAATTCAAAGATGCTCTTTGTGTAAGGTCCGGAAGTAACTGGCACCTTACACTTGTACAATAAGTTATAGTTCGCGCACTTGATGCAGTTACAGTTAGTTTAGGTGAGTTGACGGAAACCACGGATTTTAGTAACACTCAAAGATTTATTGCCCGATTTACAAGTAAAGATTGGATGCTAATCCGCAGTGCTCACGATAGTAGTAATTTGTCAACTGAATTAAAAGTATGTTTAACGCTATTATAAGTGAAGAAAGTAAGTAGGTTGCTGCGTATGCAGTTTAGTAAACTGTACGTGAACCGTACACTTTGTTTTATTTTTAAATTCTCAAAAACTGCAACAAATTCATCACAGTTCTCCAACAGTCCAACTCTCAGCGCAACAGGCAAATCCCGTCCCGCATACATCCCTGAACGTATGCAGAGCGAATCTCAACCACGGGCAATAACACCCTCTCCAAGGCTCCCGGGGGAAATATCGCCAGGCTGCCACCTTCACACCGGTGCTCAGTATTCACGGGCAGACGTATAAGCTGCGGGATTTACAACGATTGGAACGTTCGGGACTTCGGTGTGTTCTGTAACGGTGGTGACGGTTTATGGGAAGATGTGTTGAGACGAACAGAAAACAAATAAATATAACAATAAAATACCGGCCAAGCGCGAGTTGTGTACCATTATCTATTAAAACGGCAAAAAAATCATGTCTGTTGTGTGGGAGCCCCTTAAATACACTAATCAAAGGGTACATTTTCAATCAACTGAATTCCTCATTCACTGAGACGAGCAACGGGACCGACGGCGCTACTATGTCCAGCTGGAGGTCGAGACATTGCACTTGACGATATATAGACGATCACATGCCTTTCCTCTTGTTGAATAACCCCTAGACTTTATTTATTTTATTCTGTTTTTTAGTATTTGCTGTTATAGCGGCAACAGAAATACACCATCTGTGAAAATTTCAACTGTCTAACTATCACGGTTCATGAGATACAGCCTGGTGACAGACGGACGGACGGACGGACGGACAGCGGAGCGGGAGTAATAGGGTTCCTTTTTATTTAATATTATTTAATTATGGTTAAATAATTTACACAATGTGAAGTGCTTGTCTGGATTCGGACGTGCGACCTACAACTCGTATTTTGTGGCCGTTACCTGTGGGCCACCACTGATCCCAAATAAAAAAATACAATAAATAAACGGCAACACATTCAAGCATGTTTCAGCGGATGTAAAATCGTGCTTTATCTAATTTTATCTGATTTTATTGCACATAAACAACATTTTTAATACTTATATACGAGTAATTAAACGTCGCGTCGTTTAACTTTTTTAATGAGTAATTTGATTAAATTGCTGTTTTTAAATACGCTCATTTTATTTAGAAGTCATTTCGTGAAGTTACTTGTTTAATAATCGTTTATTTTTGGGCAAAATAATTTAAATTAATGTCAAGTTGATACTAAAAATTGCTACGGATCGGCTACGCCGTAGCGACTGCTACGCGTGCTACGGTTTCGTAGCTAAATTAATCTCCCTCAATTAGCTTGCATAATAATAAAATTTGATTTTGTTTGCATTTGGGAAGTTGATTTAAAATGGAAGCCATTTTATGAAAAGCCGACAGTTATGTCTAAAAGTATTACCTATATACTCTTTATAAGAAAATTACTGGTCTATTTATCTCTCATTATACCTGCTTTGGAATTTTCCTGTGGAATTGAACATAATACGACGTGCCTTATTAAATACTCGTACAGCATGAAATTAAAAACTTGTGCTAACTAAAAATAGAAGGTGCAGTAACTGTTACATAATCAATATATACCAACTATAGTCTTAGATAGGACAAACTATGTTATTGCCTTCAAGTAAAAACGACTGATCGGAATTCGAGTAAAAAAAAAAAATATCAAAATGTGTAAGTAAGTGAATTAAAGTATCAATTTTAGGTCGCGCCAATAAAAAACCCATTCATCACAGAGTTCACAAAATGAAGCAAGTTAGTAACGCATTGTACTAACGTTTAAATTACTAATTTTATTATGCCATAAATGGCAAAATATGTAGCCACCTCATACTCGTGTTAATTATAAGACCTTCATACTGTACTCATATTTTACAAAATAAATATTATTTTATCTTATCTCATCTAACTTTGAACGAACCTACGAAGAAAGGGCGTTTATAACTTTTTAATGACTTGCCTATGCGCACGTATATGCATCCGTTTCCTTAATTTTTTAATTTTTTTTTTTAATGTCGCCTCTCACTAGGAATTTCTCCTGTATCGTGGGTGCAAACATTTAAACTCACATACACAAACAGCCAGACCCGGAACAACTAGGTAGATCATACAAATATTTGTTCCGTGCGGGAATCGAACCCGCGACACGCAGCGCATCAGTCAATCGCTTGACCACTGCGCCAACCGTGCCGGCTTTGAGGATGGCTTTGGGTCTACTGCTACATACATACACGGGCTTTCATGGTATTTACAGTATTCGAAGGCCCTTCAAGATACGATACGGAAACCTATCCTGCATTCAACCGCACTAAGTAACTTCAGTTACAGACCTTCAGTGCTATTTTGTAAAAATCTCACCGTGAGAACTTAGGTGGAGTGAGCGGGAAGTGAGCTGTCATTAGGTATTAACACTATTGACACTGCTCACTTCAAGCTCACTTCACTTATGATTTCATGGTGAGATTTTTACAGAATCGACCGGCTGAAGGTCAATTTTTCAATTCATTTATTTCAGATATTCATCCATAGATGTTTCATTAAAAGTTTTAAAATAATAATAATAATAATATGATAATAATAATAATAATAATAATGATAATAATAATAAAAATAATATAATAACAAGAACAGCCACATAAAACATTGAATCAGTTCATGGAGCACTGGCCAAAAACATACGTACGAGCAGTGCGGTCCTAAATCAGGACCGCACCACCCGCACATGCAGCCTCGTCCAATGCTCCATGAAGGAGCAATCCACGTCCATTCTGCCTGCAATAAGCTGTAGGACGTTATTGGGGCTGCCCCGTATGCGGCGCATCAGAGACGCAATTCTTTTGCAATACCTGTTGTTAAAAATGTTCAAAATCTAATCGAAATCTCATCTCAGCGAAAATCAATGTCAAAAACTTGCAAAAAATGTAGGGAAATTAGAGGTATTTTTGACATATGAAGACTGAGGACAGACTGTGAACGTTCTTAAAATACGAGAATAGCCCTCTTATCTTTTTACTTACCTTCTTCCACATACCTCATACACTACAGTCCGGCCGTCGAGAGAATGCGTTCCTGACACCTGCCGGTCGATTCTGGAAAAAATCTCACCGTGATAACTAAGGTGAAGTGAGCTTACACACACAGCTCACTCAGCTGTGAGTCATGCTGATGCTAGGGATTGACACTATTGACGACTCACTCCACGCTCACTTCACCCAAGTTTTCACGGTGAGATGGTTACAGAATCGCAAGGCTGTCTACCACCTAGTCACACTATAATATTATAAGGGCGAAAGTTTGTGAGTGTGAGTGTTTATATGTTTGTTACTTCTTCACGCTCAAATGGCTGAACGGATTTAGCTTTAATTTGGCAAACAGATAGTTTATAACCAGAATTAACACATAGAATACTTTTTATTCCGATATTCCTACGGGATCGACCATTATGCGGGTGAAACCTCGGGGTGCAGCTAGTAGCTAGTAAAGATCAAATTAGCAAACACGTATTCGTTTGTGTGAAGCTACGCTTGCCGCGGTTGGTCTGCGGATGGGTGATCATCTTTACATACTGAGACCCCTCCGTGCCTCGGAAAGCACGTTAAGCCGTTGGTCTCGGCTTTCATTCGTGGATCTTTGACAGTCGTTACGGGTAGTCAGATGACTGGAAGTCTGACAACCAGTCTTACCAAGGGGTATCGTATTACGCAGCAACTGGGTTGTGGAGGTCAGATAGGCAGTCGCTCCATGTATAATACTGGTATTCAGCTGCAACCGGTTAGACTGGAAGCCAAACCCAACATAGTTGGGAAAAGGCTAGGCAGATGATGACGTATTCGTTTGTGTGAAACTAACAGGTGTCAAGAACGCATTCTTTCGTCAGCCGAACATAACCTCATGCTAACGCTAGAAATTAAAAAGAGTTAATAAATTAATTCGACAATACACCTTCGTATATCCCTGACTCTAACTTGTCAGTCGCCAAACAGCTTCAACCAGTCCTGACAAGTTAAATGTTGATAGCTTCCGTATTTCTGCCCACGCGCTAGAGGAAAGCGGCGCGAGGATTGACATCCCAACAGATGGCTTGTGGAAGGCGGAAGATGGAACGAGGAGTTTTATTGGCTAGATGTGGTATTGCTCTTAAGCTATTGGGATCTCTGAAGGACGAAAAATAGAACAACTACACGGAGAGAAAATTCTTAGAAAAATTACTGTGCTCGTCACTGTAAAGTGAGTGCAAGTGACATCAACAGAAAATTTTCTGAGTGAGATTGAGAAAAATTCACTATGTCCAATAAATTTTACTGTACGGCCATAAGAATTTTTACTGTGCTAGCATGGTAATTTTTCCATTACCACTCAAATGCCTTCAGATTATGAGACAGCACAGTAATTTTTCTAAGATTTTTCTCTCCGTGTAGCGTCAACCACCCTTAAATTTCTCCTGCAAAGCGACAAGCTACCGACTGTTCTCGCTCAAGAAACGTACTACATATGATGGTCCCGTAACAGTATAAGAGATACATATATTTATAGTTGATCGGTGACTGTTGTTCACACTACCGGCGAGTACTTTTACTCCACAAAACCACTTGTAGTTGCTAGCTCTAATTGCTTTTCGCTAATCGTCGGCGATAGGACATGTGACCAAAAGAGGTTATCATTTAGTCACCACGCTTCATTACGGCACCCATCACATTTCTCATTTTAGATCTTCATAAGAAACACACACACGCACACACACTTACTTATGTCTCAAAACGCACACATAAATAGCACTTAGAAAACATTTACCTATCACTGTGTGTCTGTGTTCGTCATAATATTTTATTTATTACAACTCATATGTGAAGCAGTTCAGCATGTCGATTCTGTAAGTCTCACCGTGAAAACTTGCATGGAGTGAGCTCTCAGTGTCATCCCACTGATGCTAGGGATTGACCAAGCAAACATTTACAATAATAATCGAGATTTTAATAAACATCGCTATTTAAGGACTAGTCTAGGAAAAAAAAAGAAAAAATACAACATTGAGATTCTCACTAAGTTTCTGTTCTGCTATTTTATTTTAAAACCCCACAAAAAAAAACTTAAATTCTATCTTTGAAATTATATAAAATGATCAGTAGAATTAGCATAAAAATTTCGATTATGATTGTAAATGTATGCTTGGTCAATTTCTAGTATCAGGTGGGATGACACTGAAAGCTCATTCCACGCTCAGTTCACCTAAGTTTTGACGGTGAGATGGTTACAGAATCGCACTGCTGTATCATAAAATCCCCAGTGTTTCCCGTAGAGTTAGCTCGGGGTGTGTGCATTTTGCAATAGTAGCCCGGAATCAGAATCTGTGTTTACTTAATGACAATGATTGTTATTATTAGTAAAACACCTCGCCTCATCTAGCGCCGTCACCTGACAGTAAATCTTTGTATTTGTCGGAACCGTGTAGTGTATTCAGCCGCTATTGTATTCACGCGGCGCGGCTTAGCTTTGTGAGCGATGCGATGCGGGCGGGGGGCGGGGGGGACCCACTTATGTGAAACTTAAGTTGATAACTTGAGAATGAGGGAAATACAATCTAGTTCATTGAATAAGTTAAGGAGGTGAAGAAAAGGAACATTAATTATTGAGTTAAGTATTTCTTAATTTATATTTTCAAAAATGTCAATAATTTTTTTTAACTCATACACGTACGAGTACGAGCGTAAACGAAGCAAGAATAGTGTAAAGATCGTAGCAGTTGGCGTTCTGTAGTTTCTGCATTCCCATATGGGGACAATTCGTGAGTTTATGTACGTACAGACGCCAGCACATCAAGCTACCCGAAACTGTCAAATTTTCCCAATCAACTTTGAACCTTATGCTTTAGCGATAAAATTTAAAGTAGCCTATAACCTTTCTCCAGAATTGGGCTATCAAATTCAAATAGAATTTATATCCGTCTGTTCCAGAGGTTAGCGCGTTCAAACAAACAAAAAAACAAACAAACTCTTCGGCTTTATTATTAGCTTTGTTAAGTATATATTATGTTTTCAAAGTATGACAGTAAGTACGAGAAGAGAAGCTCGAAAACTTGTATAATATTTTATCACAAAAAAATACTCGCCTTCTCTTAAGAAGTATTTATTTCCCAGAAATAAAATTAAATAAACGACAATTACTGATACAATTTGGATAATGACCACTTCTCTGACGATCTGACAAAGCATGTTGGAGATACAACTTAATCGAGAAAGTCAATTCTCGTAATTTAAAACGTTCAAATCTAGTCGCATTTTCATCTCGGCGACAAACCAATGCCCAAACTCGAAGGATTTCGAGCCATTGAAGGGCCCTACTATCCACCTCCTGGCTCCATCATTGGATCAGCTCTAAGATACCAAATTACAGTTTTGTCATCCGAAGTACATACTGGGTGTCCGGAAAGTCATGGATTACCTTTTACCTGCTGATGGGCCACATTAGAATCTACCAATAAAAAAAAACTGCCATATTAAAAGTCTTCATCGTTTCCGAGTTTTTTGATGTTTAATGAAATTTTGGAAAATCTCTACCTTTGATCAGTTTTTTCCATGCCATTTCTACGAATGAAAACTTTTTCCAGTACAGGTTTTTTTAATTTTTATCTAGAATCATCCTACTATCGATTGAATACAAGAAAGTTACAGATATCATCTTTTAAATACCTAAAATTTAGGTTGAAACTTAAAATTTTCACGAAAAAAAATTTTAAGTTATTTTTGACCGGCCCTGGTGAAAAAAAAAATATTGGTAGGTCATTTTTTTTTTTATTGGTAGATCTCAATGTGGCCCATCAGCGGGTAAAAGGTAATCCATGACTTTTTGGACACCCCGTATACATACAAAGTTTCATTTCGATACGACAATTAGAAATAGGTTACAATTGACTTCTAAGATAGTTCGTTAGTTACAAGTGAAGCTAATAATAAAAAAGCGTATTGAAAACACAAGATCATCTGATGTAGAGGATCATCGGAGTGAAATCTGGGTCGCTTAAAAGGCAAGTTGTTTAAATGAATATCTACTAGGTCACTGAAATTAATGCTCGATAAAGTAAAAATAACAGGTAGGTACTAGTATTAATAAAAACACAAAGCCTTTGCATGAAAAACTGTCATCAATATCGTAGAAAAATACTCCGTTAAAAATGTGTTTCTGTTTTTATCATCCATTTTAATATAAAGCGATAGTTTTTACAAAGTATCGTCTCGTGGAACTTTTTTCATTGATATTCTGTTCGCGACCATAAATCTCTTTCAAAATATACAATTTCAAACTGAACTCAGTGTTTTACTGCGGAATCATTTTTGTGTTATTACGGTTTTTATTCTGACGTGAAAATAATTATTGGAAGCTATTTTGTGGGGAATGTATTTAATCGAAATATCATGGGGTTTGTGGCTAAGTAATAAAAGCCGCACGGTTCGATCCATCAGGTTAAGCTACGCTTGCTGCGGTTGGTCCGTGGATGGGTGACCATCTTTACATACCGAGACCCCTCAGTACCTCGGAAAGAAGGTTAAGCCATTGGTCCCGATTCGGGTGTCATTCGTGCAACTTTGACAGTCGTTACGGGTTGTCAGAAGCCCGAAAGTCTGACAACCATTCTTACCAAGGCGTATCGTATTACTCAGTAACTGGCTTGTGGAGGTCAGATAGGCAGTCGCTCCATTTAAAATACTGCTATTCAACTGCATCCGGTTAGACTGGAAGCTGTCCCCAACATATTTGGGAAAAGGCGGGCAGATGATGATGATGATAACAAATGTTAATACATGAAATAACAATTTAACCAAAGACCCCGTTTTCTTCAGGCACATCCCACAGTGGGTCATTGACCAACTCCTGGTATCTGTCAGTATCAATTACAAGATTTTCAATCATTTTAAATGCCAGCCTTTTGGGCACGTTTCCTATTGACAGCGATACGGACGAATTTTTTGATGCCCTTTGATTATTTGGCCTCCTTTTTATATATGTACTTGTTCGTATTATTATTCTTATTTGAAGTCTGTTAGCTTTTTAAACTTTAGAGTCAAAAAAAAAAAGAAAAAGAAAAAAATATATATATATGGAAGATAATTAATATGGATTAGTATTTATTGAAATTAAAAAAAAATTCTAGAGGCTTTTGTAGTTGCATGACGTTCCTGTCATGCAAATATATTTTTTTTTCAATCAATCAATCAATCAATTCAGCCTATCGCAGTCCACTGCTGGACATAGGCCTCTCCCAGACTGCGCCACAACACCCTGTCCTCTGCCTTCCGCATCCAATCTACCCCAGCTACCTTCATTAGGTCGTCCGTATCTAGCTGGGGGGCGATTTCTCAATAGACAGATAATTTTTATTCGTTGAATAAAATTGTCGTCTGACAGTTTTTGTATAGAAGAACAGTCAAAAATTTAAAATTAATCCTCTGATAAAATTTTGGCGCTGGTAAAATCGGCTCTAAAATAAATAAAAAGGCACGGCAGGCAGTCACGCAATAGTTTCCGCTTGTGAGTTGAAATGACGTTGGTATTGGTGCAAGGATTTAAGAGAGCTTTTGGGCTAAATCTACAGCCCGGTTAAGGTTGAAATGTATTTGCCGCGATAAGTCTATGGTCAGATGACTGTTCTTGAAGGCAAATACAAAATCAATCTAGCTTGTCTTTTCCCTAACATGTCGGGGTCGGCTTCCGGTCTCAATACCAGTATTTTAGATGAAGCGATTGCCTGTCTACCTCCAAAACGTAGTTTCTGGCTAACACAATACTCCTTGGTAAGACTGGTTGTCAGACTTTATGAGAAAATTTTGTTTGTGTAATTATGTAATTCCTGCCGAGATGAAAGATATAACAGCGGTGCTATTCTGTAAAAATCTCACCGTGAGAACTTAGGTGAAGTGAGCGGGAAGTGAGCTCTGTCATTCCCTAATGGTAGGGATTAACACTATTAACTGTTCACTTCACTTATGATTTCACGGTGAGATTTTTGCAGAATCACCGGCTGGTACTTGTATTACTAATCATATCTCGTTTCAACATTTCAAGATACACAGAGCTTTAGACAAATTGGAATTTGCAATTCAAATGCACACACCGAATTCAAAACCTTACATTTCCTCCACACGAAACACGTTGCCAAAACCCATCACTTCTATATTTCCCAATTTCTGTATTTCCAATGAAATAGCCGTATGCACCTTAGGATCGAACAGACGAGCTACTTTTAAAATTGGCGATCGGTGATTTTGCGACTGCATCGATGCTGTATTGCGTTTTGGAGACTTTCTGCATTTGATTGCTGTATAAAATTGCACAAGTGTAGGGGGTTCGCGTGAATCGAATTTCCAAAAAAACAGTATGTGTCGGACAACCGCACATAATGAAGAGTTCCGTCGTCAGTATGAATATTTAAGTACAGACGCTAGCACAGCAAGCTACTACAATCTGTCAAATTTCTTTGATAGATTTTCAACTTTATCGCTAAAGCACAAGGTTCAAAGTTGATTGGGAAAATTTGACAGTTTCGGGTAGCTTGATGTGCTGGCGTCTGTACACACGCACAATGTTCGTTTTGACGACTGCAAAACATTTGACTAAGAGCTGATTTTTCAATCGACACATAATTTTTATTTGTGGAATAAAATTGACGTCTGACAGATTTTGTATGGAAGAACTGTCAAAAATTCAAAATTATTCCTCCAATAAAATTATGTGGCGTTGGAAAAATCAGCCTTTATATAAAAAAAGTTAGCTTCCTTGTCGATCTAGTGGTCGCAAGCGCTATTGCTGAGCGTGGAGTCCTGGGTTCGATTCCCGGATCGGGCAAAGGGTAATGAGGTTTTCTTCTGGAACTTCTCAGTAGCAGCTCGGAGTCTGGAGTTGTGCCCGGTTAATAGCAAAAAGCTGGAGGGGGCCCGTGGCTACATAATAACAGCCGCACAGGTCGATCGATCAGGTTAAGCCACGCTTGTCGCGGTTGGTCTGTGGATGGGTGACCATCTTTACATACCGAGACCCCTCCGTGCCTTGGAAAGCACGTTAAGCCGTTGGTCCCGGCTATCATTCGTGGATCTTTGACAGTCGTCACGGGTAGTCAGAAGCCCGAAAGTCTGACAGCCAGTCTTACCAAGGGGTATAGTATTACCCAGCAACTGTGTTGTGGAGGTTAGATGGGCAGTCGCTCCATGTAAAGTACTGGTATTCAGCTGCATCCGGTTAGACTGGAGCCGACCCTGACATAGTTGGGAAAAGACTAAGCCAATGATAATAGCAAAAAGCTCGCAATCTATTACACTGGCAAATTGTGTATAAAATTCAGTTTAACTACGCTACAACTTCAAACATTTTTATTACTTTTTAAATAGTGTTACTCACTCTGAAATCAACTGATTCACCACCAACATAAAGTTGATATTTGTTTAACTCGAAATAACAACAATTGGAAACATCCATTTGAATAGACTTTATGTGAATATTTTTTTTTGCGACTGACGTTTTCTTGCGGCGGCGTTGGAACGCGGCTTTAGGCTTCCGAAAAGCGACTAAATCGTCGAACCTAAAAGTAACCCGTCTACTCTAGCCCTTATTCCAGATACGTTTACGGTGCAATATCAAAGGCACCTCTTTAACAGGATTCACATTTGAGCCGCACGAAGTCGGCGCGACTTTGTCTATAAGTGTCATGACTGTGATATTGAGTTCGTGCTACTTCGAGAATGGAGACGGTGTGCGGGAAGTGTGCGATGTGTTGGCGGGACCAGATTGGGATTGGATTGGCCAGGTATGTGCCAGCGACACGAAAAAGAAGAATATCAGTAATATTTTTTTTTTTATTAAAATGCTACTTCGAGAATGGAGACGTTGTGCGAGACGTGTGCGAGGTGTTGGCGGGACCAGGTTGGGATTGGATTAGCCAGGTGTGTGCCAGCGACACGCAAAAGAACAATTATCGGTAATATAAAAAAAATATATATATAAAAAAAAATGTTTAAATTGAAATCCAGAAGGCCAATTTCTGTATTTAAAAACGTACAAATCTGGTTGCTATCTCGTCTAAGTGACAATTAATCTGCCTTACCTTTTCCCAAATACATTGGGAGCGGCTTCCTGTCTAACCGGATGCACCAGAATTCTAACAGTATTTGACAGGGAATAACGACTGCCTATCAGTCAAGTATTTTCTAAATGAACAGACAGCTGTGCTGCTGAGGAGTTTGTTGCGCCACTTCTTTTTCCCAGCGAAAGCACTAGGAAGTGGTGAAGGGCGGGCGTTTTGGGGGACTGTCTTTTGTAATTTTGACGTTCGAAAAGTGCTAATTCTCAGCCTAGTTTGAATAAATGATTTTTGATTTTGATTTTGATATCCAACCTCCACATACCAGTTACTGGGTAACAAGATACCCCGTGGTTAGGTAAGTTAAAGGTATTTTTGACAGATTGAGACTGAGATTATAATGGAAATTGCCTCTCTGATGTTCTAACACAGTTGCAGGCATGCAGATAAGTACATAATGTATAATATAAATATAATATAATATAATATATATATAAATAAATAATATACATAATACATGCATAATCACATGTCTTCGAATTTTTGGTTCTAGGACATGCCGGTTTCTTCACGACGTTTTCTTTCAAACTTTTTAGTGCAATGGTGAAGATATAATTTACACAAAGTAAAGCGCCTGCCGAGGCTCGATCCTACGACCTACAACTCGTAAGTCGTGGCCGTTAAAAAATTTTCCTCATTAAATTAAGTAAACAATGTGTAATATTTTTTGTAGCTTTACATTGATACAATATTGTCGATCTATGATTGTAGACATTTAAATTGTCCCTGTGCACCTCTTTTTGAGGCTGAGTGAACGTATTG
The DNA here is from genome assembly GCA_949629135.1 of Eremobia ochroleuca. NCBI lineage: Eukaryota > Metazoa > Arthropoda > Insecta > Lepidoptera > Noctuidae > Eremobia > Eremobia ochroleuca. The sequence continues at coordinate 2,613,932 of OX451407.1, forward strand.
ATTTGTAAAGTGTTGACAATAATTTTATCTCTCTGGGGCGGCTCCTGTAGGAGCAGAAAACCTCAAACGGCGCAAATGTAACAACCTTATTGGTAGGTATATGTTCGAGCCGTTCGGGGTTGAAACACTAGGTCCTTGGGGTCCGAGTGCCATCCAACGTGGTAATGCTGCCGGCCTTTTGGGCACTTATCTCATTAACAGCGATGCGGACGAATTTTTTTATGCCCAAATAGCTCCTCTCTTTTTCTTTGATTTTTATACCGGGTGGTGGGGATAATACGACATTAATTGAAAGCACATACTGGGTATCGCGTTAGTAGTCCGTACACCAAAAATTATCAAATTATAATCAAGGGTATAGCTGCAGGATTTTTTTTTTACTTTGACAATTTTAACACATGATGTGTATTTACACGCAAGTTTCATTGAGGTCATTCACATCAAAACAATTACATTTACCTACTTGCTAAAACAAAACCAAATGCAATGGTGCGGCTCGCTACTCAGAAATAATACGATATTGTATTGTATTGCTGATTAAATTTAGACCTAATGACCATAGCGATAAAATTCCTATTATCATAAGCAAACAAAGATTGCAGAGGCGCAATTCGTTTCGAAAACAAAAGAAAGCAACGTTGCCAGTTCGACGTTTTTGTCTAAACAAAGTAATGGTGCGTTTCCACAGAAGCGGAGCTGCGCGGAGCGGAGCGGAGACGTGTAGAAATCGTCCAATCACAGACGAGACGAGTGACGCGTTTAGGATTTCAAGTCGATTCCTGCACGTCTCTGCTCCGCTTCGCCCAGCTCCGCTTCTGTAGAAACGCATCCTAAGTTTAAGCAACAATAGTTCGTAACTAATCACTTCCGCATTCAAAAGATTTATTGTGCAAGAAAAGAAAAGAAATACATCTAGGGTTTTTCCTGGAATTTGCTCCTGGCCCACTGTCTAGTGCGTGACGTGCTACCCTTGTGAGCGCATATTGTTTTTTTTTTTAATTTCGATGCGTAAGAGTGGTTTACCTATTGATTTTGTGTAAAATTGAAAATTGTTTTGTGGAAATTTCATACAGTGCGGAGCTTTAATGCACATTCTGTCCTAAAATATCATTGCATTCTGTGGTGAGTGCCAGAGTGCCTCACTGATATGTTTGGACAGCAGTGGATTGGCCTATATGGACCTCGCCGGTGGTCAAAGAGGTCACCGGACCTCACACAACTGGATTTTTTTCATGGGGATTTATTAAAATGAGGTTTATGCTTGTGATGTGAATATGCGTAGAGGAACTGCGCGATAGAATTATTGACGCTTTTAATAAATTAAAAGCAATAGCTATCAGTAGCGAAATGTTAGTGAAAGAAAGAAACAATATCACAAGATGTTGTCACATGTGTGTTAGAGTAAATGGTGTACAATTTCAGCAATTAAAAATTTAATTTAGTGTACCATGATTGAGGTAAGTTTTGATTTAATTTTTAATTAAGTGTTTTTAAAACGTGAACCTAGTGATAGAAAAGTCGCGCGGGCTGGCGGGCGGCAAGCGACGAACGGAGCGGGGATAGATGCCACGCGCCATTTTTAGGGTTCCGTACCTCGAAAGGAAAAACGGAACCCTTCTAGGATCACTTTGTTGTCCGTCCGTCCGTCTGTCTGTCTGTCAAGAACCCTTTTCTCAGGAACGCGTGGAGGTATCAAGCTGGAATTTATATCAAATACTCAGGTTTACTGTCCGTTGGAGCTGTGAAAAAATAAAACTTCTAAGCCAACACAATCAAAAGATACAGCCGTTTATGTCGCTTTCCGCAAATTTTTGACACTCACAAGGGAATCAAAACCTACAGGGTACTTCCCGTGAACTCAGAATCTTGAAATTTGGTACGAAGCAACGTCCTATAGCACAGATACAGGAAACATTGCGAAAACCGTAAATTTGCAGTTACGTACCTACAAATTTGTACGGAACCCTCGGTGCCTCGGTTGGCCGTTTTTTTAGATTTGTACTTACATGAATGAAACTGCGCCTAAAACGGACGAAACGGGTGCGACGTTGCCGCTCTCACGTGCAGTGCCCACAAGGTCAGATGAGGTTAGTTGACAATATTATAAAGGATGTTGTTTTAAATTTTGATTAGTTTCGCATTTAGTTTGTTTGAAAAATCAGCTTTTTGAATTTTGATGTAATACCTAATTTGATCATGGTAAAGTGTTTTGGTTGACTAGTGGGGATCGTATTTTCATTTAATGTCGTTATGTCGTCACCACCCGATATATATACTTTTACATAAAAAATCAAATATATACTTTTATATAATATACACACACATATATATACATATTAGTGTTAGTTTGTAAATTAAGGCTTTTTGTCTGTAGTCAAAGACTATTATAACCACTTGACTGCGTATACAGTGCCCCGACGCACGAAAACTATTAGTATTTTGTCGCCTATGTATAGGCTACGGTACTAGTAGCAATTTTAGTTGTGTCCAAGTGTTAGACCTGCGTGCACGCTAAATTAATATAATTTTTTTATAACGTTTATGCAATTATAACGCATCAAAATGCCTTCATGCGCGGTGAAGTGGTGTGGGAAACATTCTTAGACATCTAGTTACAAAAAGGATGACATAACTTTTCATCGGTACATAAACATTACGAAAAATTATTTTTGATTTAATCAGATTATAAGCCACTGCAGGGGTCTATTTAAAATGGTGGCTGGGTAAACGAGCACACTTTTTGAGTCGCGCGTTGATGTCTTTTGGAAAAGTCTCGTTCTTGTATTAGACAATTCTAATGCTTCTATCCCTTTCTTTCCTTTTGTATTTTTATCGTAAAAAATAGTGCTGTTATCTTTAATAGCTGAAAGTTGATATCGAGAAAAATAAAATGAATACATTTTTTATTCAATTCACATACTTTAATAAAATAAATATCTACTATTAACCGACTTCAAAAAAGAAATACCGACGAACTGAGAACCTCCTCGGTTTTCAGTTCGTCGGTTTTTTTTTTTTTTTGTATTTTTCGGGATTTTTTAGTTCTTTCTGTCCCCGACCGGGGCCGATCAGTCCATTTCCGGGATTTTTTTTTGTAATTGATTGATTTTTATTAAATATTATTTATATGATTTTGATTTAGTATTTATTATAATGTTAAAATCCATTTTTATCGATATCGACTATTTTCTCTTAATGAAGTAAAGCAGCCCTAACGATGCAACTTAACCTTGAACTGACCAATTGCAGCCGCGCGTTCTTCCTCATCCCCCGGCCCGCAGTAGTGAGTCGTGTTCTTCGAAGAAATCGGCCCATACGCTCTCTAGTGGTTATATTCTCTATGTCTGTAGTGTTGTCTTAGTGAATAAATATTGACGTACTTAAAAAAAAAAAAAAAAAAAACTTGTGTGCCATTGATAGTAAAATTATGCCGATATCTGTCACTGAGGAATATTATAAGAGTATTTACCGTTGGAACCGTTAATAATACCTTCCAAAGGTCCGGGACCCTAGGGTCCAGATATTATATCAAAGACACTTTAAATAATAATTGATTTATTTTCAGGCAACTAAGGCCCATGGACAAAATAATATTACAAAATATTCAATACTATCTTTATCTATACTAATAATAAAACCGAAGTGTTTGTTTTGTTTTTGTCAGTTTGAACGTGCCAATCTATGGAACTACCGGTTGGATTTGAACAATTCTCTTTGCATTTTATAGCCCAATTTTTGAGGAAGGTTATAGGCTATATTCATTACGTTACGGTCTTACAGAGCGGAGCAATAAGAAAACAAGTCAGAAATAACGCTAAAGTAAGGTAACGGCGGTCATGTGGACGAAATCGCGGGCGGAAACTAGTATGTAATGAAGATATCACTATAAAACAAAATACACAATATTCAATTCACTATTTTTTAAGTCCAGTAATGTTTTAGTATTTTTTTTTTGTTTTTTTGTTTAGCCTATCCCACTGCTGGGCAAATGCCTCCCCAAGTTCTTCCAGGAACTCCTTTCCCGCGCCACCTCGAACCAGCCCAGAAATAAATAAAGATATTTTATTATTTATCTATTTAAACTTTTCTCACAAAAGGTACAAAGGCGGACTTAATGCCTTAGGCATTCACTACCAGTCAACCAAGAATGGTGAAGAGATTGGATGGCAGGTGCTTTGGTTGAGCCGAACAATGATAAAAAAACTAACTAACTTATTATTTTATTGATAACTAGCGACCCGCCCCGGCTTCGCACGGGTGCAATGCTGATCACTATCACTACATAGTATAAAACAAAGTCGCTTCCCGCTGTCTGTCTGTCTCTATGTATGCTTAGAACTTTAAAAATAAGCAACGGATTTTGATGCGGTTTTTTTTAATAGATAGAGTGATTCAAGAGGAAGGTTTTAAAGTTTTAAAGATTTAAGCATACATAGGGACAGACAGCGGGAAGCGACTTTGTTTTATACTATGTAGTGATATTATGATTTAGTAGAAACGAGTCATTAGTTTGGCGTAATAAGAGCAAAATGACCCGTTCATAGTACTCACAATCAGTATATTATTTTATTCTGTTTAAATTTAAATTAAATCCCCAAAGGCGAGACCCTTGGGCATTTGTGGTAGCATCGTTCGTCCTTTGTTTCCCCGTTTTATATGCTCTGTTAAAGAGAGACATTTCTGTAAATTGTAATACGGTATTAATAATAAATATAGCCTTATAATATTCTATTTTTCCACAGAGTGTAAATTTCAGAATTTGAAATGGTACGTGCAATAAATCCTGTTAAAGTGGAGATTCATAGACGACTCCGCTTTGTGTTGTGCTGTTCCACAAACGATGGGACACTTAATATCGTGTCCGGCGTGTCCTGTCAGCTGCACGTTGCAGGAACTGATGGACGCTTGTGATAGGGCCAAACAGCTTGCTGAATTCTGGGCCGAGTCCAATTAGATTGCCAGTGAAACACTAAGAAGAAGAAGAATATAACAATCCATGTGTAGGTCATTTCAGTCTAGCCTTCTCCAGATCCTGGCAGGTTCGCCATGGAATGTATCCATGAGGATAGGTGGCAGATGGAAACGACTGCTTATTCCAAAGTTGCTTTTATTACTGCCAAGTATAACATACGAATCCTATTGCTCACTTAAATTGCTTAGTTACTAGAATATTAATGCTTTGCTTGCGAAACGTTACATGTTATTGCACCGACGACTGTCTTAACGGGATCAGCAAAGGTATGTCCTTACAATTCAAATTCAAATCATTTATTTCAAATAGGTACATAAAGAACACTTTTAAACGTCAATATTTACAAAAAAAAAGAGTATAATTTTAGTCGCCCTTTCCAAAAGGTCGTATGGAGAAGAATGGGAAAGAAACTCCACCGTTACTCTTAAAATGTATCACAATATTCTGTATGTATTCATTATATAACTATATGTGAAGACGATGTACAGACGCTAGCACATCAAGCTACCCGAAACTGTCAAATTTTCCCAATCAACTTTGAACCTTATGATTTAGCAATAAAGTTGAAAATCTACTAAAGAAATTTGACAGATTGTAGTAGCTTGATGTGCTGGCATCTGTACATAAAATAAAATTACTATTCCACAATAATATCATCATCATCTGCCTAGCCTTTTCCCAACTATGTTGGGGTCGGCTTCCAGTCTAACCGGTTGCAGCTGAATACCAGTATTTTACATGAAGCGAATGCCTATCTGACCTCTACAACCCAGTTACTGGGTAATACAATACCCCTAGGTAAGACTGGTTGTTAGACTTTCGGGCTTCTGACTACCCGTAACGACTGTCAAAGATCCACGAATGACAGCTGGGACCAACGGCTTAACGTGCTTTCCGAGGCACGGAGGGGTCTCGGTATGCCAAGATGTTCACCCATCCACAGACCAACTGCGGCAAGCGTAGCTTAACCTGATCGATTGACCTGTGCGGCTGTTATTATTTAGCCACGGGCCCCTCATATGTATACAAAAAAATGAAGCGATGCTAGACAAATTAATTATGTGATAAATACATGGTGCTCATATATTTATAAACATTGTAAATCTATACAATTTTCCAAAAAAAGATAATAAATCAATATGTGAGTTAAAGTAATCGGTATTCTGATTTAGATCAGCTGATTAGCCATTTCATTTTTTTCCTAAAGAGTAAAAAATATTAACTTAACCAAAATATGACTATCCTCAAGGAGCCCTGCAGTTCTAACGCACAAAATGTCCACGCGAGAGATTTACTTTCAGTAGCACGTTGTGAGGTAACATCTGATACTCACCACTCCCGGATACACATATATTATGTAGGTACACAAGTTACGTAATACGTATACAAAATGTGTGGGTAAGTGATACACATCATATTAAGTAAGTATTGTTTGCGATGGTGACGTCACGTGTGAATTAATACATTTGTTCGCATACATATAGAATCAAGTTCTACTAATGGGAGAATTACATTAGGTCGATTTTCTCCGTGCAAATAGTCGCATATCTCATAAGCCGAATAGCCACCCCATATAAACAACTTGAAAAAAATCGCAGGTGATTTTGCATCAGAACGTCGACCTTCATGCAGTGGTCGATCGCCTGCGACAGAGCATTTTCGCGGTCAATTTTAGTTAACCACAACATGCGACCTGTCCCCGCACGACAAAAGTCGAAACCAGCCTTGCGATTCTGTAACCATCTCACCGTGAAAACATAGGTGAAGTGAGCGTGGAGTGAGTCGGCAATAGTGTCAATCCCTAGCATCAGCATGACTCACAGCTCACTCTATGCTCACTTCACCTTAGTTATCACGGTGAGATTTTTCCAGAATCGACCGGCTACTCTACTTTGGAACTTGCCATTCAAGTCACTTGCGGTCTAGCCGAATAGTCATTTAGACCGTCGATTTATACCGTGCGGCTATAGTATCATGGTGTAAAACCCGTATAACTGAACAGACAGTTGTGCTGCTGGAGAGTTTGTTGCCCCACTTCTTCATCCCAGCTCGAGCAGTTTAGTCCCATCTCTACCCCTTCCCATCTCTCCCCCTTCCCATCTCTTCCCCTTGCCATCTTTTCCCCTATGCTTCTATGGAAAAGATGGCAATTTTTCGTAGTGTGTGGTGTTGTAGTGGTTGGACTGGACACCAACCCCAAAATAGTTGGGATAAGGCTAGGTAGACGTGTGTGTATGTGTGTGTTCTTTGCATACCTTGTATTGTATTCAATCAAGTATGTATTTTCTTACTGAACAGACAGCTCTGCTGCTGGGGTATTTGTTGCGCCACTTCTTCTTCCCAGCGAAAGCACTAGGAAGTGGTGAAGGGCAGGCGTTTTGGGGGACTGTCTTATGTAATTTTGACGTTCGAAAAGTGCTGATTCTCAGCCTAGTTTGAATAAATGACTTTTGATTTGATTTGATTTGTGCCAATATTTTTTTCTATTTATGTATTTGTGTACCTATTTTATTTACAATTCAATACTTTTTTATAGTTTTTTTTTTTATCATTGTTCCTCTCAACCAAAGCACCTGCTATCTACTCTCTTCGGCACAATACAACTCAGTCGCACAACTCCGTTCAACACAAGTCGGTCGACTGGTAGAGAATGCCGAAGGCCGCATTAAATCCGCCTTTGTACCTTTTTGTGTCCGAAAAGTTTAAATAAATAAATACTGTGAACAATATTATGTGAACAAGTAAACCCATCAATTGTAGTCCTCGTTGTGACTTGGCGTACAGTCTGCCGCACAAGTCCTGCTGTTGGCACAAATGAAATGTTCTTAGCGACGGCTTAAGCTGTTTTGATCGCTCGTTTGCGTCTAGTGTAGGATGACTAGGGTTTACAATAGTTTTTTCGTAAGACATTTTTCTTATTTAAGAGTAGGTGTGCCTGCTACTTCACATCTGCCTAGCCTTTTCCCAACTATGTTCGGGTCGGCTTCCAGTCTAACCGGATGCAGCTGAATACCAGTATTTTACATGGAGCGACTGCCTATCTGGACTGCACAACCCAGTTACTGGGTAATACAATACCCCTTGGTAAGACTGGTTGTCAGACTTTCGGGCTTCTGACTACCCGTAACGACTGGCAAAGATCCACGATCGACAGCCGGGACCAACGGCTTAACGTGCTTTCCGAGGCACGGAGGGGTCTCGGTATGTAAAGATGGTCACCCATCCACAAACTAACCGCGGCAAGCGTAGCTTAACCTGATCGATCGACCTGTGCGACTGTTATTATTTAGCCACGGCCGTTACCACTGGGACACTTTGATTAATATAGGATTCTCTGACATATTTCTGCCATTAATCTGCAGACATATGGCCATTTATCTGTACGAGTCACACTGTGAAAGTCATATATAGACTTTCAATTTTTCCAACATACCTATGTGAGTTTGAAAAGCTGCGTTTAAAATGATAAAAGAAATTCGCTGAAATAATCTCACATGTTTGAACTCAAACGAAGATTTGTAACTTCTGATTTAATTTCAAAGATGGTTCAATCTCGAAGCACAAATATCTCATAACTGCACACAAGTGTCCTGTAATCCATGTGGTTTCTACAGTGTCAGGGCACACGTGTGTCTTTGTGTGCAAGTCTCTCGACACTGCACGCCAAGAGTTCCGCAAGCTAATCAGTCGAGTGTATTATAACGTGCTAATTAAATAAGTTGCTACATGTTAGGTTGATTACTTATACGAAACTTGACTAACTTCAGTTAAGAACTTGCATAAATTAATATTAGAAAGAAAGAAACATATTTTATTTGGGACACGCACGGGAAGGGGAGTCATATTCGATCTTAAAAAAAAAAATTGAGTAAAAAAGCTGATTAGAGACATTATTTTATTTTTCTTGTAATCTTTAAATACATTTCTATCACATAGAATAATTTCAGATTTTTCTCTATGCAAACTTCGGACATAAGAACCAGTCCATTTGCAAAAAAAAATCTTTCTTATTTACTAAACATTTGGGCAAACAACTTCTAAAACTATTCCAAATTTCAAGTTGACAGCATTTTGACAACAGTTCTTGAGATATCCAGCTTTGACAGACGGACGGACAGACAGACAGACTGAGTCGCACCATAAGGGTTCCTTTTTAACATTTTGGTACGGAATCCTCAAAAAGAATACCTAATTTAAAACTGACAAAGTAACATTACAAACCAGCAAAAAATAGATAAATCAAAAGAAAAAACCTGTGCGATGCTAAAAACGCTCAGCAAGTAGTAATGCTACGAAATTTATAAAATAAATAAGCGCTGGTGGCGCACACAAACTATACCTCTTTATAATACATATTATTGTAGTACAGAAGTATAGATTTCCCACTTCCATTCATTAAACTAACGACGCTAAAAGAACATAATTATTATGTGGCCATAATCGTGGGTAATTAATAATAAGTATAATTAATCTTTATGCCAAGCGTATCGAGTGAGGAGATTAGTTATTTTTGTCTTTAGCGATTATTCAAAGGTCGACAATAGACATTTACGAGCAGATGTTATTATCATAATTTATTTATAAGAGCTTACTAACTAAACCCTAATTGCGTAACACTAACTATTACTACTAACTATTACTATAACTAAACTATTACTCTCAATTTGTATCATTTTGAAGCATATTGCTAATCCATTGCTTCATATGTTGGAAAAATATGTCTGCTCAGCAACGTAAATAACGCAATGAATGCTGTTGAACTGTCAAAATGAAACCCACTGCTACTGATAGTGTGTTACGCAATTACCCTGTTGGATTAACTAACAGTCTTTGTTCTAATTATAGATCTGTATATCCCACTACTGAATACAACAAAATCAGCTTGTATCGTTCCCACTGCTGGGACACAAACCTCCTCTCTGTGAGAGGGAATGGGCCGCAACTTTATTTTATCTATTTATTTATTCTTTTATTTCAGGCAACAAGGGCCCATAGAAAAGACAATACATACTATTACAAACATAAGAATACTTACATTATACATAAAAAAATATCACAAATACAATTCTATAATAAAATACTACATACAACATAACCAACTAAAACTCCTGCACACGAAGTGTCGACGTCGTGTTTCGCTGACTAGTGTCATGTAGCCGGCCATGAAACCGGCGATACACAACACCCTTCCGCCAGAACTCTTCCTTGAGCAACTTCTCGAGATGATGTTTTGGACCACGGCCCACGAACTACTTGAAGTTCGTGTTGTGACGCGGCTCCAACATCTCGACCCTCAAAGTCCAGTTGGTCTTCACACGAAGGTACTCCACGACCTCCTCAACCTTCGTAGAGTGGTGCAGTCTGAACACGTACAGCAGCGATTGCTGGACGCAGCAGCACGTTGGGTCCTGGCGGCACGGTGCCGGTGCCAGACTGGTTCCGACAAGGAGGCTTCTTCTTCTTCTTCTTCTTCTCCACCTTGATAAAACCATCCTTGTCACTCGTGTCCTTCTCTGGACCCTGGGTCTGGTGGTGTATGTAACCTATTAGAAGTTAAATAAAATTGTTATTAACCCTTTGGGCTCCTGTCTGATATCAAAGTTTTATATTCTACTAGCGACCCGCCCCGGCTTCGCACGGGTGCAATGCTGATCACTACATAGTATAAAACAAAGTCGCTTCCAGCTGTCTGTCTGTCTTTATGTATGCTTAGATCTTGAAAAATACGCTACGGATTTTGATGCGGTTTTTTTTATAGATAAGAGTGATTCAAGAGGAAGGTTTATATGTATAGTACATGCATAATATAGTAGAGAAACACTTAAAAAAGTATAGGATAAAAAATCGTTATTGTGGGTTATCCCTAAGAGATAGACATATACCATCGCGGACTTTTTTGTAGAGCTTTTTAAGGTGTACAATACTGTAGTACATTATTTTGATCTATCTCGAATGGTTCAGCCAGCGTTTGCAATGTAAACGCAAAAAATGTGTTTATTTACGACATCACATTAGAAACCTCTAAAATTATCAGTGTTTCTCTATTATATTATGCATGTATTATACATATAAACCTTCCTCTTGAATCACTCTATCTATTAAAAAAAACCGCATCAAAATCCGTTGCGGAGTTTTATAGATCTAAGCATATATAGGGACAGACAGAGGGAAGCGACTTTGTTTTATACTATGTAATGATTCTATTCTATATTAGAGTGTTCAATAATAGTTTTAGGAAAGGAGATCTTTTAAAATATGTGCCATTAAAATCTATCCCAGAAATCCACCAATCATGGTCACTCTAAGCTAGAGCGATCTCGCTTCTCTAATTAGACGAGTGTCGCCTCTTACGGTGCGACAAGTGTCAGTGGAGTGTCTGGGATGCTCTCGCGACACTAATTGCTGCAAGCCAGGTGGATCACGTCGTTTGTTTGTCACTGCGGTCATTTTGGGGGACCAGCAGTGTACCTCTGCAGTGGTAAAGATGTTAATCGTTTTAACATGAATAAAGAAAATATTTACTGTCCATAGGGGCAATTTTTGTAATTAAAAATGTTCAGAATCTAGTCGCAACCTCATTTCAGTGACAATCAACGTCAAAAGTTTGTCAAATAAAAACTTTTTCGAATTCGGTTGCTTTTTTTTAACCGACTTCAAAAAGGAGGAAGTTATCAATTCGGTTTTTTTAATGTATGTTATATGCATAACTCCGTCATATATGGACGGATTTGCAAAATTCTTTTTTTGTTCGATGGAGGTTATCCCGAAATGGTCCCATTTAAATTCGGTAAAGATCTGGTGTTGATGAGTTTCGGAGACAGACAATGGAACTCTTCAATAAATACCAGTAAAACAACCGCGATTGCTGCTATCGCATATGTATGCATTGTTTACGCAATCGCACAACGTACCATCACGTCTGTACCCTATAAACGCAGATGCAGCTTCCTGTCACTGATATTTACATAGCAAGTAGTGTTATATGAATTAGTTTGGGGTACGTACAACTAAAAAGTGAAAAGTAAAACCTTTTATACAAAAAAAAAAACCGACTTCCCAAAAAAAAAAAACACTACAAAGTGAAAAATAACTTTATAGTCCAGTCAAAATAGACAAAAATAAGTCCTAACTTAGCCAAAATTCGCATAGGGCTGAAAATTGGCAGAGACGTTGAATACATCATTATATATAAAATGTCTAAAATCCCATTCGATCCTACTTCTGTAAAAAAAAATATTCAAGGTCAAACGTAAAAAATTAAGGTTTTTTCCATTTTTCTTGAAAACTTTAAGTTTTATCGTGAAAATAGTTCAGACAAAAGTTGTAGATCATATAATTCTCTACAAAAATGGTCCAGGCACTTTTTCTCTTACGACTCACCATTCGTGAGATATCGCGGTTTTAATCATTAGAAAATTCATATTTTACATAATATGCACACATTTCCGCACCACCTACGAGGTATAATGTACTTGGCGCATTTTTTTTAACATAGTTTCCCCAGTAGGTATACTCCACGATCTATTGTAATAATATAAAGAAAGTTTGATCAGATCGTATCCTATTGATTGAAATAATGGTAATACCTATTGCTAATGATCAAAGTGGAATAATATATTAGATAATTGTCTAATTCTACTTCGACAATTATTTCTTTGTCTTCATTTTCATCTTCTTGCAGAATTTCCGTAATCGGGGTTAACAAACGAAAATTCGGAACCAACGACACCGATATCCAGACTTAAAGTCATTTTTCACTTTGTAGTATTTTTGTTTGGGAGACGGTTGTTTTTTTTTTTTTTTGTAAAAATGTTGTTAATGTAAACTGGCTGATCCAGCGAAATTCGTCTTGCTTCCGAGGGATATCGTTAAAAAAGCCGTTCCATACAAAATGTATTATCGTCATTATTATTCTATTCGTGATATTTTCCCTAGTTTTAATAGTTATTTTGCTGTTCGGAGCGAAAAGAAATCCAAAAGATCAAAGATCATAAAATCGGTCCAGCCGTTTTTGAGCTATAAATGGTGTGACTAACCTGACTGAGTCTTATTTATAGATTTTAGCGTTCAAAAGTGCCTCTTGTGTGTCTGTTAAACGGTTTGACTTTGACTTCGAACTCATTAAACCAAATGACCGTGAATGAGCTACTTCAAACATCGAGATTTACGTCTCGGAGAGCACGATTAACCTTTTGCCCTTGCTTATACAGGGTTATTGGTAAAACATTAACAATCTCTCGGGACTATATTACCGATTCAGATCAGACATAAGCCGGTCGATTCTGTAAAAATCTCACCGTGAAATCATAAGTGAAGTGAGCTTGAAGTGAGCAGTGTCAATAGTGTTAATCCCTGATGACAGCTCACTCCACGCTCACTTCACCCAAGTTTTCACGGTGAGATGGTTACAGAATCGCACGGCAGATTTTAATTTATCAGACTTTCATACGAAAATAAAAATATTTCAATTCATCCAATTGAAATATTCGATTTTTTGTTACGAACTCTACGCGAAGCAAACGAAAGAGCTAGTTAGGTATATAAACTGACGTGTAGTACAAAATGCAGCGTAGGGGAACGGAGGTTATATAGAACTACGAAATCTTGAAGGTTTGCTTTTGGTAAATGTATTATGTTTTATAAAAAGTCATAGAACAAAAGTTGTTGTTTATGATGTTAGTAATCCAGTCCTGTAAGATTGTTAGTGTTTACCGAATAACCCTGTTTATTATCCTTATCATATACGTTCATTATCATATAATAATATATGATCATAGACAACGTGTTTAAAGTTAAATGCGCAAAACCTCAGACACCCCAACTGATTTTTATTTTAATTGACCTACTTGAGAGAGAACATAAGTTATTGGAAAATAAGTCAAGGTTTTATGTGCTGTTTTAGTTTTACTGGCCATTCTGTTCGTTTCTTGCGTCTGCGACGACGCTTTATCGAGGGAGAAGTCGTCACCGGGCCGCTGCGCCGCGCTGACATTGGGTTGCTTGACCTATTAATAAATAGACACGGCAACGTTTTTATGAAGATTTCTTGAAAAATGTGGCCTATATTAAAAAGTGGTTCAATTAATTCTGCTCGTTATTCTGAGCAAACTATTTTCAGGTTTTGCGCATTTAACGTTACACGTTGTATATCCTTTTCATAATCTTGATGAATAAGACCACTGCCGGACATAGGTCGCTCCATCGCATGATTGTCCTAAAACTTGACTGACCACAACATGTCCTAATTAAAGTGCCCTCAACCCAAACTGAGGAAGTCAGATGACATTCAATCCATTTAAAACATCTTCTATACAAATTAATAACATTGAAGTGTTTATTTGTAACGTTAAAAAGTACAGCTTTTTATTAAATGCATAATATTAAAGTGAATAATATATACGATATTATATATTATATATTATATATTATTATATTACCGTACGCAAAATACGCGCATTGACGTGGAGTTGCGGACACCAGCCCGTATTACCTATTACCTAATATATACGATACTTATAACAAACTTATTTTGTTTTAATTCTGTCTGTCTATAATCTCCGAAACGGCTGAACCGATTTTGAAGGGACTTTCACTGGCGGATAGCTGACGTTATCAGGAGTAACCTACTTTTTTTTTTTAATAGTAAAGGAATTAGGGTCCAACACAAAATACATAAAGTGACATGGTCGCGAACGAAATCGCGGGCACAGCCAGTTGATAATAATATTTTCTGTCTAAAAACCTCTGAATTGATGTTATCTTTTTACATCATTTTGTTTAACGCGCCACAAGTGAGCCATCATAATATTATGTCACTCTGGAGAGCTAGACAGTATTAAAAATTATGATTTAAGGATTTTTTATGTTGCTGGTAACGTTGATACGTTGAATAATGCAGGATAATATCTAATTAGTGGGTTTAAAAAGAGGCTTGTGGCTAAGTAATAACAGCCGCACGGGTCGATTGATCAAGTTAAGCTACGCTTGCCGCGATTGTTCCGTGGATGGGTGACCATCTTTACATATCAAGACCCCTCCGTGCCTCGTTCGTTGGTCAATCGTGGATCTTTGACAGTCGTTACGGGTCGCCCGAAGCCTAAAAGTCTGACAACCCCTTTGTAGGAACCATGGGGTTTCGTATTACCCAGGAACTGGGCTATAGAGGTCAGATTGGTAAAATACTGGTACTCAGCTGCATCGAGTTAGGCTGGAAGCCGACCCCAACATAGTTGGAAAAAGGCTAGGTAGATGAGTAGTTTTAAAAATACGTTCCCTGGATTTTAACTTCATCACCAGACTGCCAGGCATGATGGTTGTTCATCAATTCAGCCTATCGCAGTCCACTGAGGGGAGGGGGGGGGGGGGCGACGACACTTGACTAAAAAATTAGCATTTTAAAGCTTAATATTTCACAAACGGATCACTGAATCGAAAAATTTATGAGATTAGTGTGTATATCCATGCCAAATTATAGCTTTCTAGTAATAAGAGTCTCTGAGCTAAGCTGCGGCCGGACAGACGGACATGGCGAAACTATAGGAGTTGCTTGTTGACTACGAAACCCTAAAAATTATTTCCCCCCCGGGCGCAGTAAAATGCTCATCGCTTCACTGCAGCTTTAAAATTTATTATTATTCACGCTAGGGGGCGCTACGTGTTCCGCTTTTCTTGGTAATCCATGTTTTATCCTCACGTTTCGTTAAGTTTCAAGAGAAATCGAATCAACCGTAGATTTGTAAGTCTTACTACATTTGTGTATGGATAAAGAGGGGCTCGCGTCTAAGTAATAGCAGTCACACGGGTCTAACGGTCAGGATAAGCTACGCTTGGTGGGGTCGGTCCGTGGATGTGTGATCTTTACATAACGAAATCCCTCCGTTCCTCGGAAAGCACGTTAGTCCGTTGGTCCCGACTGTTATTCGTGGATCTTTGACAGTTATTACGGGACGTCAGAAGCACAAAAGTCTGACAACCACTATTACCAACTATTACCATGGGGTATCGTATTACCCAGTAACTGCTTATAATTATGCTGTGGATATTGGAGTGAGTTTCACATTTATATAATATCTTTGTTTATATTATTTGCGCAGATATAATGTGTTACTGTTTGTTTGTCCCAAATAAATAAATAAATAACTGGGTTGTGGAGGTCAGATAGACAGTCGCTTGGTGCTATTGATGAGCATGAGGTCCTGGGTTTGTTTTCCAGGTCGGGCAAATTTGTTATATGGCTTTTCCATCAGGATTTATTCAGTAGCAGCCCAGATTCTGGAATTGTGCCCGGTTGATGAAAATCTTGCCCCCTGTTACATGAGACTTAAACATATCTGTTAAAATGTGTGTTACACGAGACATAAACATATCTGTTAACGGCACGATTGGCGCAACGGTCAAGCGATTGACTGCTGCGCTGCGTGTCGCGGGTTCGATTCCCGCACGGAACAAATATTTGTATGACCTACACGTAGTTGCTCCGCGTCTGGCTGTTTGTGTATGTGAGTTTAAATGTTTGTTAACACACCCACAATACAGGAGAAATTCATAGTGTGGGGCAACGTTTTTATAAAAAAAAAGAAAAGAAAGAAAAAAAGAATGTGGGTGTACAAAGATACACCTCTGTGTTACCTTTTAGGGCATAGGCTGTATGCCCTAAATCATGTTTGAGAAAGGAGGGACAGATTTGTATGGAACACCTAGATTTCTGCGTTAACTGATAAGTTCCGAGTAGTGAGATTTGACTCTAGGCTGACATTGAGAGTTTCTTATTGAAAAAACCTAATAAGATTTCGCACGATTCGCTGAGTAGAAGTGCTTGAGCCCAATAGACCAGTAATTTGATTTTATACAAAAATATTTTCGTGTTTTATATACTTTAGAAGTTGAGTTGAGTTGAGGGGCCCGTGGTTAAATAATAACAGCCGCACAGGTCGATGGAACAGGTTAAGCTACGCTTGCCGCGGTTGGTCTGTGGATGGGTGACCATCTTTACATACCGAGACCCCTCCGTGCCTCGGAAAGCACGTTAAGCCGTTGGTCCCGGCTGTCATTCATAGATCTTTGACAGTCGTTACGGGTGTCAGAAGCCCGAAAATCTGACAACCAGTCTTACCTAGGGGTATCGTATTACCCAGTAATTGGGTTGTGGAGGTCAGATAGGCAGTCGCTCCATGTAAAATACTGGTATTCAGCTGCATCCGGTTAGACTGGAAGCCGACCCCAACATAGTTGGGAAAAGGCTAGGCAGATGATGAGAAGTTGAGTTGAGTTCTAGGTCGTAGGTTTAAATCCAGAAAACATAAACCACTGCTATCAAAATGGTGTTGGAAGACATCGTGCAGGAACCAGCATGTACTTAAACCAAAAATTTGAAGACATGTGAAATTTAGCCGTAACATCCCAGCGCTGATATGCTGGATTCGTTTTCTCCTCTACCGATCATTTTTCTCTAGACAGTTCAGTTCAGTTTGTATGTCTGTATTGTTATTAATTCTTGTATTGTATAGTCATTTCCTAGCTATCTGTCCCGTATGTTGCACCTACCATATTTTGTGTCTGCATCACCCTAAGGTTGACTGGTAGAAAATGCCTCAGGCATTAAGTCCGCCTTT
Source organism: Eremobia ochroleuca (assembly GCA_949629135.1). Classification (NCBI taxonomy): domain Eukaryota; kingdom Metazoa; phylum Arthropoda; class Insecta; order Lepidoptera; family Noctuidae; genus Eremobia; species Eremobia ochroleuca. Next base: position 2,631,515 of record OX451407.1, read on the forward strand.
GTATAGTACTTTTTTTTAACTTGTGCATAAAGTTGTAATAAATAAGTAAATAAATAAATTTACCAACCCGCACTAGGCTCGCTCCCTCTCACAGAGGGGAGGCCTGTGACTCAGCAGTTTCTGGTGTTGGCTGATTATGCTATGTTTATAATCTACACTAATATTATAAAGAGGAAAGATTTCTATTTTTGTATGTATGTAGGTATGTATGTACAGTCACCAAAGGAGATAAGTAACCAGGATCGTCGGATATAGTTGAGGTTTAATAAGAAACCGATGAATATTTTCGAATACCTGCCGGTCGATCCTGTACAAATCTCACCGTGAACTCATAAGTGAAGTGAGCACTTAATAGTGTTAATCCCTAGCAAATGACAGCTCACTCCACGCTCACTTCACCCAAGCTTTCACGGTGAGATGGTTATAGAATCGCAGGGCTGTACATTACTTCTTGAATTATTCAAAACGGTTATTTCATTCAGAAGATATTACGAATTTAAAAATGTCAATCTAAACAAAAGTGGCTGGTGTGGCTCCATGCAGCAGCGGGAAATATATTTATAAGAGTAATATGTTTTTTTATTTCTTCACGCAAAAACTAATGAACCGATAGCGATGAAACTTGATAGGTACATAGCTGTTACTTTGTATCCCGATATTCCCACCGAATCGAAACTTACGCGGGTGATACCGCGAGGTGCAGCTAGTGCTTTAATAAACACTTTTCTCTAATCAAACACAACTTGTGAAATTATACCTTTGAAGGAAACAGTTGCTATATTATATTTGCTATTCAGCTCGCTTTTCCGTATTTTATTTTGACGTTACATCTGGCACATTCTTCTCAATTTATTTTTATTAACAATATATTTCTCTCTTCCTGTTTAGAATTCTGTATAACCCTTCTATGCACGTGGAAAGTAGCGTTATATACCATTTAAAGTCTTCCCCGCTACCCCATAAAACTTAGTTACGTGTTTAAAGGAGCGCTTACATACGGGCAATTTGAATTGCGCAATTCTGCGCAAATTATGTTACAACGACATCATCAGGCAATTAACTGTGCTGCCAAAATGCAGCAATTGTTGCTAGATATACCGCCATACCGGAACAACTTATTATCAAAACAAGCTTTACGAATAAAAAGAATATAAAATATTAAAAAAAGCAAAAAAATATATTACAAAGTGAAAAATAACTTTAATTTCGGAAGTCGGTGTTTTCGTTTTTCGCCATCGATTTCTGAAATTAAAGTTATTTTTTACTTTGTAACAACATCAACATGCACAAAGTGGATTTAATACGTATTATTGAAGCTAACTCAAAAACAAACAAAAGTAAGAAGTTTCCATCTCGGAAAAAAGTATACATCGCGCTCGCCAAGCGTCCTAAGAAATATTACAAATTGTATACTTTGATATATAGCGTTAATATACATGTCGATCAAAATAAAAAGGTACCTAATAAATTAATATTTATAACGGGGAAGTAACTAGTCTTTCTTTTCAATATGGAGCAGTTTGGGGAAATTTTTAAGAAGTGCTTACCAACATTGGCAATGACTTTGGCAATACTCGGTAACAAGATCAAGTTTCTATAGAAATCGTTAAGAATCACGCAATTATAGTTGCTCGTGTAAGCGCATCGCCACTATACTTATGTCTATTCCAAAATTCTTTGATGAAAATGTAAACAAATGCATCAGAAAACAAACCTGTGGATGACAATTTACAGTGCTACTTACAAATTGAATGCTTTAATTTGATTCATCGAATACCTTAACCCGAAATTACAATATTAAAGATTATTTTCATTTGTCAATTTAGGTTTATTTTATAAATTATAACCTCAATTGTCGTCGATGATTTTTTCGATTACATCAATGTAATAATGCTATTCTAACAATAATTGTTGGAAAACGTGCTGAGATATAAAGTTGAAACCTTTTAAATACAGATGAATGTGTTACTGATTCCCTTTGTTTTAAAGTTTTGAACACTTTAGCTGTGAATAAGGAATCTTAATGAAACAGAATATTTACAATCAGCCAAATATATTTAATTTAAGTTACAATCTGTTGTTTTGTGATTGGTTACTCAAGAATTTAACTTGAATACCGTTTGTTTCCACTTTCATCAGCACCCTAATTGCGTAACACAATCCGAATCATTTTGAAGGATATTGCTAATCCATTGCTTGATATGTTCGAAAAAAACGTCTGCTTAGTGACGTAAATAACGCAATGAATGTTGTTGAACTGTCAACATGAAAGCCATTCCTTCTGACAGTGTGTTGCGCAATTACCCCGCGGATACTTTTGGAACAGACCATAGATTGTTCCGCCACTTTCGGCAACTGTTGCCGGGCAATAAAATTGCCCGTGTAAGAGCAGTAAGCTATAAGGATATGGTGTGGTAATGAAAATTTATAAATGCATCAGTTGCAGCGTACGAAGGTGGAAGTTACTTCGAAACTTGTTGGTGTTACGTTATTGAAACTTCGAAGTAGGTTTATTGGGGGTTAAGTTTGGGTATAGTGGTAATATTGAAATATTAGGATATTTTTAGGGTCACATTGTAACATTTTTTCAGCAAAGAGACCCTAAATCTTTTTAGAAACATAGTTTTTAAGTCGTTTTTGGAACGAAGTTTTTTGACGGAACTTGCGTTAGGACTAAACATTGAGAAATCGTCACGTAACAAAGAAGTGTTATGCCCCCTCCATGCAACTTTTTATTACAACAATAGAGAAATTCAGAAAGAGAGAGAGATGGTTTTCGAGGGTTCTGAAGCCAATAATCAGGTTAAAATCAAAACCCAGGATGGCGGCTGCAAAAAATTTCAAATATTTCGTAATGGGTGTCGTTTTTATGCTTTTCGAGGGTCCTGAAACCGATTCGCCGACTGAGCGGATTTCACAGCCGCCATCTTGGATTTTCATTTTGAACTTCTTTCCTGCCTGGGGTCCCCGACCCTACCCGTTTTTTACTACTATATGGATTGTGTATGCATGTACAGACGCCAGCACATCAAGCTACTACAATCTGTCAGATTTCATTAATAGATTTTCAGCTTTATCGCTATAGCATAAAGTTCAAAGTTGATTGGGAAAATCTGACAGTTTCGGGTAGCTTGATGTGCTGGCGTCTGTACAAATAAACAATCTATTATTGTCACAAGCCGTGAGCCTTCCCATCGGCTAAAATGTCGAGATTCCATACAAATTTTCATCCCCTATTAATTTCTGGGTTTAATTTATCTATAATATGTATGTATTTAGAGTTATATATGTATGTTTATCAGTTGTATAGTACTCATAGCACAAGCTCCGCTTAGTTTGGGACTAGATGGCGTTGTGTGAAAGTTGTGGAATATTATTGTTATTATTAATTAGGCAATGAATTTTCTAAAAACCCCTCCTTCACTTTCGTTACATAAGTAATTCATATGCAAACATGCTACTATCAGAATACCAGCGATGTTATTTATTTTATTTTATTTCAAAACTGAAATCCAACAATACTGCATAATTATATAAAAAATGAACGGAAATAATTAAGATAGGAGCCTTTTGGCCTAGCATTTCGTTTCTTTATTTAGTTCTTACTTATTAAATATTTTTTTATAAAAATGTAATGTTTCCCTGCAGGGATACAGGTCTCCTCTCTATGAGAGAGAGTGGACCGTAATCAAGGTAACCAAACATCATAAAGAACCAAGATGTAGGCAACTTATTGTATTTATTAATTTATTTATCTTTACATATTAAAAACCCTACACAACTACAAACTAATAAATTTATATATCACTTATTTATGTATTATATAACACACAGACATACATCACTCATACAAATCGCACTTACATTCATCCACATCACAAAACTATAATTCACAATCATCGCCGGATGATACTCGGTAGTATGCGGCGGGCCGGCTAGTTTCGTACATACGCATAGCTATGTACCGTCGCCCGCGCAATCCGATCGATGCGCTCGCGAAGAAATCTACCTTCAGTCGGAATTGTTGCACATCTATTCCATATATTAGTGTATAGTCTATGTTGTTACACCTCCGCGAAGCCCGCGTTATTTGTATGCAAGCTTATCTTCTACTATTGTTTTCCTAAATCTATGCTCCTGAATCTATCTAACTACTACTGTGATTTTTCCTCCTATCTTGCTACAAAAATAAACTATATATGTGACTGTTGAAGTGGGTGTTTATCTTCCTAACCATAAAACATCTACACAAGGTAACCGACATATCTCAAAATATTGCCAGGAACATATAAAGTTAAATAAATCAACTTGTAATCGTTTAATAGACACGAGCTCACCTCAAGATTATCACCTAAATAACCACGTCACGTTTGAAACTAACTATCCAGAACAAATCCCAAACTACAACGTAGATGCAACTACAGAAGGTCGATTCCATGCAACGAGTAAGAACGCACACACACATAAACACGCTTCATGTACAGCAAGTGCAAGCGCACTTGCGACTGGAGTTTGTTTGAGATATCCGTCTATACGTATGATCTGGTCTATTACCTTATCACAAAATCCGTAGTTTCGGGCTTTTCCGTATCACGGTTTCAACTCTCGAAGTCCATACGGGCCCGTCAAAAAGTAGTTGATCCGTCAAACAAGTGTCAAATTCAATTTTTAGAACGGGAAAAATAACATCGTTTGTAGGGACAAATGTCAAATCGTGTTCTCATTCCATTCTTCTATCTCGAGGAGGAAATTCCCTTAACTTCGGCCAAAATTAAGGAGTTCGTGCTTAGGGAGTAGAACCCCACTTACAGACATGATTGGTTCGGGGTCCGAGCCCTGAACCAATCATACCCGAGCGGGGGGCGAGATTTGACAGTTGCCCTTACTCTTGATGTGTATATTTGCCCGGCTAAAAAAAATTGATTTGACACTTGTATTTAATGTATTTATGGATCAAACGCTTTCGGACGGCCCTGCATCTTCGTTGACGGACTTAAAAAGTAGATCCCCTGCTCCGGTTCCGAAAATATCTGATGAAAATGTTAACAAATGGAACAGAAAACGTACCTGAAGACGCTAATTTGTGTCACTAAATTGAGTGCTTTGATTTAATTATTTGAACATTTAAACTCGAAATTATCATTTTAAATCACCTTTATGATGTTTTGCATTTGACGATAAGTTATTGAGGTTCATTTTATAACCTGAATTTTTAACTGTATTTTGATAATATTTTTGGGAATGAATTGTGAGATATAAGTTGAAACCATTTGAATACAGATGAATATACGGGGTGTCCGGAAAGTCATGGATCACCTTTTACCTGCTGATGGGCCACATTAGGATCTACCAATAAAAAAAAAAATTACCATGGTAAAAGTCTTATGGTTTCCGAGTTTTTTGTTGTTTTATGAAATTTTGGAAAATCTCTACCTTTGATCAGTTTTTTCCATGCCATTTCTACGGATGAAAACTTTTTCGAGTACAGTTTTTTTATTTTCATCTTGAATCATCCTACTATCGATTGAATACAAGAAAGTTACACATATCATCTTTTAAATACCTAAAATTTAGGTTCAAACTTAAAATTTTCACCAAAAAAATTTTACCGTATTTTTGATCGGCCCTGTTGAAAAAAAAAAATTATTGCTGGGTCATATTTTTTTTATTGGTAGATCTCAATGTGGTCCATTAGCAGGTAAAAGGTAATCCATGACTTTTCAGACACCCCGTATATGTGTCACAATCAAGTCGTATCCTGTAACCCTGCGCCACCTGGTGGCGCTCGACAGAGTCTAGCCTGACGTTCGTGCGAGTCGACGAGAGCTACGAAAGCGGTGTGGAGCAACCTCTCTTGATTATTGGACATCGTACGGATAACATGTGCTCAGAAACTGTCGCGGGTTCCGTATCTAGTTGTGTCGTGTACTTATGTATAGTGTGTGATTCGCTAATGTGATTACTTTGTTCGTAAATTATAATTTGATGTGAACTGCATACGGTTTTTCTATTGTGCAATAACCAACACTACTCATACTACGCCCACAGTAGTTAAAGTATGGTTGATGATAACGAGACACACGTACCTTCTCTGTCATATATTAGTACTAGCGACCCGCCCCGGCTTCGCACGGGTGCAATGGAGAAACACTGATAATTTTAGAGCCATTATTTCTCGTAAAAAGTATAGGATAAAAAATTGTTATTGTGGGTTATCCCTAAGAGATAGACATATACAATCGCGGATTATTTTGTAGATCTTTTTAAGGTGTACAATACTGTAGTACATTATTTTGATCTATCTCGAAGGGTTCAGCCAGCGTTTACAATGTAAGCGCAAAAAAATGTGTTTATTTACGACATTACATTAGAAACCTCTAAAATTATCAGTGTTTCTCTACTATATTATGCATGTATTATACATATAAACCTTCCTCTTGAATTACTATATCTATTACAAAAACCGCATCAAAATCCGTTGCGTAGTTTTAAAGATCTAAGCATATATAGGGACAGACAGACAGGGAAGCGACTTTGTTTTATACTATGTAGTGAAGTCCCTTTAGCGAATGATTGTGTAAGAATTTAACCTGAACAGGAACAGATAGTACGAATGCGTCTATGTGTGCGTGCACCTGTCTTTACTTGTTACATGGAGCAGACCTTCTGCACCTATCTATTTTGTGTCTAAACTATCCGCAAGTTCGTGTCTATTAAGATCTAACGTACCGCACAAATGGCAGAGCATTGATAACGTATCAGTGCAGGCTTTATGGTTCTATTTGGTACGTATAGATTACTAGTATGGTGGTCATACGATTTCCTAAAATTATAGCAATCATTCTTGCAAATAGGCAGTTGTTCCATTTAAAGCCAAAATTACTTTACGAAATTCGTGACATAAAATTCTAGGGCGATATTTTCGTTGGTGACAGTCCATATAAAATACTGGTATTTAGCTGCATCCAGTAGGACTGGAAGTCAACTCCAACATAGTTGGGAAAAGGCTAGGCAGATAATGAGTCCAATGGTTCACGCGGGCGAGCAAATGACGACGCACCTGCCAGGCCGTCCCACCGCGGGCTGCTTGCACACTTGTACGAAAAAGTCACCCTATAATTTTATGTCACTAAGGAGAATCGGCTAAAATGTGTGGAAGCTTGTCCAAGCACCAGTAACAGCCACACACTAATTTGTGCAGTTCATTTCAAATCGCTGTGTGAAAAGAGTTATGTCGATTTTTCGTAGGACTGCCATGGACCGTAGATAACGGAACACTTGGATAGTCTAGTTAGATTTGATCGGGAACCGACCCCAACATCGTTGCGAAAAGGCTAGGCAGACGCTGAGATAAAAAAAAATACGAAAAAGTTAAACTTCGTGTTATAGCAAATGCACAACGTGTAACGTTAAATGCGCAAAACCTGAAAATAGTTTGATCAGACTAACGAGCAGAATTAACTGAACCACTTTTTAATATACGTCACATTTTTCAAAAAATCTTCATTAAAAATGTTGCCGTGTCTATTTATTAATAGGTCAAGCAACCCAATGTCAGCGCGGCACAGCGGCCCGGTGACGACTCCTCCCGCGATAAAGCGTCGTCACAGACGCAAGAAACGATCAGAATGGACAGTAAAACTAAAACAGCACATAGAACCTTTACAATTTTTTTAATGACTTATTTTGTCTTTGAAATATGTCAATTGAATTCAAAATCAGTTGGGGTGTCTGAGGTTTTGCGCATTTAACGTTACACGTTGTATACTACGTAACAATCTAAATCGCATCCATAATTCAATAAATGGGTCACAAAGAGCAAACAATTGAATCCAGTGCTCGGCCAACTATAGGTATTTGTTGAAAGCAAGCTTTGCCTTAGGAATTGTATTTACCCGACTGCGAAAAATGATGGTGATGTATGGTGTTGACTATCTATCGTTATGTCTGTGTAGTTTGAACAATCACTTGATTCAATAAGTGGTGATCGATATGTTTCAGTTTTTACTGTCTACTAATATAATTTATTCGAAGTTTAGTACGTAATAAGTGATTACTGACAAGAAACAGATAATTTGACTTACACAGACCTGACATAGTAAATGCAATGACATAGTAAATACATTTAATGACTACTTTATAGAAGACATGGAGAACAATATAATAAATTTCATTAAAATAAACAATAAATTAGATAATTTGACAATGCAATCAATGTTGTGGCCGTAACATCTCAGCGATGATATACTAGATTCGTTTTCTCCTCTACCGATCATTTTTCTCCAGACAGTTCATTTTGTTTATATGTAATTATGTATAAGTGTATCTATCTATGTATTGTTATTAATTCTTGTATTGTATAGTCATTTCCTAGCTATCTATCCCGTATGTTGCACCTACCATATTTTGTCTCTGCATAACCCTAAAGTTTACTGGTAGAAAATGCCTCAGGCATTAAGTCCGCCTTTGTACAGTACTTTTTTTACTTTAGTTTTAATAAATAAGTAAATAAATGTTTATGCAGTCTGTTCTAAAATCCGATATTATTTCAGTTAAAAAGACGCTTAAAAATACTAGTACTGTAGGTATTGACGGTATATCTACAAAAGTAATTAAGTATTTGAGCTTATCGCACTTGACCTAGCACATATTATTAATATACGTATTATCGAGGGCACTTATCCTGAAGGCTTAAAAAAGTCATAATAAAACCGATCCACAAAAAGAAAGACAAGACGCATATAAAAAATTACCGGCCAATAACCAAAATTGCCATTTTTTCCAAAATCTTTGAAAAGGTTATTTATAATATAACTAGTTATACCAATATCTTCACAACTATAATATTTTATGCAAAGAACGAAACTGTTTCCGGAGAAATAAAACAATTAACATGGGTATTGTCGACCTTTTAAGTGATTACTGCACTTACTGGAAATAGCCACACAGATTTGCGTGGACCCGCCACTCAAATCTGTGTGGCTCTTTCCTCAAAAGGCCATCTCAGACGCTAATCAGCAATCAATGTCTGTGTGACTTCTGAGTTTGTGGGTGTTTATTCTCAGAATAGTTAGATATAAAAAACACGGATCTCATCTGGTTTAAAAATAATTTTGACGTGTTGAAGTGTTTTCATTCTTTAACCTGCTTGCTAAATGTCATTTATCATAGCTTAATAAATGAGGAGCGTCGGAACGAAAACCGATATATCGAATTTACCATATTTTTCACAAATTAAAAAAAAGCTTGTAAGTTTTTTAATGTTACAAAAGTGGAAAATTATAGCATGTCAATTTGCAGTTAAAGTGACATCGATTGATGTGTGAAACTTGACGGAGGGTAGATACTTAATTTAGGGAGATACTTGGCGGACAAGTATGGATATATCGGTTTTTGACGCGATCATTTGGATATATCGGTTTTTGACGAAACCAAAATGGATATGTCGGTATTGAACTGAATTGAATTTGAACCGACCATTGTTGAATTGTGTAAAACTTAATAAGAATTATCGGTTTTTAATCCAACAACAAGAACATGTTGAATTTAAAAATGTATTTGTCGGGTTTGATTTGACCACAGTATTTTGATATTTTTTTTAAGATGGATGTATCTGTTTTTTTAATTGATTTCTTTCCTGAAGGGTGTATAATTAAACATTTTGTAACAGAAAAAAAAAATGTCTTAATTAAGACATATCGGTTTTTGTTCCGACGCTCCTCAAATGTCAATTATCATTTAATTTTTCACAGAAAATACCATTTTGACTAAACAAGTCCGCCAACCCAGGTCCTTCCAGAATTTAAATATTATTTACAGCCTGAAAGCACGTGAAGCCGTTGTCCCGGCTGTCATTCGTAGATCTTTGACAGTCGTCACGGAGGGGTCTTGGTACGTACCAAGACAAATCAAGACCCCTCCGTGCCTCGGAAAGCACGTTAAGAAGTTGGTCCTGGCTGTCATTCGTGGATCTTTGAAGCCGTTACGGGTAGTCAGAAGCCCAGAAGTCTCACAACCAGTCTTACCTAGAGGTATCGTATTACCCAGTAACTGGGTTGTGGAGGTCAGATAGGCAGTCACTCCATGTGAAATACTGATATCAGCTGCATCCGGTTAGACTGGAAGCCGACCCCAACATTGTTGGGAAAAGGCTAGGCAGATGATGATGATGATTAGAAATTAAATAAAGTTAAAAAAAAAAAATTAAAGAAACAAGAAACGTGTTTATACTAAAGTATTTTTAAAAATAGATCATCATCATCATCAGCCTGTAGCAGTCCACTGTTGGACATAGGCTTCTCCAATTGTACGCCATTCAGTTCGATTCTCGGCAACTCGCATCCAGCTGCTCCCAGCCACCCTGCGAAAATCATCGCTTCACCGAGCCTGAGGACGTCCTACCTCATGTTTGCCGATTCGTGGTCTTCACTCCAATACGTCTACCCCAACGGTCATCGGTTCTACGGCTAATATGGCCGGCTCATCGCCACATCAGCTGGCTCATTTAAAAAAAATAAAAATATAGGTATATACATATAATTAGTGTTCAATATTGTACGGTGGTAAGGAACTTGGCCATTTTTTTCTTGTTCTTACAAAACACTTTTCTAATCTATAAAATAAAAGTTTCCAGTTTCCACTGACTATTTCATACCTTACCTGGAGGTATGAAACTGTAGAAACTAAGACTGCTTATCATATTTGCATTAAAATGCATCGTAGAACTCGCGGAAAATTGCATCTATAAATAATTTCAACTGTTTCACCAGTAGACAAACACATTTCATGTGTCTTCGTGTTGTGAATTTCAAATGTTGGCTTAGAAAACTTTGTGTTACCCTTATCTCTGAATAAAAGAAGAACTGTGGAAAGATTTTATTTCTCAGTTGAGAATCAGAATAAAGGAGAACCATTGATAGGGGTAGCGTACATAATGGAAACTTATAAATAGTTGAAAAACTACGTGGGTGGATCAAATATAAACCGGACTTAAGTAAAAAAAAAAATACGCACGTAGTATTATACTCGTGAAAAAAAAGGAATATATTTTATTTTTCTACATAACCTCCCATTCTATTAACACATTTTTCCCAGCGCAGGGGATGTTTCTTGATGCCAGTATCGAAGAATGTAGTCGGTCGTGCCTTTAGCCAATTGCACACAAATGATTCCACTATCTGGTCAGTGTGAAAACGGCGTCCTCCACTAGAATTTTTTTTTGTGCCATTCCTACACTTGAGTTCTTGAAAGCGTATTCTTATTGAACTGTAGAGTCAATGGATGCAAAATTTCGGAAGGTTTTATGCCCTGCCGTGTTAAAAAAATTATGATAAGTCGTTGCTCAACAGACTTATATACCTCCTGCTCATACATGATGCTACTGGCGCGCAATAAACTAAAGTGAGCCGGAGCAGTATACCCCCCTCCCCTAGATGATCCCCCCTAACACATACAACAGCACCAAGCGCGTCACTTCACTCAGCGACCAGTAATAAAAAAAGTCCTGTTTATATTTGATTCACCTAATATTATATATAAAACTAACAAAAAAGCAAATGAAAAGTAAGTTACAGAAATTGGGAAAAAAAAGATCTGCAAGGATTGGATTAATTTTAGGTTGTTGAACTGTCAAATTGAAAGCAATTGCTACTGTTAGTGTGTTACGCAACTACCCGAGAACACTAGAATATTCTCGGGTGAAAGGAACTACGAAAGAAAATTAACATTCTTAACATATTTTACAGTAACTTCCGGTCTTTCCTTTCTTCGTGTCGCTGGCACTACAATATGACAGATCTTGTTGGCCCAAAACTTCGCCACTTTCACGGCGTTGTCGGTGGCAGCGCAGAGATCACGTTGACTGCATGTTTTGGGACACAGAGGGTAGGATAGGAAGTAGAACATGGTTGCGACATAGCTCCACAATAACACCCTGCTGCCGTAAGCAACATCTCTTTGCAGGGTGTCGCACCTGTCGTGGTCCACTTGGAAATCCCTGAACCGTCTCCGAACACACAAGGTAAGATGTAACTCTGGAGATACATCTTACCACTTGTGTACGGAGACGGTGATGTCGGTCCGGAGATGTAAGCCTAGTAAAGTAGGGAACCTACCGCGATGGAACGGCAGGAACCTCCAGTAATAATTGCAACTTGCTTTCTACAAAGGTATGGTGATTTATCTTGGTCGTTGATTGGCATCACACCTGCGATCTCTGTGATATTGAAAACGTCCATAGGCGGCGAGGTTAATTGTTTATCGAATTTAAATACAGTAGAAACTCGATTATACGGCCCTCAGTTATACGAATTCGAGTTATAAGGATTCGCGATTATCCGGACTGTCAACCACGACCAATAAGCGCATACATTGTATGTTGAAAATTGTATCTCTTAATACTTTCTTAATAAACATTCATTTTCGCTGATATGTATTTGTTGTTTTTAATAAACACATAACATTATGTATGTGACCTCTGAGTTTGTTTCGGCCTTTCTTCTCAGTCAGATAGGAAAAGCCGACCTCATCTAGTTTAAAAAAAAATATGATTGACATGTAAAAGTGTTTGTACAAACCTACTTACAGAAAATAAATCATTTATCATTTACTACATCATGCACAAAACCCGCTTTTCTTCATACATTCAACTATCCGGATTTTCGATTATCCGAATTCCTAACGACAACAATAATTATTAGTCCGGTCAATCGAGTTTCCACTGTGTTAGGTCATTTTGCCGTGTGAGAGCAGTTGTGGCCCAGTGGGCCTAAATACTAAAATCGTATGTAAAATTCGCATTCTACGCATAAAATATAGGTGTCATAATTCTTCTCTATCACCTCATATTTGCTTACCATAATCTGAACTCATGGCGACAGGCGTACGACTGGGGTTGATACCATAATATGAAATATTTCCTCAAGGATTTATGAGCATTGCATCGTCTGAATATATTTGGGTTTAAGGAAGTGGGACATCATTCACGGTTGAAGAAAGATGCGGCGGGTTGTCATTTAATTAATAGGGTACTGTAAACGTTGTCTGCGAAAGTCGACCTTATGTAGTGCTGGCTGGCAGTAAAATATCTCTGGTTGCAGCCGAACATTCAAGCAAAATAATAAGCTTTCAAAGGGCTTTGAGTGTCCGTGGCATACCTGTCCGCTGTTCATTTTGTTTAGTTTTGTTGTTTTTCATTTTGTTTTTTTTTTTTTTTTCTTTTCAAAATGGCGGCCATGCATGAATCCTATATAAATCGATAACTGACATCAATGCGTATACATTGGATTCATGTGTTTTCTTTTCTTCTGTAAACTTTACAGACGCGATTGGTATCGATATCTAAAAACAATAAAACACATTTTCTCAACTCATACTTCAGTACCAACACTACCAGCGGTCGTTGACCCCTAAGAAAGAACACAAAATCTTTCAATTTTTTTTTATAGTGTTTAGAATATCTGCAGGGTTTAGCTAGCTATTTTAATTTGACCCTGTAGATAACGTGATTATTGAGGGCTTGCGGCCAAGTAATAACAGTCGCTAGGGTCGATCGACGGTCCGTTAGTTTTTACGGGTTACGTTAGTTTCCGTGGATGGGTTACCATTCATTTCATATCGTGACCCCTCCGTGCCTCGGAAAGTACGTTAAGCCGTTGGTTGCGACTGTCATTTGAAGATCCTTGACAAAAGCTACAGGTAGTCAGAGGCCCGAAAGTCCGACAACCAGTCTTACCAAGGGTGTTGTGTCATCTAGTAGCTGGTTTGTGGAGGTTAGATAGGAAGTGGCTCCATGTACAATTCTGGTTTTTCAGCTGCATCCGGTTCGGCTGGAGGCCAAGAAATTACGTAGTTTTTACATGGTGACACTATGATTCTAGGTTATATCCTAGGTAGGCTTGATTTAAAATACGACATCGATATGAACGTATGTAGATGGTGGCGCTGTTTTTGAAGGAGGATATCAAAAACTTGTTCCATCAAGTAGGTGCAGCCAGGCATATTAATTGCCACAGATAAACGTCTTTAAGTGGTCCCCAATACAAATAAAAATCCACATTTGAAGAGCTTAAACAACTCAACCTGTTTAAGCTCTTTAGATATGGATTTTTTGTTAACTAATGCTTACAAAGCTTGGTCCTTAAGCTTGTTTTGATGCTTGTGGCTAAGTATTAACAGCCGCACGGGTCGATCGATCAGGTTAAGCTACGCTTGCCGCGGTTGGTCCGTGGTTGGGTGACCATCTACGGGAAGATGGTCCCCCATCCACGGACCAAACGTGCTTTCCGAGGCACGGAGGGGTCTTGGTACGTACCAAGACACATCAAGACCCCTCCGTGCCTCGGAAAGCACGTTAAGAAGTTGGTCCTGGCTGTCATTCGTGGATCTTTGAAGCCGTTACGGGTCGTTGGAAGCTTGAAAGTCTGACAACCAGTCTTACCAAGGGGTACTGTGTTACCTAGATACTGGGTTGTGGACGTCAGGTAGGCATGCTCCAAAATACTGGTATTCAGCTGCATCCGGTTAGACTGGAAGCCAAGCCCAACATAGTTGGGAAAAGGCGGGCAGATGATGATGATAATGCTTAGAAAGGAAGATTTACTGCGTAGTTTGATCAATTCAAACCAATCCACGTACTAAATCTTCCTCTATAAACATTAGTCAGCTAACCGTGACTGTTTCAAGTGAAAATCTTTAAGAATTGATTTTATTTTTCGTCTTTTCACTGAAAGCAGGAAGGGGCATAAAGTAAAACCAATTGCTAAGAAAAACGCTTATAATTTATTTACTTACAAATTTAACAATATATAAATCTATTTACATGTTATTTACACTATTTACTTACGGAAACAAGTCGATTTATACAGCAAACAACAAAATCACTCATCTGTATTAAAACAGCTAAAGCACCTGTCCCACCGCCGACGATAAGCGACAAGCTAGTAGAGCTAGCAACGAGAAAGTAGTTGCCAACCAACGAGCAGCGAGTTTGTAGTTCGGATACTTTTGTCGCTGGCGCATGTTCGAATGCACGATTGTGACGAGTAGAATGACTACCCAGTTACTTCCTCGTAAGCCTGTAGGCCAATTCCCGGAATTAAAAACGTTCAAAATGTAGCTGCAATCTCATGTCAACGACAATCGATATCAAAAACTTGTCAAAAATGTAGGGAAATTAGTGGTATTTTTGACAGATTGAGACTGAGATGAGAGTGTGAACGTTCTTGCCGAGAATTGCCCCTTTGGTATGCGTACGTAGCGAGAGTCTCTTGGCGAGTGTTCTGCCCACCAAGCGACCGTCGATGAGCGAGTAGATATTTTATTTGAAAGCTTGTGTCGCTGCGACAAACTAGTGGAGAGAGAGTTCTGGTCGGCGGTGTGAACTGTCAGCGATCAACTATGAATATAAATATGTAACTCTTTTACTGATACGGGACCTAAATCTATTGCACATTTCTTGAGCGAGAAAATGAAGTGTTATTTTACTCACTTAGAATGTTGGTCGACCAATTGGCGACTGTGAAAGTCTGATGCTTCTGTTACTATTATTCTTATGTAATGCTGTATACAGAAGATGTGGGTTTGCCTTTAATAAAAAAAATAATAAATAAAATAGTCGATAGCTATTCGCTTCCTCGCCGGTGGTGGGACGGGTGCCTAACAAATAGACAAACAAATAGCGTTTGTTTTTTACGCCGGAAACAAAACGCTATCGGTTATACAGTTTTAAAAATCTAATTCGGTGGAATTGTGTTTCTATTTTTGAACATTATTTTATGATGGATGGCCATTTTATTTTATTGTTTCTTTTATAAACTAAAATCGAGCAATGTTTTTATTTAAAGTTTTTAATCAAATATTCTTTATTCAAACCTTGGTTAAATAAACATAAGTTATATATTTTTTTTGTTGTTACAACTCTACGAAATTAGTGTTTATGATCATTCATCACTCGTTTAATAAAATTGTAAATTATAATTTAAGCAATGTTTGTATACAAAAAAGTCTTCAATATTTGAATCAAACAGTAATATGTTTTGTAGGTTCAATTTTATTAGCGTTATATTTCAATATGACAGTGTTTGCTAAATACAACCTACAATATTCTAAATAGCATTTAGGCGCTCGATATGGCTTCCTAAAAAACATTTTGTTGTGTATCGCCGGTTTCGTGGCCGGCTACATGACACCAGTCAGCGAAACACGACGCCGACACTTCGTGTGCAGTAGTATAAGTTTGTTATGTTGTATTTATTTATAGTATTTTTAAGTTATATTATTATAGTATTGTATTTGTGATAATTTTGTATGTATTAGTTTATAAGTATGTTTTTAGTAGTATGTATTGTTTTTTCTATGGGCCTTAGTTGCCTGAAATAAAGGAATTAATAAATAAATACACGTGATAGAAGTAAAAATAACGAATAAGAGAGATTTATGACCAGTGGTGGCATAGTCTCACGAGTTGTCGGTCGTAGGTTCGAACCCAAGCAGACACTTTACTTTGTGTAAATTATTGCATCACCACTGATCTCAATACGGTGAAGGAAAACATCGTAAGGCATGTCCTAGAACCAAAAATTCGAAGACAAGTAATATCTTTGACAGGCCTGTTGGTCTAGTGGTCAGTGGCTCTGACTGTTATGCCCAAGGTCGTGGATTCGATTCCCACCCAGGACAAATGTTTATGTGATGAGCACGATCATTTGTTCTTTGTCTGGGTGTAATTTATCTATGATATGTATGTATTTAGAAATATATATGTATGTTTATCAGTTGTCTAGTACTCATAGCACAAGCTCTGCTTGGTTTGGGACTTGATGGCGTTGTGTGATAGTTGTGGAATATTATATTATTATATCTACGAACCCGCACCGGGCCTGCGTGGTGGATTACGGCCCACTCCTTCATGAAGAGAGGAGGCCTGTGTCCCAGCAGTGGGAACACTACAGGCTGATTATTTAGTGTGAGAGACAGAGAGAGAGAGTTATATCTTTATCTCTCTCATGTAAAGAAATGTGCTCAAACGTGACGCGTCCTTAAAATTTCACTCTTAATTTTCGTCCAATTACCGAATCACCGCCTAAAACTTTCACATCAAAAATCTGTTGAACTCTAAGCTCAAAAACAAAATGGTAATAGACAATTTGTCCGTCAAAACGAGCGTAAAGATAAACCGAACTTCGAAGTTATTCATACAATCCAACAAAGACATTCCTACCGAATTGCCCACATTTTTTTTGTTTCAAAGCATTCCATCATTTTCAGACAAAGTTTTTAATTTAACTTGTAAAGTTGAATGGAGTCTAAGAACCAGCGCAGACGACGAACATTTGTCCGCGGACGTTTTCGTCCGCCAAAATAGAGCGCTTATAACTGCATCAAGTAACGCACACGAGGGACTAAAAATACCACGGACAAAAAGTCCGCCTTGTTTAGTCCCTCGTGTGCGTTACTTGATGCAGTTCTAAGCGCTCTATATTGGCGGACAAAAAAGTCCGCGGACAATTGTCCGTCGTCTGCGCTGGCCCTAAGGGAAGGCGCCCACGGGCAACTTTTGTCTCCGCAACTAATTTGTCTCTCACATCAAGTGTACGGATTTGTATGAAAGTGCGCATTTAGCCACGCGACAGCTGTGACGCAATTGTCGCCCGTCTATTGTTTGTAATGCAAGTGCACGCACAGCGACAAAAAACTTGCCGGCCCGCCAATTGACGCTCAGCCGTCCCCATCGACAGTTCTTTACGAAAAGGTAGCGTTGCTGTCGCTCCTGTGTGCTCATCGTCCAAATCTCAGACAGCGACAGAAACAGAAAAGTTGCTGGGCAACTAAGTTGCTCGTGTGTCCCTCCCGAAATTTGGTATAAACGTCGTTGAAGACCTTTCGAGCGTGGCCTAATGACGCTTCTTGAGGCGTTTATAAACACTGCAGATGTGATGGTAATTGATATAACACTATAAAGTCTATATATACAAGGTGTAACTTAAATAACGCACAACCTCTTAAGGGGTCATTGTACTCATCATTATCAATAACTTTTACTATGGGACCAAACCGAAAATCGCGAAAAAAAAATCAGCTGTTGCCTACATTTTGACGAGTTATGCAAACAGAAATGTAGGGAACTGCTGATTTTTTTTTTTGCGATTTCCGGTTTGGTCCGATAGTAAAAGTTGTTCATAATGATAAGTACAATGACCCCTTAAGAGGTTGTGCGTTATTTAAGTTACACCTTGTATATTTGATGTTTTTCTTGGGCTTATTACTTGAACATTTACTTGAGTTGAAAAAGTTGGTTTTCTTTTGTTTTATCGTGCTATGATGCTTCTATATTCGTATTCGCACGAACAATAATTTTGTTTAGGATCAGCGCCTTAATTGCGTAACATATTATCAATTATTTTGAAAGAAATTGCTGACCCATTGCTTCAAATGTTCGAAATAAAATTGTTCTCAACAACGTAAATAACGCAATAATAATAAAAAAAAAAGTAGTAAAAAAAGTAGGTGTTGGTGGGTCGTGGTGGTGGTAGGTGGGTGGTGGGTGGTAGGTGGTGGTGGTAGGTGGTAGTAGTAGTAGTAGTAGTAGTAGTAATAAATGTTGTTGAACTGTCTAATTAAGAGCAATTGCTACTGTTACCCCCTTACAAACATGCACAAACGAAAAAAAAATAAATAAATGAAAAAGCGTTTATACGTGGTGACCTTCTAAGCATTACAAAAAATGTTACTTCTGCCAAACTGTAAAGCAGTTTGTTGGCAGATGTAGCTCCCATATACAATATTGCCTATATTTTTATGTAAATACTCGTAGTCACTTTTCCATCAATAACAAGAATAAATATTATAACTAAACACAAATATTTTAAAATATCACAAATGAATTTAAATGCCACTACGCAATACAAAATGCTATTAGCCGGTCAATTCTGACAACGAAACGTATTATATCAGATGAATAGCTACACACCGATTTCTCTCTTTCAGTCATCAGTAATTTGACTTTCGAAAGAAGAAGACAAAGCGTTGTGTAACTATACCTACAGACGCTATACAACGTTTATTAGTAAGTGGGTTAGTGTGTTACGCAATTACCCCACTGTCCTTTGACGAACTGTGACTAAATTGCTTTACAGCGTCTCCCTTAGGAATGATTGCTACTTTCCCCATGATTGTGAAATTATAATTTACTGTTCACCTATTTCCTTCAATTTCATCTCTGAAACCACTCAAATCTTTTAATAACTTCGAAGTCAAAAATTAAACTTCCTGTATCGCTTTAGGCAAACCCAATTGCAAATAAAGGCCCGATCATACGTACCACAACACGTCGACGGGAGCTAATCTGTACTTTTCCAATTAATTATAATAAAATGGAAGTGTCTGTTTGTAATGTCAAAATAACAGCTTTTTACTAAATGCATATGGAAGTAAGAAAAGAAAAGAAGAAAGATTTTTGTGTGAACAAAAAAAAAAAATTTTGTTTGTTCACACAAAAATCTTTCTTCTGTGTCTTTGTCTGTTTGTTCCGGGCAATATTCAAAACGGCTGGACGGATTTCGACGGGAATTTCACTGACAGATAGCTGATGTTATAAGTCGCGCAAAAGTAATACCCCACGCGAACGCAGCCGCAGGCAGAAGCTGGTTTGTTTGAACATACATAAATATTTTATTTACACAACGACCTGACTGTTTGTCTGCAAACAGTAGCCACAGCGTGTCCGCATCGAAACTACTAGCGACAACGCAACCACATTGATATTTTGTAGTTACCACAACGCAACTTCCCCTCCCAGCTAGTTGGACCGACGACCTTAAGAAGGTGGCTGGGACAGACTGGTTTGGAAGGCGGAAGACAGGGTGTTGTGGCGCAGCCTGGGAGAGGACTATGTCTAGCAGTGGACTGTGAAAAGCTGAGTTGATTGAACTGCAAGAAGCTGCAGCGACACTATTCACACGCAATGACTGCTTGCCCACATTTATTTAGTGGTTGTGGTACGTGTGATCTGTGGATGGGTGACCATCTTTACATACCGAGACCCCTCCGTGCCTCGGAAAGCACGTTAAGCCGTTGGTCCCGGCTGTCATTTGTAGATCTTTGACAGTCGTTACGGGTAGTCAGAAGCCCGAAAGTCTGACAACCAGTTTTATCTAGGGGTATCGTATCACCCAGTAACTGGGTTGTGGAGGTCAGACAGGCAGTCGCTTCATGTAAAATACTGGTATTCTGCTGCATCCGGTTAGACTGGAAGCTGACCCCAACATAGTTGGGAAAAGGCTACGCAGATGTTGTTGTGGTACGTGTGATCGGGCCCTAATGTTTCTAAAATCGCAAAACACCGGCCTTCAACTGAATTTATTCTTGATTAAAACGCATGATGAACGCAAAATTAAATTTAAAACTTAGACCGCTCAGATTGCGTAATAATAATTTTACGCACAGAACAACGCAGTACCTTCCACAATGTACCCTTTTCAATTCTTGTTATTCAATTAATTTAAATTTAAATTTCCAAGTTGTTGAAATCGAATTGTAAGAAAGCTTGGCATTCCTTTTGCCAGACTGGCTGTTAAAAAATTTCGTGTAACGGTTTTTGAATTATAAAGTTGTCTCTGGTATAAATTGGGGTGAGATAAGTCGCGAATAATTTGTGACTATGAATGAAGATTGGGGCGAAAGGAGTAAACGAATAATTTTGATTCTAAAGGGTGCTACGACTTTTTCGGGTTGGCACATTCAATTCGGCAGTACTTGTTGAACAGTTATAATATTACTGTTCAAATATCTAATTAACAAATCAAACGAGGACTTTGATTCTCCTATTTAATTGTTTATTCATTTAACTTCGGTGATCCTCGTTTATCATTTGTGACTTCGATTCACAGATTTTTGTACAGAATCCAGTATTACATATTATGGAAACTGTAACACCACAAAATAGTAACGTTTTGACAACTAAAGTTCTAGCTTTGAAATTATTTAAAATGATCAATAGAATTAGCATAAAAAATATTATTAAAATCTCGATTATGATTGTAAATGGTCGCTTACTCAATCCCTAGCATCAGTGGGATGAACCTGACAGCTCACTCCACGCAAGTTTTCACGGTGGGATTTTTACAGAATCGACATGCTGTATGTTGCTCGTGCAACAACAGCTCGAGAAACTAATTGCGGCAGATGTGAGCCACGCAAACACGCTAAGATTGCTTTTTCTTTTTTACTGCTCTAATTTACTTAGCTTTGTAGTCTGTAGTATTCAATCAACTCAGCCTATCGCAGTCCACTGCTGGACATAGGCCTCTCCCAGACTGCGCCACAACACCCTGTCCTCCGCCTTCCGCATCCAGTCCACCCCAGCCACCTTCTTTAGGTCGTCCGTCCATCTAGCTGGGGGGCGTCCCACACTACGCTTGCCGATACGCGGTCTCCACTCCAGGACTCGTCTGCTCCACCGGCCATCGGCCC
Organism: Eremobia ochroleuca; assembly: GCA_949629135.1. Taxonomy (NCBI): domain Eukaryota; kingdom Metazoa; phylum Arthropoda; class Insecta; order Lepidoptera; family Noctuidae; genus Eremobia; species Eremobia ochroleuca. The sequence continues at coordinate 2,652,983 of OX451407.1, forward strand.
TTCGACAGACATGGCCAGCCCACTGCCACTTCAGTTTGCTTACTCTGCAAGCTATGTCGGTTACTCCGGTTCTTTTCCGGATAATTTCATTCCTGATTTTATCCTTCAAAGAAACTCCGAGCATAGCTCGCTCCATAGCGCGCTGAGCGACCTTGAATTTGTGGACCAGCCCGACCGTCAGTGTCCACGTTTCAGCACCGTATGTCATGACGGGCAGGACGCACTGGTTGAAGACCTTAGTCTTCAAGCACTGAGGGATAGGCGACGAGAAGACTTGACGAAGCTTTCCAAATGCCGCCCAACCCAACTGTATCCTTCTGTCGGCCTCTTTCTCAAAGTTGTGTCTACCGAGCTGGATGACTTGCCCTAGGTAGACATAGTCCTTCACAACTTCGAGAAGCGACCCTTCGATGTGGATTGGACTCGGCAAGACGTGCGAATTGTACATGACTTTTGTCTTGTCCAAATTCATGCCGAGGCCAACCCGCCGGGAGGCTCCATTTAGGCTGTGCAGCATTCGGTCTAGCTGTTCCAGCGTCTCTGCCATTATGACGATGTCATCGGCAAATCGAAGATGTGAGATGTACTCGCCGTTCACGTTGATCCCCTGTCCAGTCCAGTCCAGCGTCTTGAAGACGTCTTCCAGCGCGTTGGTGAACAATTTAGTCTGTAGTATTATTTACGGTATATTTTTTTTGTTGAAATAGAAACACATTTTATCCGAATTAATTATTTTTAAGAAAGGTGAGAGGTGTCGCGGGACACCCGGTTGGAACGAAGTTGCTTTCACTCTATACAGGTTCAAATTAAATTAGGTAGCAAAACTCCGCGGACGTGACAGGTATCGACGTCTTAACACGAGAAAACAATAAGAAATTAATTTTAGGGTTTTTTTGTAGCGTTGCCAAACGCAGGTAGAGTAGTCATTGAAATATCATATCATAATATTGTGTAAGCTTCACAGACGTAATTATGAAAAGTGTCGATATCTTAACATGACAAAACTGAAGAAAACAAATTTTCTCAACTCATACTTCAAGTAACAAAACATCCAGCGGTCGTTGAACCCCAAAAATACATCAAATCTTTTTTGTTTTCATTTTGTAGTATTTAGATATCGATACCCATGACGTGGGCGAAGTTTTGCTAGCTAATTTAATTTGAACCTCTATAATGTATTGAATACAGGCACAATGAAATAAATTGACAAGGTTTGAGAGTAACTAAATGGAAATAAACTTCCAAATTGAGAACCTCCTCCTTTTTTGAAGTCGGTTAAAAATACGTGTGCACGTTATAAGAGAATGAGAGAGATTTAGTGTGGGAGAGAGAGAGAGAGTTACGTGGCTTCCAAAAGATAGTTGACATTTTTCCACTTCAGCTATGATAAATAATATTAAAATTAAAATATATAATAACGTACTTCTAGGGAATTACTTGATAAGATAAGTCCAGGCATACCTGTTGGTCTAGTGGTCAGTAGCCCTGACTACTATACGCAAGGTAGTGGGTTCGATTCCCACCCAGGACAAATGTTTGTGTGATGAGCACGATCATTTGTTCTTTGTCTGGGTGTAATTTATCTATAATACTTATGTATTTAGAATTATACATATATGTATGTTTATCAGTTGTCTAGTAGGTACTCATAGCACAAGCTCTGCTTGGTTTTTGACTAGATGGCGTTGTATGAAAGTTGTGGAATATTATTATTATAAGTATTATTATTATTATTATTATAAGTCAAAGGTAGTGGAATTAGTCAATAAAAACGTTATAGCAGTACAAGAATTTGTATCACTAGAATCTTTAATCATAATGTGGTATTAAAGGGGCTTGTGGCTAAGTAATAACAGCCGCACGGGTCGATCGATCAGGTTAAGCTACGCTTGCCGCGGTTGGTCCATGGATGGGTGACCATCTTTACATACCGAGACCCCTCCGTGCCTCGGAAAGCACGTTAAGCCGTTAGTCCTGGTTGTCATTCGTGGATCTTTGACAGTCGTTACGGGTCGTCAGTAACCCGAAAGTCTGACACCCAGTCTTACCAAGGGGTATCGTATTACCCAGTGGGTTGTGGAGGTCAGATATGCAGTCGCTTCATGTAAAATACTGGTATTCAGCTGCATCCGGTTAGACTGAAAGCCGACCCCAACATAGTTGGGAAAAGGCTAGGCAGGTGATGAATGTGGTGCTCAAGTGGTAAAATGTCAACGAAATTTTTGAGGCCACTGTATAATAAATATCTTTCTTCTCTCTCGTGTAAGGAAATGTGCATAAACGTGACGCGTTCTTGAAAGGACATTGTTCGTCGTCCATACATAGTTCGCCTAAGAACCAACAGGGAAGTGTATTTACTTTTTGGGTTTTAGATAATGTATATATTCGATTGAACCTAAATTAAAACAACGGACACTTTTGAGAATTCTGAAAAAAATCAAAACACTTTCGGATTTTGAGGTTATAATTACGTCAATAAAAACATTCGGTATATGTAGCAATAACTTCATTGGATTATAAATAATTGTTGATAACGTTTTATTGCCATACTGCTAGGTCAGTCCGCTTGTATTATACAACTACTGTTTCGAAAACAGCTCTGCTGCTATAAGCGTACCAAACTCCAGGAGTCGGCTTGATGCGCGCTTCTTGACATTGAACTCTAGGAGTCGGGAGTCTTGTAGACATGCAAGGGTTTTATTAAGGATTTACTTTTTAAAATTATGCCAGGTCGTTGTTCTAAGTAGGTCCGTATCAGTAAAACTCAGCCAAAGTCGATATTTCAAGAGAAAATCACAGTCCTTTGTTCACGCCAAGTTGTTAGATAAAATCGGAATCGGAAAAGTAAGAAAATGCAAACGAATTCAGTACGCGACCAACGCAATTACGCAGATCGAGCACAGAATGCGCGCGCGCGCCAAGTGACATTACTACCAAATGTCATCTGTCAATTCATCAACTGTCAGAGTCGATATTATTGCTCGTTTCAAACAGCGCTTTCAATCCAGTTTTTTAATAGGCCGTATTATGGTTCCGCGACATCATAGCGGACTGTTTGTAACTAAAAATCATTCTCTTATATTAAGTGTTGGGAATACTGACGCTTGTCTGTGTCAAACTCTTATTAAGAGTGCTGTTACAAAGCCTTGGCTGTATGATTTATAATACCTTTGCCTATTAAAAACCTTAAATTGAGCCAAAAAATAATAGAACTATCACCGAGGATTATGACGGAAGCTAAGGAAAGAAGTGAATACTTTTTAAAATGTTTTTGAAATTAAAAAGTGTCCGTTGTGTTGAAATATTTGTAATGGGTATTATTAAAATAACTAAGAATTATAGTAAATGTTTCATGCGTGTTGATTCATAGGCCATATTTTACAATGTCCTTTAAGTCTCAATTCTCGTCCAATTATCAAACCATCGCCTAAAAAGTTTCACTTCAAAAAAATAAATTGTCGTGGCGGTCAAAATGTTACACTTTTTTTTTTGTCTAGCTCTCATTCGCCAAGTGTGAAGAGTATAACGTGCATTAAGGAACTTCGTTACAAAAACGCCTGATGATTAACTAGGTCTGAATATTACATGAAAATAAAGATAGGTAAGTAAATACTCAAAAATGAATAACTTGATTTTTTAAGATTTTTAGTATTTGCAATACATTTTTTACAATATTCATAAAAATTCTCTGACAATTCACAACACTTTACATAATATTTTCGTAATTCATTTAATTAGACTAACATTTCATATAAATTACACAAAAAAAAATATTAATCAACATATTGTCAAATTGTAATTATTTATAACATTAATTAAAATAAATTATTGAACATTTATCTTTACACTTTTTATCGTTATTCCAAAATTATCTACAAGTTAATATTTACATTTAATATTCACTTATTTGTTATTGATTCTTATAAAATATGATTTATTCGAATTGGTCTATTTATTTATTTGTCTAAATAGCTAATAATTAAACTACATTTAATTTAGATTTGATTTTAAGAAATAGATAAGGTGTGCCCACATTAACATCGGTTATAATTTTTTTTTAATACAATTATAAAATACAATACAAAATCGTTTATTGTCACAATTAGTTTATTATACATTAAGACCTGTTTGAAGCCTCTCCCTTTAAGCAAACAATGCCTGTCTTAAGAGACTCCGAAATGGTTGGTAATTTATATCGTCGGGTAACTCTATAGTTTGGTAAAAACAATTTTTACATTCGGAGGCTAACAGAAGAATTCAGCTAGGCTGGGCAGCGTTTGGGAAGCTTCGTCGAGTCTTCTCGTCACGTACTCCACAGAGCCTAAAGACTAAGGACTTCAATCAGTGCATCCTGCCAGTGGCTCACGGAGCCGAAAGGTGGACACTCACGGTACGGCTGCTCCATAAATTCAAGGTCGCTCAGGGAGCTATGGAACGGGCTATGCTAGGAGTCTCTCTGAGGGATCGAATCCGCGACGAGGTGATCCGGCAGAGAGCCAAAGCTGTCGACATAGCTCACAGAATAAGCAAGCTGAAGTGGCAATGGGCCGGCCATATTAGCCGTAGAACCGATGACCGTTGGGGTAGACGTGTTCTTGAGTGGAGACCGCGAATCGGTAAACGTGAGGTAGGACGCCCTCAGGCTAGGTGGAGCGACGATCTTCGCAGAATGGCTGGTGGCAGCTGGATGAGAGTTGCCGAAAATCGAGTTGTATGGCGTGCAATAAGAGAGGCCTATGTCCAGTAGTGGACTGCTGGAGGCTGATGAGAATTATGATGATGATCGTCGGGTAGTTTACGATTTCTTTAACAAATAATATGACTCGCCGACTATTAAATTTATTATTAATTTTTTTTTTGGCTGAACAGATTTGTACAGACGCCAGCACATCAAGCTACCCGAAACTGTCAAATTTTCCCAATCAACTTTGGACAATCAAGTTGAAAATCTATTAAAGACATTTGACAGATTGTAGTAGCTTCATGTGCTGGCGTCTGTAAGTCTATTATACCCACATTTCGTCAGTTATATTTAAGTCACATGTAATAGATCAAATCAAATCAAATCAAATCAATATTTATTTGTGAACATAAGTACAAAAAGGTGTTATTTATACATTTTAGCTGATCTGTATGTTCGGCCAATAATCGGCATACAAATATAATATTAGTAAGCAGGTTATTTTTATTATCATAATTAATAAAGTCAAGAATAAAGGAAATGGAGCAATTGAAAAATGTCATGAGCCGCATAGAATAAAGTAATTGAATCATATTATTAATTATTAAGAATGTCAAAGAAAATTAAATTTAGTCATAATTTGTCATTTAAAAAGTCTTCAATCGAGTAATACGTCTTTTCAACTAGAAACAGGAACAACTTTTTTTTTAAATGGCTGACATTTTCCTCACTTCTGATATCCTTTGGCAATTTATTGTATAATTTTGGAGCCATTACGAAAATACTGTTCTTGTATAAAGCAGTTTTAGATCCAACAGTTTGTAGCCGGTCAGCTCGACGCTGACTACCTACTCGGTCAAATTTATACATATTATTTTTGATGAACATAGATGTCTGGTATATGTACAATGAGGGCACTGTTAAAATTTTCATACTTTTAAAATATTGTTTACAGCTGTCAGTGGTTTGCAGGTTACAGATCGCTCTAATACACCTTTTCTGACACTTAAACACCATATCTTTACCCGAGGCGTTTCCCTAAAACATAATGCCATATCTTAATGTTGAGGCTACTAGACCATGATATGCAGTTAGTACGGTGTTTCGATTGGCCGTTTTACTTAGCATACGCAGCGCATGAGAAAATTGGTTCCCTTTACTACATACTTTGTCAATCTGGGTATTCCATTTTAATGTGCTTTCAATATGTAATCCCAGAAATTTTGTAGAGGGCAAGTTTATTGCCGTCAACCGCGCACGAATGCAGAATGAGCTCCAGTTGCAAAAACCCAATAACACTGCCCGACCCGGAACTCGAATCCAGGACCTCATGCTCAGCATAGCGCTTGCATCCACTAGGCCAACGAGATAGTTTAACTTGTAGTAGTAAAAAACCTTTAACGTGGACACACCTTTATAAAATTATAAATTGACAAAAATGACGTGAATATTATTGGAAATAAATATTTTTTAAATATAATTTATTTTTGGAAGACTTATGTTGTGTGAAAATTTTGAATATCAATAAAATCTCCCTGATTAAATAAATGAAAACACTATTCCATTTTCATTTCAAATAAATCTATATTATTCATTTAACAAAATTATATTCTTTAGAATTTTAAACATTCAATTTTCAAACATAATATAAAATTCGAATAATTTAATTCAAACATTTGAATAATTCTTACGTAATTTCAAACTCTTTCAAAGAAATTCTTACTTAAAATTAGAATCTATTCTATTTTATTAATCTTCAGTGATAATTTTCAAACAATTCGTCCAAGCTTACTAAACTAATAAAAATGTTATAGCATTGGATTTTATGTAGAAATACTTCGAAAGGAAAGGCAGGAATAATCATTAATTAAAATCAAGTGAAACGAGGACTGGCCTATTTTTAACCGACATCCAAAAAGGAGGAGGTTATATGGTCGACTTTATTTATGTTTTTTTTTTTATGTATGTTCACCGATTTCTCCGTCACATGTGGGACCTATTTTAAAAATTATTTTTTTGTGTGTCTCGAGGTGAACCCATTGTTACCAAGTCGGAATCTGATGAGGGAATCCCATGGAAGTCGAGGGAAGCCCTCAAATTTTATAGGCACACCTATAGCAATTTGGGCATTTTTTATAGTAACTCGTGCATTTGCTCTCTTCATCATCAGTTCCACTTCACCAAATGGTGCTTCCATTTGGTGAAGTGGAACTGATGATGAAGACCACAGATGGCCATCGGAACTACTCAATAATAAGTATTTCACGGGTTGCGATTCGTTTAGGTACACTAATGTGGTTGCTAAGCAATTTATGCTCGTCACATTGCGTATGGTGAAGTGGAGCTAATGGTGACTTCTCAATCAGCTCCAGTTGTCCTGGTTCTTACTAAGAGAACTCCTCAATAATTAACGTCCCTGCATCGGGAAAATCAATATTTTGTAAAAGGTGATGAGCAGTTGGCTTTGTAACATAGAAAAATTACAAACTGGCCCACTAAAAAGTAAAAAATAAAAACTTTTTTCCAAAAAAAAAAAAAACAACCGACTTCCAAAAAAACACTACAAAGTGAAAAATAACTTTAATTTCGGAAGCCGGTGTCTTTGGATCTGCATTTTAGTTTTTTGCCACCGATTTCCGATTTCCGTTATTTTTCACTTTTTAGTGTTTTTTGGAAGTCAGTTGTTTTTTTTTTTTAAGTTTGTTCCCCAAAGAATCAGAATTTCCATCCAACGCGGTAAAGCTGGCACCCTTTTGGGCCATCCCATTGATAACCGTGTAACAAAATACTGCGCTCCAAGACAATTGCTTATGTCGAACTGTGTGACTTAAGACATTGAAAAGGTTAAACGGGATTGGGCAGGATATGTCTACTGCATGGACAAACCATGTGCCCAAATAGCACAGAACCGCTGGGTAATTGCGTAACACACATACAATGAAAATTGATCGCAATGGGTTTCATTTTGACAGTTGACTCACGGTCATTGCGATATTCACGTTATTGAGCAGAGGAATTCCTTAAACCTATGAAGCAATGGATTGGCAGTATCCTTAAAAACTATCCGATTGATTGAAAATGTGTTATGAAATTAGGGTAGACCACGTAGGAGATGACGGAACGAACTGGACAGGTTCCGCAAAACTAGAAGGAAGACTCGTGAGCTCGCAAAAGATGGAAAGAGTGGAGGGAACCCGTTACCCTGGAGCAGGAGAGCGCAGGCAAAAAAAAAAAAACTTTCATAAAAATAATGGTTTTTGAAATGAAAACCATGATTTTTTTGCAATGTACCCCGTTGGGGATATGATTTGATTTCTCAGTATTGTGTGCTAAGAATTGGAAAGACTTTCATTATTTACGTTTGATAACGTTCAGAAAATGTGAGCTTACAGTTAATTCAATTTGGTATAAATATTATACTTTAAAAGGTTTTTAAGTATTTGCCTCACAAAAAATATAATTTCATATGTTACTCGCTTTCGTAGTATTTCTACACTGAATAATTATTTGCTAACTTCAAATTATGGCAGTATTACGGTTTGTATATACAAATCCTCACACCTAACCCATTTTGGGCTTAACAGAGGCAAACATTACAATAAAATCTATGTGCGTTTATTTTCGTCAGTATGGATAACATTTTAAACGTAAATTAAAGAACAATTTCACCATTGTTTCTTTCTTTTATTTGACAAGAAAATTTCAACATTTAAAATAACTCATTACGTACTATTAAAATAAAATTATAAAAGAAAAAAAAAACATTATCTTTGGCCCAAGAAAAATAATTTGATTTCTATTCGTTTTCAAGCGGTGAAACTATTATTAAAAAAAAAATAAACAATTTTGTTACGTGTAATCAAAGATACAAAAATAAAAAAATATCAATTTCAAAAGACAATTTCCCTATAACACAGCTTATGGTAAGCTGTCTGTGATTGGCAACACCATTGACCCGATTACCCCTAGAGAGTGATTACACGGGATCGTCCTTTAAGTTGCAAACTTCGCGCTCATTTTGACAACAACAAAAATATGTTTTCCTTTACACCATGGGCCATTTTAGGACCCATGTTTTCCAGAGATAAATAATATTTGTTACACAATAAAAAAAAATATATACTATCAATATTAATTAATAGTAACAATTTCACAAACCAAAAAAAAAATATATAACAATCTAATTTATTATCTATTTAAAAAATGCTATAAAAGTTCTCACTAATGTTATCTATGGGGTTCAATGTCTGCTGTCACCACAAAGGTCTTTGTCGGTCTTCGACATGGCTCCTCTTCGTCTTCCAGACCATAGAAACACACACTACGTTGAGGGTATACCTTCGGCTTATAGTCCACTGAAGACCCCAAATTCCTAGGCAGTGTCTGAGACCTTTTATACTCTAGATCACTTTTTAAGCAATAGTCATAGATTAACTTTGGTCTTTCGTCAAAGTACTTGCTGTAATATCCCTCACAGTTGTCAAAAGACATGCTTTTAGAAAACGTGTCTAGTTGGCATGTGTGGGGGTGATAGCAGCCCTCCGGCCTCATTCTGGGTTCTAATGGATACCAGGAGTCGGGGGGTGTTGGGGCCCACGGCGGGGGCCCCAAAGGTCAGCCTCAGCGAATCGGTTTGGAGACGATGATGACGTCGGGAGCTGATCGGGTGGTCTCCGTGCTAATTGGGCGACGGTCGATTTTCTTTTCTGTAACAAAAATGTGTTTTAAAAAAGGTATTGAAGTACAAACAGGGAGTTTAGAATTAATTGGGTGTTCACAAGGTATTATAATAAAAAGTTTTGAGTAGTCGTTCATTAATAGAGAAAATTGTTCATTACATAAAGTAGGTACTATGTTTTCTTTATATATTATTTTATAAGGAATTTTTAATCAAATTGCGTACCAATCTAAGTTGTGCCATATTTAAATCACAACTATCATTCTTTGACAGTTGAATAAAATGGCTATGACGCGTCAAGTTGCATAACAATTAATTTGAAGAAATGTGAACATTTTTCTCACAATCAATTTTTCTAAGCCTTAGTTTTCGCCCCGTAAATCTGGCGATAAAAATTCTACCTCTTATAATTGGTTTATAAAAACACCAACAACAAATTTATCCTTTGACTTGATTCAGTGTACGACTAAACGCCGACAGACTGACCACCGACAAGACTACTTCGACGGGACTCTTCGCGGACAGGACACTTCAACGACAGGGCATAATATAATAATATATTAGGTTGTCTCATAAATTATTGCCAGTTAAAAAACAAATTATTATTAATATTTTTTTTATTAATAAAAATACATTTAATCAATTATATAGTCTCCCTCGTCATCAACACCAGTCATACATCTACTGGGCAAAATTTGAATACCCTTCTCCCAAAATGAGGCAGGGCTGGGACTCGAAAAAAATTTCAAGTTCAATTTTAATACTTCTTGAATTTTCGATTTTTTTTCCTAGTAAATGAAATTTAAGAGCTCGAAATAAATGAAAGACTGAAGGCGCAAGATCCGGGCTATACGGTGGATGTGGAATAGTCAGCCATCCTAGCTCCTCCAGCTGTTTATGTGTTAACTTGGCGCAATAAGGTCGTGCGTTCATGTCATGCAAAAGTTGGACTCCAAGTCGTTTTGGCCGCTTAATTTTTAACATCTCCCCTAGTTTGCGAAGCTGCTGCGTATACAGATTGACGTAAATAGTCTGATGAGATTCGAGGAGTTCCCAGAAAATCATTCCTTGCCAATCCAGAAAACAGACAACATAATCTTACGACATTAAGTTTAGGCTGGGCGCGTGGGTTTTCCCCGCGAGGATTCCAATAGGCATGACGCGTGTTAGTTTCATAATGTATCCAGCTCTCGTCACATCTATGTTCTTCAGAAAGTCTCGCTTGTGCGGACGAAGTAACAAACATTGACAAATGGCCACACGAACGGCTCGGTCATGGTCCGTTACTATAGTCTGGATGTAGCTCAAGTTCGTGACGCAAAGCATATTCATCGAAGCTGGTGAGTCGGCCTGGGCGAGGTTGATCTTCGCAGCTTATATCACCGGTGTCAAAACGCTTGTACCAGAAACGAACAGTCCGATCGCTAGTAGTACCCGGTCCAAATGCAGTGTTAATCTCATGTCAAATCATAAATAAATAAATAAAAAATAAAAAATAAATAAAAATCTTTTTAGCCGTTTCTGTTGAAGAGACTTTAAGTCGATGCTCATATAGCATAATAGCTCCTAATTATGCCCTGTCGGCGAAGAGTCCCGTCGAAGTAAAGTCTTGTAGGTGTTCAGTCTGTCGGCGTTTAGTCGTACACTCGACTTGATTTTACGGCTTTTAGAAATAAGGGTTTAATCGAACATTCTTGCAAAGATAGAACAAAATAGCTCTGATACCAAAAACATTGCTAAATCTAGATTCTAATGAAGCACCTAATCATATACCTCGATTATTTAAATCCCTTTTAATAAAATAACTTATGATTAACTCGGATTAGCGATTTCTATTTGAGTAAGCTTTGAAATTACTTTATTATTGACTTCAAAGGGACTAACAATTTTGTTTATAGGACCTATTAAAACTTGAATCAGAATGTTACCAAGGTCTACTCTTAAATTCATTGAATAAATCATGCTTGGTTATTATGTATACAGATTTTGAGGTTATGGGTTATACAAAGTCTGGATATATTTCTATATAGTTTTCGGGCCAGTTTCTCAAGTTGTAAAGCGAGCGTAAACTACTGCGATTGTTGATAAATTATTCGACTAAACATAGCAATTTACGTGCGCTTAAAAAGGGCTTTGAAGGTCCATGGCATACCTACCCGTCCGCCATTTTGTATTTTTTTCAAAATGGCCGCCACGCATGATTTTATACAGGGTTAGTTTTCAAGGACCAGCCTTTGAAGGTGTGGTACAGACCATCAAACTGAACAATTTTATCCATGGACCAACAACGTAATCGCGAATAAAAATTCAGCCATCTCATACGTTTCGGTCGAGTACGCATTGAAGTTTTCTATGGGACAGTTGCGCAGTTAGGTCGTCGCGTATTACACAGAGCCTAAAGACTTAATGTCTTCAATCAGTGCGTCCTGCCAGATATGACTTACGGAGCCGAAACGTGGACACTCACGGTACGGCTGGTCCATAAATTCAAGGTCGCTCAGCGAGCTATGAAACGGGCTATGCTAGGAGTCTCTCTGAGGGATCGAATCCGCGACGAGGTGATCCGGCAGAAAGCCAAAGTTGTCAACATAGCTCACAGAATAAGCAAGCTGAAGTGGCAATGGGCCGGCCATATTAGCCGTAGAACCGATGACCGTTGGGGTAGACATGTTCTTGAGTGGAGACCGCGAATCGGTAAACGTAAGGTGGGACGCCCACAGGCTAAGTGGAGCGACGATCTTCGCAGGATGGCTGGTGGCGGCTGGATGAGAGTTGCCGAAAATCGAGTAGAATGGCGTGCAATAGGAGACGCCTATGTCCAGCTGTGGACTGCTAAAGGCTGATGATGATGATGGATATGCAAATAGTAAGCTAGCTTAGGAGGACGGGTTAGTAGAAATATTAGTCACAGCCAATATATGGAATTAGGATACCTACTCTTACTGTATTATCCAATCCACAGAACACTTACGCGGTTTTGACTCCTGCTTTAGCAATTCAATGGTGATCTCAGAAGTGTTGGTGGTGGCAGGGGGCGACGGCCTAACGATTGTGGCGCCCGAGTAGCCGAAGGTGGAGAACCCTCGGCTATTGCTGCCTGAACCTGCTGGGCAAAGATAAAGCTTTAGGTATAATTATGTACCTTTTTGGACATGACTTTGGAATGAGGACCTTGAAGGGTGGAATGGAATAGATGCCACGAGTGGCGATATTTAAATGTGCTGGACGTAGGCGCCTCCTGGTCAAATCCAATCCAGCTCCTGTGTCCGTACCCCACAGAGGGTGCCGTTAGCGTGCAGTCGCTTGGCTTATAAGTTATATGCCCTGGCTGGAGGTCTTAATTTATGAAGGCACAGGATAACCCGGCAGTCAACAATTTCCTAGGCCGATCTCCAAAAACAAAGGCGCATACTGGATTGCAGTTCCGTTACTACCTTGCCGACAGACATATACTAATTTATACCTGGACACGTCTGAAGGCCAGTTCTAGTAAATTAAAACGTGCAAAATCTAGTCGCAGAGTCATCTCGGCGACAAAAAAATTTCAAAATACTGACAAAAAAAGTGACAAAATGTAGGCAATTAGAGTTATTTTTGACAGATAGAGACTGAGATCAGACAGTGAACGTTCTTAAAATTACGAGAATTACCCCTCTGATATACACATTCGGGGTGGCAGGGAAAATAACGCGCTAACTGCCATGAATTTAGCACGTGATTCTAGAATAATAGAAGAAATTACGGTCTACGAGTTTCTAAAAATGAATCTGCTGTTTCATAGAAAAGCGCATTTTTTTTTAATAATGGAGAAACATTTCAACGCGTGGGGGTTCAGAATCGTGTATTGAATCCATAGTAATTAATAGGTTGCGCGTCGATGTGCTTGCCATGTATAGTTTGAATACTGTAGAAAGAATTTGAAAAAGGCTTCTTTAAATATTTACAGATTTGGAATGGCTGTGTGGCTTTTTGTCAGGAAAATTCTAAATTCATATTATCAAGATTTTCTGAGCAAGGATCATTTCAGCTCCAGATTATATCTGTGAACGTGTACGAACTCACAACTCCCTGGAAACCAAAGCACAGTAATATTTTATTCAACTCTTGTAAAAACCTAATCTCTCTGAAAGAAATAATAAATCCCATTATTTTATATCCAATTATCCATACGCACAAAAAGAAACAGAAACTCCCAAAAAAAATCAATATGGCGATTGGCGGGTAATATAGCGCCATCTTGTTTTGCTGACGTCACATGAAGATAGGGCTTAAATTAAAAAAAGTAATAGATATTCTCGCTGTTTCTCCGTCATTAATGAAGGGATACTTTTGAAGGCGTACAATTTAATTCAATTTATTTGCAACGAAATTAATTTTGAGTACTGTTAACTTCAGAAGTGGGTCAGGATTGTTGTAAGTTAGAAAAGGTTTTGTGAATAAAGACTTTCTATTGAATTTTGTTTGGTTTTGCCCGGAAGCTAAGTGACAAAAATTATACAAGGTCAAATTGTATTAGCTAGCGAAACTCCGCAAACATGATGAGGTATCGATATATAAACTAGATTTATGTTTTATTTTTCTGGGGTCAACGACCAATTTGAAGTAGTTGAGAAAATAGGAACCTTTCTTTTTTGAACCCGGCTAAAACTTATGCCTCTTAAAGTTTCTCTCTGCAATCAAAATCACATAACGAATCCTTAGTCAAATAAACCCAAGTTACACGAAGTAAAAATGCAATATTACAAGAAAAGTTCCATCCTTCCCGTATGAGTTTCAGTCCTACACAAATATTTCTGTGCTAATAGTTCCTTATTGACATAGTTTTATATATTTTGATCTGCATTCAATGTGTTTGAAGATTGTTTGAGGATTCTTATAAAATTTGCTCGTAATGGTGTCAGATAGAGCCAGGTTCTGCAGACTTGTGTACCTATATTACATAGCATCATCGTCTGCCATTCCCAACTATGCTGGGTCCGGCTTCCAGTCAATCTAGACGCTGCTGAATACCACAATTATTTATTATTTATATATTTATAGTTCATTAAAATGCTACAACACCCATTAGATTAATTAACATTGAGACAATTATTACGTTGACAATAATTACGTTAAATAATAGTTTAATTGAAAAATAGGTGTCCTATCACTTCAGTTCAGCAAAACACAATATAATCTTACTTAACCCTACAGCGCATAGTGTCCCACATATGGGACATACCGAAGAATGTCTTATATTTTAAAAATCGATCCAAGTAGCGTGATCTACTGTTGACAAGATTAACTATTATGTATTTGAGTTTCGAATTTAGTACCATATATTTTGGATAGATCTGAATAAACATTTATTTATGTTTTCTTCAAATCGGTAGGTACTTTGAATACGATTAACGAGCGACGTAAAATAATCGCAAAAAAATTATGAAACTGAATTTTCAGTGTCGAAATAATTAGTTAGTAGAGGTAAGTTCATGTTCATATTTGTCATTTTACGTGTAATCTTTTAATTTCATTGGTACTAAGTAACACAGATTCACACTATAATGCATGATGTGCCATGCACAAAAACATACGTTTCTAATGAGTTATGATTTTTCTAAATATTTTTTCGAGAAATGGCATCATATTTACAGGTTCATGTATTTTTCTTAAGCCGATGAGAAAGATCATGCTCTGTAGGGTTAAGAAGTTAAGACCGCCCAGTAATTGGCCTCCAGTCGTACAGGTTTTAGGCACCTCGTAATAGTTGTCACCCATATTATCTAACGGAGGTCGTAGCGGGTTATAGGCCGTTTAGCAAACCCTTAAAATTACCATAGTTTACGCAATCACCGTGCTTAAAGTATTGTAGATTTAAGTAGAGGTTTTAGATGGAGGGGTTTTCGTTATGACCTACTAAACTGGCTGATGGTTACTTGTCCCTTCACGCGGGGATTATCGGCATAGTGGGTGCGTGTATACCCGGGGCCCGTGGCTAAATAATAACAGCCGCACAGGTCGATCGATCAGGTTAAGCTATGCTTGCCGCGGTTGGTATGCGGATGGGTGACCATCTTTACATACTGAGACCCCTCCATGCCTCGGAAAGCAGGTTAAGCAGTTGGTCCCAGCTGTCATTCGTAGATTTTTGACAGTCGTTACGGGTAGTCAGAAGCGAAGCCCGAAAGTCTGACAACCAGTCTTACCTAGGGGTATTGTATTACCCAGTAACTGGGTTGTGGAGGTCAGATAGGCAGTCGCCATGTAAACTACTGGTATTCAGCTGCATCCGGTTAGACTGGAAGCCGACCCCAACATAGTTGTGAAAAGGCTAGACAGGTGGTGGGTGCGTGTATACCCGGAAAGACCTAAGTTTTAATGATTATAATTTTGTAAAGGCATATTTTAATCAATATACAACCTCACGCTAACCAGAAAATTGGCAAAAACGTAAGGAAATGTGCATTTCGCGGGCTGTTTTTGAGCATTTCCCATCACTGCGGCAATAGCATGTGCTGTGACCACCAATCTGTTTGCCAGGAGTGGTGATTTTTCTACCAGAGGCAGCTATTTTTAGGGTTCCCTGACAGGTTTAATTTTACAGAATCTATTATCTAAAAAAACTATTCTAAAGAAATCCTCAGAAAAACAAGCAAGACGTTGAATCTTTAAATGGGCTCTCGAATTCGAAATACTGGAACGACCAAAAATCGTGATTGGATTTTTCTAAAGATAAAGCGATTTTCTCAGAATTCCAATCATTGGGAATTGGGGACTAGGTGTCTTCCGGAAATGTGGACCGGATGGTTTATTTTATTGGGTTTTTTGTTTACCTACCATCATTACCAATATATCGGATATAGATTTTGTATCTTGTTGTTGATGTTGAATGTTGTTGAACTGTCAAAATGAAACCCATTGCTACTGATAGTGTGTTACGTAGCTACCCCGCCGGAACCCACAGTGTACCTATTCAGTCTTTTAATAATACTTTAGCCACCCATAATCCGATATCTTTGTTTCCATATCCTGCAATAGTCTTACAACAACCGAGGATTGTCCTTGGGTGCAATGGCATTGTGCGAACAGGGATAATCGTCGGTTTGTACCGTATTTCATAAAAAACTGACGGGTCTCTGCGAGTTAGCTTCAGCACCTTGTACGCCTTCCAAAAGTCCGGGGACCCCAGGGTCTCGAGAAATATCAAAAGAAGTAAAAAATCATAATTATTATTATTTATTTCAGATTAATCCATATTTGCAATTGCGAACTTATAAACCAGTATTTTTATTAACTCTGCGAAGGAAGGCCGAAACAAACTCCGAGGTCATAGTCTCGTTTAAAGTCCAGACGTAACCTTGGTCAGATCATGACCATGTAGATTGATGTCTGAAATGCTCTTTTGAAGAAAAAACCACACAGACTGAGTGGCCTTTCCAGTCAGTGCACGCATTTGTCAGTAATCGTGCAGCTCAACTCAGAACTTAAGGAGCTCATCTATTTCGATTTGGTATCTTCTCTAATCGACTTTAAAACTGTATTTTCTAATACATATTAAAAACTTACCATCAGAGCTGGGCGGAGGATCCGTTTGGAACAGACTCTCTCTCGTCTGACACCCGGATTCCTTCGTATCAGGAGCGCCCACCGAAACATCTCTAATCTCCCTCTTCTGCTCCTTATGTTCTTTCTTCTCCCTAATATCTTCACTCTCCTTTCTACTTCTTATTGATTGTTCTTTTTTACTCAAGTCACTTTTTCTTGTTCTTCCATTCCTTTCGATACTGACATCTTCTTCTATTGGCATGCTGTCTACTTCTCGTCGCCAAATTTCTTCTTCGAGGTCTAAGTGGGTTTCTTGGTAGTCTGATTCTATGCTTGATTGCTGAAAAAATGGGGCTTTATTAAAAAAAAAACCTTCAAGGGTTCTCCATCTTATCAAGATAACAGATGCCTGATAAAGTTAAATCATCACAATTAATTTTATTTTTATTTTTTTAAATGTCAAAATAACAACTTTTTTCTAAACGCATAATTATGAAAGTATATAAGTAATAAAGTTTTAAATTTTTTTTGTGTGTCTGTCTGTCAGTTTGTTTTAGCTAATCTCCGAAGCGGCTAGGCCGATTTGAATGGGACTTTCACTGGCAGATATCTGATATAAGGACTAATAAAGGCTTTATTTTAGAAAAAGAATTAGGCTTCCGCGCAAAAGATTTAAATCCCATGACATTTCTGACATCTTCGCAGGCGAAGCCACGTGCAGTATAAAAAGACTTAGTTCCTCAATATGGCCTACCTTATGTTTAGAGGAGAAACTTCTCTGCTTCTTGACCATTTCGTTGTTGTGGTTCTCTCTCTCCAGACTAACTCGAGGCTCACTGTCTCTCTGCAGCCTCTTCGGGTCCAACGTCAGACGACTGCCCAGGTTATCCAGCCGGTCCTCGCATGACTGTCTGATGTGTTCCTGGATTAAGGATATTGGTTAATAGATTATCGTCAAGACGAAAATAATTATAATCAATCTGCCGAGCCTTTTCGGGTCGGCTTCCAGTGTAACCGGATGCAGCTGAACAGAAGTATTTTACATGGAATGACTGCCTATCTGATCTCCACAACCCAGTTACTGGGTAATACGATACCCCATGGTAAGGCTGGTTGTCAGACTTTCGAGCTTCTTACGACTCGTAACGACTGCTAAAGATCCACGAATCACAATCAACGGCTTAGTGCTTGGAATGTAAAGAGGGTCACCCATCTACGTACCAACCACGGCAGGCTTAGCTTAACCTGATCGATCGACCCCTGCGGCTGTTATTACTTAGCCAGAAGCTTTGGCATATGGATAATAATATTTCATTCATTAAACATTTATGTGCTCTTTTATCTTTATTTTTCTTCTATTTCCTCTGGTTTGTCTTTGTGTTCATAAACACAAAGATTTAAATCGTTAGATTTGCCCTCACAGCACTTATTTACTTGGAAGAGTGAGCTCATACATCCAGTATAATTATGTTGTTTCCATGGCAGCATCCTACATTGTGTGTCTCTGAGGTTTCAAAACAGAAACGCGACCATCTCTTGGCGTGGTAGGCGGAATCTAACTTTTTTATCTTTGTGAGACAAAACCTGGTAGATTTGTAAAAAAAAAAGTTAAAATCTGTAGCTAATTGCTTTGTAAAAAAAAAAAAACTATTACCCACTTTAATAATTTTATGATCCTGGTATAGCTTCCGCATGCATTTGAAGATGAACACGAAGCTCATTCCTGAGAGGATCAGCGAGAAGATGATCAGGATCACCATGATGTGAGGCTGTGTTATCGTTGACTCTGCCGTAGGCTATAAAAATGAAAGGTCATAGAGTTTCTTTGGTATTTAAATGACAGCGAGAGCTAATGACTGTGAACTGTTGACTGCTGAATAACAGTAATTTACATGGAGCGACTGCCTATCTGACCTCCACAACGCAGTTATTGGGTAGCACGATACCCTTGGCAAAACCAGCTGAACGTGCTTTCCGAGGTACGGAGGATCTCGATATGTAATGAATGGTACTACGTGAGCTTGAGAAATGGATGTACGATTAACGCTTATGCGACAAAACTGTACTGCGACTCACCATAGTTCGAATGCACGCTTGTGCGACACATTGAAGATCGACATCACGCTAGTACGACATGAAGACACATAAATAAATAAAATGGAAGAGAAGCTAGTTATTCGAGGACTTCTTCTTCGGGACTCTTCGCCGACAGGACACTTCGCCGACAGGGCATAATTAGGAAATCTGGTCCGTTTTGTGGTCACAGTTCTAACCCTACCTAACCTAGCATGAGTAGTGTCAAACTACTGTAATACTGCACTAACCTACTGTCGAATTACAGTACTGTCGCACTACCGTAGTATCTCACTACCGTAGTGTCGAACTATTCTCGCGTAATCGTTTGTCGCACAAGCGTGCATTCGAACTATGGTGAGCCGCAGTACAGTTTTGTCGCATAAGCGTTAATCGCACATCCATTTGTCGAGCTCACGTAGTACACATCTTAGCGCGGGCAGGTGATGCGACGGGTTGGGTCGAGGAATCACGCAACGACGTGGACGAAGTCGTAGGCAGAAGCTAGTTATTACTAAACAGGGTGGCGATTTCTTCACACAGGTGCAGCGAGTTTTTTTTAAATGACGGGTAGAATCATTTCTACCCGTCATTTTAAACAACTTTTGCTATTCAAATTCAAACTTTTATCCGAAAACAGTAGACAGACTATTTCGATGCACATTGTATTTTTTTTTATGCAATTCGGGTATGGCATCATAGCGAAAGTTGTTTAGAATGACGCGTAGAATCACTCATTGACGGATGCAGGTGACTAAATCGCCATTATAAAACCTTGCATTTCGAGCTCGAGGATGTACTTACGGAACAATTGGACGTATCCTCATCCGCTTTCAACCGACAGTGAGCGTCGTCGTCGCACACCAGGTGCTTATCAATGCAAGTATTGTCTTCACAATCAAATTCACTTGGCTCACATTTATCTATAAAGAAAAATAATGCAGGTTATTATTTTTTTTTATTTTTTTTTTATCTTTTGTTTTAGGGACTTTTATTCAAAGAACATGCCAGCCCCGTTGAGACATAAATAACCAATACAACTACACAATCAATATTAATCTATACTATTCTAGAGCTTAAGTAACAGGATTTCACTGACGCGTGAACATTTCAAATAGGTTCATAGCACCAGACGCGAGGGGATTTGCTAATATTATTAAAAAATTACCAACATCCATCATATTTAATTTAAATTCACGCACCAGTGATTCCCTGTAATTTTTATATTTATTACACTCTAATAATAAATGATGAACATCATCAAGTACACCACATACATCACAATTATAATGCAGGTTAGGAATAGAATTCATAAAAGGGTTGATTTATACAAAGTCAGACTTCCGAGTAAGAGTACTGGTGGCTCAGTGGTAACAACCGCGACTTACGACTTGTAGGTCGTAGGTTTGAACCCAGACAGGCGTTTTACTTTGTGCAAATTATTTCATCACTACTGCTCTCAAAACAGTGAAGGAAAACATCGCGAGGAATCCGGCATGTCCTAGAACCAAAAATTCGAATACATGTGTCATCCACCAACCCACACTGGACCCGCGTGGTAGGTTACGGCTCACTCCCTCTCGCAGAGAGTTTTCCTTCACTGTTTTGAACCGCCTTAACAATATTTTTTACGATTCTACTTACCGTCTCCGTTAGCATCAAGTGTCCTATACGCGTTGAAGGTAGCTCTAAAACTGGTATCTTTTATAGCATCCTTTGCGAGGTATAGTCTCACGTACATGATATGACCATTGCTTTCCTTTGTGCTCACCGAATTGGCTACGGACCCACAATATTCCGCTAAGCTGTTGAATAGACAAAGATTACACTTATTCATTAAATACGAGTATAAGCTTACAGTTAACACTAAATTGCTTATATCTATGCTAATTACACATATATTAAGTTACATTATAATGTCAATTAAACACTTGACTAATAAAAAAGGAAAAAAATATGAAGTAAAATTTAAAAAAGTAAAATTTGCAAACAGAATCAACCGTATAACAACTTAGGAACTACACTATTACTTTTTTATATTTAGATAAATATAAACACGTTTTATGACTGTACAGACGCCAGCACATCAAGCTACTACAATCTGTTAAATTTCTTTAATAGATTTTCACCTTTATCACTAAAGCATAAGGTTTAAAGTTGATTGGGAAAATTTGACAGTTTCGGATAGCTTGATGTGCTGGCGTCTGTAATTTGCGAGTCATGGATTCAGTACATGATTCCGAACA
Source organism: Eremobia ochroleuca (assembly GCA_949629135.1). Lineage (NCBI taxonomy): Eukaryota > Metazoa > Arthropoda > Insecta > Lepidoptera > Noctuidae > Eremobia > Eremobia ochroleuca. The sequence goes on from OX451407.1 coordinate 2,674,185, forward strand.
CTGCATTTTTTGATATTCGACGAAAAAATTCTATGCTAGTGGGAGTCTATAATATGTGCTGATATCATGGTTACAGTTTGCGCATCGATATCTCTGTCAACATAAGTATTTTGAGGTTGTTCTTCGGGAGATAGATCACAATAGTCTAAAAACTACTTACTTGGTGTCCAGCTCCTGGCGCACTGTCTCAAATACTTGGATAATATTCTCGTTGCACTCATTCGGCTTCGCCAGAATATATTGAGTAAAGTTAAGGTATATCTGAAACAACAAAAAAACAAACATTTTACTTTCCTCACATTTATTATCTTCGTCTTCCAGCGGCTAGACGTCCACTGCTGGACACAGGCTTCCCCTCAGGTTAATTTCATGCCAAAGCTGCTCGCGACCGCGGTCGATATCTCAATACCTTGATGTAAATACTCGCTATTTCTACATAGATGCTGGTGAGGCGTGTAAATAGCCCGCACCTTTAGGAAGGCTGTGAGAAAAAAGTGTAATGGCGGACCTCAAAATGAAGCCAATTTCCCTATTGATGAATCCTCGAGAAACCAATACCAAAAGGTTATTAGCAGCCAAACAGGCCCATGTACCTTGACAATCCAGAGATTCCACTTAGACCCAGGGAGATGGGAAAATACCTCGTTCATACGCACGTGATGGCTTGTAGGTATAGGCTGCCGGCCGGCGAGCAAAATCTTCTTAAATCCACCGGTGGAATGGTTAAAACTCCAAAAATCAACACTATAAGTTCTCAATGAAACACAGATGCAGGTCAATTTATTTTTACGAGTATCATCAAGGTTTCACCAAAAAAGGAGTTTTTAAGCGGCGGAGTGCACTGCACCAGCCATGCTCAGTACAAGGCGGGAAAGACACTACTCTAATGCCATCTATCGGCCAAAACGAGAAAAGTCAAGAACGTTTAGATATAATATGAGCGCTGCGGCAACAAAATAATATTGGTGCGAGGATTCATCAATTGAGAAGTTAACTCGTATTATATTACAGGAAAAAATCCTAAAATGTTATTATTTAATTTTTTAAATTGAAAAGGGCATTCAGGCTTCACCAGATGCGATGCGAATACGTAGGTTCAGACGCACTTGAAAGCTTAGTTGCCCAGTCCTGTGTTTGTGTTGTAATCTATCTACTCCAGAAGAACAAGTTGAACCGATTTGACCAATCACGAGCCAGATTACATCAATGCTTGCTGTCAACCGCGATTTGAAAACAAAATATTTTCACGTAGGCATCCAGGTCCAAAGTAGGTGGCGATATATCGCAGTTGTGGGAGGTAGCGAGCTAAACACAAAATCTTCGGCATGTAATTTTATTACCCTAAGCATCAAAACCAAAAATAATTTCTTTAATCTAGGGTAGGGTAGGGTTCTTGATTGGTGACCGCAAATCGGCAAACGTAAGGTAGGACGCACTTAGGCTAGGTGAAGCGATGATCTTCGCAGGATGGCTGGTCAATCGAGTTAAGTGGCGTGCAATAGGAAAGGCCTATGTCCAACAGTAAAGGAAAGAAAGAAAGAAAAAACGTTAACGGCGGGTTAGTAACGGCTGTAGGCTGATGATTATGCCGCAATTACCGCCCAGCTTGTCGTTACTTCAGCTTGGTTATTTTGTAGGCAAAATTATCTATAAGAATCCTTTGTTGACTTATAATTATGATTGGACTCTTATGAGACTTAACTCACCTTCATACCTTCAGGAACTATAATGGTCCATAAAACGTCTAAAGCTTGGTTAGAGTTGCTTTTGCAAGTAGGGTCAATTTCCTTTGTATCTATGAAGCCCCACTTCTTGCCATCAAACACTGTGTAACACGTTTCTGGTATGTGGTCTGTAAAAATGTGTAGTGATTAGTTAAAAATCGGTGGTTTATAAAGCGCCATCTCCACCAGCGTGAACATCGCGGCAATAGTCTCGCCTCCATGCCATCAACTTTAATAGAAACTCTATGAATCAATCTCCACACGGCCATATCATTGGGACGATTTGACGAGTTTGGTACAGCGTGACTATTGCCGCGATTCTCTCATCCGTGGAGATTGCGCCTGAGAGTCTGGAAGAAAACAAATGAAAGAATGTAGGTGTAGAAAAAGGAAAGAACTAGAAGGTGGAGGTGGAGGGAAGTAAAAGAAAGAGAAAAGAAGAGGATAAAAGATAATTGAGTGTTCTGCTCAAGGTTCAATTCGTCGAAGAGAGAATGATTCAACCAAGAATTGGTAATAGCATGATATAACTGAACAAGTAGATTCTTGCCCATTTTCACCAATTTTAAACTTTCTGACGTCTTTAAAAAAATTAAAAGTCTGCATTTGAGAAAGCATCTAAACTTATTGAAATACTGAAACCGGTATAAAGACAAATCTGGTTTTAGAAAGAGAGTGTCATACAAGGATGACTAGGAGAGACGACACCGAAGAACATTTTCTCAAAATGAATAATCAGTCTATAATTGTCCCACTGCTGGGGACACAGCCCTCCTCTCGGTGAAAGGGATAATCCACCACGCGGAATACACCACGTAAAAGTAGGCCATAATCCACCACGCGGGCCCAGTGCGGATTGGTGGTGGTCCCATGTCTTTGAATTTTTGGTTCTAGGAAATGCCGGTTTCTTCTCGATGTTTCTCACCGTTTTAAATTGCCTTAACAATATTAAAGTCCGTGCGAACCCACGATTTGACACACTCGTAAATCGCAGCTGTTACAACTGGAGCACCACCGCTCTTTCTAAAACTTGATGCAACATAATTACGGCCGGCTGCTATATATTACTAGTCTCATACTCACGGCTCGGTCCATCCTTGAACTCAACGTTGATTTTGAACCCCTCATACTCTATCGTGTCATCGGAATGGAATTTCAGCCAGACGTTAGGTCCTTTAGTTTTTAACGTTCTTGGGAACGCCTCGCCGCAGAATCTTCCCATCAGGTCGGCGTATCCATAGTAACCATCGCGAATCTGGTTTTAAATTAATAAGATGGATAAAATACGCTCTATAAGTCTAAACCAATGTAAACTTCATTATACAGTCGCAACGGGCCGCGGCGCAACGCACTTTTAACCCTTGACGGAAACAGAGGGGTGCTATAAGTTTAACGTATCTGTGTGTGCCTATGTATCTGTGTTTCTGTGTATCTGTTTGTGTATGTGTGTGTTTGTGTATATGTGCCTGTCTGCGTCACTGCAGCTCCCAAACGGCTCAACAAAAAAAAAAATTATATAAAAAAAACAACCGACTTCTAAAAAAACACTACAAAGTGAAAAATAATGTTAATTTTGGAAGTCGGTGTCGTTGGTTCTGCATTTTGGTTTTTTGACACCGACTTCCGAAATTAACATTATTTTTCACTTTGTAGTGTTTTTTTAGAAGTCGGTTGTTTCTTTTTTATATAAAATTTTTTATTTTTCACTTTTTAGTTATATCTACCCCAATCAAATTCATATAAACACTAATTGCTATGTAAATATCAGTGACAGGAAGCTGCATCTGCGTTTATAGGGTACAGACGTGATGTTATGTTGTGCGATTGCGTAAACAATGCATACATATGCGATAGCAGCAATCGCGGTTGTTTTACTGGTATTAATTATTATTATAATAAAAAAAAATCATAACCTTTGTAGTGAGTACAGGCGTGATATTATGTTGTGTGATGGTGTAAACAATGCTTAGATATGCTATAGCAACAATCGCGGTTAATCTGCTGTTATTTATTGAAGAGTTCCCCCGATTTCTACAAGATCCCATCATCAGATATTGAAATGGTGACAATGGGACCACACGGGAAGCACCAGCTTTCAAATAAAAAAAGAATCATGAAAATCGGTTCACTCAGTCGGTTATTATGAGGTAACAAACATAAAAAAAAAAAAAAAATACAGTCGAATTGATAACCTCCTCCTTTTTTTGAAGTCGGTTAAAAATAACAAATTTTGTTTTCAAAGAATAAAGTGCATTGCGATCCGCTCTCAGTCTGCGTTGTTTCAAAGAAAATGTACAAAAATGATGAAGAAGGATTTTCCGGACGTCACGTTTGGTTCGAATAATCTCGTTTCTCGTTGACGTCCCGTTGACATTGTACGGTGGATAGACAGTGTAACTGCGTTTTCACACTGCATACGATTCGAATCCGAGAAATGATGGTCCGTAATGCCTGTAGTACAATTTGTGTCGAGGGTTGTGCAGTACATCCAAACTCCCTCCGTTCAATTTTTGGAACATTTTTAATTCGGATGAAAATCGGATCCTGAATTCAGATTCGGATTAGATGCAGTGTGCAAACGCACTTACAGTGAGAAGTATACCAAGTTACATTTGCTTACCTCTAAATAGTCGTAAGCGCACTCTGGGTGATACTCTATGCGGAACACGTCGACGAAGGTCAACTGTATCACTTGGTTGTTTGTTGTGGCTGAAACAAACAATTCAAGAAAAATTTGACAATTATTGAAAGCAAAACAAAATCAAGGGTCAAAGTCTCTTTTAAAGTCCAGACATAATCTTGGTCAGATCATGCGAGGACAATGTGGATTAGTACCTACCCGAAATGGTCTTTTGAGAAAAGAAAGACATATTTGAGTGGGCCAGTCCGGTCAGTAGGTACAAGCATTTGTCAGTAATCGTGTAATCGTGTAGCTCAACTCAGAACTTGAGGAGCTTAATGACTCAACGAACAATACCAAAGTAAAGGCATTTGTGTGGGGGGCCGCATAAAATACTCAAACAGCCAGAGGAACATTAAAACTAACAGAGAAGGAAGAAAATGGCCCACAGGAGTATGTCGGTAGTTCTTTTTGCTTCTCTGTTAGTTCACATTCACAATAAATAAAGTAAAAATAATAGTTTACGAAGTAAATATTCATATAATTTTGTATGTAATATTATATACAAGCTGTAACTTAAATAACGCACAACCTCTTAAGGGGTCATTGTACTCATCATTATGAACAACTTTTACTATGGGACCAAACCTGATATCGCGAAAAAAATCGGCTGTTCCCTACATTTTGACGAGTTATGCGAACATAAATGTAGGGAACAGCTGATTTATTTTTTCGCGATTTGAATTTTGGTCTTATATTAAAAGTTGATGGCCCACCACTGCTCTCATACACGGGAATCCAAGCGTGACGTTATAAATATAACGCTTTGTAATGATATTTATATAAGCCATAATAATTCGTTCAACCATTATGATGGTAATAAAAATAATGTAGATGTTATTGGACTAATATTATTGTGAAAACGCTAGGCAATAGTTCTCAGAAAAGATATATTGCTTTTTATAAGAAAAGTAAACGTAGTTTTTATACAGGTTGTTTGGTATGTACAAGGACCGATACAATTTTTGAAGGATCGGGATGTCATTTGCTAACACAAATTTGTTTTATTTTTCATTTTTATTATGATTTTTAAATTGAAATTCTTAGTTTCTCAACACAATTTTACGAATTTGGAAGCACCTAAGTCATTAAATAACCACAAACAAAAAAGTTGAAACGATATTTCGGGTGATTAAAAAGAAACATTATTATCTCAATTAACTACTGTGACATTTAAGACGGGTGTTATGGATGAAATTAGGATAATATGACACATTTTATCTCTAAGGAATTTGTGTCTACCAAACAGCCTGTATATGTGATATCATTTTCTTTGAATGACAATTTAGATATTTTATTCACTATAGGTTGTGGGCTTCTTGAGATCAATAGACTACTGATAAATCCTTTGTTATTTTCTTTTGAAGAATCCGAGATAAAGAAATACTTCTTCTTTGCTTCTTTGCAATTGTACTATTATTAATACATTTATCGAACTGTTGTTGCTAAATTGAAAGACTTCCTGTGTTAGAAATTACAATAAAAACTGCCTTGCGATTCTGTAACTATCTCACCTAATTCTATTGATCATTTTATATAATTTCAAAGCTATGTAGTAAAGTTACTTGTCAAGACATTGTTATTTTGAGGGGTTTAAAAAAAAAACAAAACAGAAACTCAATGATGTCAGAATCTCAATGTTATTATTTTTTCCAGACTAGTCAGTCCTTATACAACGTGTAACGTTAATTGCGCAAACCCTGAAAACAGTCTGTTTCATCAGAATAACGAGCAAAATTAATTGAACCACTTTTTAATATAGGTCACATTTTTCAAAAAATCTTCATTAAAAACGTTGTCGTGTCTATTTATTAATAGGTCAAGCAAGCCAATGTCAGCGCGGCGCAGCGGCCCGGTGACGACTCCTCACTCGGTAAAGCGTTGTCGCAGACGCAAGAAACGATCAGAATGGCCAGTAAAACTAAAACAGCACATAAAACCTTTATTTTTTTTTAATGACTTATTTTCAATCTGAAATAGGTCAATTGAATTAAAAATCAGTTGGGGTGTCTGAGGTTTTGCGCATTTAACGTTACACGTTGTATAGAGTGCGACGATGTTCATCGTTGTTATTAACCCAAATCTATTTCAACTAGAAGAGATAACCGGATGTGTCAAGTCATCGAGTGCTAACGGTGTGCCCGGCTGACGGACAATAGAATTTAATCCCCCGTAGTTTGTGTGGCGTGATCACTTCACCCGATTTACGAAATGTCGGGAATCGGGTGAAGTGATAAGATCACGCCGCGCTTGCGCGTTATATAAAATTATATTGCAAACTAAACAAAATACTACATATTATCACACATCACACACTCCGCACACACAACACACCCACATTAAATGATAAATGATTTATTTTCTGTAAGTAGGTTTGTACAAACACTTTTACATGTCAATAATTTACATTAATGTATAAAAGTGTAACTCAAGAAACTAAAAATAAAATAATTTTGTAAGTTGTACAAACATCCAAAGCTATGGAAGTGCGGAGTCTCCTAACACAGGCGTCATCATGCTTAAAAGTAGGCTCTAATCATAAACTAATGTAAACTAGTTGGTACAGAAATAAACATTTTTCATTTTGTTTTTTTTTTTTTGTATTTTTGTATTATGTACAGACGCCAGCACATCAAGCTACCCGAAACTGTCAGATTTTCCCAATCAACTTTGAACCTTATACTTTAGCGATAAAGTTGAAAATCTATTAAAGAAATCTGACAGATTGTAGTAACTTGATGTGCTGGCGTGTGTACGAGTACATATTTAAACTCCCGCCTTCTGCCTGGGAGTAGGCAGGAACTATAAAACTGTACCGGCTATGATCCCTTACGTGGGTACTACTTTTTTTCGTTTACGTCCATACACCTGGTCACACACGCACGTCAGTTGCGAATAATACGCACCTGAACTTTCTGAAGAACATCGCCAATAAGGGTGCTTGCACAAAGAAGCGGGTTCCCGGTAAAGACAAGTCGGTACCGATCGGTGCGGGTGAAACAGTCCCACACTAACTTATGCGCTCACACATAAAGAAACAGGTAAAACACATAACCGTTACCTTCCGAAGATCAACCTGCAGAGACCTGTACCGGGAGTCGGTACGGAAGACCCGCTTCTTTATGTAAGCATCTTTAGGTCACTAAAAGAGTTGCAGGGAAATTGACGCGCAAATTGTAACCATGAATTCAGCACATGATTTTAGACTCCTAGGGGTAAGGAATCACGTACTGAATCTACGGTAATTGGTTGCGCGTCATGTCGTTTCCACCTGGAACGTCTTTCTAGGGTATCCCCTCCCGGCGGCGGCGTTTCCACTCACATCTGCCTTATAAACACAGGCATTTTACTTTACGTAAATAATTGAATCATCACTGCTTTCAAAACGGTGAAGAAAAACCTGAGGAAACAGGCATGTTCTCGAACCAAAAATTCGGACACGTGACATTTGCCAACCCACACTGTGCCCGCACGACGCTGTATGGTTACGGCAAACTCCTTCTCACCGAGAGGAGATCTGTGACACAGCAGTGGGAACATTAACGGCTAATAATGCTTATCCTTATATTACAATGAAACCTTTTAAGACGAAATACAGAACAAGACATCCATTTTGTTGACGCATTAAGGGGTAACAAAATGGATGGGAAATAATTTGGAATGGGGAAAATTGTTATTTTATAGAGTGCTGAGGGATTAGTAAATGGTTTGGAGAGCTTAATGCTCTGGTTTTTGATAAGATACGAGTATCAGCGCTGGGATTTTACGGATAACTTCTGACGGATATGTTCACGTGCCTTCACTTTAAAAGATAACCGACTGGTTGCCGTCCTGATGTTCAGAGGGAGCGCATTCCAAAGAAAGACCGCCTGGACAAAGAAGGAAGAATGAATGAAGAACGGTGAGAAGGACATCGTAAAAGATATCATATTTACGTGAACTATGTATGTTCTTTTTTGAGAAATAAAACTTCTTTAAACTGAAAGATGATTGTTGGTGGAACGATGATTTTTAGCACGGGCATAGCATAAATATTGAATTTGGGAAGTCATGTAAGAAGGAGCAGTAGGTTTGTCGAGAACAGAGAACAACGTAGATCAATAGGACATATTCCTGCGCAATAGACGTGACAATGGTCAACTTTGTCTCCAATCCGCTAACACGACCCTAATGCGCAAAAGTGTATACTGTATGGCTCCAGTCATTTATAACAAAGTACCTAAAAGTTGGAGAGAACTACCTCAATCTATGATTAAAAATAAACTTCTTACTTTTTTGACCGCCAGAGCATATTATAGCGTTACTGAGTTCCTTAATGAAAAGGAATTTGTTTTGACATAAGTAATTAGCAGTCATCGGATAATCGGGCGCTTATATACCTAAACTTCTTTCCACGAAAGAATAATACCGACATTCCGTTTTGAATGAATAAATAATTCCGGGTTCCCGGGATTGAAAAAAATAAAATAAACACAACTATAAAAAACTTAATAAAAATTATAGCAGTGGTTATTTTGATTAAGTATCTTTATTTCATTGAAAACAAATGGAATATCAATAAAAAATCATGTGGTCAAGTAGTGGAAATTGGTTTATCTATCTAACAGATTACTGATCAAATCGCCTCAACTGTACTACTTAACCCGGTCGTACGAAACTTCAAAGTCTGAATAGCGTATAATTGTTGTTATGTAAAACACTATCACCAAATCCCAAACTCAGCAAACGCACAATTTACATTATAAAGCTGATATTTTACCACAGATAATGTACGAATTTCATTCCTAGGTCGTTCCGCTTTACGTTCAGACAAAGTGACAGCTGATTTTAATGCTTTTTACTCTAAATACCGTAATATGCAGGTAAAATTTTTAGCAATCTCAGGAATTTCAAACGATTCCGGGATCCGAGATTCTGAAAGGTACGTCCGTATTATTCTTTCGTGGGAATAAAAGTGAAGTTTAGGTATATTAGCACCCGATTATCCGATCACTGGTAATTAGATTAATTTGGAGCTTCTTTTACAATAATATTGATTTACTCTATAATTTTAATAACCCATTTAAGTATGACAGCTTTTAATATTTTGTTAATTTTTTTTAATTCTATAAATCTATTATTTTGCACGTCACGTGACAAACATGTTTGCACTTATTCGTCTATTTTATCATCTTGTATGCAATTTCTACTCGTACATATAAAGTACATACAAGATGATAAATTAGATGTTTCAGTGCAATTTATACAATTTCAGATTTTTATTTGCTTTAACATGTGTGTGTTTCACAGTTAAAAGATTGTGTTAACACATGGTTTTAGTCGCAGCAAACTGTGATTATCTATCTGATTGCCGAGCGCTACAATTATGGCAATTCCCTAATGACGATTTATTGGCCATTGGCAGGTTTGTGTTAAGTCGTACGCAATAATAGGCTGTATTAGTACGTCATGATGATGGTTATGTCGGCGGGGCCGTGGCTAAATAATAACAGCCGCACAGGTCGGTCGATCAGGTTAAGTTACGCTTGCCGCGTTTGGTCTGTGGATCTTTACATACCGAGACCCCTCCGTGCCTCGGATAGCACGTCCCGACTGGAATTCCTGGATCTTTGACAGTCGTTACGTGTCGTCACAAGCCCGAAAGTCTTACCACCAGTCTTACCAAGGGATATCGTATTACCCAGTAACTGGGTTTCGGAGGTCAGATAGACAGTCATCGTCTGCCTAGCCTTTCCCCAACTTTGTTGGGGTCGGCTTCCAGTCTAACCGGATGCAGCTTAATACCAGTATTTTACATGGAGCGGCTGCCTATCTGACCCCTACAACCCAGTTACTGGGTAATACGATACCCTTTGGTAAGACTGGTTGTCCGACTTTGGGGTTTCTGACGACCCGTAACGACTCTCAAATATCCTCGAATGACAGCCGGGACGAACGGCTTAACATGCTTTCCGTAGAACGGAGGGGTCTCGGCATGTAAAGATGGTCATCCATCCACAGACCAACCGCGACAAGTGCACAGTGCAGTTGATCAAAAAAGCCTTATTGCACTCTGTGAAAAATTATAAGTAGAACTTACCGTTAATTTTTGTGACACAATCAGAATTATTAAAATAATAATTATTTCCAGAATTCTTAGCATGTGGGTGCATTATGAAGCTCTCCGTATCCTCAAACTTAAACGAGTTACATTTGTCGTCTTTCTCATCTCTCCTCACCCGACTTTTGATCTCGATACTACTAGGATCAAAATTCCTCATCATAGAATCCCTCATTTGTATAATACTTTTATGGTAATCTAGATTTCTTATCTGAATGTCATTGCCTTTATTTGTGTTCTTAGGTTTAACTTCATCTAGATTTTCGTTGTAATTAATGTATTTCTTATGAATCTTATTGGTCCAATGACTCTCCATGTTCAAGTCATAGTCCGGTATGCTCATCTTGCTTTCTGGTCTTTTGTCATAATCAGCTGCTTGTTCCGAAGTGAGCCCGATAGTTGAGCAAACTGGAACAAAAGAAAAATATTTTTTAAACACACAAACATAACATCAAACTTATAATCCTTCAAGGATTAGCCAGAGGTGTACCTATTATAGTACATCCACATTTAGCTAGTTAGAAATAAGGCAAAAATAAAGAATGTGCTGTTTTAGTTTTACTGGCCATTCTGATCGTTACTTGCGTCTGCAACGACGCTTTATCGAGGGAGGAGTCGTCACCGGGCCGCTGCGCCGCGCTGACATTGCCTTGCTTGACCTATTAATAAATAGACACGGCAACGTTTTTAATGAAGATTTTTTGAAAAATGTGACCTATATTAAAAAGTGGTTCAATTAATTCTGCTCATTATTCTGATCAAACCATTTTCAGGTTTTGCGCATTTAACGTCACACGTTGTACTGAATTAGGGCCCCGTACGGTTATGGAATGCCTTGCCCGTGTCGATAAGGCGTGCCTAATCTTTGTCTATTTTTAAAATTATGGTAAAAAAAACACTATCTCTCTCAACGTCATTTAATTTTATGTTCTTTGTACTTGTTTTATGATTATTATTATAATTTATGTAGATAAGTATATTTTTTTATTTTTTATTTTATTTATTTATTCAGTAGCACACATACATTTTAAACGCTTAAGTTGGTGCCAAGATAAACTCATTAGAGTTTTACCGTGCACCAAAATCATCAACTACATATTTAGAGTTATACATTAACATACATACATTTAGAGTTTAGAGTTATAACCACTTAAGTAGGTAGTTCGGTAAAAGTAACAACAACAAAAAAAAAAATAAGATGACAACTGGTATACGCGAAATATTATCTATAACTAGCGACCCGCCCCGGATTCGCACGGGTGCAATGGAGAAACACTGATAAAATTTAGAGCCATTATTTCTCGTAAAAAGTATAGGATAAAAAATGTTTATTGTGGGTTATCCCTAAGAGATAGACATATATCATCGCGGACTTTTTTGTAGACCTTTTTAAGGTTTACAATACTGTAGTACATTATTTTGATCTATCTCGACGGGTTCAGCCAGCGTTTACAATGTAAGCGCAAAAAAATGTGTTTATTTACGACATCACATTAGAAACCTCTAAAATTATCAGTGTTTCTCTACTATATTATGCATGTATTATACATATAAACCTTTCTCTTGAATCACTCTATCTATTAAAAAAATCCGCATCAAAATCGGTTGCGTAGTTTTAAAGATCTAAGCATATATAGTGACAGACAGACAGGGAAGCGACTTTGTTTTATACTATGTTGTAGTGAAAATACTAACGAGCGCACATCAGCGACCAATCCGGCCGCCCATCCTTAAAACATAAGTGGTGGAGAGTTTTTGCACTGATACAGGCTGTTCCCAAAACTACCTATATTTTAAGTAATAGTTTATATGTTTTACGTATGTATGTATTTATAAGTCTGAAATGTCCAGTACATCATAAGCAAGCGTGGTGATCAATGCTCATACTTTCTCTGTATAAGAAGAACTCTTTACCTTGCAGTGGGACAGTAATAGGCTATTAATTATTATTATTTTTTGAACATATCTTAGGACAGTGGAAGGCGAACGAGGGGCTGAAGCCAACTTGCAGAGGCCCATTAGAAACTTTTAACGAAATGAGGTACCAACCGACAACACCCGGTTAGTGTAGAACTATTGCAGGATATGAAAACAAATATATTGGATTATGGGTTTCGGCTGGCTAAGGTTAACTGGCTATCTAGGACTATGAGAACACCTGAGAAATGTTTTATTATATAAGGTCCCATTAAAATAGATGGACAAACTTTTAGAAATCGTTCAGACCACCAAACTAAGGAAAATGGTACAAAAAAATATATAAGAAAAACGCATTAGAAACTTACAAGAAAAATAATCAGCTAACGAAAATACACTAATGTGCCGGCAATTTATTATTTTAGGTCAATATAAAATCACTTTAATCATTGTTTTTTTTGTTTGTATATCTTTGGTTAGACGTACTGAGCGTTGTGTTAAAATTTGTCCATCTATTTTAATGGGACCCTGTATAAACGGATAAAACGGCAGGAGGCGGCTTTCACAGTCAATAATGGGCCTCCAGAAACCGTCACTAGCACATAGTGACGTAGCGACAAAGGGGGAAACACTTCCCGGGGTTCTTGAGGAGTGGAGAAGTATTCCACGACTATTATGACAATCCCAGAGCCCGGAAGATGGCCAAGATCTCTATCAGCACTGACTGGAATACTTCTTTCCTCGGAGCACGTTTGTTCTTATTATTTGCTGATTTTAATCCACAAAAGTCTTTTCATTTAATCTACAAAAGCCTTGTCATAGCTATCGATATCTCCCCAAAAAACATTGTTAACATAATCCGGTATATTATTAGAATAAATTTTATATTTGAACCTTTAATAATCCTACCATATAATAGACTTACAAAAGGTTGCTCGTCCCCTTGAGATTATTCTAAGCTTTCTCAGCGTATACATAAGGGCGGATCATTTTTCCCTTGACGAATATAATTCAAAAAATAAATTACCATGAATGATGTATGTGGATAATATTTCTGGAGAGAAAATAATATATATCACGTAAGAAAGTACAGACGCCAGCACATCAAGCTACTAAAATCTGTCAAATTTCTTTAATAAATTTTTAACTTTATCGCTATAGCAAAAGGTTCAAAGTTGATTGGGAAAATTTGACAGTTTCGAGTAGCTCGATTCGCTGGCGTCTGTAAATTATATTTCTGGACTAAAAATATACGGCCAAGTACGAGTAGGACTCGACATGAAGGGTTCCGCTCCATCGTACAATATTTATTACTACTTTTATTATACCTCAATAACAGCTCACTCGGTTTGTACCCGGTTGAAGACAATATACTTGTAGCGGCATCTACACCGCCACATGCAAACTAAGCATCATACTGACGTCACGCAAAATCATTCACTGCGCAAGCAGAGTTTATCGCGCAATCAGCATATACACAACGTCCCGATATCAAACGTCGGCCCAGTACGATCACTATGTATGGCAAGCCGATCCCTTGGGGGCAAGCCAAATACTTAGGTGTTATGCTCGATCACCACCTTACTTTCAGAGAGCCCATAAAAACGGCTCGTCAGCGCGCCTCTTTCGCTCTCTGTAGGCCCCACTTCTTACTGACCGCCCGCAGCAAATTGTCACTCAAGTGCAAATTGCGCCGCTACACCGCGGTCATCCGTCCCATCATGACCTATGCTTGCGTAGTCTTCGCTCACGCTAGGCTTCATCACCTGCATAGAATGCAGACCCTCCAGAACCGTTTCCTCAGAGCGGTCAAGGGAGACCTTCTATGTCTGCAATGAGAGCCTACACTTAGATCTCAGAATGCCCACCATCCAGCAATTCACGAATCGCCTATCCAAGCGCTTTTTTCATCCTGCCATAAAGCACCCCAATATCCTGATGGCGGCGGCCGCCCGATACACTCCCTTCCGCGTAAGGGCCCGTCCCCATCGCCACGGCGCGGCGCCGCCACCGTACATCGGCACGGCACCATCAACGTGCTTGTTGCTCGTTCGAGCAGACCAACTAAGAATTGACGCGCGCGCCGTGCCTTTGTACGGTGGCGGCGCCGCGCCGTGGCGATGGGGACGGGCCCTAAGTAGTATTCGCCGACTGAGGCATACCCTCACTATCCCCAACGACGCCACGACCCTCCTACAGGAGAGTAGTAAGGCCAGCAGTAATCTCCAAAAATACAAGTCCCGACAGCCGTCCTTCCGTCCTCGCCGTCGAGGCCCATCGCGACCCCCCATACGTCCGCCCCGACCCTTGCTCGAGCCAGCCCGCGCCGCTGAGCCTATAGTTTTAAATTCGTTCTTAAATAATTCCGATCCAGCCTGTCCCTCGCTGCCTTCTCCCAGCGACGCCCTAAGCCGAGGTCCGTATCCCACAGGGGGTGCCCTTAGCGTGTAGTCGCTTAGTCTTTAAGTTTTTTAAGCCTTGGCTGGAGGACTTAATTTATTAAGGCACCCTCAGGTGAGCCCGGTTAAGCAATCGACCACCTCATAGGTTGAACTGCGAGATGCCATTTAAAAAACTTTACACCCTCATAATTCTATACACTCGCCCCCTATTACATGCGTCTATGGTACACCCAAATTTCGCCAATTATGTAATTTGCGAAATGTGGATGTACAGACGCCAGCACATGAAGCTATCTGTCAGATTTCTTTAATAGATTTTCAACATTATCGCTAAAGCATAAGGTTCAACGTTGATTGGGAAAATCTGACAGTTTCGGGTAGCTTGATGTGCTGGCGTCTGTACTTTATGTGCACCTCTGCCTCATCGTTCGGATTATACAGGCGTAATACTATTTAACGTACTGTTTTTATCTTAAAATCCTTCATTTCTTAAGCCAAGAACGCAATCTCAACTAATATAAAAACGAAAATACAGTACCTACCTAAATGAAAAACGCATACGTTTCGCTAATCTTTTCATTATGGCTACGCCAGACTAAAATGAGGAGATATTCATAACTGTGTAAAATGTAAAAATAATACTCCGTATTTTATTATTTTAGCATTCGTCCGCTTGCAGGATTCTGAATTAACTTTTCAACGTCGTCGTAAAGAGCGGCAGACATTTTGGATTTAAAATGTTAAAATTGCTGTATGGTTTTTATGGGGGTAAGAGGTATTATGTGATTTTTTTATGCGTCATTTTATAAGGGAATAAATTATGAAGCTTTACTTAATATTCCTACTTCTTTATTTATGTATTTGTTTAACCCATTGCATGCCGACTACGTAATATTACGTAAGTGGTGTTGGTTGAAGAGACCAACGACGTGTTAGTAGGTAGATGTTCTCTGTTGAGTATAGGACGATCTATGCTTTGGCCTCCTGGAACTCTTTGGAATCTTACGTAGTTGACCATATGTATGGTGGTCACCGGCTATGATTTGATGTTTCTCCTCGGCATTCAATGTGTTAAAATAATCAGCCTCTGTTCCCACTGCTGGGACACAGGCTTCCTCTCTCAGTGCGGGCGGGTAGATATCACATGTATTCAATTTTTATAGTTCTAGGATATGCCGGTTTCCTCTCGATGTTTTCATTCACTGTTTTGAGGGCAGTGATCACAGTTAATATTATAAAGGCGAAAGTTTGTGAGTATGTGTGTATGTTTATTACTTCTTCACGCTCAAACGGCTGGACCAATTTTGATGAAATTTGGCACACATATAGTTTATAACCAGGATCAACACATAGAATACTTTGTATCCCGATATTCCTACGGAATCAAGACATATGCGGGTGAAACCGCGGGGCGCAGCTAGTAATGAAATAAATTACACAAAGTGTTGTGCTTGCCTGGGTTCAAACCCACGATCTACGACACGTAAGTCAGGGCCGTTACAACTGGGCCACCATTGTTCAAACGCATACTTAACAAATGATAGAGCTCTCTCGGTGAGAGGGAGAGGGCCGCTGTAATCTACTACGCGGGCCCAGCGCGGCCTGGTGGATGTCACTTGTCTTCGAAATGTTTGGTTCTAGGACACAATGTTTCCTTAAATACTTTAAAAAACGTTCAACACGTACTTTTAAACAAAAACTGTATAACAATGACTCAAGCTCCTAATAAGGAGGAGGTTATCAATTTGGATGTTGTGTGTGATTTTTGGTGTGTTGTGTTGTGTGTGTTGTTGTTGTGTTGTGTGTTGTGTTGTGTTGTGTTTTGGTGTTATTTGTTTGTTGTTGTGTTGTGATATATATATATATATATGTTCGGGCATAACTCCGTCATATATGGACGGATTTGAAAAATTATTTTGTTCGATAGAGGTTTACTGCGAAATGGTCCCATTTAAATTTCGTAAAGATCCGGTGATGAGTTTCGGAGACAGACAACGGAACTCTTCAATAAATACCAGTAAAACAACCGCGATTGCTGCCATCGCATATGTATGCATTGTTTACGCAATCGCACGACATAACATCACGTCTGTACCCTATTAACGCAGATGCAGCTTCCTGTTACTGATATTTACATAGCAAGTAGTGATATATGATTTTTTTTTGGGTAGGTATAACTAAAAAGTGAAAAATAATTTCTTTTTATAAAAAAACCAACCGACGTCCAAAAAAAAACACTACAAAGTGAAAAATAATTTTAATTTCGGAAATCGGTGTCAAAAAATGAAAATGCGACTTCCAAAAACGGTATCACAGTAACTCATCCTCATAATAACGTTTTTTTAAAGCCTTTTTCATACTATAAACAAAGGAGAAAATGTATAGTGTGAATGTCTAAATTAATATTATAAAGAGAAAAGTTTTGATTTTTCCTATGTTTGTTTGTTAAGTTTACCGGGCGTTTCAGTTTCCGCAACACACCCCCTCCTATCGCATAGCGCCTGCAGAGTTTGCGTAACGACGTCTTATAAACAGTCTGAGAGCTATAAAAAGAAATAATTTCTAACTAAATATAAAATGGCATAAATCACAAACTTCTGTCTACGACTTTTGTTCACGTGTGGGTATTTCTGCTCTTAATCTAATTTAACTAATATTTTTGATTTTCTGTACGTTTTTTTGTTAGACTCTCACGCTAAAACGGCTAAACGGATTTAGATGAAATTTGGCACATGTTTAGACCATTTGTTACGGCCTTTCTTCTCAGAGTAGTCAATAGGAAACGCCGACCTCATCAAGTTTTTAAAATATGATTGACGTGTAAAGTTTTTGTACAAACCTATTTACAAAAATCATTTACCATTTATTTAAAAACACATATCTAGCATAATTAACCTATAACGTTCTCACTGCTGGGACAAAGTCCTCCTCTCTGTGAGAGGGAGTGGGCGATAATCCGCTACGCCGACCCAGTGGTGATTGGAGGACGTCACATGTCTTCGAAATTTTACTTCCAGGACATGCCGGTTTCCTCTCGATATTTTCCTTCACTTTTTGAGAGCAGTAATAATGAAATAAATTACACAAAGTAATGTGACTGGCTGTGTTCGAAACCACGACCTGTGACACGTAACTCGGGGCCGTTATTACCACTAGCCCACCGCTGCTCAAACACAAACCTAACAAATGCAAGAGCCTTAAAATGAATAGCTATGAATTTAATTAAAAACAATTCAAAATAATACATTAACCAGTTTAATATAACGGAGATGAAGTTACAAGTTGAAACGTCATTATTCCACTCGTGAAGTTATGTAATTAAACTGGGGTAAGTTTTGTATAGAACATCTCAACTGGCACGGGCATGGAACTTTAAGGCTGTTTGTTATGAATTAACAATCCTTTCTACCCGACTGTGACATAGAAGAAGGGCTATGAATCTCACTGAATGTAGAACAGATATCAGAAGTTTCGTTTTTTTTATTTTCATTTTCGTCTTTAATTTTTTGTTCGGAGTGAAACGTCTGAACACAGAATGAATTAAAAGTGAAAGATGAATGGATTAGTGAACCGTTTCAACGA
Organism: Eremobia ochroleuca; assembly: GCA_949629135.1. Lineage (NCBI taxonomy): Eukaryota > Metazoa > Arthropoda > Insecta > Lepidoptera > Noctuidae > Eremobia > Eremobia ochroleuca. The sequence continues at coordinate 2,692,590 of OX451407.1, forward strand.
TGTTTGATTTCGATACTCAGCGTCTTTCACAAACCTACCGAAAAATGAAATTACAGACGCCAGCACATCAAGCATCAGCGATTAATCCGTGTAAGCAACTGCATATGCATATACGAGTGTCATAGGAACATGGTACATAGAGTCAACCAATACAATAAGATCTTTGAAGATATCGACTTTTTTTCTGTCTATGCTCAAAAAATTTAGAAGTCTTATCCACAAAATGATTTAGGTTTTAATGGTTAAGTTTAATATTAACTCATTCTCTCTCCCTCCCTCTTTCTCTGTTGTTTGCATATCTATCGATGTTTAAGTTCATTACTAACTACTTTTCTGTGTTAACAGCTTAGAAGAGCGCACTGTTAGATATCAATTTTAATATGTTGTGGAAAATGTCGTAGGTTATATTCGTACATTTATAATTCTTGTGTACTTGTAACTTATTATAAGATTTTAATGTAAGTATATTTGTTTATTTTTCCGAATAAATAAAATTAAAAAAATAAATATAGAGGGGCACCACTTTAAGATTTTGCACCACCTAAATGTTTCTAGGGCCATCGTTTTCACGCAAAAACTACTGAACGGATTTTGATGAAACCTTACAGTAATATAGCTTATATATCAGAATAATACATAGGATACTTTTTATACCGATATTCCCACGGGATCGACACTTATGTGGGTGAAACCGCGGGGCGCTGCTATTAACATTGTAAACGCAAAAGGTTGGTGATAATGTTTGTGTTTCTTAAACACAAAAAATATGACACTGGAAGTGGGATGACCTAATAGAGGTCATCCCACTTCCAGTGTCATATTTTTTATTTCCAATATTTATGTATTGCACAATGGTATGCAATAGTTAATACATGTGTTGTCTTGTACAATCATGTTAGTTTAATTTGGTGTGTTGTATTGTCAAGACGTGCATTGATTTAAAATGGAAGATTTTAAAAAATCTATTAATGTAGTGGAGCAACGTATATTTCTAAAGTTTTGTGCTTTACTCTGGAGGAGTTGCGCACGACTTACTGGTAAAGTGTGTTGGTCGTAACGCCTTAAATAAAAGAACCGTACAGCGATGGCTTCAAATGTACAAACAAGGAAGAACCACAGCTGAAGATGAGCCGCGAGCACCTCGATCATTATCATCGACTAGATTAGAAGCAAGGGACAAAATCAAGGAAGCACTTCGTCAGTCACGTAGGGTCAGTGTCAGTGATCTCTTCACTCAACTTAACATTCCTCATTCCACTATACATAGAGTACTCACGGAGGATTTATGTCTGGTCAATAAAAGTGCAGTGTGGGTGCCCCACACTCTGAACACGGATCAGAAGGAGTTTCGTTATGAAACTGCGCGTAGCCATTTATCGTGGTATCGCCGTAAGAAAAATATACTTAATAGATTCATATGACTTGATGAAACTTGGGTCGAATTGTATACTCCTCGTCAAAGACATCAGTCACGATGTTGGGTGGAACCGGGCACTTCAGCTGAACATTTACCACGTGCAGAGCTACATGAACGAAAAATACTACTAATAGTAGCTATGGATGTCAGAGGCATTGCTTTTTGGAGAACTTATGATGAAAATACAACTATGACTGGAGAGCGATATAAGTCATTTTTAGAAGAAAATATTCCTATTTAGACAGACGAACATCATATAACGAGTCCTATAATTTTACATGATAACGCTAGACCGCACAAATCAAAAATAGTTCAGAATTTAATTGAATATAAAGGATGGATTGAAATTATTCAGCCGCCATATTCCCCGGATATGAATCCTTGTGATTTCAATTGTTTTGGCCATGTGAAGAGGAAATCGTCGGGTACTCGATACAATAGCAAAAAGGAGTTAGATATTAAACTAAAGAGCATTATTGATGAATTAAATGAAAGTGGTACTTTAAATGGTGTTCAAGATTTGCCAGCAGTCTGGGAGTGACTGATTAATAGTGGTGGAGATTATTGATTAGTGTCACAAGGTTATATAGTATAGTAGTCAGTTTTTGTAAAATAATAATAATAAAAAAATATGATACTGGAAGTGGGATGACCTAATACATCACGTGTAAACGGCTCAGCAGATTCGGATGAAATTTGACTTACAGGTAGATCATGGTTTCCATTAAAACAAGGAATACTTTTTATACGGTTACATTGCATCCTAGAAAAGAGGGGCATATCGCTAAATAATAACAGCCGCACTGTCGATCGAAGGATAAGCTTCGCTACCCGCGGTCGGTTCGTGGATCATCCATTACATAACAAGACACGGAGGGGCCGTGTCTCGGAAAGCACGTTAAGCCGTCAATCCAGGCTGTCATACGTAGATCTTTGACAGTTGTTATGGGTACTCAGAAGCCCAAAAGTCTGTAAAGTAGTCTTAATAATGGGCGAGTAAAATTCATCTGGATCCAATATAAAAATACCTACAGTTCACAGTAATTTCGAAATTCTAGAAAATAAACATTCCGTTTCAAGACAAAAATCTCAACGCTACATTCTGTCTACAATTCACAAATTCCTCTAGGAATGCCTTAAGAAACAGTGTAACAAATTTTTCAGCGCACAGCAGTGACAGTTACTTCAAAATGAGCAATGAATAAATTAGTGTTGACCTCAGGGCGGGCCCCCCGGGATATGTTTCAGTGACGATAGGGAGGGGACAGCAACGGGATTAAACGCGCGGTAATTATGAGATTTTTTTTTATTTTTTATTTAGTTTGTTTTTTTTTTTGTTATTCCTTTTTTGGTTCTGACCGTGGTTTGCTTATGGCCGTGGTTTGCTTATAGAGGTAGGCAAAGACTATTTTTAATTTTTTTTATAGTAAATATTATGGCAAACATGCCGCTATTTTTGGAGAATGCAATGAATAAAATTTATTCTTTATATTTATTTTCATGAAAGTCATTTTGGGTTGGGTTTAGAAACGTGTCGCCTCGATGGAAAGAATGTGTCTCACATACTTACTCGAGGTTCTAGTGTCTTCTTAACCCTCCAAGTACAAAATTGTCAAATTTTCCCAATCAACTTTGAACCTTATGCTTTGGCGATAAAGTTGAAAATCTATTTTAAAAATTTGACAGATTGTAGTAGCTTGATGTGCTGGCGTCTGTACAATATTTTTTGCCGGAGACGCGTACTTTTTTAAAATAATAAATAGTATTTTTTTTTAGGTTAGGATCGTAAATAGTTATGTCAAGGCGAGAGCTACTTTCAAGCTAGATTTCTTGCCGACTAATTCCGATTTGTTAACCGCCCATACGTAACTGCCCGTTCAGTTACTTTGCTGCTTATACCCAAGTAGTGTTATAAATGAATGTAAAGTAAAAAGGTTGGAATGGGTAGGTTACGTAAATAGTTCTACAGATCATGTACATCTACGTTCCTAACGTAATAAAAATACTACTTTAAATTTTTTATATATAAAAAAAAAATAGCGTCTCCGGCAAAAAAAAAATGGGAGGGTTTAGAAGACCCTCTAGAACCCCCAAATAGTCTACTATTCTTTCTAGTGAGGCAACAAACACGTTCTAATCTCTAACTGTCATTTTCTCGCCAGGAAATCTTGAACATCTAACTTAGTAGTCACTGTTAAGACTTAAAATAAAGTAGCTACTTATGTAATAAGTACTAAGAGTACAGAACGTAATTTAAGCCTTTAACAACTTCGCTGCCGGCTGAAATTTCTGGTGTTATGCGTATGGCCAAAATATTTTTAAGTCTGTATTAGCTGCTATATTGCCAGATATGATAAAATTAGCATAAAACTATACAAAATAATTACATTTTGTATGGAATTGATAAATAAAAAAAAGTCCGCACATTATGCGGGCCTGGCACATGGATTGGAAATTTCAATCCCCATGCTAGTCCCGCATATACGCGGAGCTATTTATTTCAATTTATATTAGTGTTTATTCGTGTAAAAATCACAATTTTTTTTATTTCCGCACACTGGCCTATAGAAATTCAATAGACGTAGCCCGCAGATACGCGGAGCCAATAAACGCATTTTTCTTTCTTTCTTTCTTTCAATGCTTACACAATATCTTAATAACAAACTGAAAAAAATAAAATAAAAAAGGGAAAGATAAATAATCTCGTGAAATAATTGCTACTGTGATAACTTACAAAGTGAGGGGATCTGCTATGCAAAGCTACGCTTCGTTAACTGGTGGAATGCCGTAATTACAGAAACAATACATTAAAAAGTCATTGTGTCTCGCGTGGATCCACGCATACGAAGGGTTAACCGACATAAAGAGGGAGGAAGTTACGTACTCGACGCGTATTTTTTGTATATTTTGTTAAAACAGCGGGGTAATTGGGTAACGCACTAACAGTAGCAATGGCTTTTATTATGACAGTTCAACAACATTCATTGCGTTATTTACGTTGTTGAGCAGACGAATTTTTGGAACATCTAAAGCAATGGATTAGCAATATCCTCCAAAATGATTCTAATTGGTCACACAAGTCTAGATTATTATTCCACAAGCTATAAAATTAAAATTGAAAATGAAAAACAATCTGTTGAAAATTACATGCTTGCACACACGAATAAACATATTTCACAGAATGATTTCTGTTACTCATTCTCTTTTCACTCTGTCATTCCAAGACAACACAACCTTCATGTGCGAGTATCGATAAAAAAATAAAATTCCTACCTACTTAAACTTGCAAAAAAAAAAAAAAGTAAAATTTATTTTTACCGTATTTTACCGCAAACTTTTCCCATCGCTAGCCCACACAACATCAAACGTCTCACCGCTTTTCACAGAGCACATCACTACACGAGCGTTCCGTACTTGCTGCTTATATCATTACTTACAACGTGGATCATATACGGCTCGTATCTTGCCTTTAAGCTAACATCAGGAGAGAATATAAAGTGGTATATATTTCAGGCAATTTTAAACGTTATTTTGTTGTAGATTCGAAATATTTTTCCTAAAAAAATATTTAAAAAAACGGCCAAGTGTGAGTCGTACAGAACGGCTGTTTCTAATAATAATTACAATTCTCTAAATACATATTTCTTTTTCTTATTTTTTCTATAATACCTTTGTACCTATTTTTCTGCTCTGTTTTTTCTTGTCTGTTTATATATTTGTGTACATAAATGGTAAAATAAATAAATATTTGTTGTTCGCGAATCATATTTTATTCCTAAAAATTACAAAAAACATAACAAAATTTAAATTTTGCAGGTTACCTTAGCGTATCCCCCTTAAGAAGGGATACCGCCACCGATAGACACTTGGCTACATCGAAAGAACTTACAAGTATATAAGTAATGTAATTCCAATAAAATGTATTCTTGTAATTACACAAAATGTCTAAGTTGACTGTATCGGAACAGTCACGTACTCTTAATTACTTACTGGGTAATCTCATCCTGAACTAGCCGTAAACCAAGATATTATAAGATATGTGTGTGCGTTTATTGGCACGTTTCGCCGAAATTGCTGGAGAGATGCGTATGTGATACCAATAGGATTAATTAATTAATTAATTAAGATGGTATCAATAGTTAAATGGAAGACGCCTGAAGATTATTTCGCCTGTTGAGGTTAGCAAAATGTAGTTAGAATGTTAGTAATTATATTCTATACTAGCAGCGCCCCGCGGTTTCACCCGCATAAGTTTCGATCCCGTAGGAATATCGGGATAATAAGTATTTTACGTGTTAATCCTTGTTATAAAATATCTGTGTAGCAAATTTCATCCAAATCCGATCAGTAGTTTTTGCGTGAGAGTAAGAAACATCCAAACATCTTCGCAAACTTTCACATTTACAATATTACTAGCTGCACCCCGCGGTTTCACCCGCATAAGTTTCGATCCCGTGAGAATATTGGGATGAAAAGTATTTTGTGTATTAATCCTGGTTATAAACTATCTGTGAACAAAATTTTATCCAAATCCGTTTAGTAGCTTTTGCGTGATTGAGTAACAAACATCCAAACATCTTCGCAAACTTTCACATTTATAATATTACTAGCTGCGCCCCGCGGTTTCACCCGCATAAGTTTCGATCCCGTGGGAATATCGGGATAAAAAGTATTTTATGTGTTAACCCTTTACTGAATGATATAAAAAAAAATTGTCACTTATTTAAATAAGTGACAATTTTTTTTTTTAAGTTAATGTCTTTCTTAAAGCTTCAGAATTAATTACAGTGTTTTTTTTTTTTTTTTTTTTTATGTCCAAGTGGTATGTGATGATAGACAAAATAGTTGTGTATTATTATTGCTAATGATATGAAAAACAAACCCCATTGGGATTTATACGCTAGTTTTTTTTTTATTTTTTTAGAGCAAATAAACTGTAAACATGTCAAACCATATAATTATGGTTTCCTATGCGGTAAAGGGTTAATCCTGGTTACAAACTATCTGTGTTACAAACATCCAAATCCGTTCAGTAATTTTTGCGTGATTGAGTAACAAACATCCAAATATATTCACAAACGTTCACATTTATAATATTAAGTAGGAAGTAGGAGTAGCTTCTGCTCGCGATTTCGTCCGCGTAAAATTTCTTGTTCCTTCAACCCAACCCATTGCATCGCATCGTCTGCCCGCGCTATTACTTAATTTTCGCCTAGCGCTCTTTCTAATATTATTTTTTTCTTTTTGCTCACCTCCTAAGGGTCGTAGCGTGATGATAAATAGTCTTATAGTGAATAGTCTTGACGGCACGGTTGGCGCAGTGGTTAAGCGATTGACTGCTGCGCTGCGTGTCGCGGGTTCGATTCCCGCACGGAACAAATATTTGTATGACCTACATGTATTTGTTCCGAGTCTGGGTGTTTTTCTATCTATAATATGTATGTATTTACAAAAAAAAAAAAAAATTGTATGTAAGTAGTTTATCAGCCATCTTGTTACCATAACACAAGCATTAGGTTGCTTAGCTTGGGACAAATGGTGCTGTGTGAAATGTCCAGGGATTTATTATTATTATTATTATTATTATTATAGTGATGCAGGTTCAGATTCCTTCTCAAATGCCTGCTAAGCAGACTACCCATTACTTCTTGATTGCAAAGACATGTCTTCTTGATTTTACTACTTTTAGTACATGATACACAAGAACATACTACGTTGGCAGGCCTGTTGGTCTAGTGGTCAGTGGTCCTGACTGCTATGCCCAAGGTCATGGGTTCGATTCCCACCTAGGACAAATGTTTGTGTCCTGAGCACGATCATTTGTTCTTTGTCTGGGTGTAATTTATCTATAATATGTATATATTTAGAAATATATATGTATGTTTATCAGTTGTCTAGTACTCATAGCACAAGCTCTACTTAGTTTGGGACTAGATGGCGTTGTGTGAAAGTTGTGGAATATTATTATTATAGGTACTGCTAAAATGCCCGTTTTCATTGACACTAGGAAACATCTTAATAAACGCTTAATTCTCCCAGTAAATTAAACTTTCCGTGGTAAGCCAACCGTTGCTAATAATACGCTTTTATTTAGGTACTAGTGTAACGAAGGGGATGTGTGAGGGTATCAGTCGTGTCTTCTATGTGGGCTCTCCTGAGGCTGGGCGGAGGTGCAATGTGGAAATAACACGGGTGGTCAAAATACTTGCAGGTAGTTTATTCGGCGTTTCACAGCGAACAGGGACCCGAATGGCGGTTACAAGGTATTTTATAAGCACGTACAATCAATGTTGCAAACTTAAAAAAATACAACTCGATACATCGATATGATTTAAACGTTAATCAAAATAAATATAAGCAGCAATAACATCAATAACTAATTAATAATTAACCAAACATTAGCCAGAAATCAATCCGAGGAAATACTCTGTACAGTACTTAATTAAATATTCAGGAAAAATATATTATTAGACTTGCGACCCGCCCCGGCTTCGCACGGGTGCAATGCTGTACACACAAAGTACATAGTATAAAACAAAGTCGCTTCCCGCTGTCTGTCTGTCTCTATGTATGCTTAGATCTTGAAAACTACGCTACGGATTTTGATGCGGTTTATTTTTATGGATAAGAGTGATTCAAGAGGAAGGTTTAGGTATATGTATAATACATGCATAATATAGTAGAGAAACACTGATAATTTTAGAGCCATTATTTCTCGTAAAAACTATAGGACAAAAAATCGTTATTGTGGGTTATCCCTAAGAGATAGACATATACCATTGTGGATTTTTTTTTGTAGACCTTTTTAAGGTGTACAATACTGTAGTACAGACGCCAGCACATCAAGCTACCCGACTCTGTCAGATTTTCCCAATCAATTATGAACCTTATGCTTTAGCACTAAAGTTGAAAATCCGTTAAAGAAATCTGACAGATTGTAGTAGCTTGATGTGCTGGCGTCTGTACATTATTTTGATCTATCTCGTAGGATTCAGCCAGCGTTTGCAATGTAAACGCAAAAAATGTGTTTATTTACGATATCACATTAGAAACCTCTAAAATGATCAGTGTTCCTCTATTATATTATGCATGTATTATACATATAAACCTTCCTCTTGAATCATTCTATCTATTAAAAAAAACCGCATCAAAATCCGTTGCGGAGTTTTAAAGATCTAAGCATATATAGGGACAGACAGACACGGAAACGACTATGTTTTATACTATGTAATGATTGGCGGTGACGTCACTGCTTTCGCTGATGCGTACTCTCCTGGTAGGCTCCCTGCGTTTGTAACACTAGCTGCGTGTAATTTCTAGTCCACCCCGTGGCAACACATCACCTGCCCGCGCTATGACTTTGTTTTCGCTTATCGTCCTTTCAGACTTCTTTTCGTTTTGCTCGGCTCCTAAGAACCATAGCGTGATGAAACCTGTAGTCTTCCTTTGTCAAGAATTGGGCTATGAAATGTAACAATAATTTTTCAAATCCCTCCAGTAGTTCCAGAGATTAGCGCGTTCAAACAAACAAACTCCTCAGCTTTATTATTATTATAGACTAGCATCCGCCCGCAACTTCATTTGCGTAGAATTCGGAATTCCCGCGGTAAAAAGTAGCCTATGTTCATCAGGGATAATGTCGGCTTCTAATGGTAAAACAATTTTTCAAATCGGTCCTGTAGTTTCGGAGCCTATTCAATACAAACAAACAATCAAATCTTTCCTCTTTATATGTGGGTGGATCAAATATAAACCGGACTTAAGTAAAAAAAAATACGCACGTATTATTACACTCGTAAAAAAAAGGTATATATTTTATATTTCTACATAATCTCCCCTTCTATTAACACATTTTTCCCAGCGCAGGGGATGTTTCTTGATGCCAGTATCGAAGAATGTAGTCGGTCGTGCCTTTAGCCAATTGCACACAAATGATTCCACTATCTGGTCAGTGTGAAAACGGCGTCCTCCACTTGAATTTTTTTTTTGTGCCATTCCTACACTTGAGTTCTTGAAAGCGTATTCTTGTCGAACTGTATGCAAAATTTCGAAAAGTTTTATGCCCTCCTGTGTTAAAAAAATTATGATAAGTCGTTGCTCAACAGACTTATATACCTCCTGCTCATACATGATGCTACTGGCGCGCAATAAACTAAAGTGAGCCGGAGCAGTATACCCCCCTCCCCTAGATGATCCCCCCTAGCACATACAACAGCACCAAGCGCGTCACTTCACTCAGCGGCCAGTAATAAAAAAGTCCTGTTTATATTTGATTCACCTAATAATATTAGTGTAGATAGCCTCATTTAGGTTTCAAATAGTGTCGGTGATAATGGACATTCGATTTTGATATCAAGCCAATATTAGATACATTATTGAAGATTTAAAACTTACATAAGACTATAAGCCTCTATTCTCAAAACCCATAACCCCAAAAAGGCCCGAACAGCGCAAAAGAAAAAAGACTATTTTCCCGACATCGCCAGTTCCATAGCAAGCTGTAACAATGTCTCAGAGTAATAACCTTTATTTTAATCGCTCGTCCCATAAATGCTTATGGGTAACGGTTCACTACATATTTTGTGGTATTTAAGGGTTATAGCCTATTACTTATGGGTTTAAAAAAATGGCGCGTTTCTGAGGAAAAAGGACGTGTTACCTCTTGCTTGGGTGAGGATGTCTTGTTAATTTAGGGTGAATTTCTGTTGCTTTTTAAGTAGTTTAAGGTTATGAATAAGTAGTCAACCAGTCTTATCACGAGTTTTCGTGTTACCTAGAAACTGTGTTGTGTGTAAAATATTGCATAATCCTAACATAGTATAAAACAAAGTCGCTGAAATGTCTGCACGCGAATAACTTCCGAATGACTGCACCAAATTGGATAATTCTTTTTTTTTTTGTTATGTTTGGTATTGCCATGACAAGTTTTGTATGAATGAAAATTTCAAAAATTCTAAAAAAAAAACATTGCACCCGTGTGAAGCTGGGGCAGGCCGATAGTATACAAATAATATGTAATAACTGTGAAGACTTATTCCTTCGCATTCATAACAACGGGTACAAGAAAAAAAATCAAATAATAATTCAAGAATAAGAAAAATGTGTTTTTTTTTTTTAAGCTACTTCTTTTTAATAGTACACAATTTAGACCATAATGCAATAGGATAGTTGTAGTTATAATTAAAACATCGTTGCAATTCACAAAAATAAAATGGGGTGCGATCTTATCAGTTCACCCACCAAATAAAGAAGCATAACACGAAACCATGGCGATATAAGTTCCCAAAATTACGTCAGTTCCCTATTCCCCCGTTTCAATAAACCCAAAGTCACATCTTACGATAATTGGATCGTTAAACTATCGGAAATATCCATTTTACTGTCAATATTCTCTTCTGAATCTGCGCGAACGAGACCATTAAAGTTCCGATTCTATCAGGGGATTTCTTACATGTACAGCGGGACTGGAATGGCATGTTGCGGTAGGCAAAAGTTGGTGGAACTGAATCGAAAATGAGCAGAATTATCTATGACATCATTTAAAATTTTCATAGTCACTTCATTTGTTTGATTGACAAGTCACCGCTCCGCAACAGCCCACGGGTAAGCCACGCACGTATGTCTGCATGTCGATTCTGTAAAAATTCTCACCGTGAAAACTTGCGTGGAGTGAGCTGTCAGTGTCATCCCACTGATGCTAGGGATTGACCAAGCATACATTTACAATCATAATTGAGATTTTAATCATATTTTTTTAATGCTAATTCTACTGATATTTTTGATATAATCTCAAAACTAGTATTTTAGTTGTCAAAACATTACTATTTTGTGGGGGGTTTAAAAAAAAAAAAAAACAAAACAGAAACCGTCAGAATATCAATTTCGTTTGACAATTTTTTTTCTTTTTTTTTCCTACATTAAAACCCCTGCCGGACATATGCACCTGCAATGTCAAGCTGTGGACGAATTTCGGCTGAAATGATGATCTTGATGCTTTCATCAAGATCATCATCATAAAGAAAGAAAAAAAAAGAAAAAATATTAAAAAAATAATTTAAGAAAAAAAGAGAATGAATTGATGATGAATTTGATACAGCTTGTGTTTCCATAAAAAGGCAAGTATGTATTTTCGCACAGATCTGCTTAGAAAATGAGAACCCATAACTTTATCCGCTTACCACGCCTCCTCCTATTCAACTCCCCCATTTATATCGAACTAAAACTTTCACTCCAAACTGAGTATCACAGAACTACAAAGTCCAACTTCTGTTACTCCATAGGTAACAATTTGAAATAGTTCATTGCAATATTCAGTCACAAGCGTTGCTATTTCAGTCTGGATTTAGCCTCAGTCTGTATTTAATACCGTTTGTCTGTAGGTGGATTTTGGACCTAGTAAGTGCATTACAATGGGTCTACTCATCTATTCATGTACTACGTATTGTGTGTTTCTGTGTTCCCCAAAAGGGTAGGCAGAAGTCTGTTATTACGACCATAATTTGGCAGTTGTTTATGGTACGCACCATAAACAACTTGTGGTGGTAGGTAGCTACGGTTTCCTAGAAAAACGATGACCGCATATAACGGCCGCAGTGATGACTGTCATGAAAATGATGACAGTGATTTAAACCGCTAAATACCGTGTCAAAAGATAGCGTTTTTGTTTCGTTTTGACACTTGATTGTCATGGAAACGTTATAATTATAATAATGTATGAGCTCGCTCTTCTCTTCTCAAACAGTTTTCGCGTGACTAAGTACGGTGAGGGTAAATCTAGCGATTTACGGCTTAGAAACATTTTTCTTAATAAAATCCGAAACTAAGTTGCATAAGATAGGTAGGTACCTAGTAAGTGTCCATACATAGTAGTGGCTGACTCCGAAATGTCTGGCAGTCACTCTGGTACTCCGTTGTGGGTGTCTTTCAAAATAATCCAATATGTTCTCTTTGAGAACAGGTGAATATCGTGGGCGGACCCGAGCTTGCGCATGCGGTGGGCTGCGAAACTGGCCGTGAATCAGTCGTTGTGTTGTTGCTAAAATGACTTGCAGTCAGTACTTTGCGGGTTCGGCATCTCGGTTGCGTAACATTTTGAGATTATGAGACGCAACGTTCAACATCCTTGCTGCCCATAAACAGTTACCACTTATTGCGTACAGGCGCACCATTTGTGGGTACTCGATATTCGAGTATTGCTAGTTCCTATCACTCATTGCGAAGTAGGTAGATACCTATTCACTCCTTGCTCTTAGTAGCGAGCGCGATCATTTGATAACCAGTAGCGCGCGTGCACTTCCACTTCCGGTGTTCGGACGCAACTGAGACACTGTGAGAGTGATCTTCACCTATTTTTTTAGGGAAAGGGGCGGGGCGTGACACGTGCCCTAAAACTCAAAGGATGCGTTCGTTGGATGACAGTCCACGTCTAGATGAGCTTAAGATTCTTTGTCTCATAGAAAATGGAGATGGAATGATCTACCTACTCGACTCGTGCGCTGGGTAGGTATGTTCTACCGTTTGATACGTAAACATTATTAAGAGGATTTTCATGCATTATTTATTTTTCTTTCTGAGCTGTTATCTTAATTAAAAATTTAAAAAAAAAATCGAGCCTGGTGGTGTTTTATGTCGGATACATTGAGTGGACCACCTTTGTAAGACGACTAAAATATATAACACGGTACAATTGAATAGAATAACGAGACAATAGAACAGAATACAGTAGAATACTCTTTATTATGCACACCATATAGATTACAGATATAATTGTAGAAAATTTTCAAAGTGACACGATGGGCGGTCTTATCGCTAAGAGCGATCTTTTAAAGACAACCTTTGGATGGATTAAAAAGGGGTATGAGAGACAATACTCAATTACGGAGTCAAGTTCACACCCAAAACGTCAGAGTGCGAAGAAAAGTCCATCCCATTCATATTGAAATCTTATACACACTCAAAATTAAGGCCCAAAAAGATATCAACACCCATTCCACTCGTTCAATACTTTCAAAAAAACATGCTTAAGACCTGTCAAATATCCTCCAAAATTGGGGTCCATTTCCTAACGATCCCCAAAGAAAAGGGCCTCCTTTTATAATAAAGAATCCGTCTAAATGGACTCGAGTGACTTACCCCAGTTATGTCAACTGAATATTTTCTTCTCAGGGTCAGCCTTTGACAAGCATTCCGAGCCATTACCGAACTTAAGTAGGGTTTAACTGTTTGTTGAATAAAGTATGTTTATGTTACATCAATTTGCGAATAGTTTTGTTGTTTATTTTCGCGATGTTGGCTATACTGTGTACATTTTAAAGTCGTTCATGTTTACTTCTAATCATGCTATACAATGCCATGAAAATAGTTTGTTCAGAAACGTTTACTGAATCGATTTCAGGCATTTTTAATATCGGTAATTTTGTATCCCAAAAATAATTAAAACAACGTAGATTACAGACACACTTCCGCTGTACAGTCAAAAGAAACCAAAATGGACGAAGTATCTACTAGGCTACACCAATAATCGTGTGCGATTGTGTACTTGCGTAGATTTGTAATGTGACCACAATTTTGTCCCACAATCAGTATAACTAATTTAATAAGTAAACAATATAATAGTAAAAAATCAGTATGTGTATTATTATTAAAACATAATATTCGAATTGAGGTGCTAGGTGGTTTGCGTTAATTCCGGCACATGTTGCATATTATAATTCCTCTGTACGTGTGTATGTCACTGAACTCCTCTTACACGACTGGGCTGATTTTGATTAATTTTTTTGTGTGTGTCCCTGGATGATTTAGATTCACAATTGGACCCGGTAGGTGGCGCTGCGATCGAGTTATAGGTAACAGGACAACTACTATCCGGTCAGCTAGCCATTTTATGAAGAGATTTTAAGATTGTGAGTTTTTATGGAAGGGTAGTCTTCGGAACTAGGTACTAATCCGATTACGATTACTTACTGCTACGATATAAAGGCGTTATAAATGTCACATTGTTGCCAGTGATATCTTGGCTGTACCACAACGGTTGTTGTTTTGTGTGTCAAAACAATCAACAAATATGATCGCATCGTGGTTACGATACCCGCATAGAGTATCGGTAGGGTAATAATTAGAATGGCTTACATACAGTGTCCGGCGTCCTGCCCGTCATGACATACGGTGCTGAAACGTGGACACTGACGGTCGGGTGGTCCACAAAGTCAAGGTCGCTCAGCGCGCTATGGAGCGAGCTATGCTCGGAGTGTCTTTGAAGGATAAAATCAGGAATGAAATTATCCGGAAAAGAACCGGAGTTACCGACATAGCTTGCAGAGTAAACAAACTGAAGTGGCAGTGGGCTGGCCATGTCTGTCGAAGGGCCGATGGCCGGTGGAGCAGACGAGTCCTGGAGTGGAAACCGCGTATCGGCAAGCGTAGTGTGGGACGCTCCCCAGCTAGATGGACGGACGAAGTTAGCTGGGGTAGACTGGATTCGGAAGGCGGAGGACAGGGTGTTGTGGCGCAGTCTGGGAGAGGCCTATGTCCAGCAAAGGACTGCGGTAGGCTGAGTTGATTGATTGACAGATAGTGTTGTTCCGGGTAAACAGACACCTAGCTAGGTACCTATGTGTCTCTCTATGTGAGGTACATACAGTGATTACACCTTTTTGGGGCTTCATAAAGATGTAAACATCGACAAGAATTCATTTAATTGTCTTTAAAATCGTTGTTCTATAATATGGTACACGCATCAAAAGTGCATAGGGATGAAACACGTTTTTGCTAGTTACGTAGTAAAAAACTGTTTTTTTTTTAATAATAACTAGCGACCCGCCCCGGCTTCGCACGGGTGCAATGCTGATCACTATCACTACATAGTATAAAACAAAGTCGCTTCCCGCTGTCTGTCTGTCTCTATGTATGCTTAGAACTTTAAAAATAAGCAACGGATTTTGATGCGGTTTTTTTTTAATAGATAGAGTGATTCAAGAGGAAGGTTTATATGCATATAATACATGCATAATATAGTAGAGAAACACTGATAATTTTAGAGCCATTATTTCTCTTAAAAAGTATAGGATAAAAAATGGTTATTGTGGGTTATCCCTAAGAGATAGACATGCCATCGCGGACTTTTTTGTAGACCTTTTTAAGGTGTACAATACTGGACTACATTATTTTGATCTATCTCGTAGGGTTAAGCCAGCGTTTGCAATGTAAGCGCAAAAAAAGGTGTTTATTTACGACATCACATTAGAAACCCCTAAAATGATCAGTGTTTCTCTACTATATTATGCATGTATTATACATATAAACCTTCCTCTTGAATTATTCTATCTATTAAAAAAAACCGCATCAAAATCCGTTGCGTAGTTTTAAAGATTTAAGCATACATAGGGACAGACAGCGGGAAGCGACTTTGTTTTATACTATGTAGTGATTATATTATTTGTAAATCCTGTGGAAAGTTTTTAGTAAATTTTATCAATTGATAAGGGAATAGTTTTTGAATTTCGGTCAAAAGATGAAAATATCCTGTCAAGTCGTAATCCTGGAACGGGTCAAAACAGTAAAAAAATGGCATACTTCTAAGTGGAATCAATCCAAAATAACGTTATTATGGGGAGAAGACGTCATTTAGAGCCGAGAAGAAATGATCAGAGCCGTGGAAATGTTGGATGGTGGTTCTCGGCAACGCGCTGTGGCAATCGCTCTAACAAAGGATGGAGGGTGATGATGAAACCTCAAAACAATTATCCAAACAATCAAAGTCCATAGACCTGATATTTTTTGTCGCTTCAAACATTTCAATTACAAGCGCTACTAGAGTTGCGCCAGGTCGCCACAATAAAAATAGAGCTACAATTTCACGCATGTCCGCGTACCCATTCCATTTCTTTCGTTCCGTTCAGTAATGCGTATCTGTCATGCGTGTGAATCGTTCACTCATGGCATTCGTTCGTTCACGACTTTATTCACTCCTTTACTTAAGCACACTGCAACCAGGATCATATGACATTGATAAGAGGGCGCTGTTGGTAAATATTGTGAGATTGTTTTGCGAAATCTATGCTTGATTTTATAAAGAGGTAAAATTTGTTTGTTTGTAAGTTTGTATGTATGATGTATGGCGAAATTTCCGGAACCACCGGTCGGATTTCTTCAGTCGATTTTTTTTTAATTTGATAGCCCTATTCTTGAGGAATGCTATAGGCTATATACAATCATGCTAGGACTCTAAGAAGCCGAGTAAAAAATAAAAAAGTCAGAGAGAACACTAAGCGGCGGGGTTCGGGGGAGCAACAAATTTCACGCAGACAAAATTGCTGACAGAAGCTAGTGTATTGAATAAACAAGATGCCAGCGTTAGTTCCGATTTTGGCCAAACAGTTCTGTCAAAGGTATTTTAACTCTAACAGCAGCAACCCAACAGCAACCTTATTGTAACGACAATAGAGATCATTGGGATATTGACAGTGTGTCCAACTTCTGTGCAAAAAGCCTCCCCTTTCTCGTTTTAGTAAAGGTTGATAAGGCTTATATAATCTTCTATCTATCTGTGATATCTTAATCAATTTATTTCAATCACAAGCCGTGTGCTCGATGGCATTCCCATTGTCAAGATTGACAAACTTCCATACAAGCTTTCATCCTTTAATTAAGCCCTCTAAGAAATTATTTAAAACAATCCTTCCAAACCATAAAATTTTGTGAGTTCCCTGTACAACGAAAGTATCGTTGTACAGGGAACTCGCAATATTGTATGGTTTTAGACCTAGTGGTTTAGGCTTTGTGTTGCCAGTCAGTGAATTAATTAACCTCTAGAGCCCCAGCGGCACAAAAACGTGCCAGTAAACACCGACCGATTTAAAACTGTATTTGTAGTAAAGATACGTCTTAAAATCGTCCGCTGTATATATCTAAAAGAGCCCGCTCGCGGTGCTTGACCGGTTAATTTAATTTTTTATTAGGTAGATTAACGACCATTAAAATATCAATTGAGGATAACATAATATCTTTCTTATCTTTCTTATCTTATAGGCAGCGCCTCGTGTTTGCACCCGCATAAGCTTCAATCCCGTGGGAATTTTGGGATGAAAAGTATATTATGTGTTAATCCTGGTTATAAACTATCTGTGTGCCAAATTTCATCAAAATCCGTTAAGTAGGTTTTTTCGTGAAAGAGAAACAAACTTCCATCCATCCTGTCTATAAGTATTACACTTTTTTTTTTCTTTAAAATTAAACTTTTTGCAGTGCGTAACAAACTAAAACAGAAAAACTATTAATCAGTCAACTCCACCTATCGCCGTTCACTACTGGACATAAGCCTCTTAAGATATCACAAAAACACCAAACAACTATCTTCAAAATTCATCATTGGCTTCGTTCTTTCAGTCACCAGTGCATTCATTCTCCTGCCTCTGACTTTGAATCATTTGTTCATTCAAGCGTCCAGCCATTCATGTATCGTCCATTCATTCACTCGCTCTTTCATGCATACTAAGACACTCGTTCGTTCGTAAACTACGCTAGTGTCTGATGAAGCATCGTAGAGCGTTTATCACAGAAGATTTTGCTTGTAAAGAATGTTACTACTACTATTTTCGTGCTGGCATGAAATTTAGGGTGGAAGTCTTTACATTTTCTCTTTCTTTACACTTTCCATTTTTTAAATTTTATTTTAAGTTTTATTCTGATTTTAATTTTAATCTCCATTTTAATTTTCAATTACGTTTGTGTAATATTGTTATTTGTAATGCACCTACCTATATTTTTATTTAATTTTATTTATTTTATAAAAGCCAGAATTAGTTAGATACGAGAAGGTATCCGTTGAATAACAATAATCTTTTCTCTTCTTCTCACACACTATTGTCAACATTTCTTTTTTACTTCCCCTTTCGCAGGTCTGCTGGAAGAAATTTCTTAAGAAATAAGCAGTGCCTTTGTACTCAAATTACGTTATAATTATGTCTTTTATTGTGTTATTATATCATATCCATATGTATTTTACTGTGTGTACATAAATAATAAAATAAATAAGTAAGTACATTCAGTTTGTAACACACATTACCTAACGCCTGTATTTCCCAAAGGGTTACACAGAGGTACAGATGGTACGAGTACAGACGCCAGCACATCAAGCTACCCGAAACAGTCAAATTTTCCCAATCAACTTTGAACCTTATACCTTAGCGGTAAAACCCACACGTGTTCCTTCAGTTGCCTGTGCCAAGGGCCACGGTAACTCTTTCGAACAACCCGCGACCCTGGCAAGCATCGGCCCCAGTGGACCCCGTCACTGCTGACATCTCTTTGAGGCACGCGTGGAACACAACGCGTCGTCGACAATTAATTAATTAATTTAATTAATTAATTAATTATATTTTAATTAATTTGATTAACCCCTTGGGTACGGATTTATTACTTTCGCTATCACTATCATAAAATATATTCCTTGTTTTTGACAGTGTATCGCAAATAATAATAATAATAAGCTTTTTATTTCAGATAACCAGGATCCAATTTGTTAGTAGTATAAAAACTTATAACTAGTGTTAGTAAAACAACCTTAATATACTCGCCCCGTGCCTGACCCATGAATCGAGGTATCAATACTAATGTGAGCATTAATACATCGATCCACGTACAGACAGTCAAGTCTACTGACTATCATTGTTAAAACACTGTTGCGACTAGCCCGTATTCTGCTCAGCATTGACGCGCACCGCTTGCGCAGAGTAGCGTAAAAGCAATCGATGCGCGCCTCCGCAAACATATGCGAAGCGCTACAGTGGCGGGGCAGCCGCAACATCGTTCTAAGCGCATTGTTGTACTGCACCCGTAGGGCACTGTACGCTTTTTGAGTATAGACCGCCCACAGGCTGCAGGTTTAAAAGGATGTACAGAAGGCTCTAAAGAGAGTGATTCACCGGAATACTGTAATTGCCTCTTCTATTATGACTGATACAAGCTACAATGGAATGAACAGAATTGTGCCTAACCTCAAATAACGTTTTAGACACGTCATCCGCTCCTAGGGAAAACAAGTGAATGACGTCTCTCAGAAGTCACATGTACCCAAGGGGTTAATATTACCAGCCTGCTATTTTCCCACTGCAGGACACAGGCCGCTTCTCATACAGAGGAGGCACGAGTATTGTTCACCACGCACCACGCTTGCTCAAGACGTGTTGGCAATTTCAGACTATTATCCGTCCAGCAAATAGTATTCTGCCGTGCGAAGCTCAAAAGCGGTATCTCAAAAAAAATCGTAAAGTAGATTTTTATGGCATTGGATAGCTTAAACAAATACGCATCCAGTGAGCTAAGCCAAATTGCGGTATCTTATTTAAAACATTTAAAAAAAAAACCCTTAAAAAATGTTCCCTATCTCAGTTTTACCTCAAAGAGAATAAGAGCACAACTTCAACTTTCTCGAAACTAGCTTTTCTTAGATACCGCTTTTGCGTTTAGCACGGTAGTATTCATCAGTGGTGGTTAGACTAGAAGCCGACCCCAACATAGTTGGGAAAACGCGGTCAGATGATGACGAATATCTTTAAGTCCAGGTTTCATCACGATCTGTTTGTTCCTTCACCGATGTCAGTAATTTTCAAGACAAACTCAAAAAGTACATATGATATAACAAAGTCAGATTGGTGCTTACTAGGATTTGAACAACCTCGTATATGAGAGACGAGGCCATAACTACGGGGTATTCATTTGTTTATAACTAGCATTTTATGGTTATAATAAATACTCCTGCTTTCACGAAAATTGTCAACACAAAATATCATCTAGTTATGAAGAATCCGGGTTCTTTACTTTGTGTTAATTATTTTATCAGCACTGCTCTCAAAGCGGTGAAGGAAAACATCGTGAGGAAACTGGCATGTCCTAGAATCAAACCACTGTGCCTGAAGGAGTTCCTAAAGGATTTTTGTTTCACAATTTCTTGTGAATGTTGTTATAATTTATCAGTTCAGATTTAATTTAATGTCCAACGAAATTGACTAGGTACCTATCTATGTATATTTTCATTGACAATGTAATTTAATATGAAAACTGATTAGGAATAATTGTGTTCGTAATATATTTGCACACCTCACATGTTTATCATACAGTGTACCTTATGAACGTTTTGTGACATCCTCTGAATCTGTGTTATGCAAATAAATGATTTGATTTCATTTGAAGTGGCCAAAAATAATAACCGTACTAAAAGAAGGCATTGGTCCTCTATACGGGAACGAGCAAAAAATACCATAAGAAAAAAAAAATAACCAGCATCCAAAAAAAAAAAAAACATACAGACGAACGTAGAACCTCCCCTTTGTTTAAAATTGGTTTAAAATAAACTGACCGACCTACATAAAGGAAATTGTCCATTCTCGGCTTGGCGTGGACACGATGCTCGAAAAGAAACAACTTAATCAAAAATCATGTTTTGTTTTTAGACGCTTATTTATTCTAACTTTTTGTATCAAGTTGCGCCCACGAATGGTGCATTTAAAAAGTACTGAAATTGTTTTACTCTTCGACATATTGACAGTACTCGACCTTCACGGTGTTGCCATTTGTAAAATAATAATTTATAAATCGATTCTAATTGTTATTTTTTAAGTTTTACTAAGTCCTCCTCATTCTTATAAGAGTCTAGAGTCTACAGTCAATTAAAGCTGTTATTTGTAATCACGTACATTCACTCAAACATGTTTTATCCATATAATTGGAAAACAAAAGTATCGTAGTTGGTCATTAAATTCGATTTTTAATCTAATATAAATCGATTATTAAAAAAAGACTTGAAGTGACAACTGACATTGACATAATGTGAGTTGTCACTTCAAGTCACTTGTCATGTCATGACTTTGTTTCTATCGAATCGAATATTGTTTTGCTCGTTTTACTCTTATTATTGTTTGCAAGTATTGTTTTGGCTTTGAAAATGGACACTGATACCGCATGCGTGTATATATTACACGAAAATAACAGTCAGGGACGAAATTCAATCAAGCAGTACCTATTGCTGCAATTGTATAGTGGACCGAAGAACAGTGGGTTGCGGCGCTCATGAGATGACTATGATTTGGTTTTCAAGCTGGGTAAGGTACCAAGATAATAATATATATCCACCTGCCCACTTTCTAGACAACATATTACTAACATATGAGTCAGAATAATAATAAAATGTTTGAATACAAATGTGTTTATTTAAAAAAAAAAGCAAGTAAGCAAAACCAGTCTTACAAGCATCATGATACAATCTTATTACAATATTCTCTTCCCTACTGGAATTAGCTATTAGACCTGTATTATATTTATACTTAGTGTCTGTTCACGCCGAGCCAAAGTCCCATACTAAGTGGACAATGTCTTTTGCTGTTTAGTTTAAAGAAAAACTTGGCGAAAGTCATACAAGTTGAACAGTTCTTACAATGTTTAACCCTATTTCATACAAAATTCACAAGAAATTGTGAAACAAAAATCCTTTAGGAACTCGCGGCAAAGATGTCACAAGATATCATTTATCTTTCTAAAAGATAAAGTCCAGCTCTTCTTTTTAACTGGATAATGGCTTGAAGCACATTATTTATCGAGATTTCTGTGGCTTAAGTAAGGAAGTGTACTTCATTTTCTTGTTATGGATGAGAAATTAGTTCATAGAAATCTTGGAAAGGCATAGTTTTGCGTAATATGCTCACTTGCATGCAGATCTTGGAAACTACCAAAACTACAGGTCCTGTATCAGTACTTAGCGGTTCGTGCCATTTCAGTACCTGGGTATCGTTTCCAGATGGGTACCGGTACTCCTACTAACAAGTACCGGTACCAATTTGAGGTACCCGGCGCGTACCACAATCTCATATTTGTACTAGGAACCTCATACGGTTGGCAACCTTACTTATTTTTCACACCACCTTCTCGCTAACGTCAAATTATATGTCATGCAAACCTAATCTAAAGCAAGTCATTTAAGTCCTTGGCTCTAGCCGGGCATTAATATTGTACTGAATTTCATTATGACCCTGATGGCCGTTAATGTAATTTGAACTTAATGTCATTTTAGTTCAATCTCATATTTTATGCCACCAAATTCATCGGTGTGCTTGAAAAGTGAGATATTTTTAAATCTTAGTTGCCGTCGGGTTTTGATTTTGTAATTTTATTTTTTTTTTACTACTTTTAGTATATTATATTGGCTGGAATCGTCTCCTCAAGTCCGTTATTTTGATACCCCACATATGTTATTTTTTTTTTTTTTTCAAGACCTTACTTGTCGTCTAAAATCCGCCATTTTGATTTTATAAAAATAAAACCTATCCAAAAACCAGCACATAACTAGGTATTCCCCGGTTATTTAACAGTTTCATAAACTACGAATTCGTTTTATTAATAATTCGCAGTAGGTGCGAAAAATATTCTCCTCGGGGATAAAGGTGTCTTCGTCTTGGGCGAGCTTGGATCCCTCCACTCAGGATTCTAGTCTCCCTCGCTTCAGTTAAGAGTTAACTCAGAGCTCCCTCACTGTCCTCGGGAACCCTAGAATCCTTCGTTGCGTTCAGGATTCAAAATAGCGCCCGCGATACAGTGTCTTAAGACAATGCTTTATCCACTTAGTGAATAATGTACAATTTCTAACGCCCATTAACTATTATTTTTACATACTATATCTGAACTATTTGTTTGTTACCGGATATGGTAGCGGTACTAGTTAGAAATACCATTAGTACGGGTACTACCTACGTCTGGTATTTATCTAAACGAATATTATAAAGAGAAAATATTTGATTTTTTGTGTTTGTTTGTAATGGATAAACTCAAAAATACTTAACCGATTTTCAAAATTGTTTCACCTATAGAAAGCTACTTTATTAGAGAGTAATATGAGCTTTTTTACGGTATTTTTATTAGTATATTTCTGGTGTCTTACGACTTCCACGCAAACGAAGTTGCGGAAAGATGCTAGTTAAGTGATAGATGATTTATTTCTGTAAGTAGGTTTGCACAAACACTTTTACACGTCAATCATATTTTAAAAACTAACTACTACTACTAACTACTCTGAGAAGAAAGGCCGAAACAAACTTACAGATCACAGTCTCTATTAAAGTCCAGACATAATCTTGGTCAGATCATGCGAAGACCACGTAGATTTATGTCTGAATTGGTCTACAGTTAGTTAGTAATACTTTTGTGGAACAATCTTGTGCTATTACACAATCTTTTAAATGCCGCGCTGCAATGGCAAAGATTTATAACCTAGAAAAAGCATTTACTCCTGCCAACTGACTACCCAGAAATTCTAGAAGTTTCCCCAACCAATTTACATAAAATCTCGCGAAATTTCACGAACTGCAATGAACGAATTCTCAAGGTTACTCCAACCCTTTTGGTACGTTCAACTCAACAAGATTCCGTGGGAGGCAACCAGCTGTTACCTCTGAATTATAACTTGGTACATGTATGTATAATATATAATAATATAGTTATGCATGTATATATTATGAACATGGAATGAGGTTGGTGAAAGATTTTGTTAGCAGCATTTTCTCGAAATAGAAAATGATTTTGAATCGTGTGCACCTTACAAGATTCGTCACGAGTTGTGTTTTACGGATTTACTTTCTAAGGATTTTCTTTCATTCGTTTGAGACTGTAAATCATAATATTTATTTTACATTTTTATTTAAGTTAAAAAAATAACAACCCCTGAAGACTTAATTTGTTATAAATATTTTAAGGCACCTTTATGGAAGGGAAATAAATGTTTATTTATTTATTATTTATGTTTACTTCATGACCTGAAAATATGGACTTCATGGTCTGAAAAAACTGACACTAAACAACAAAAAAATAATATTAACACCAAACAAACAAACAAACACAAACAATAGATGTTATTGATATTGTTTTGTTGTGTTTGTGTTGTGTTATTTGTTGTATGTTTTATTTTACTGTTTGTATTTCCTGTGCGTGTCCCAAATAATCATTATTTTATTCCGAAATCGTTAACGTGTGAATGAACCCGATAGTTTTTAATGCTTGTTCTTTCCTATGAACAATGACAGAGGTCTTTATCATGCCAAATACAAGCAAACAAGCTTTATTCATTTGCAAGGCGTCACAGAAATCCACATCGTGTACATGGAAATAAAATCAGGGTGTATTACAGATACTTTACTGTAGAATACATAATTAAAGTGTCGGGTATACTCACATAATTTCACCCATAACGCTGTCACAACACCAACTTATCTCGTCTGTTAACGTCCGTGTGTCACTGCAGGGATCCAACAGAATATCAGCGTCAGGTATATTTGCCTGACACAAGCTGAGCTGGACTCGCATTTGGTGCAACCTTGAGACGTAAATACACACGGCACTGTGTATTTACGTTATTTAGCATTTTTCATAGTGTCATTTTTATTTCGATGTACACACACATCTATATATATATTCATACATTCTATTTGTTTTTATATCAGCACCTTGTTTTTTATCTATTTAATTGATGTAACTGGTTATCATCTTATTGTACTTTTGTGTGTTGTGCTGTCTTTTGTGTGCGCCAAATAAATGCTTTATCTATCTACAGTCCGCGCGCGAGCTCCGAGGAATCGGTGGCTTAGGAAGCGGGCGGGTGTGCGCCGCGCCCGACCGCGCCCCATCCCCCGCACTCTCCCAGTACTAGTGTTGACCTTGATGCGAGAACACGCTTATCGAGTCATTTTTAATTTTGCGATAGTAGGTAGTGTTATTTTCTACTATAAATAGTACTGCATTTATAATTATGTTGTTTTGTCACGATGTAATGCAATTACCGCCTTATATGTGCGACTTGAACCCAATAGAGCTCGCATGGGCAAAAGTTAAAAGGCTCGTGAGGGAACACAACATTACTTCAGATTTTTCTCTGACGAGACTGAAGGAGATCACCGAAAAAGCTATCACGCATGTCACAAAAGAAGATTGGTGTGGATTATGATAAACATGTTTTAGCATTAGAGGAACATTACTGTCAAAGGGATGGCTTAATGGAGAATGTTGTCGACTCATTTATTATTGAAGTGCGTGAGGAGAGTTTATTTTCATCATTTTTTTTTATTTCAAGTACATAATACCCTCATAAAATGATTTCATGAAGTACACTCGCGCGGAGGCTCAAGATGTATTAGTATCGACAGTGCAATATCGACTAAATCACAACTCTAGCTCATTACGTAAAGATTCCTTATCATTCCTCGGAGCTCGCGCGCGGACAGTATCTATCTGTCTCGCTGCCTGCGTCCACCGCTGTCTGGGCGTGATTTTCTGATGATGTTAGCTTACGTTCGCACACACGTAAAAAAATTGCGGCGGTATAGTATCGCGCATTTGATTTTCAACTCTCGGTGTTATGTTAAGCCAAGCATTGAGAATCCAACAGAGTGCATCCCAGCGCGTCAAAAACGCACACCGTTGGATTTTCAACTCTCGGCGCTACACAGTGCGTTGAAAATCGCTGCGGGACAAACGCGCCCTTCTGTTACCTGGGCTTACATCGCATCTCCCGATATTTCCACAGCGTAAACCAGAGAAAATCATTCTAGCGAGTAATTTCTTCTTATTCGGGTGTACAATAACGTGCACTCTATCTATCTCAATCTGGCTAGCCATTTCTCAACTATGTTGAGGTTGGCTTTCAGTCTAACCGCATGCAACTGAATACCAGTATTTTAGATAGAATTACTGCCTACCTGAGCTCCACAACCCAGTTAATGTTGTTACACGATACCCATTGGTAAGACTGCTTGTCAGGCTTTCGGGCTTCTGACTACCTGTAACGACTGTCAAACATCTACGAATGATAGCCGGCACCAACGGCTTAACGTGCTTTCCGAGGCACAGAGGGGTTTCAGTATGAAAATATGGTCACCCATCCATGGACCGACTGTGGCAAGCGTAGCGTACCCTGATCGATCGACCCATGCGGCTGTTATTACTTAGCCACAAGCCCCTCTATCTATATATCCTACACAAAACCATAGTACGTCTTTACTTGCTTCATAAAAGGCCCTCTATCTTGCATATTAACATCTTGTATCAGTTATTTAATAACTTAAAACCTCCGACTTGGTATTATGCCCCGCAGCCAAATTGTTGGTTGAACATAATTCACAATTTTGCCGGTTAGAACATAGTTTTATCGTAGTTTCGGGGCGAAGTTATAGTGTGGTTTTATACTTTGTGTCTTGGGACGAAAAGTTAAATAAAGGTACTTTGGTAGGTGATGTGGAGACTATATCCTATTAGGTGCTTACATGCAACCTCCGTGTGTTGGTTAAAAGTTATTGACATAAAATACGAGACAAACATGAAGTTAGTTTAAGATAAGGTGAGATTCGGCGTCATACTGGGTTGACAAGCCAAATGAAAAGTTGTAAAATAAGTAGAATGATTTCTAGGAATAATTACACTAGTTTACAAAATAAAATGTAGTAACTGGGTTGTGGAGGTCAGATAGGCAGTCGCTCCATGTAAAATACTGGTATTCAGCAGCATCCGATTAGACTAGAAGCCGACTCCAACATAGTTGGGAAAAGGTTAGTCAGATGATGAGTGGTAGAAACTTTAAAATGGATTTTAACGTTGAAAGTATCAATACGTTTATTACACAAAACAAAATAATCTAAAACAATAGTACTGTCAAATTAGTGGTTAATTAACGAATACAGAGATTTTATTATCTATGGCGATTTATTGTAAGTGAAGTCCTTTCAGTTCGTTGGCCGCATCCACATCAGTCTTGTCTAGGAAGGGCTGCGCCATCATCGAAGCCGAATAATTTGGCTATTAGTTTAAATTTATGCCTTGAGCCACGAATTCAAATGCTAGAATAGAATAGAATAGGTATTTATTTGCTTAGAATGTAGGTACATAAAAAGTAAGTTGTTAAATTATATAATAGGATCCATGTACATTCTGCCTTAACCCGCCGGTACTCGCGTCTCCTTTTAAGACATGAACAGTCGCGCGAGGGTCGAAAAGACCCAGATTTTGAATGTATGGTTTTAATAACTTTATTAAGTTTCGGGATTATTTATTAAATTATTTAGAAAGAGGATAACAAAACAAACTTAAAAATAATAAATGTTTTTTATTTAGAGAAAAAAAGTAATATAAATTACAAAATTCAAGAGATCACTGCTAAAACTTACTTTTTCCGATATAGGAACTAAAAAATAACTTTAACCTTCTTTGTTTAATCTAGAAACATAAAAAAATCTTTTCTATTATACAAAAATATCAATAATCTTCTAAATAGTGGAACTTTTAAACTTAACACGTATATTTTTATAATCAGTCTCCAAATTCCACTATAAAATAGTTATATTATTATATTCCTACCCAGGTAGTAACCTTGTCGGACATATTTCAGAGGCATATCATTCAAGTCGGGTCTTAGCAGCAAACTGGAATGTAAATTTTCAGGCTCAGATACTTCATTATCCTCAAGGAGTTCATCTTCATCACTCTGATAGGAATCTGAATCGTAATTGTCAATATCCAAATGGTCTTCAATTTCTGACGAAATTTCACCTTCAATGTCTTCCTCTTCTAATATATTTGCTATTCTCTGGTCATTCAAACGATTTGACGACATATGTACAAAGAAATAAAATCAAAATTAATATTTTTGAAATAAAAAATACACTAACACATTACGTCGCACAAGGGTCGAAACGACCCATACTCACTTGACACGTCCGTGCTGTCCAAATGCAGCACGGGGACTGGCTGAGGGGGGGTGTGCGGATAGCCTATGAAGCTATTTGAAGGTACTTAGTGCGACGACACGAATGAACTAATACAAAAAGAGTTATGGCACAATAACTAGAGTACTGGGTCTTTTCGACCCAGGCGCGACTATCCGCGAGTTAATACAGCATGCAAAATAGTGGATAATATAACAAAAAAATATCATTTTAGAAATCGTGCACAGAATAATAACATTTAACTACAAGTAATTATGTGAAACGTTTTTTAAATTTTTGCAACGGTAAGTTTTTAAGTTGGTCAGGTATTTTATTAAAGATTACAGGAGCCATAGAAATCACATTTCTTTTTAGCAAGCCAGTTTTAAATGCGCCCGTGTATAATAGATTCTGGTATTGAGATCTCACAGCTGTACTGGCACGTATTATTGACATGATGATTCTTGATCTTACCCAACCCATCACTACACTAAAAGATCTATTCCAGCGATCAGCGATTGCAGCTTCAAGATGATTTACGAAGGTAGACATTTGTGGGGCGAAGAATCCGTCAACAGTTTCAACAAGGGGGGTGAATGTCGCATGTCGCATTTCACAAGTGTTTGAATATTTCCTTTTCTTTTTTCTTCTGCGGATTTTAGTAATTCATTTTAATTTTTAACGTTGAAATAATATAAGTAGTTTGTAGCTAACAAGAGCACCTAATCGTAAATTATAATACAGTAAACACATTAGAATCCTTTTTGGCAACGAACTGTATTGTTTCAATCCCTTTGCAAGTTTTGTCCTGATTCATCCCTGCATCCCTTTTTACCCCACTCGACTTAACGTAACACCAAAATATGTACACTTAGTTTGCAACAAACGATTTATCTTTGACTTTGACAATATATCAAAAACGCATCTAATTATAAAGTATTGCAATGAAAATCGGACCCTGTCTTCTAGGCAATTGATTATTATAAATCTACGGTACCCAAGTTTAGTTTGATGATTTGATGATTTAATACATTTAAATTGAATCAGTAATCAAGGAGCAAACAGTGTTCATTAACTAAAAAAGAAACTCAACGAATCCATAAACTCCTCCTAATTTAAAGTCGGTTAATAATGGGCGCCAATCCAACACAAAACAACAAATGTAACCACCATCCCCAAAATACACTCAGACTAAAATCCAAAAATGAAACTACCCCCAAAAAGTTTCCTAACCTCTTTTTAATTTCAAAAACACTTCGGTTCCATAAAAAATATCGTCTAAACATTTTTAGACGAGCTCCATCCTTCTTAGCTCAGACCAAAATATATTGGTAAGCTGATTTTAATAAAACCAAGTTGTGTGTGTTGGCACAATGCCAGGAACAGATGGTGGGACATTAGAAAAACATGATACCGGTGTATGTAATAAGTTAAAAGTTTTTGGAAAACATGCTGATGCAGGGAAGTTGGTGACAAGTGGGTTGGAGATATTGATAGGATTAGAGACCTCATCGAAAGGTTGCAGGCAAGAAGCCAGGTAGTAATTTGTCTATCTTCATTCATGCTTGTAGGACGATGTTTATGCAGCCTAAGGCTTTATATGCACTGACAGGTGAGTTGCTTAGCGCCTAGCTAGCGCCTAGCTAGCGCCTAGTGACTTAAGAAGAGTAATTCAATAATCCGCGTAGATGCATGATTTCCTCATTGACATTGAATACTTTAGTTGGTATAAATAACAATTAATTGGTAAAGATAGTTCGTTTTCTCTTCTACAATAACAATAAAGTGATTTTTTTATTATTTATTTATTTATTTAGCAACTACCTG
Organism: Eremobia ochroleuca; assembly: GCA_949629135.1. Classification (NCBI taxonomy): domain Eukaryota; kingdom Metazoa; phylum Arthropoda; class Insecta; order Lepidoptera; family Noctuidae; genus Eremobia; species Eremobia ochroleuca. Next base: position 2,722,563 of record OX451407.1, read on the forward strand.
CACCCCGCGGTTTCACCCGCATAAGTGTCGATCCCGTGGGAATATCGGGATAAAAAGTATCCTATGTGCTAATCCCGGTTATAAACTATCTGTGTACCAAATTTCATCCAAATCCATTCCGCCGTTTGAGCGTGAAGAAGTAACAAACACACACAAACTTTCGCCTTAAAACTCACGGAGAACTGATTTGAGAGCTCTAATTTGCAGATTATGTTGAATATAATCCATCAGGGGCATCCCATGAGGGGCCCGTGGCTAAATAATAACAGCCGCACAGGTCGATCGATCAGGTTAAGCTACGCTTGCTGCGGTTGGTCTGTGGATGGGTGACCATCTTTACATACCGAGACCCCTCCGTGCCTCGGAAAGCACGTTAAGCCGTTGGTCCCGGCTGTCATTCGTAGATCTTTGACAGTCGTTACGGGTAGTCAGAAGCCCGAAAGTCTGACAACCAGTCTTACCTGGGGGTATCGTATTACCCAGTAACTGGGTTGTGGAGGTCAGATAGGCAGTCGCTCATGTAAAATACTGGTATTCAGCTGCATCCGGTTAGACTGGGAGCCGACCCCAACATAGTTGGGAAAAGGCTAGGCAGATGATGTTGAATATAATCCATCAAAACAATTTTTCTCATATTAAAAAATTAAAAATCATATAGATACTTTATTGTGACACTAGTTTCAGCTTGAGGTTTCGCTCGCGTGAATGTCGGAAATTATCCCAAGGGAACGTGCTACCGGAACAAAAAGTAGCCTTTGTCCCTTTTCGGGATGACACCTATCTCTTTGCAAAATGTTATCGAAATCCATTCAGTGTTTTAGGCGTGAAGGTAACATACATAGTTATTTTCGAATTTATAAAAATAATAAGGATTAACACAACGTTTACATTGAACTTCAAAAACACCAATTACCAATAATCTTTTCAACAGTGATATTTCTCTCTGCCCCCATCCAAACTAAATAAAATTTCGCCAACTTAGTTCTATTTACTGTAAGAACTTCCGAAGGGTGGAGAATTAGTTTAGGGAAATAATACGTAAGTAAGAGGGAGAACGTTTTCATCCCCTCCATACTTACATGAGTGGAGCAATAAATATTGCTCGCGTATGTCTATGATTGTCAGACGTGATGGGAATTTTTTGGTGTAGTTTTTGGTGGAGGTGATTTTTAGGTATAGGCAAATGGGGCTAAGAGGTTAAAAAAAAAACAAGCTTAATGTTGGCTAGAAAGGTCTATTTTAGTTTAGTGTAAGGCTACTTTTTCTCTAGTTAGTTAGCATTTTTGAGTCTTTTAGATGTCTTATTGGAACTCAACAAAGTGTTAGACTTGTGGTCAGAAAGCTAAAATTTAGCTTTCTGACCACAAGTCTAACACTTTGCAAGAACTTATGAGACAACCTAATATATTTAATATATTAGGTTGTCTCATAAGTTCTTGCCATGTTTTATTTTTCTCGAATTTTCTCGTATTTAAACTAAAGTGAATTCAAGAAAGTTCTAGATCTTTCTAGTAAGGATGAGTATCTTTTATGGTGAGGTTATAAATAGGCGCGGACGCAACGCAATGATTAGTCTTTAGTGAAAATGTATCAGCGTCAACTGCGAGCTATTATGCTATATGAGCTTCGACTTAAAGTCTCTTCAAAAGAAAAGACTAAAAAGATAACACTGCATGTGGTCCGGGTACTACTAGCGATCGGACTGTTCGTTTCTGGTACAAGCGTTTTAACACCGGTGATATAAGCTGCGAATATCAACCTCGCCCAGGCCGAGCCACCAGCTTCGATGAAGATGCTTTGCGTCACGAATTTGAGCTACATTCAGACTATAGTACGCGCGATTTAGAGAAGGCGCTTGGACAATCCCACGCGACTATAGATCATTATCTCAAATCAATGGGATATCGCAAAGAGATGTCACGTTGCACACCTCATGCGTTAACGGACCATGACCGGGTTTGATTATCGCGGTCAGTATGAATGGTGAAATTACCTCTTAGATACAAAATGAGTCAAAATGGTCAACAACCAAAAAAAACAGCTTACTCCGAGAAATGAAGTCCTGCAAACCTACCTACAATAAATACCTTAAATGGTGGCGGGGCGTTTCCCTACAAATCAGCAGTTTGTACGAAGCTGTGTTCAGATGTTCGGGACTTATCGCTAACTATCGGATCTTATCGCTAAGGGCGTGTCCATCAGCCATTCATTCCGATAATGGGGATCTTTGATATAATGTGATCTTGTTAAAACGGTTTGAGAGTAAAATATTAGTTCTGTGGGAACTTTCTTTTTTGCTAATGTTTTAGTACATATACAGCGTGTAACGGAAGGGGGGTATCAACCCTGAAGGAGGTGAATGTGTTCATGAAACTCAACAACTTTCCCCAAATTCGCTAGATGGCGCTGATAGTGTTAACATCTAAAGTTTAGCTCTCTACTTATTAAATTACTTTAAAATTAATAAATTGTCTAAAACAAGAATTAAATGGTGTTTAATATATCGGTTACGTGGTGAAGTACGTGCACAAACGTTATCTACGTAAACTACGTGGTATTTACTAAATAGGTGAAGACAAGTTATGTGAAGTGCTAAAACTGAATAAAAGACTAAAAATCAATGTTTAGAGTAACAAACGAATTTTGTTGACATAAAAACGCTATTAACTAAGTGACAAAGTGTTTACAAACGAACAAAAACTTTTGTGATAAGTGAAAACGAACAGTTTGGTGATGAGAAGAAAAAATCCACTCTGATGAATCATGTTTAACGACTCCTTGACCATTTGAAATAAGTACCAGCTTGTAGTCACATTTTTCGTCATCTTACATATCGTTTCTATGGCCTGTCTGTCTTAAGTTGGATTGATGAACGACTGAGTGCCGGTTCGGAACTCACGAACTGCGATTCTTTTTGTGTTTTATATAACATAATTTAAATTGCGAGTACTCATTAATTATTTAGTACGGGTAAAAATTACTGGTGTTGCCACTAAAAAACAGGTCTGACAAAGTCAACTTAGTGTTGTACACGCAAAAAAATTACCCCGATTTGGGGAAAACAAAAATTAAATAAAAATAGTTGCAGATATTATGGGGTCGAAAATTAAATGCACTAACAGTGGCCGCAAGGAGCCGCTATTTGTTACTTGTTTTAGATGCAAAAAACAAGTTGATCACAAAAGCACGTTATTATGCACTACATGTAACAATCATTTTGAATTTGATTGTGCTGGCTATCCGGAGAAAGTGTATCGCCTAAAAAATATAGAAGAAAGGAAGAAATTTAAGTGGGTTTGTAGATCATGCATTCAGAAAGCAAAAGAGCAGAATACAACCAGTCCCGGAGTATCCAATGTGACTTTAAGGAAAAAGCACTCGTCACCTAAACCAACTGGATATGTCACACCTAGCGTGTCAGAGGAGTCTACACCCTGGTCCACTCCAAAGAGTACAACCTCGGAAACACATGACTCACACATACTGACAATGGAAATGGATCATATATACGATGAGTCAACTGCCATGACTGATAAAACATTGTCAAGAAGTATGGACTATACAATAATCGACTCAATGCAAAGCATTGAGCTCAGGGAATCGATTGAACACCTTCAGATGGAACTAAAAAGTTCGCAGAATGAACTTGAAAATGTCATACTTGAAAACAATGAGCTCCGTAAACAGAATGATAAATTATTAAAAGATAACATGACATTAAAAGGATTCTTACGCCAATCTCCACAAAAAGAATATTACGTCGACGAAGGTGCAAAAAAAGCAAATGCATATTCTTTGCTACACTCAAATATGCAGGCGTTCTTCACGCCTCCTAGAAACGTATTGACACGTACATATAACGCTCCAGATACAAAGTTACAGCTAAGTGAGAGTATTGTAAATCTCCACAAAAATGTCGAACATTTGGAGAATCAGTTAGAACTAGCTGGAAACGAAATTGCAAACCTCAATACTCAAATTCGAAAGCTTCAAATGCAATTAGAATCAAGCGAGAGAGATATACAACTTCAGAAAAATATAACTGCATCTGACGTACTGAATGATGAGCACAAGAACAAGGTTTTCATCTTTGGCACACAACAAAGTGTTGGACTTTCATCTGCGTTGATGCGGTCAAGAGCGGCTACGTCGTATGTTAAATACGTTGTGACGTCAGAAACGAAACCACACGCGCTCGCTAGTGAAGTAGTTAAGAATTGCAAAAATATTTCTATATCAAGTAGTGATAAACTTATCCTTTGTGTGGGTGAAAATGACTATGACATCAAGATCTTATCGTCACAACTACGTCAAATTCTTAATATTTTCAGTGATAATCATGTAATAGTTTTGAGCACATTAAAGAATATGTATCTAGATATTTATACCTTGAACCAAACTATACGTAATATTTGCAATGAATACAAATATTGTAACTTTATTGACTCTGAACGTAAGTTGTACAATACATGTAAATTAATAAACCATGCTATCGACTGTTATGACTACGAAAAGAAGTATTTGAATGTTAAGGAACTAAAGAAATTAATATTGCGGAATCAATTAAATTGTAAGAAATCTGACGTCAAGGGAAAAAGTACTTTAAGGGGTACAATCCCTTATTACTTTGCACGACGCCAGGCAGAATGCGATGCTGCAAATGGTCCTGATATGGTTTCTACTAAAGCAAAAAAAGGTACTATTCCACATTATTTTAAAGTTTTAAACAAGAAACAGCTTTTTCATGAATAACAACGGTGCTACAGGCAAACAAAAAACTTTCAAAATAATGCATCAAAATATCGCTAGTATTCAATCAAAAAAGGAAATACTGGAACTAACTTTGCTAGAATTACGAGACGAGAATAAAGAACCAGACATATTATGTTTGTCTGAAACCTTTATGCGTGCGGGGAATGAGAAATATTTAAAACTTAATAATTACGCCTTAGCAGCGGCATTTAGTAGAGACAAACAAAGAGGGGGAACTTGTATTCTCGCCAAACAGGGTATAATGTATAATGAGCCTCCTTACATAAAAACCTATTCAAGACAAAATTCATTCGAAGCATGTGGTATTGAAGTCCCTTTGCACAAATTGCTGATAGTGTGTCTATATAGAACGCCAAAGTCTGACCCCAATATATTTTTAGAAAAGCTCGACCAATTAATGTGCGAAACATCTAAAAGATATGGGTCACGTACAAAAATAGCTATTACTGGGGATTTTAACATAAATACCTTGAAACCAAGTAAGGTCACTAACTATTTAAAAGATTTATGTAGTAACTATAACTTAAAGATGCATATTACTGTTCCCACTCGCAAAGATTCTTGTATAGACCACATACTTAGTAACATAAAAACTACATCTGCTGATGTTCTACCTTTGTACTTATCAGACCACGAAACAGCACAGTTGTTACAGTTTCCAATAAAAGAACAAAGTCCAAGAACCAGATCATATTTTATTTATAAAAAGGATTACTGCAACGAAAACTTGAAAAAATTCAAAGACTGCCTTGCAAGTATATCGTGGTCAGAAACGCACCTCGAAACGGACTTTAACAAGGCATTCAATAAATTTCACGAGTTTTTATGCCTATTATATAATCTATGCTTCCCTAAAATTAAAATTAAAATAAATAACTCTAATGCAAATAAACAAAAATGGATAAGTAAGGGTCTTAGAAATAGTTGCAAAACTAAACGATCGTTACGGTATCTTTATTATAAAAATAAAACTCGGTCGTACTTAATAGCATATAAAAAATATTCATCGATTCTCAAAAAATGCATTAAGAAATCAAAAATGAATTCAAACATTAATTTTATACAAAATAGTCAAAACAAATGCAGAGCAACGTGGTCTGTCATTAACCATGAAATTGGGAACATAAAATGCGACACTAATATTTCGGAAATACAAGTAGATAAGAAAATACTGACTGATCCCACTGACATAGCGAATACGTTTAATGATTATTTTATTGACTCGACTAACATTGTGACATTTAATAACTTACAAGTTTATTATAAGTTTGATAACGCTTTAGTTCCTAATTCCATGTTTCTTAGTGCTATGACTGAAGATGAAATAAAAAAAGAAATAATGGCTTTAAATAATACTAACTCAGAAGGATTTGATGGACTTAGCACAAGAATAATTAAAGCGTGCAGAGTAGAATTAACTCCTATATTGACATATTTAATTAATCTTTCATTTTCGACCGGAATTTTTCCTGACGCTTTAAAGTTATCAGTTGTAAAACCCTTGTACAAGAAAAGCAACAAAAAAGACGTTAAAAATTATCGTCCAATTACCCTTATACCTATCTTGTCCAAACTATTTGAGAAATGTATGCACAAAAGGCTTATCGACTTTTGTAGCAAATACAATATAATAGCAAAGGAACAGTTCGGATTTCAAAAGCACAAGTCAACAACATTAGCCATATATAGCCTTTTGAGTCATATCCTGAAGTCTTTAAATAACAATCACTTCACGACAGGACTATTTTTTGACCTATCTCAAGCATTTGACTTTGTGGCACATAATATATTATTGGAAAAATTAGAAAGAAATGGAATAAGAGGTTTAGCACTGCAGTGGATTGCATCTTATTTAAGTAACCGCAATCAATACGTCGCTATTAGTAAAATAAATGAAGATTTACTAACCTCTTACTCCTCTGAGCTCAAAGTAAAAAATTGCGGTGTACCACAAGGGAGTGTATTAGGCCCTTTATTGTTTCTATTATACGTAAATGATTTACCACAGCAGGTCAATCATAAATGTATATTATTTGCAGATGATATTTCAATCGTAGTGACATCTGATAAAAAGTATAAATTAAAATCTGATCACGAAATTGACATAAATAATACTATTGACAACATTTTAGAATGGCTACAGGTAAATAAATTAAAAATCAATCTAGATAAATCTATGTACATACAATTTAATAAATCTAAACATACCAAATACAATATCAAACTTAATATTGATCGATTAAAAGAAGTTTCACATACAAAATTTCTGGGTATATTCATAGACCAAGATATAAATTGGAAAATACATGTAGATAATTTGTGCAACAAGTCTAATAAGTTCGTTTATGCTCTCAGGCAAGTCAAGAATGTGACGAATAAAAAAACCGCCATTATAACCTACTATGCTTACATAGAATCGATTTTACGATATGGACTTATTTTTTGGGGTAACAGTACAGATAAAAACAGAGCGTTTATCGCGCAAAAGAAATGCATCAGAGCCATTTGTGGGATCCGTACTGACGAGTCCTGTAAACCGCATTTTAAAAGGCTTGGTTTATTACCACTTCCTTCACTGTACATCTACGAGATATGTAATTTTGTTTATAATAATAAGGAATTATTCAAGAAAGTCGATTATATATACTCTCGTAATAGGGATCCATGTAGACTTGTATTGCAGGATACTCCTAAATCAGCCAAGTACTCTAAAAGTTTTCTGGTGATGTGTGTACGCATTTATAATAAAATTCCAAAAGAAATGAAATTGCTATTTGATATTAATTCTTTTAAAAACAGACTCTATAAATGGCTGAATGAACATAATTTTTATGACATAAAGGATTTTTTTGACATTAAATTATAATTCACAAATAATGACATACTGGATCGTCGATAATGTTTATGATTTTGACATTTTAATTTTATAATTATTGATTTTATTGATTTCCTTTTTTACTTTAATTTATATTATGTAATGTTATAGAACTGTTGCGAACAATGTTTACAATTATGACTTTTTAATTTTGTTCGTGGAGATTCATTTCTGACATTAAATATTATTATGTTATGATGATTGTATTGAGGAAAATGTTTTATAGCTTTGACATTTTATTTCTACTAACTAATTGATTCTAAGTATTTTGCATGCAATTGATACACGATGTTGTATAGCTAAACATGTGGACTATATTATATCACCAAACTGTAACACCTTTATACCATGTTTAAGGCAAATAAAGACTTATCTTATCTTATCTTATCAAAGAACATAGGTCGAAATATGAAAAAAAAATTTGGCCCTCCCTTACAAAACTGACTACCAGCTGATTGATTTACTATGGGAGGGCCAAATTTTTTTTTCATATTTCGACCTATGTTCTTTGGGGAAAGTTGTTGAGTTTCATGAGCACATTCACCTCCTTCAGGGTTGATACCCCCTTTCCGTTACACGTTGTATTTCTTGATCATGACCCGCACTGGGCCTGCGTGGTGAATAACGGCGCGTTCCGTCTCACAGAGAGGTAATCGAAATCATATAAACCTACATATAGGCACTTAAGCACTTATGAAGCGTCAGAAGCTAGGTGCACGGTTCCAATTGCTCATTTCCTATGGACAAGAGCGGGCAAGAAACTTTACGGTATCCCTGCAGTGGGAACATTAAACACTGATTATGCTACCAATGAGGGGCCCGTGGCTAAATAATAATAGCTGCACAGGTCGATCGGTCAGGTTAAGGTACGCTTGCCGCGGTTGACCTGTGGATGGGTGACCATCTTTACATACCGAGACCTCCATAACCCAGCTACTGGGTAATACGATACCCCTGGGTAAAACTGATTTTCAGACTTTCGGGCTCCTGACTACCCGTAACGACTGTCAAAGATCCACGAATGACAGCTGAGACCAATACGGCTTAACGTGCTTTCCGAGGCTCGGAGGGGTCTCGGTATGTAAAGATCCACAGACCAACCGCGGCAAGCGTAGCTTAACTTGATCGATCGAACTGTGCGGCTGTTATTATTTTTAGGCACGGGCTCACTCTACCAATGTTATCATGGTGAGACTTTTACCGAATTGATCGACTGTTTGTTCATCTTATCGTCGCTTCCCAAAACTTCTACTTACCCTGTCTTTCTTGTTTTATCTCTCTAACCCTATTTAAGGCACTCCGTCTCTGACATGGATTACCCTGTCCAACCCTCACACTTTCCCCCTTTCAGTATCAGTAGCAAACACCAGCATAAATATACTCACTTTAGCTAATAATATACTTTATACGTTAAAAAACAAATAAATATATCTGTAACGCCATTGTCTCACCTGCCCCTATCTTGGGTTGTGTACAACTTTAAAAGCTGGCCCCAAGTTTGTGGGTAGGTACTTTTTATTAGTTCGCGTGTTGCAGAAGTTTTGGATACGAAGAAACTTCGCAATCTGCATCGTTATCTATGGTTTTTATGAAGAGGGTTCTGCAAGATATCTACGTTTGTTGATAGCACGATAATTCTGATTCACTAAAGGGTTCCCCGAAACGATCAATTACGATTGATCAATTGCTGTTGTAGGTAATAATCGCTTCAATTGCATTTGGTAGACGATCAATTTGCGCATCAATGTGTATTAGTCACGTATATATTGACAAATGCAATTAATTGTTTCGGGGACTCTAGTCTGAATCTGAATATTGATAAAAGCCTCAACGTTTAGGTAATCAATAAAACGGTAATTAGAGTACAAAATTAATTTTATTGATATATATTTTAGACGCTATTTTTTACGTCAGTTAAATAATGAATTAGTTTGTTTGTTTATTAGTTTTATTTAAATAATTAATTTAATTAAAGTTAGGTATCTGATAAGGTTTGTGTTTGTCAGAAGCCTGAAAGAAGAAGGTGTATCGTATTGCCCAGTAACTGGGTTGTGAAGGTCAGATAGGCATTCGCGGTGGAGGTTATGTAGGCAGGCACTCCATGTAAAATACTGATATTCAACTGCATCTGGTTAGACCGGAAGCCGACCCCAACATGGTTGGAAAAAGGCTAGGCACAAAAAATATACTAACAAAAATAAAAGTTATACATTGTTTCTTCAACTTAAAAAAAATCAGTAGGTAGTACACATACATTTATCATCAAAGTTGCATTTAAGTTGTTCATACTTAAGTGATATGAAAGTTTCTTTAGTATTATAAAGCTTTTCAAATGTCAAATTTTGTGTACTTTTTTTCGAAACTTCATCTCAATGCTAGTTTATCGTTTTATGCAACGCAGAAGGCATACAGCTGTTCCGGTTCACTGGCTAAAGTAGACTCATCCTTCATGGGGTACTGTTTAAAATGCTACAATAAAATACCTCCCCACATACTCCAACTCAATGAAACAAAATTCAAATCTTACATAAAACGCACACTATGCAGCCAAGCATATTATAAGTTGGGGGATTACATCGCAGACAAAAATGCTTGGCTCAACGCTGGTCCTCCTCCACAAGGGCGCATAAAGTAATTAATTAGCATTCGAAAATATATAAATATAGTTGGAGCTGCTGAAGACTGCTGAAGATTGAAAAAACTATCTTTGTATTGTATAAATTCAATCTCCTAATATTGTATAATTGCATAACACACGTGTGAGCACTATGTACCTAAACTATAAAGCTACCATTTACTGGGTACGTCTTTCATTGACTTGAATGTGCCTTGGCGGCTGAGGGTATGTCATGCTCACTCAAATGTCTCGCTGGTGGTGGCGTGTGTGTTGGATCATTAAGTTCCCTTCAAAATGGTTGAGCTAAATGTTGCTGATTCCTACGTCATGTTCGTGAACGGGTGCCGCCAGTAGGGACTGGTCATCTCTTAGCTGCCACGGCTTATTTTAATTTTAATCTAAGTATTTTCATTTCTGAATTGTTTTTTTTGTTATCTTTTTTAGTACGGACACTTTTAACGTACACGTCTTTCTACATCGTTCTCACATGTATAATTTCAACTTGAATGATGTAACCAAAATGTTGTAACAATTTTTATGATTTAAAAGAGTGTCCGTAGAGTTTCTTGCCCGTTCTTCTCCACAGGTACCTACTTCGCTTTGGAATGGGCAACTAGCTTCATCTTTCTGACTGACCGACCCCTTGACAATTCAAAAGTGCCTGTAATTGGTTTACTTGAAATAAATGCTTTGAGTTTGAGTCTGGAAGCCGACCCCAACATAGGTGGGTAAGGGCTAAGTAGATTGATTGATTTTTGATATAAAACAGATGGTATTATGAAAAATCTCATGTGAAAGAAAGAAAGAAAGAAAAAGTATTCATTGCGACTTGTAGGTACAGGAAGATCACAAAATAAACTAAGCCTACCCATCTTACCTACCAACGTATGTGCCTATTATTATAGCACCTAACCTCACCTTTAGTATGAATGAATGAATGAATGCTTTATTTGGCAGAATATAAGTACCTCGTTTATGGTAGTGACATTTATGGTTTCACTATATTTTACTTTCTAGTCGTGCAAATTTATAAGTTACATTGTACCAGTAATCGAAGCATAGTAATAAAATTACAGTCTTCTTACATTATTAAAATACAAATATTACGTTATTCATTTAATTTTTAGTCATAACTACGATTATACTGTTAATAAATAAAAAATAATAAAATAATAATTTATTTAAAATTCAAGTAAGATACATTATAAATTAAAAAAAACAGGTACATATCTTAGATGAGATTATAATAAACAAAAAATCGACAAGAAATCTGTGTCTGAACTAGATAAATAAATATCTGTACCTCAGACAACAGCGGTCTTCCCTAAAAATATACAATATTTAAAAGCTTGCAAGATACATATTTCGTTATTTTTTAGATCAAACTAGTAGCAAATAAAGTAAAATGAAGTGTAGTGGTGTGGTGACCTCCTTTTGTGTTTAATTTCAATGATATACGATGATTATATACTGTTATACGATGTTAGTACCATAGCACAGCATTGTTACTTGACAACAGAAATACGAGTAAAATGTCAATTTGCAAAAAACTCTACCCCTGCAATAGTTTGATATTTTTGGGCAACCAACGAAATAGCCCGAATGCGTAAAAATCCGATATGCGTAACACAGTGCCCATTCTACACCACTGTACACAGCCATAACCAACCACACTTGGCACACCAAATATATTTCATAAGAAGAAATAGGGAGGGGAAAAAATCATAGTGAAAAATAACAGTTACAGAGAGCATTATTGCAGTAATAAAATCCGTGTCGTACTTATGTAGCGTTACCCTTACGATGTATTAGGTGATATATTATCATTAGTGAAGCTGCGGAGCGTAATATAAGAACGGACGCTTTAATGCCGACTGAGATTTTTATTGTAGGAGTTTTTTCGGAACGTTTTGCGTGTCACTGTTATTTGTCACGCTCTATCTTTTGGAACTGTTATTTTTTTTGTATTATTCAGTAATATTTTTACTATAATTTCTAATTTATGGTGCGTTTTTATAATTTCTAACGTGACATTTTATTCGTGGACGTGCACGTCCATAAATGGAATATCAGCACTAAATTCACAATGCATATGCAAATTCCGCTTACATCCCTGTCCATACCGTGAGTAATAGAAATTGAGTCTCAAGCCCGCTTATTGTTCTCCTCTACAGAGTACAAAGCACCAGAGGAGTGCCATTGAACAGCGGTTTTGTTAATTCATAGCTTAGAAATGGAAACGTGAATGTTTTGTAGTTGTGTTCAAATAGAATAAGTTCTGTGGTTTGACGCAAGCTGTTGATATTCTTACCTTGTTTAGGGATTTATTTTTTACAGTCTGGGAGTGTTATCTTCGTCTGCAATCTAGTAATCTTTGATGTGATGTGCTTTTCAAGGTCATAGTCTAGCCATGAGCCAAATTTAATCCAAATCCATCATTTGCCTAGCCTTTTCCCAAATATGTCTGGTTCGGCTTCCAGTCTAACCGGATGCAGCTAAATACCAGTATTTTACATGGAACGACTGCCTATCTCACGACTGCCTATCTGACCTCCACAACCCAGTGACTGGGTAATACGATATCCCTTGGTAAGACTGGTGGTCAGACTTTTGGGCTACTGACTACCCGTAGCGTCTGTCAAAGATGCACGAATGATAGCCGGGACCAAAGGGTTAGCGTGCTTTTCGAGGCACGGAGGGGTCTTGGTATGTGAATATGGTCACCCATCCATGGACTAACCGCGGCAAGCGTAGCTTAACCTGATCGATCGACCCGTGCGGCTGTTATTACTTAGCCACAAGCCCCTCTTTCATAATTTCATCCAAATGCACATATTAACACATAATCAGCCCATAACGTAACCACTGCTGGGACACACAGGCCTCCTCTCTGTGCATTCAAATCCGTTCAGCCATTATAGCGTAAAAGCGTAAAAAACAAACAACAATTAACAAACTCACTTTCGCATTTATAATACCTATTAGGTAGGATTAAGGAAAGTGCATTCGAAACTAAAGCACTTACGTACTTACTACGCTTGTATTTTCCGAAGGAGAAATATGCAGATGTGTGTTATGTCTTAGTGTGTACCAGTGTTGCCAACTTGTTTTTCCGAGTCCACTAGAAGTCGCAATTTTTAAATTTTTATTTTTATTCTTATTAGCGACGTTCGATCGCCATTTTGGAGGTCCATTTGAAGATTTGAGAATGAACATAACATGACATAATCACAGTATTTTTAGCATCATCCTAATACAATATCATACAAAATTATTCAAGAAGTTAGTGGAGATGTTTGTTAGATACACATTAATGGCTTAACGATTGATTTTTATCCCGGAACTATGTTGCCGTGGGATTTTTTTCGAAATGACGTTGCTTTTCGATCTCTACGCAAATCTGCGTTCGAATCCGCAGTGTTTTCCGCATTTGAAGGAAATGAATCGTAAAACATCAGCAGTTTTACGATTTATTTCTCACTTTCACAGGGTTTAAACAAAAAATAAAACATGCCACCATCGTGTTATTATAATATTTTTTCTATGGGCCCTAGTTGCCTGAAATAAAGGAATAAATAAATAAATAAAAATAATTTCTTGAGTCAAAGTTTAAATAGTCGATTGTATTGTTTTCTACAAATTGAATTAGTCTAACCACTAGACAAAACCACCAGGCACTAAAAGCAACATTTTGTCAGCCAGCACCCCACCCTTGTGTTCAAACTCCCAACTTTAGTGGAAATCCCAATAAGTTGACAACACTGGTGTGTACTAATATGATACCCGGCACCCTCATTATGTAACACACTTTCAATAAGAATCTGAATAGTTTTGAAGGATATTGCTAATGCATTGCTTTATAAATAAGTTCGAAAAATTTGTCAACTCAACCACTTAAATAACGCAAGGAATGTTTTTGAACTGTCAAAATGAAATCCATTGCTACTGATAGTGTGTTTCGCAATCACCCAGCAGCAGTGCTATTCTGTAAAAATCTCACCGTGAGAACTTAGGTGAAGTGAGCGGGAAGTGAGCTGTCATTAGGGATTAACACTATTGACACTGCTCACTTCAAGCTCACTTCACTTATGATTTCACGGTGAGATTTTTACAGAATCGACTGGCTGGTCACAACTGATGCAATTGAGTTGGCCGTCAGAGTTAAAGGTATTGTTATAGGAGGCTTTAAGGTCTCCCGTTACATATTTGGTGTTTTGCTGTTAATACAGTGACCTCCAAAAATTTGTTGACATTTTTCAACTTCAGCTGTGATGCCACAGTATGATTTAAAATAAAAAAATAATCCAGTACACCCCGGTATCCCTTAGGTACTCCTAGGGGATTACTTGAATATTTGTTATGATAAGTCAAAGGTAGTTGAATGAGTATAGCCTTATAGCAGTTCAAACATCTGGATCATTAGAATTTTAAATCATAAAGTGGTTTGTCACAGTTGAAGTGTGAAAATGTCAACTAACTTTTGGAGGCCACTGTACGAGTATATCCATTCGATAGTTTATACATTTTTGTAGACAGTGGAGCGCCAAGATGACCTATGTGAAGCAAGCCTCTCTTATGCTGTTAGATTTGAAGTGTATTTTATGGTGCAATACAAAGCCAGTTACGTAATAAGTCAACTTATAGCAGTTCAAACATTTGTATCATTAGAATTTTAAATCATAATGTGGTGTATCACAGTTGAAGTGGGAAAATGTCAACTAACTTTTGGAGGTCACTGTACGAGTATATCCATTCGATAGTTTTTACACTTTTGTAGACAGTGGAGCGCCAAGATGACCTATCTGAAGTAAGCCTCTCCTATGCTGTTAGATTGGAGGTGTATTTTATGGTGAAATCCAACGCCAGTTACGTAATAAGTCTCATGAGGTAATAGACTTTCAAAAGGCCCCGGGGAAATTTGCCCGCTCCAGGGATAAAACCCAACACACTCAAAACTCATGCTTGCGAATACTAGACAAATAAGAGCACCTTCATACTAATATATGCTTAATTTAATCCCGTGCAAGTGTCTGCATGTTTGTGTAACACGTTATAGTCCCCGCTGTCTTCTTGTGGGATTCGCTGCAGATTAACTACACGAAATGTGTTTAAGTGAAAGCTTTAGTGCAGTCAAATGTTTGCTCTAGTTAATTTGGTTACGTGTGAATTATGTAATGGCACCATTTGAAGAAGTTTATTTATGAAGTGTCTGAAGAAAATACTGTGCATTATTATATACAACGTGTCTTAGAAAAAGTCAGCCGTCCCATACATTTGGGTCGAGTGGGTATTGATGTTTTGTATGGGACAGTTGATTTTTTTTTTTCGTGATTTTGATGTTGGTCCCAAGGAGAAAGTTGTTCAGTTTGATGGTCTGCACCACACCCCTAACTTTGACCACATCTTTCTGAAATAGGATGGCAGGAACATCGACACGCAACAAGCTAAAATTGATTTAGTATGTTAGTACATAATTCTGGATGCCCCTGAGTTAAGATTTTTCTTTGGTTATTTAAAAAAAAAAATGCTTTTCTATACCGTTACCTTTATTATGAAATAAATTAGCGACTGAAAAAAATGCAACGCATGCATTGTCGTATCTAGAACATCTATTTTATTATAATTTCAGTAGAAAAGAGGCTCACATGCTACAAGTACTATTTTTTTCCCTAAAGCAAAATTGTATTCATTCCCTTTCTAACAAAATTATTAAAGTCGAGATAAGAAAATAAAGAATTCAACACTAGGATGCAAAAAAAAATCTACAGACTTAAATCCCTACATTTTAAACGAGAACACTAAAAAAGTAATTCTTCACACAAAATCCCTAAAAATATGCAAATCAGATAATTATCGTTCAAATGCTGAATTAACAATTAAAACTCTGAAAGTTGGGTCAGCAAAAAGTTTCCTGTTAACCAAAACCCAACTTTGAGCAAGGAAATTAAAGTTGTATTTCAGTTGCATGGTTCATTTGTGTACTGTCCAGATTATTCAGATTTATTCAGCTTTGTTTCGAAGCAAGATCTTGTTAATAATGTTTTGAGAGTAAGAAAGTGCAGTCATGCTTTTGAATAAAATGTACTGCTTTTTCACATTGATTTTGAGTTTTACTAATAAACGTCTTGTTTGCTTTTCTCTTTCCTTTAAGAGCAGTGGTGGCCCAGTCGTAACGGCCCTGACATACGAAGTGTAGGTCAGCAGGCGCTTTAATTTGTGTAAATAATTTCATCACCACTCCTCTCAAAACGGTGAAAACATCGTAAGGAAACCTGTATGTCCTAGAACAAAAAATTCAAAGACTTGTATAATATGACGTTTAAAAGTGATTCCGATATCCTATTTACAGAATAAGCAATTTCATTTTATTTAATTATCAACAATTAACGTTGAGACAAAATATAAAATTATAATAGTTCTGTCAGAGTTAGAGATCAGTAGACTATGCTACTATTTGTTCATACAGTGTTTTTCACTTCAGCTATTATTATTATCTTAATATGATTTAAAACAAATATATAATCAGGTTATCCTGAGGGATTAATTATTAATATATTATAAATCAAATCAAATCAAAATCAAATCAAATCAAAAGTCATTTATTCAAACTAGGCTGAGAATCAACACTTTTCGAACGTCAAAATTACAAAAGACAGTCCCCCAAAACGCCCGCCCTTCACCACTTCCTAGTGCTTTCGCTGGGAAGAAGAAGTGGCGCAACAAACTCCCCAGCAGCACAGCTGTCTGTTCAGTTAGAAAATACTTGACTGAATACAATACAAGGTATGCAAAGTAATTAACATTACAAGACACAGGACACTAAATTTAATTATTTGCCATATGTCAGCTAGCAACGCCAATATACCAAGAAATACAATAAAAAATTATACGTAGGTACTCAAGCAAAAATTAATAAATGGAAATTAAATAAAAGCCTCCAGGTATGAAGGGCGTGACCGCTAACATATTTATGCAATGCTGGGTTCTGTTTACATAGCTGTCGCTTGAAGTCACAAATGATAAACTAGGACCATCGAAGGAAACTAAATAAACAAGGTTATTACTAATTATAACAATAATAAAACCATGGTCAGCAAGACGACCAGTCACCACAAGCAGCACCCGTTCACGAGCATAACGCAAAGATCAGCCATTACCCCTCTCGCCATATTTGAGGGAAGGAGGCAACCCGACCCCCGACGCTACCGCAAGCAGTGACATCTGAGGGAGCATGACGAACTTGCTGCCGGTTGCTCAGGTAAGAATAATATGATCAATCGTCGAGGTCACTAGCTAACCACATATTGCAATCAACTCATTAGAAAACATTTAAATGGGTTGATTATGTCAATAATATAATAAAAATAAAACTAAACTGATTTGACTTATACAGCCCAATAAAAACGATTGTATAGGTAATGAGCTCATATAACCTATTAGTAATCTAATTCTGGAGAAAGAACATAAACATTGTCTTGAGTTAATCAGGGCGACCAACTATTCTTATCGTTTAAGTAGTCGTTGATGGAGTAGTATGCCTTTGAACAAAGGTTGGATTTTACTTGAGCTTTAAATGCATTAAAAGGCAAATCTAGCAAAGAAGAGGGTAGCTTGTTATAAAAGGCTATACCAAGCCCAACAAATGAGTTATGAACCTTATGAAGCCGGTAAAAGGGAGCACGTAGTTTGTCCTTATTTCTGGTGTTAACATTGTGAACATCACTGTTTTTAGTATACAAGTGTATATTTTGCCTAATATATATGATGTTGGCAAATATGAATTGTGATGCAACCGTGAGAATACCAATATCTTTAAATAAATCTCTTAGAGAAACTCTAGCACCTAGCTGGTAAATAGCTCGAACAGCTCGTTTTTGAAGAACAAATATATTTTGTATATCAGCTGCTTTGCCCCACAGCAGAATACCGTAGGACATAACGCTGTGAAAATAACTAAAATATACTAAACGAGCTGTATCAACGTCAGTGTATTGTCTTACTTTCCTGACGGCATAGGCAGCCGAACTGAGCCTTCCTGCTAGGCTCGATATATGTGGTCCCCACTGAACTAATTATTAATATATTATAATTTAATAATTACTTGCTTATTTTTATGCTAGTCATAGGTTGAATATTAGTCCGTGAAAACGTTATAGTCTACAGTTCAAACATTAATTGGAACTAGAATTTTAAATCATAATGACATCACATTATCATGTCATGTCTGAAGTCGAAAACGATATTTTTCTTTTGGAGACCACTGTTATATCCGTGGCTGGCGTGAACACATTGACATGTCGACTTATATGTTTTTGTTTTTATTGGCTTATTACATCCTACGCAGTAGGAATTTATATGAAAAAAATTGACAGTTCCAAATATACATAAGTTTTGGAGCAATCGACTTTGGTGATATGTTGACATCTCGTGTTTTTACGTGTCTAACTTAACAAAACCACATGTCAAATTAGCAATTCACATGTTAGTTATTGTTATCATTCAAAAGATAGCACAAAATAACCTTTAGAACAACTTAAACACATACATGTTAAACTAATTTACCGATTTACCAGGAGACGTCAAAACTTTAAAATGGGCGCCCTGACAAATTGCAATTTTAGACATATCAACATATTCACGCCAGCCACGGATATAATAGCAATCTTGATTAAGAAGTATTGAATAAAGACAGTACTTACCAAGGGCCAAGGAAAGCACAAGAAGTGCCGGCGATGTCATTGACCTGCCGGCCGGAGGGGCCGCCCGCCCGCATTCGTGATGACGGTGGCAAAATCATCAATATCACCACACTAGCAAAGCATTGCTATTGTTACTTTAGTCACTGATACTTTATTTATTACTACTTTTAAGTTTTCACTGTAACTTTTATGATTTTCACCTTTTTATTTAGGAACACTTTTTCGGAACTGTTACTTTTTTACTAGTATTTTTTAATACTTTTTGTAACACTAATATTTTTCACTTTTATTTTTATACACTTTTTTGGAACACTGTTATTTATCACTGTTCTTTTTTTTTGGAAATCACTATTTTATGCACTTCTTTATTTAATTAACACTTAACTTTTCGTAACCTTTTAGACACTTTGACCTAACTTTTAAGATATGTTTTTTGATGAATTATTTCATTAGTTTCTTCCAACAGTAAATTAATTTAAGCCACTTTATAAAATCTTAATTAGAAGCACTCTTCGGCTAGGTGACCTGTGAACAAAGAGAAAATTGGTAAATTACTAGCGTCTCGCAATGTCTCGTAATTTAGATTCTTTGAAACTTATTTTCTACTGCAGGGAATGAAGTCAAAGTGATCTTAATTAGGTCGACGATGGTAGTCTGCTGGGCCCCAGAGTAAAGTGAAATAGCGTTAGTTTCTGTGTTTTATTTATTTATTTAGGAATATCCCACAGAAGACAGAGAATAGAATAGAATACTCTTTATTATGTACACCATATACATCTACACTAATATTATAAAGAGGAAAGATTTGATTGTTTGTTTGTATTGAATAGGCTCCGAAACTACTGGACCGATTTGAAAAATTGTTTTACCATTAGAAGCCGACATTATCCCTGATGAACATAGACTACTTTTCACCGCAGGAAAATGCTTCATTCCTACGGGAAAACGGGTAATAGGACAAAGGGTAGTGTGAATTATCCTTCCGTACTTATCTTTTTCATATAACTTCTAAACGGCTGAACAGATTGGGTTGAAATTTTGTATGTGTATTTCCATGGTTTCACAGACACGAATATGTTAAGCATACCTAATCTATCTTTCTATACATATATAAATATAAATAAACCAATTACACTAACCACATTATTAAAAAAAATCCTGCCCTAAGGGGGTAAAACTGGAGATCATTAAACGGCGGGAATTCTACGCAAACGAAGTTGCGGGCGGATGCTAGTAATAAATACACAAGCAAACATTTCCACAGAAAATAATAGCAAATCGACAACAAAGGAATAAACCGGGCTCCAATTAAGCAGTACTTCAGCAATCGGATTACCCGATAACTCTTACAAGTCAGCCTTCTCCGAAATATGAGTAAGTTTCGTAATTTATTTATTAGTTACTGGCCCCGAATTATTGGCAAAAGAGGAAACTGGATATAAGTTTGTTTTCGTACCAAGATGAGAGATGAGGCAGCTTATCTGCACACACACATGATAATCTACACACTTAATAATAAAACACACACAGTCATTATGATATGATCCACACATAATATGTTAGCATTGATGCTGGCGATAAATAAAAATAGTAATTATTAATTAGCTCCAAAAGCATTTTTACCGGCTGACTATTTTTACTGTCTGGACAAAAACAGGGTATAATAGGTGAACGGAGTAGAAGCCTGTGGCACAGATAATTTTTTTTGGGATTGTCTACTATGCAAAGCTATGAGAGCTTTGCACAGCAGACCCTCCCATATGGAAGTAGCTCAGCATCTGCCGAGCCTTTTCCCAACTATGTCGGGGTCGGCTTCCAGTCTGACCGGATACAGCTGAATACCAGTATTTTACATGAAGCGACTGCCTATCTGACCTCCACAGCCCAGTTACTGGGTAATACGATACCCCTAGGTAAGACTGGTTGTCAGACTTTCGGGCTTCTGACTGCCCGTAACGACTGTCAAGCATCTACGAATGACAGCCGGGACCAACGGCTTAACGTGCTTTCCGAGGCATGGAGGGGTATGTAAAGATGGTCACCCATCCACAGTCCAACTGCGGCAAGCGTAGCTTAACCTGATATATAAACATATGGAAGTAGCTATCACGGGTAAAATTTGCTTACGAATGTATTTACATGCCCAGTTTGACAATAAAAATATTACCGTTTTGGTAATCAAAACGATTTGTTTTTATTTATAAGAACCGAGCATAACTGACAGACAAAGCATAGCGACTAAAGACGAAAAACTTTGGAATACATATTCCGTAGAGTGTGGACGTGTACTAAGAAAGCACTAGGAAGTGGTGAAGGGCGGGCGTTTTGAGGCACTGTCTTTTGTAATTTTGACGTTCGAAAAGTGCTGATTCTCAGCCTAGTTTGAATAAATGACTTTCGATTTTGATTTTGAAAAAACTCTTCGAAACTGTACCCCTAACTCGTAGTAAGTCTGACGGGGGTTGAAGTTCGTATGTGAATGAAGTCACTTTCAACAGATAGTTTGTAATATTTAATTTAATTTAATACTTCAAACACATAACTATACAGAGGCGGACTTAATGCCATAGGCATTTTGTACCAGTCAACCTTTGGGTTATGCAGAGACAAACAGTAGTAGGTGCAATCATAAAAATATTAGTCCGTAAAATTCTGCAAAATACTTGAGTATGCAGAGAACTGAATACTTAGCAGTGGAGCTTTTCAGGGAAAACACTTAGTTCTAGTATAACTATTTCTGTTGCACAATATTTGAAAAAACCGGAGTAACCGACATAGCTTGCAGAGTAAGCAAACTGAAGTGGCAGTAGGTTGGACATGTTTATCGAAGGACCGATGGCCGGTGGAGCAGACGAGTCCTGGAGTGGAGAATGTGTAACGGCAAGGGTAGTGTGGGACGCCGTAGGTGCATTTACAAACATTTAAACTCACATACACAAACAGCCAGACCTGGATCAACTACTTGTAGGTCATACAAATATTTGTTCCGTGCGGGAATCGAACCCGCGACACGCAGCGCAGCAGTCAATAGCTTAACCACTGCGCCAACCGTGCTGTCTAGATAGACCAACGACCTTAAGAAGGTGGCTGGGGTAGACTGGATGCGGAAGGCGGAGAACAGGGTGTTGTGGCGCAGTCTGGGAGAGGCCTATGTCCAGCAGTGGACTGCGATAGGCTGAGTTGATTGATATTCTAATGTCTGTATGTTAATAATCTATTATTAATCTGTAATATTTTGTAAAAATCTCATTCACGATAAGTTTTTACAGCCGTAATGACAGCTCACTTCAAGATCACGTCGCCTTAGTTTTCAGAATGAGATTTAGCAGAATAAACCGGCTGTTCAGAGCTGGTTATGATGCAATTACATAAAAGGCAGGCCTGTTGGTCTAGTGGTCAGTGGCCCTGACTACTATACGCAAGGTCGTGGGTTCGATTCCCACACTGGACAAATGTTTGTGTGATGAACACGATCATTTGTTCTTTGTCTGGGTGTAATTTATCTATAATATGTATGTATTTAGAAATATATTTGTATGTTTATCAGTTGTCTAGTACTCATAGCACAAGCTCTGCTTAGTTTGGGACTAGATGGCGTTGTGTGAAAGTTGTGGATTATTATTATTATTATTATTATAAAACCCAAAACAATACTTTTTTAAACGAATAAGAACTCTTTCAGACAGAAACAAATCCCACATAATGTTTGTGCTTAAAGGAGTTTCATCTACCTAACCTTTTCCTAGCTATGTTTGGGTTGGCTTCTAGTCTAACCGGATACAGCTGAATACCAGTATTTTACATGAAGTGACTGCCTATCTGACCTCCACAACCCAGATACTGTGTAATACGATACCACTTGGTTGGACTGATTGTCAGATTTTCGGGCTTCTGACGACCCGTAACGATAGTCAAAGATCTACAAATGACAACCAGGACCAACGGCTTAGCGTGTTTTTCTAGGCACGGAGGAGTTTCTATATGTAATGGATGGTCACCTATCCATGAACTGAACCCAGCAAGCGTTGCTTAACATTAAAGATCGACCCGAGTGGCTATTATTATTTAGCCAAGAATCCCTCCTATATGTTTAAAGGAGTATATAGGCTACAAACTCCTCAAAACCCCGTTAAAAGAAAACGCGACACTAAATTCATATTTTTCTATAAATAATCCCTCGCTGGGTCTAAAACAAAGAAGCAATATGTCATAGTAGCGAGCGTAATGGCCACTTCACACACACGAGTGCCGTGCGAGTGTTAGAAGTACCGTCGAGCACCACCCGAGGGCGAGAGCGGCTGCGGTTTTAAAAGGAACGGGGCGCTTGCATGTGTGGGAGTATCTTTATGCGGTGACGCGGGTTTGACAGGATAAGTTCTTTTTTTGAAATTCTGCTTTTTCTTTAAATCAAATGTATTGTCTATGCCCCCTTAGAAATGAAATCATTTCCTAAAGAACGAACCATAAATCAATACTATAAATAATACCTAGAACCAAAAATTCAAAGACGTGTGACATTTAACAACCCGCACTCGGCACGCGTGGTGGATTACGGCCCACTCCCTCTCACAGAGAGGAGGCCTGTGTTCCAGCAGTGGGAACCTTACGGGCGGATTATAAAAAGAGCTAGAGTAACCATAGAGATCCCTGCTTAGAAATTTATCCTCTTTCCAATAAACTATGTCCTAGAATGGCTGAAGCTAATAAACAAACACAAAAAGTTGCCCCATTAAATGATTTCTCTGTTTAACCCAAAAAAATATATTTTCTTTATCACTAGATACTTATAGATGTTGACTCATGAAATACGGAAGAAAAACAAGGAAAATTTGTAGAAATATCAATCAAATTGATTCTTTGTTGCAAAGTCGAGGAGGAACAAGTAATGGGATTTATTTAATTTGTATTTTGATTAAATACTGGTCTATTGGACGAGGAGCTTTTTATTCATTGGCTTTGAACTCGAAATGAAGTACTTTAAGCCTTTCTTTATTGATTTGAAGAGCTTTTCTACTTTTCTACTTCGAAACTTATTTCAATTAAGAGTCTAAATTCCGCACTTAGAGACGTCACTTAATAATATTTAATCATTAACTTTAATTGATCCGCACCCTAATTGCGTAACACACTATTATTCTCAATTTGAATCATTTTGAAGCATATTGCTAATCCATTGCTCCATATGTTCGAAAAATGTGTCTGCTCAGCAACGTAAATAACGCAATTAATGTTGTTGAACTGTCAAAATGAAACCCATTGCTACTGATAGTGTGTTACGCAATTACCCTGCAGCATAAAACATAATGTCAATAACTTAACAGTACTATTGTTTTAGATTATTTTGTATTGTAATAAAGTTATTATTTATATCTACATAATACATAATGTCTGTACACATTTCATCCAAATCCGTTCAGCAGTTTTAGCGTGAAAGCGTAACAAAAAAATGTTTACAAAAATCGAATCTTTCCTCTATAAAATACTAGCATACGCCCGCCACTTTGTCTTCGTGGTATGTTACTAAAAAGTATCCTATGCCCCTCTTCAGGATGCCATTTATCTCGTGGCCAAATTTTATTGAAATCCGTTCAGTGGTTTAGGCGTGAAAATGTAACATACAGACAGACAGAGTTACTTTCGAACTTATAATATTAGTACCTAAACTGACATAAGTTATGTCGTATCTAATGTAACTTTCGGCTGAAAGCGTTCTAATAATAATGTCAATGATTGAACATAATAAATATATTGTAAGTAGAATCAATCAATCAGACTCATTTATGGCAACCTCAGGCGTTCCCCAGGGATCAATTCTTGGTCCTTTGATGTTTATTATATACATAAACGACATTTGTAACTGCTTTAAAAATTCTAATTTTCTTTTATACGCTGACGATCTTAAGATATTTAGAACAATAAAAAACACCGTTGATAGTGGCCTTTTACAGGAAGACCTAAATAGGTTATCTGACTATTGTAATTTAAATAAATTAGAACTAAGCATCCCTAAGTGTAAATACATACATTTCACTAAAAATAAAAATGTTATTACACGCGATTATTCACTATGTAATAAGACGCTAACTAAAGAAAACTGTATCTGTGACTTGGGCGTTCTTCTTGACTGCAAACTTCATCTAAATCTACACATTGATAAAATTACTTCCAAAGTTTTTCAAATGTATAATCTAGTTATGAGAGCCACATCAGATTTTAAAAGACCGACTACATATTTGTATCTATTTAATTCTTTAGTTCGCCCCCAGGTTGAATACGCTTGTATGCTTTGGGATCCCTATTATATTAAATATGAGTCTGCACTAGAGAGAGTTCAGCGTAAATTCCTCAGTGCAATGCAGTACAAATGTCGCATCGAACGTCTATCTTATAATAACGCTTTGACTAAGTTTAGATTATTGACATTGCGCTCTAGACGCTTGTTGCTCCAAGGAATGATGCTCCATGGACTTGTAAATAATAGATTTGATTGCGCCGAACTAATTAGCAAATTAAGCTACATCGTACCTAGAACGGTAATGAGACGAGAGGCGCGCTTCTATCCACTGTTTGCTACAACTCCCTGTCGAACAAATGCGGGAGAGAGAGCGCCGCTGCACAGGTTAGTTAAAGCTTACAATAACCATTTTAGTGATATCGATGTATTCGCCCTATCGAAACATAAATATAAAAAAGAATCATGAAAATCGGTTCACCCAGTCGGTTATTATGAGGTAACAAACATAAAAAAAAAAATAAAAAAAAATACACTCGAATTGATAACCTCCTCCTTTTTTTGAAGTCGGTTAAAAACAAATTATTAAGCGCCTAGCTCTAAACGTTTAAAATTTCTTGAATTTCTAAATTATATAAGTAGTAATGTTGTTTTTTAACCATTAGATTTTAAAATAGCGAAAAAATTGTATTGCTCTAATTGTATTTATGTTCATGTTTATTTTACACTGTATCTAACTCAGTAATATGTGGAAACGTAGTGGACCGTACATTTATTCATAGCATATTGTATATCTAGATGTAAGATACAATGTATGATTGTTTGTTTTCCCAAATAAAATAAAATAAAATAAAAGTAAGTGGCATCTCTGAGTGCGGCTGTAAGAACTATACC
This sequence comes from Eremobia ochroleuca, assembly GCA_949629135.1. NCBI lineage: Eukaryota > Metazoa > Arthropoda > Insecta > Lepidoptera > Noctuidae > Eremobia > Eremobia ochroleuca. The sequence goes on from OX451407.1 coordinate 2,748,653, forward strand.
CAAGTCGCTTTAGCGTGGCAACAGCGGTCATTAACCCATCCAGATTTTCTAGCAGTCTTTATTTAAAAACTGAATAAAGCCCGTTAAAGGGAATGCGCTAAGCATTATAATATAATTATTATAAATTATTATAATAATTATTATTATTTTATATAATTATTATTATTATTATATTATTAACTAGCGACCCGCCCCGGCTTCGCACGGGTGCAATGGAGAAACACTGATATTTTTTTTCGTAAAAAGTATAGGATAAAAATGGTTATTGTGGGTTATCCCTAAGAGATAGACATATACCATCGCGGACTTTTTTGTAGACCTTTTTAAGGTGTACAACACTGTAGTACATTATTTTGATCTATCTCGACGGGTTCAGCCAGCGTTTACAATGTAAGCGCAAAAAAATGTGTTTATTTACGACATCACATTATAAACCTCTAAAATTATCAGTGTGTCTCTACTATATTATGCATGTATACATATAAACCTTCCTCTTGAATCACTCTATCTATTAAAAAAAACCGCATCAAAATCCGTTGCGGAGTTTTAAAGATCTAAGCATATATAGGGACAGACAGACAGGGAAGCGACTTTGTTTTATACTATGTAATAATAATGATTATTAAACATCCAAAATTCGAAATTCGAATCTTCTTAAGTCTCTTGCATTTTGCAGGTCAGTGTTAGTTTGTATGTTGATTAAAATATGATTCGCGACCATAACAAATATGACCTTACAGAATTTTATTCTAAAAATAAATAGTAGGTAGTAGGAATCGAACACACGACCTTGCGGATAGCAGTCAGGGCCGCTGACCGATAGACCAACAGCCGGTCGATTCTGTAAAAATCTCACCGTGAAATCATAAGTGAAGTGAGCACTTAATAGTGTTAATCCCTAGCAAATGACAGCTCACTCCACGCTCATTTCACCCAAGGTTTCACGGTGAGATGGTTACAGAATCGCACGGCAGGCCTGTATATAAAACTTTAGCTAAAATCAACGCTTTTGAACTGAAAACTTGGAATGTTGACAAGTCTATTAATTAGGGATTAATTATAATTTGCGTCGCTGAATAATTGAATAATTTGATTAAGGGCTTTTCAATCGACTGATAAATTTTATTCGTGGAACGAAATTGACGTCTGACAGCTTTTGTGTAGAAGAACTGTCATTCAAAATTATCCCTCGGATAAAAAAAAATAATTGGCGTCGGAAAAATCAGCCCTAAATAAAATATTGTTCTTTTGATTATCGCCTGTCTCGAAGGGAACATTATTTCTTTTATTTATATTTGACTAGCTTATTCCCGCGACATTGTTCACCTTAAATTTCTTGTTTCGCCGACCCACCGTGTCGCACCGCAGTGCTCGCCCGCGCTGTTACTAACATTTGTCGCGTTCTTTCTGACTTTGCTTTCTTTTTGCTCGGTTTTAAAGGTGTAAGCGTCTATGTTAGATATACTATTATAGTTTTCTCAAGAATTGCAAAAATAATTTCTCCAATTTGACTAGCAGTTTATTTATTGATTTATTTAAACTTCTTGCACAAAAGGTACAAAGGCGGACTTAATGCTTTAAGCATTCTCTACCAGTCAACCAAGGATGGTGAAGAGATTAGTTCCAGAGATTAGCGCGTTCAATCAAACAAACAGACCAACTCTTCAGCTTTATCATTCGTATAGATTAAACTGTTTATTTAGGTATATATTGACTATTTAACAAGGATCAAATGAAATCATGTTACGGAAATATTAGCTGTAGAACCGACGACCGTTGAGGTAGACGTGGCGGCTGGTAGCAGCTGGATGAGAGTTGCTGAGAATAGAGCTGGGAGAGGCATATGTCCTGCTGGTCTTCTGCTGGTCCACCTCTGGAGGCCTCTCCAATTGCAAGCTGATCGGTAATTTAGGTCATGGCGGCCAATCTCAGCGGAGACTACCCATCAACGTGGGTGATATTATACAGTGGCCTCCATAATATAGTTAGTTGAATTTTTTCCACTTCAGCTATTATATTAATGTAAAATAAAATAATATAATTAGTCAATGTTCAATGTTTCAATGTTTAAGTCAATGAGGGTAGGGTAGGGTGAGGGTCAATGGGGGTAGGGTGGGGGCTCTTTACTACCGAGATTTTAGCTAGAGTTTTTCTTCTTTTGTTTTCTTTCTGACGTCTGACGTCTGTAATTGACGTAAACACTAGTCCATGTCTCTGTTCTCTATTGTAAATGTTTGTGTTTGTGTTGTTGATGTGCCTTAATAAATAAATTATTATTATTATCATACTAGCTGACTCGGCGAACTTCTTTCCGCCTCAGTCCATTCATTATTATTAATTTTTTTCATAAATTTTTCCCATGTTTTAATGGTTATTCTGCTATTCTGAGTGGAGACAAATCCAAGGAATCGAAGATTATGAATATGTATGCAGCCGTTCTGGAGTTATAAATGATGTAAGTAACCCGACTTTGTTTTATTTATATCGATTATGATTTAAAATAAATAAATAATCAGGTTATCTTGAGGGATTACTTAATTATTTTTTATGATAGTCATAGGATGAATGTTAGTCAGTAAAAACGTTATAGTGTACAGTTCAAACACTTTGGAACTAGAATAATAAATCATAATGTGATGTGTCATAGCTGAAGTCGAAAAATATCAATAAACTTTTGAGACCACAGCAGTGCTATTCTGTAAAAATCTCACAGTGAGAACTTAGGTGAAATGAGCGGGAAGTGAGCTGTCATTCCGTAATGGTAGGGATTGACACTATTAAGTGCTCCCTTCACTTATGATTTCATGGTGAGATTTTTACAGAATCGACCAGCTGTAGTCCACAAATGCGTGACCAGACACAGGCTGTCTCTTCCCTCACTCTCAATATCCGTCCCGATAAAAATCGGTTGGGGGGACACACTTCTTACAACCATTATCACACTTGCTTAGTAAAACGATTAAAACCAAAACAAGTTTTAGTAAAGTACCACATAGCATAATAGACTATTTTTCAAAACTAACCTATCCGAACATTCCGCGCACAGTGACAGTAAATTCAAAATGGCCGACCTACTTGTCTAGACATAGTGGAATGCTGTCACTTGGCAGCGCGCCATTAGTTACTTTTAAACTTTTTCGCTACTTCACACATTTGCGGGTTACGTCATACTTCCCAGAAAATATGATTTAACTGCAGAGTCAATTTTAGAAGTCAACAATTTTGTTTTTTTTTTCCTTTTTTTTTAACGGACACACAAACAAAGATTGTAATGCCAAAAAGGGAAGATGTGTCCTTTTAGCATTATAATCTTTGTTTTCTGTTTCTATAAACGCATTTTTCTTTCTTTCTTTTTTTTCTGTGTGGAAACTGAGTATGGTACACGGTGCGTATCAAAATATGGTTGAACTTGGGACACGTCCAAATGTCAATTCAGAAGCGGTCAATAGCGAGAATGCATAAATCTAGATATAGATGTTATAAGTATAAAACTAGCTTCAGCCTACGGCTTAGCACTCGTCGGAAATTATCCCACGGGAACGTACAACCGGGACAAAAAGTTTAGTAGCCTGAGTGAAATCCGTTCAGTGTTTTAGACGTGAAAATGTAACAAACATGCAGAGTTACTTTCGAATTTATAATATTATAGTGTCACTTTTCGTGGCTGTCTGAGTGACGGCTTAGATATTTTAAACTACTAAATAGATTTTGATACGATTTCCAACCATCATTTGGAATATTTATCCGGCTTAATACCTACATCAATATTTAAAAATGTAGCACAGCAATCCCGATGTTTTGACATATCGCCATTGCACCCATGCAAAGCTGGGGCGTGTCGCCAGTAAATAAATAAAAGAAAAATCAATGTTGAACTATTAGGAGGTCTAAGTTCTGCAGTTATCGTGATGAGGCTTATTATCATACTTAACACATGAACTACGAAAGCCGCCCTTACTGCTCCCTCCAAAAGGATTTCGCTAGCGTCACCGCGAGTGGCCCTGGCGCTTCAAGTATAAAGCCTACAATATAAAAGGCACTGAATAGGGTTGATAATGATTGAGGGTTTTGTGATGCTGCAAAGAACGAAGCGCCGATCGCAAACAAATATGAACCGCTGCGGCAAAGCTCCTACGGGGCCAGAAGTGAACCTGCGAAACTCGAATGAACGAACGGAGAGATCCATCGTAATTCCGCGGCGTAAGGACGCGTGCTTCGAACACCGGTGTACATCTCCTGTCTACAGTACACGTACCAGTAGATACGTGCGCCAGAAGACAAGATACACGAGGAGAGTGCATTTACTGGAGTAACGACGCAACGATAACTTTAACCGGTTGAATGTAATTACAGAGACAATTAAAAAGACATTGTGTGTCGTGTGGATCCACGTAAAGGCGTTCGTGTCGCCTGTACCGAATTGTTATCTACCCCTCGTCATGGAAGAAGACTTTTGGCCGCAGGACGTGCTGTTCGCTTCCGCGGATAAGTACCACAGGACAGCATAAAGTAAATCTAGTGCAAAGTGAAGTACTACTAACATAGCCTAAATAGCTTTATTTATACTTATTAGTCGATTCGCACGAATTTACTCGCTCGGAAAGTGCGAATCGTCACTTTTAAATATTATTATTTTAAAAGTATAAAAAAAGGACACACTAACGCGCAGAAGTGATAAGAGTTAAATATTATAAGACGTGTACTTTTTTTCTAACTACATTGCATACAATTCAAAATATGCCAATTCCTGCGAGTCGCTTATAGAAAAAATAATATTATTTAAAAGTGATGATTCGCCAGTTTTGGGTGAGTAAATTCGTGCATATCGACTAATAGGTAAGTTTATATAATATTTATAAACAGAATTTTGTTTACAATAAAAATATGTATGTTTAGGTTAATTATTTTTGTAAGGCCTGTGTCGCCGGAAAATTAATGGATTTATTATTATTAAATAAAGGCGCTGTGTAAGTCAAATGCTTACTTGCGGTTGACTCTCATTTATAGCTACAAGACTACTGTGGCGCGTGGATAAAATCGGAACTAACGCCGCCATCTTGTTTTGATAACATTCCAAGGGGGCTCGTGCCTAAGTAATAACAGCCGCAAAGGTCAATCGATCAGGTTAAGCTACACTTACCGCGGTGGGTCCGTGGATGGGTGACCATCTTTATATACCGAGACCCCCCCTCGTTGGTCCCGGCTGTCATTTTTGGATCTTTGGCAGTCTAGCAGAAGTTTAGCAGAAGCTTGGAGTTTAGCAGAAACTGTGAACGGACTGTAGCAGTGTTACTATGCCTTCGAGAGGTACCAAAACAAATGACCCACTAGACATATCACCCTATCCTCCATTACTCCCTTTTTCTTCACTAAAGAAAAAAGAAAAACCGGGTGTTTCAGACTCCTCGGCAATATACCCCCCTCCAGAGTTGGGCGTAATCAACTACTTTTGTAATCGGATTAATAATCTGATTGAAAGTAATCATGAATACATCAATCATGATTACTTTTAATCTTGATTACTTTCAATCATGACTACATTTGTAATCATTAGTTTTGATTACAATAGTCAGTAATCTTAATTACATGGGTAGATTTGATTAATTTCTTAAGCATATTTTTAATAAATGCGGTTCTATATTCAATCAGTATGTATCTTGTATATGTCTGCGTTTTTCTAAAAACTTCTGATCCAATTTGGATGTCATGGACGTTTTGTACTCTTTCGTTATTTAAATCCTTAAGTAAATTCGAAAAAGAATTTCTGCGTGCTCAATTGCATTTCGAAGATACGGCACGCGGGGTGCGGGAGTAGGGTGGGGTACGGGGTACGGCCGGTAAGCCAATCGTCCGCCGCCTGCGCCGCGCTTCTTGCCATAGCGCAAGCAGTCAGTCTGTATAATAGTGCGCAAGGATATAAACGTAAATTGATTCACGAGTCTAAACCGTGACGTATTGGCCTATGTGTTTTGGTGTTTAAACATTATTATTGTAAAATCAGTATTTATTGTAAAATGGCGTCAAGTTCTTTTTCGTCTTTATCTACTAATTCAGAATCTGAAACCGTGCACCATGAACAACTTGAGACATTACCATGCATTCTTGATGGAAATTTTTTTACGTATTCAGAATCGGAGTCTACAAGCAAAAAGAAAGTGGCAATTTGTACATTATGTCGGCCAAAACTAGTTAAAATTAGTGGTTTTAATAATACTACATCAAATTTTGTAACTCATCTCAAACGAAGACACGGGGAAGAAACACACATCGAGTATCAGAGTTACTTGAAAACTATGAAAAAAATAAACGGTCTACTAGAACATCCAACCAACTGCAACCAGATATTAGAGATGGTAGTACTAGTGATGTACATACCAAATACAACGCTCAAAGGCAGATGCCATTACTTCTCATTTTTTAGCGGACCAGGATCGGGATGTATCGATGCTAAATCGATACCCTGAAATTAAACGTGTTTTTAAAAAATATAACACACCTCTTCCGTCATCGGGTCCTGTCGAAAGACTTTTCTCATATGCGACCATGACCAATTTACCTAAATCACACAGACTTTCGGATGAGATGTTTGAAAAGAGGGTGCTTTTAAAATCTAATTTAAGCCACACATGGCACACATAAAAATAATTCTTGATTGTTTTCTTAAGTATAATAATTATTAAAAAATTTAATTCATGAGACTGATCAAAAAATAAAGATGATTTACAATGTTAATGATTTTATTTTTCGAATTCCTAAATGTAGTTAGTATGCATCAATCAAAAAAGTAATCAAAATAACGATTACAAACTAATAATCATTAATCACCGATATGATTACTTTCTTGATTAATTTCCGTAATCTGTAATCTTGATTGATGATTACAAAATGTAATCGTAATCCTTAATCATTAATCTGATTACAATTTGCCCAACTCTGCCCCCCTCCTATCCCATAACGCCCACAGATTATGCGTAACGACGTCTTACGAGGGCGGGTCAATAAGTCCGTGACTTTTGGAATAAAACACAGATTTTTTGATAAATAAATAATTTTATTTTTCAACGTAGTCTCCCTTGAGCTCTATACACTTTGTCCAACGCTTCTCCAATTTTTTTATCCCTTCCAAAAAATATGATTTGTCGAGGTCCTCAAAATAGGCCTTTGTTTGCGAGATGACTTCATCATTGGAGTCAAATCTTTTTCCACCAAGCCATTTCTTCAGGTTTGGGAACAAGAAGTAGTCACTCGGAGCCAAATCTGGAGAATAGGGTGGATGAGGGAGCAATTCATAGCCCAATTCATGGATTTTTGCCATGGCAACTGCACATGTGTGCACCCTTGCATTGTCTTGGTGGAAAAGAACTTTTTTCTTGGCCAAATGAGGTCGGTTTTTTTTCAAATCGTCATTGAAGCGGTCCAATAAGTTGGCATAATATTCCCCATTGATTGTTCTTCCCTTTTGAAGGTAGTCAATGTGGATTATCCCACGTGCATCCCAAAAAACAGTCGCCATAACTTTATTGGCTGACAAACCCACCTTGGCCTTCTTTGGCGCCGATTCACCCTTAGAAACCCACTGTTTTGACTGTTGTTTGGTCTCTGGTGTGTTGTGATGGATCCATGTTTCGTCCACGGTTACAAAACGGCGCAAAAACTCCTCCATATTGCGATTAAACAACGCCAAACCTTCCTGTGAAGTTGTTACACGATTGCGTTTGTGGTCGACTGTGAGCAAACGCGGCACCCATCTTGCGGAAAGCTTTCTCATGCCCAAGTGATCATTCAAAATTGAAACGACTGAGCCATGCGAGATCCCTACGGCTTCCACAATCTCTTGCACTTTCAATCTTCGGTCGGCCAACACCATATCGTGAATTTTTTCGATTGTTTCGGGTATAGAGACCTCAACTGGGCGTCCAGGACGTTCGGCATCTTCAGTGCTTGTACGGCCACAACGAAATTCAGTAAACCACTTTTTTACCATTGAAATCGATGGTGCAGAATCCCCATAATATTTATCAAGCTTAGCCTTGGTCTCGGTAATGGTTTTTTTTCGCAAAAAATAATGCTTAATAAGCACACGAAATTCACTTTTTTCCATTTTTTCCTCAAATTACTGGGTAGTCTGATAAAGATAGCTGTCAAACACAAACTAACTGACGCAGTAAGTTCAAATTTTGATAGGAGTCAACTGACAGATGCCTGTTGACAGGAGTAGTGTTGCTTTTTCAGTAAAGAGGTCAGAAATTCAAAAAGTCACGGACTTATTGACCCGCCCTCGTATAAACAGTCTGAGAGCTATCAAAAGAAGTCATTTCTAAATATAAAATGATATGAATCACAAACTTCTGTCTACGACTTTTGTTCACATGTGGGGAGATTTCTGCCCTATTTATAAAAATAATATACCTAAAGTATAATATAATTATATATAAATTCTTGTCTAAACAAAGTCGCTTTTTTGTGTGACCGCGTTATTATTCGACATTACGCAACGGATTTTGAAACATTCAAAGTGATTATTTGAAACATCTACGGAAGTTCAAAAAAAATATGGATGTTAAATCATCATATGGTTTTTGTTTGTATTGATACCATTCGTGCGATTCTGTAACCATCTCACCTTGAAAACTTGGGTGAAGTGAGCGTGGAGTGAGTCGTCAGTAGTGTCAATCCCTAGCATCAGCATGACTCACAGCTCACTCTAAGCTCACTTCACCTTAGTTATTGATTTTTCCAGAATCGACCGGCTGCTATCGATTTATATAGGTCTCATGCGTGGCCGCCATTTTGAAAAAGACAATGGAGGACAGTAGGTATGCCAGGCTACATCTAAATATATTCAATTCCCTTTATATCTAAACAAATATTGTGAAGAAAAAAGATTTGTTTTTTATATGTTTGTTTGTTATGTTTTCACGCTAAAATGACTGAAGGGAGGTTTATATGTATAATAACATTTATATTAAACTTACATACATAGGTACATACATTAAAGAAATCTCGGTATTTTGTCAAGTCGTAAAAACAGTGCGGAGCAGGGACGGGTCGCTAGTTTTGAAATATAGACTAATATAAATCACAAACTTCTGTCTACGGCTTTGTTCATATGTATTTTTGGTCTAGTTATAAAGGCAATGGATAATTTAGTATGTAAAGTGGACCAAGAACGTGCAGAGACGTAGTTAATATATTTAGAAATTACACGTGTGTAAGATTATTCTTTATTTTTACAATATCAAACTAGGACTTGACAGTTTCGATATAAATGTTACCTAAAACAAAGCGGCTAAGGGCGAGTCAGACTCGCACACGAAGGTTTCCGTACCTCAAGGTCAAAACTACGAAAAAACACGTTTCTTGTATGGAGGCCGCCTTTATTTATTTTTTTTATTATTTGATGCTTTAGCAGCAATAGAAATGCACACTCTATGATAATTTCATCTGTCTGTATTATGGTTCATGAGATAGGTATGGCCCGCTAACATTCAGTCGAACGGACGGATAGCGGCGGCTTAGTGATAGGGTTCCGTTACCGTACAGAACCCCAAAAAATAACAATTGGGTAGACAAGATAGAAAATTATGGAAATAGTAATATCCTTTGATTTTCTACATGATCTTTCTTACCTACATGTAAAATTGATTAGCTAAGTAAACTTTTGGAGCCGTAATCTAGAATGTTATTAAAAATACTTTGGTGATCATATAATATTGAACTTTATATTTCACCAAATAATACGAGTATATCGTGATCTATTTCAAGGATACCACTTCAAAAGCACTTCAAGCCTGGATGAGGCAATTACCCCAATGAGAAATTAAATATGAGGTTTCGTCTAAGATATTGTAACTGGCCTAGAAATGACTATTGATGTTCTGAAATACAGGATAAGGTTTTGTTTAGCTTTTTTGTTTTCATGTGTGGCTTTTTCATGCCTTTATATTCTTGAATTAGCAATATTTGTAATAGCAAATCGATGTCTATTTGCAACTTTAATAGAAACTAGAAAAAGAAGTACAGCTGTGAGATCTCAATACCAGAATCTATTATACACGGGCGCATTTAAAACTAGCTTACTAAAAAGAAATGTGATTTGTATGGCTCCTGTAATCTTTAATAAAATACCTGACCAACTTAAAAGCTTACCGTTGCAAAAATTTAAAAAACGTTTCACAGAATTACTTGTAGATAAATGTTATTATTCTGTGCAGGATTTCTTAAATGATAATTTTTTGTAATATTATCCACTAGTCTGTATTACATTTGCATGCTATATTAAGGCAGAATGTACATGGATCCTATTATATAATTGAACAACTTATTTTTATGTACCTACATTCTAAGCAAATAAAGACCTATTCTATTCTATTCTATTCTATTCAAACTCATAGCATTTATTTCAAATAATAGGCCCTTTTGGATTGTCAAGGTCTAGCAGCCTGTCACCGTAAGTATAAGAATGTAATTTGTGGATATAAAATAAACATCATTTCATATTTAGATGACCATGACGTCACGATCAAAATAAAAATGTACAAATTCGCACCTAGGAATTTCAAAGCCCTAAGATTTCTTGTTCAGATAGAATACTCCAATCACCAAAGTGACTTTAATTTATTATAGCTTATAATAAATTATAGCTCACAATTTCTTATGTTGAATGACTTTTTAATCTCTTCTTTATCTTTCTTTCGATAATAAAACCGTCCATCTGTAAGGTAGGTAAATTTTTACACTAAAGGGTCTTCGAAACGATCAATTTCAATTGTCAACTGCAATCTATTGTAGTTGATTTTAGTAATATTGTCAGTCGCTTCAATTGCGTTTGGTAGACAATCAATTTACCCATCAATGTGTAGGAATTACGTAAATATTGTCAATTACAATAGATCGTTTTAGGGACCATTAAGACTATACCCATTTTAAAACTCTCACAAACTACGCTTGGGTACCACAAGATACCACACTCAACGTCACTTCCATTAACCCACGATCTGTACAAACAATTTCGTTATTACGCGGTGTGGTCATAAATTTTTATAAATTTTGATATATAATAACAATTTTTATGGTATTTTCCATAATTTACGGTTGTCGATACCGTTTCGTCATTTACGGTTGGGACTCGGTAATTTTTAATTTATCGTTATAGTATAATAAGAGCTTTTTTGTGGTAATAATAATTGTGATTTATTATGTGGTATGGTGCTTTTTAAAGCTGTAAAGATGGGGTTGATGGCCCATTTGGTAAATGGTTTTGCAGTAAAATTATTTTAAAATGCTTACACAAAATGGCGCTGACGATACATATTTTTTTAATCACGTATTTTATTTTCTTACCTTCCCATTTACTTTACCTGTAGATACATTTTATATCTGGGACCATATTAGCTGGTGGTGGAATGAAAGTGGACTGTATTAAATACATATATACATACTTAGCCTATAATATTCCCACTGCTGGGACACAGGCCTCCACTCTTCCAAAGGGAGAGGGCCGTAATCCACCACGCGGGCCCAGTGCGGGTTGGTACATGCCACATGTCTTCGAATTTTTGGTTCTAGGACATGCTTGTTTCCTCACCTTGTTTTCTTTCACCGTTTTGAGGGCAGTGGTGATGAAATTATACAACATGTAACGTTAAATGCGCAAAACCTCAGGCACCCCAACTGATTTTTAATTCAATTGACCTGTTTCAGAGAGAAAATAAGTCATTAAAAAAATTGTAAAGGTTTTATGTGCTGTTTTAATTTTACTGGCCATTCTGATCGTTTCTTGCGTCTGCGACGACGCTTTATCGAGGGAGGAGTCGTCACCGGGCCGCTGCGCCGCGCTGACGTTGGGTTGCTTGACCTATTAATAAATAGACATGACAACGTTTTTAATGAAGATTTTTTGAAAAATGTGACCTACATTAAAAAGTGGTTTAATTAAATTCTGCTCGTTATTCTGGACAAACTATTTTCAGGTTTTGCGCATTTAACGTTACATGTTGTATACACAAAGTAAAGCGCCTGACTGGGTTCGAACCCACGACCTAACTCGGCCATTGGCCACTGGGCCACCACTGCTCACTAAGGGCCTAATTCTGTGAAAATCCATTTAGATATTTCTAAGAATTTGTTCACGACTTCTAAGAACGATTAGTTTAATATAATTTGACAAAAATGTTTAAGTATACACCATTAAATTGCTTACTGATTAACATCTTTTGAAGTACCTATTAACTCAATGTTTTCTTATAATTATAATTAATTTAAATTATCCACTTACAAAATTATTTATCATTTTCATTAATTTATTTTTTCAGCAATTTGTTTAGGGGCAGAAGCTAGTAACAAATAAAGGAACTTAAATAACAACATTTTTGGGTGTATGGGTTTGCGGAACTCTCAGTGCGCGACTCCGATTCGCTCTTGGCCAGTTTTTTTTTATTTTTTATAACATCTGTTATTACCAAAAACAAAAATCCGAGGTTGACCATAACCGAAGGTACGGAATACCACGCCGATTTCTGACAACCTTATTACTTAATAGATTCATAGATATTAAAAAAAAAAGGTCGGAACATAAAAAATACCACCGGAGTTGTCTCGTAAACCGAGAAATGAAGATGGCTGTGTTAGGCTGCTGCTCACGTATCTACTTTATCTGCGGGAAGCGAGATTTACAGCCGTCGATCGCGACTTAACGTTCGTGTGTAGAAGGCCTAAGGGTGCACGCAGTGTAGTGGAATCAGTAGCACCAGCAGTGCGATTCTGTAACCATCTCACCGTGAACACTTAGGTGAAGTGACCGTGGAGTTAGCTGTTATTCGCTAGGGATTAACACTATTAAGTGCTCACTTCACTTATGATTTCACGGTGAGATTTTTACAGAATCGACCGGCAGTACGACTATTTTTTTATTTTAAAATGTGACCGCATTAGGCTTTTTAGGAAAAAAAATAGGGGCCAGTGTAAAATCTTTGTAATCTTAGCAATAAAGTTTTTTATCATAATAATTTATTATTAAAAGAAAAATTTTTTAACGTGATTTACTGTATGAATTTTGAAAAATTGGGCAGGACAATGCCTGTAGGGTCAGCGTATATAATATTTCTCAAAAATATGTCTTACTTTACTATCCTTATCCCATAAACACAGCCAATAAAAACACAGGTACTTAAATAAATAGTAGCACTATAAAAATGTTAGCCTACTGTTGTTCTTATACTGTGTAACACAGTCACAGGTTTACTGTTGGGCTATAAAATCGAATTAGAGTACTAGAGAGATATAAAGTAGCACGATTGTTTAGCAGGCTTGAAGCAAAGCCCAGATTATGTTTACTTACGTAGTTACAAGGAAATAGTCGTAAGTAGCAGTATTTTTTGGAACGAAGTTTTTTAACGCAGCTAGCGGTTAGAGTAGGTATACTGGTAGAAATCGTCACATAACGTATAAAATGTAATGACCCCTCCATGCGACTCACTTTCTCTCTCACCCTGTCAAAAGGTAAAAAAAATCCAAGATTTTTTTTTGGGTTTCGCTCTCTTGGTTCTCGAGCAAAGAACTGCGTTCCTGACGAGGGATCCCCCGACCGCACTTGTTTTTATTATAGAGGTAGGTATTGCACTTCTAAAAAGTTATTCCAGGCAATAAAGACGCACCTGAAGACCAATTTCCTTAATTAAATCAAGTCGCAATCTTAACTCAGCGACAAACTATGTCAAATATGTAGGGAAAGTGGAGGTTTTTTTGACAAATTGAGCCTGAGATCAGACTGTCAACGTTCTCAAAATTACGAGAATTGCTCCTCTGATGTTAACTTCTAACCCTGCAAAAGGTGTGCTGCACTGTCTAGCAGAAAGGTCCTAAATTAGAGGAATTAAGGACTGCTGGCAAGCTGACTATGACATGGACTTAAATGTGGAATATAGTTCAAACCCGAAAATGTATAATCTGCCGGTCGATTCTGTAAAAATCTCACCGTGAAACCATAAGTGAAGTGAGAACTTAATAGTGTTAATCCCTACAATTAGGGAATGACAGAGCTCACTTCCCGCTCACTTCGCCTACGTTCTCACGGTGAGATTTTTACAGAATAGCACTGCTGTTCCAAAAGTATCTGAGTAAAATGTAAAAAAAGATAACATGATCAAAAAACGTACCTGTGATGCCAATTTGTAAAGCCACTTTGCTTAGATTTGATTATTTGGATACTGTAACCCGAATTTCTAATTTAAAATCACCGTTAAAAATGTTTTTCATTTGAAAATCGAGGTTTTAATCTCCTTGTAAAATACTGGTGTTCAGCTGTGTCCGGTAAGACTGGAAGCCGACCCTCAATACATCATAGTTGGGAAAACGCTAGACAGATTTAATAGAGGTTAATTTCATAAAATTAATATACTTCCATGACTTATCAATTATAATTTAACAATGATATTCAAGCTATATTGTAGAGAAAAAGTCGTGAGATATAAGGTTTTTCCATCCTTTTAAAAACAGATGAATGTGTTACTAAATAGTAACAGCCGCACAGGTCGATCGATCAGGTTAAGCTACGCTTACCTCGGTTGGCCTGTGGATGGGTGACCATCTTTACATACCAAGACTCATCCGTGCCTCGGATAGCACGTTAAGCCGTTGGTCCCGGCTGTCATTCGTGGATCTTTGACAGTCGCCACGGGTAGTCAGAAGCCTGAAAGTCTGACAACCAGTCTTACCAAAGGGTATCGTATTACCCAGTAACTGGGTTGTGGAGGTCAGATAGGCAGTCGCTCGATGTAAAATACTGGTATTCAGCTGCATCCGGTCAGACTGGAAGCTGACCGCAACATAGTTGGGAAAAGGCTAGGCAGATGATGAGGTTTTATATACACTTTCATCAGGTACTTTCCGAACAGACAATAGCTCTCCATGTGTATAGGTGTAATAGGTACATATTTCACCACCCAACTACTTAGCCTCATATTTGCTTCGAACCATAAACACCAGTCTAGCTTATTACTTGATAAATTCAATACATAAACATTCTGTTTTCCTTGAAAAGCTGGAAAAGTTCCAACATCGTCTAAAGTATAGTGGCCTCTTAAAAACTAGCCGCTGAAAGTTATTGTTTCCTAATAATCCATGTGTTAGTCGCTTTTACAGTAGTTTACAGGTATAATAAATATTATTCCCTTCAAAATGGTTGAGCTAAATGGTGCTGATCCATACGTCATGTTCGTGAACGGGCGCCGCCAGTAGGGACTGGTCATCTCTTAGCCGCCACGGCTTATTGTATTGTAATTTAAGTATTTTCGTATCTGAATTGTTTTTACATTTTTACTACGGACGCTTTTAACGTGCACATCTTTCTACATCGTTCTGACATGTATAATTTCAACATGAATGGTGTAACCAATATTTTGTAATAATTTTATGTTTTAAAAGAGTGTCCGTGAAGTTTCTTGCCCGTTCTTCTCCACAGGTACCTACTACGCTTTGGAATTGGCAACTAGCTTCATCTTTCTGACTGACCGACCCCTTGACAATTCAAAAGTGCCTGTAATTGGTTTATTTGAAATAAATGCTTTGAGTTTGAGTTTTTAAACTGGGCCATTTTTTTTCATTTTTTTTTATAAGCAACAAAAATTCTAAAATCAAATAAAATTCATTAATTAAATAAAAAAAAAAAAAAAAAAATTAAATAAATTTTATAAAATTCGTTTGTACACGAACTTCAATCGGTTCAGGGGATGTACAATCGAAATCTTTCATAGGGACAACACCTTATAAAGAACATGTGTCCTGAGTGCCCGTTCACCTGTACCTGAGATGACCCAAATAATGCCACTGATGCCGCAATCAACGTGGCCACCTACTGGACTCAAACTGTATACAAAAAAAAAAAAAAAAACGACTAAGAATATCATTGATACGAAAAGAAGAAGACAGAACATGTATTTCAACGTTAATCGTTTTTAGGACTGACGTGCGTGTATCACTAGAAGGCCAATCGTCATATATGTAAAAAAGGTTCAAAATGAGCCGGTCGATTCTATAAAAATCTCACCGTGAAATCATAAGTGAAGTGAAAGCTTAGCGAATGACAGCTCACTCCACGCTCACTTCACCCAAGCTTTCACAGTGAGATGGTTACAGAATCACACGGCTAGTAGCAATATCACCTAATGACAGCTCACTCCACGCTCACTTCATCCAAGCTTTCACAGTGAGATGGTTACAGAATCACACGGCTGCTCGCAGTATCACCTCAGCGACCATCAATGTCAAAAAATCGACAATAATGTAGGGAAGTCAGAGGTATTTTTGTCAGATTGCGACTGAGTTTAGCATGCGAACGTTTTTAAAAACACGGTAATTGTCTGTCAGATGTATTTTATTTAATTTATTTTATTTTATTACTTAAGAAAATTTAAAGCTAGGATACAGATACGAAACACGACAGTTAGTGAAAGAAGGCCAATTAAAAGTTTTCACAGACAATATTAGGGTAGCACAAGAAACAGTAGATAGATAAGAGAAAGTAAGAAATAAACTTGCCGCAGCGGCTGTAATAATTAGGTAAATAGGTTTTAGACCTATACTGAATGTACAGACGCCAGTACATCAAGCTACCCGAAATTGTCAAATTTTCCCAATCAACTCTGAACCTAATGCTTTAGCGATAAAGTTGAAAATCTATTAAAGAAATCTGACAGATTGTAGTAGCTTGATGTGCTGGCGTCTGTACCTTAAGAATTTCTTTTGAATATTGTCGATGCGATTGACGTATGTATTGTAAATCGTTCAGGTTTAACCCGTGATAGGTCAAATTTTTTTCTAAATATTTCTTATTTATACTTTATTAGGTAATATAAATTGGTTTACCTGCATGCGCACAGCACTTATGTTTTAGAATAAATAGATTTAAAAAACGACGAGCAGTTGATTATTATGGCAAAACTTTTCCAAACTCGGATGAGTGTACGCATTCTCATTCTCTTCGCGTATTTTATAAAAAATGCTGGTCACGAAAAAATCATCTATTTCTACCTGCGAACAATTTCAACGGAACGAAATTTCGTGCCCTCAAAGTTCAAAGAGCAATCACGGCCCAAACTACGTCATCGAAACCGCATTTTAAAACTTTTAAAAACCGAACACGAAACGGCGTACTCGAATCCGAAACGGCGTTTTGTTTGACTCTTATAAAAATGTAAAAGCGTGTTTCATTTCATTTGACGCTCAAAATAACTGTTTACTCGCAAAGAGGCTTTTGAAAGTTTAAAAAATTACTTTCTGAGGCAATTTAGAGGTACGCGGAAACTCTAACAGGCAATTTGTGACATACAGACGTAAATGATGGCGAGTTTCTTTTCAAAATGCGGGTAGGCGTTTTAAGTGTGCATTTGGGAGTAATGTAGACTTATCGCATAATATTAAAAAAAATCGACCAAGTGCGTGTCGGACCACGCACAATGAAGGATTCCGTAGTTGTAATGAATTTATCCCAAGAACAAACCTAACATTGTAGTCAAAAAACATGTTCTCCCATACATTGCAACTGCAAATATAAGTTGGTCGCCTATCACTCGTAAACTTGTAAATCCTATTTAGCTGTGGTAGTTTTCTTTTTAACTTCGTTATAATATATATTATACTAATACCACGATATTTTTTTTCAAATATCCAAAAAAATCTATTAATCTGGCTGGGTGGGGGATGGGGGACACTTGACTCTAACAAAAATTAGCACTTTAAAACTAAATAATTCACAAACGGATCCCTGAATCGAATGAAAGACGTGTCCAACGTTACCGCACACTATCGGTGTAGTGTCTGTGAGCGAAAGAGAAGGAAGCATTATGTCATCTCTAGCGCACGTGCGGCCGTAAAGAGTCAGACAACTGTGAGCGGCGGGAGTGAGAGGGCACGCGCGTCTAAGAGCCGACAATATTGGACAAACACCACATTTTGGCGACGAGGATTAACAGGACTACTGTGAGTTATTATTATTCTAAATAAAAAAAAAAAAAAAATAAAAAAAAAAATAAAAAAAAATAAAAAAAAAAAAAGGGAGAGAGTATGAGATAAAAGACGAAGAGCACGTGACTTACAAGTGGGAGATAAAGTGTATGTGAAGAATGCCAATAAAACGAATAAACTAGATCAATATTAGATTATTGCATCAAGTAATGGTGCTCGTACAAAAGAGAACATGAGCCTCCTCCAGTATGGACTAAATCACAGGTAACGCCTGTTGCACAAGTCCTAATGTAATGATGTACAATATCAGCGTGATGAGTTAAGCTGTGATGTTACCAGATGATGCCTGGTAGTCCGGGAACAGGTGACGCCTGTAAGGACTTCTTAATGTAATTTGGTACAGGTGATGCCTGTAAGTACATGATACGATGCGACGTAGGTATATCAGACGTCTAAGCTGTGATGTTACCAGATGATGCCTGGTAGTCCGGGAACAGGTGACGCCTGTAAGGACTTCGTAATGTAATTTAGTACAGGTGATGCCTGTAAGTACATGATACGATGCGACGTAGGTATGTCAGACATCTAAGCTGTAATGTTACCAGATGATGCCTGGTAGTCCGGGAACAGGTGACGCCTGTAAGGACTTCGAAATGTAATGTAGTACAGGTGATGCCTGTAAGTACATGATGCGATGCGACGTAGGTACATATATCCGAGTGCCATGGAAGTTTTATACAGGTGATGCCTGTAATATGAAGCTTTGTGTACGGATGACGCCGTTCACTGAAATTTGAACACAATTCATACAACATTGTTGGTTTAATTTGGACGGTGGTGTTGAATGAATGCTGTATGAAATAAATAATGAATGTGCCAGGTTATTAAAAGGATGATGCCCATTTGGTGACCTAAATTAGACATTCTTTATTTGTTTCATTGTCTACAGATTAAAATATGATGTCAGCCTTACCTTAAAAAAAAAAAAATTGAGTGTGATGGCGAAGCAGGATCTGTTGTAGCTAAATAGGAACGTTGGAAAAGAGTTTATATATTTACTTGGAAGCTGCCGATGTTAATATTAGTTCTAAAAAAAAACGCGCAAGTTTATTACATTGGGGAAGACAAGAACTCCAAGAAATACTGTTTAATATACATATAGGGTGGCTACGTTGAGGCGACTGAAGGAGATGATCGTACCATAGACGTATTTAAGGTAGCAATAAATAAGTTAGATGAATATTTTTCACCTAAGCAAAATAAACGGTATGAGAGACATATTCAGACAATTGAAACAAGAATAAAACGAGAAGTTTGAAAAATAGTTAGTTCTACTAAGACAACAAGCTTTGAAATGCCATTCTTCGGATGTGGATGTCAATTTGATTGATCAGATAATTGAGAAGTGCGCGTCAGAAGAACTCAGGAAGAAATTACTTCGCTCAGGTGAAAAAATTACCTTAACTGAAGTAATAACCGAAGCAAATACTCTAGAAGTGGTGGAACATCAATTAGGCGATTTTATTCAAAAAGAAAAAGATCAAACTGTTAATAAAATCAATTAACAAGTGAAGGACAAGACATTCATAAATAATAGCAAAAAGGCGTGTTTCCGATGTGGTAGCTGGAATCATCTAGCTTATGATGAGAATTGCCCAGCTGAAGGAAAAATATGTAACAAATGCAAGAAGGTGGGGCACTTTCAAGCTCAGTGCAGAGGAACAAGCCTAAAACGAAGCAATTAGATAACAAAGCGGAAAGGGGCGGAGACGTGAAAAGATCTAAGAAGTCGAGCCCAAGAGTTATAAAGCAGGCGAACGCGATAGAAGATGAAATTGATTACGTTTTTAATGTTCGCCATAATGATACTCTCGCTTGTTTAGAGCATGTTTCTTTGGTGACATATTGTTAAGAGGGACACAATTACGAAGACTTGTTTTAGATGCTGCTCACGAGGGCCATCCAGGAATGGTCGCAATGAAGTTGAGACTTAGAGCGAAAGTTTGGTGGCCTAACTATGATAAGGACGTGGAAAATTTAGTACGGTCCTGTAAAGGATGCACACTGATATCGGCACCAAATCCACCACATCCACTCAAGAGGAGAGAATTAGCTACCCAATCCTGGGTTGATATCACCATAGACCTTCTAGGTCCGTTACCAAGTGGTGATTACTTTTTGGTTGTGATCGATTACTATTCTTGGTACAAGGAGATCAAAGCGTGTCGAGACAGTAAGGAAATGATTCGCTTACTTAAAGAGATTTTTAGCCGTTTAGGACATCCGGTTTCATTAAGTTCCGACAATGGCAAATTCAATTAGTACAGAGTTCAAGACTTATTGCCATGAAAAAGATATCAAACTATTTAATTCAATACCTTACTGGCCGCAACAGAATGGAGAGGTGGAGCGACAGAACAGGGATATCATTAATCGCCTCAAAATATACCAAGTAGAGAGAAAAAGCTGGAAAGAAGCATTGATAGAGTATTTGACAATGTACAATAGTACCCCACATAGTGTGACTGGGAAAAGACCGGCAGAGCTATTCTTTCAAAGGAAATTTATGGATAAGATTCCGATGATAGATATTGCAGAACAAAGTTTAGAGACATGTATGTAAGAGATAAAGACAAAGAACAAAAAAAGAGTATGAGATAAAAGACGAAGAGCACGTGACTTACAAGTGGGAGATAAAGTGTATGTGAAGAATGCCAATAAAACGAATAAACTTAGTCTTAAATTTGATGCAGTCACGCATACGGTTAAGTCAAAAAAAAACGAGGGAGATGTGGAAGTACAGAACGACGAAACAGGACAGCAGTTAAGACGCAAAATATTGCATTTAAAAAAAAGTGGAGGGAGAATGGAAACCTGTTAACAAAGAAATGGACGGACAGAATTAATTATAGTTGATTTCCAATCATGTAATCTGAAGTTATGGTGATAATATATTGATGAAGTAAGAATTTGATAATGGTCTCATTAAACAAAAATAATAAAATAAGGAAGGGATGTAGTGTCTGTGAGCGAAAGAGAAGGAAGCATTATGTCATCTCTAGCGCACGTGCGGCCGTAAAGAGTCAGACAACTGTGAGCGGCGGGAGTGAGAGGGCACGCGCGTCTAAGAGCCGACAATATTGGACAAACACCACAATCGGATAGACGAGAAAAAAAACATTCGCACTTTAGGTGTAGAGGTATCTTAATATATATATATATTTTTTTGAATATTTTATTTTACCACTTTGTCGGCGTGATTAATATGTAAATCCATGCCAAATTATAGCTTTCTAGTACTAAGAGTCTCTGAGCTAAGCTGCGGACGGACGGATCGACGGACGGACGGACGGACAGACGGACACGGTGAAACTATATGGGTTTCTTGTCGACCAAGGAACCCTAAAAACTAAATTTTTAGTAATAGTTTTAAACTGCAATGGCTCTTCCTACTTTTTTAGTAATTCAATTAAAACTTAACATAACATAATACGTCTGTAGGCCCCAAAGGGCGGTGGGCGGGGGGTTCGCCAGAGACGTACAGACGCCAGTACATTAAGCTATACGAAACTGTCAAATTTTCCCAATCAACTTTGAACCTTATGCTTCAGTGATAAAGTTGAAAATCTATTAAAGAAATTTCACAGATTGTAGAAGCTTGATGTGCTGGCGTCTTCACCTATCTTACACATTTCTCCAGTTATGTTTAAGTCCCATTTAATAAAGGGAGACCCTGTTTCAATCAACCTAATCCAGACTCCAGGCTGTTACTGAGAAATCCCAGATGGAAAAACCCAATAACGCTTTGCCCGACTTGGGAATTGAACCCTCTTGCTCAGCAATAGGTCTTACAACCACTACACCAATGAGACAGCGAGGCTTACTTTTTTGTCGTTTAATTAAAACTTTTAATCATTTATTCGTCTCGCAGTACATAATTAGTTGAATTCTTTTGTAAAAAAGAAATAGTTTTTCTAACGTTACTCAACGTTTTTGTTTGATCCAAAACGCTGAATACTTTGTTTAATTAAAATAATAAACGGAAACAATCCATCAGAGTGCTGTGAGATATTTATTAATGTAAATATAACTGGAATGCCTATGATTTCGAAATGAACACGTTCCACATTCATCTTTGAGTTTATTCACCTGCCGTGCGATTCTGTAACCGTCTCACCGTGAAAGCTTGGGTGAAGTGAGCGTGGAGTGAGCTGTCATTCGCTAGGGATTAACACTATTAGGTGCTCACTTCACTTATGATTTCACGGTGAGATTTTTACAGAATCGACCGGCGGTTCTTAACTCTTCCTCAGAGCAATTATTTTATGATTCTGAATCATCTTCAATCCGACTGCATAAACATAATGAGTGTAATTTTCCCACTGCTGGGACACAGGCCTCCTCTCATTGAGAGGGAGGGGGCTGTTATCTACTACGCATACCCAGTGTGGGTTGGTAGTTGTTACATATCTTCAAGTTTTTGGTTCTACGCCATGCCGTTTTGTTCACGATGTTTATCTACTAACCCGCACTGGGCCCGCGTGGTCCACTCCCTCTCACTGAGAGGAAACCTGTGTCACAACAGGAGCATTACAAACTGATTATGCTATGCTATGGAGTTATATGTATGCTATGTTATGCTCGGAGTCTCTCTGAAGAATAAAATCAGGAATGAAATTATCCGGAAAAGAACCTGAGTTACCGACATAGCTTGCAGAATAAGCAAACTGAAGTGGCAGTGGGCTGGCCATGTCTGTCGAAGGGCCGATGGCCGGTGGAGCAGACGAGTCCTGGAATGGAGACCGCGTATCGGCAAGCGTAGTGTGGGACGCCCCCCAGCTAGATGGACGGACGACCTAAAGAAGGTAGCTGGGGTAGACTGGACGCGGAAGGCGGAGGACTGGGTGTTGTGACGCACTCTGGGAGAGGCCTATGTCCAGCAGTGGACTGCGATAGGCTGAGTTGATTGATGTTATGCTATGCTTTTATAACTAGGTACACGTGGGTACAATGGAATATCGCATGTTGCTCAACAAACAGCTGGACCGTGTGTCACTAATCGAGACAATTTCGGTGCTTTAGTACAAGTAAAGTTCGCGAGTTAAATTCACAGGTCAAAGAGAATTTGTCGCGGCAGAAAATGTTTGGCAAAATATGATTTACATGTTTTACATCGGAATTCTAGTTTTATTATGTTATATTTTCTACGATGCAGTCTTCTTCTTCTAAGCGTTTCGATGGCAATCTAAATGGAATCGGGCCAGAATTGGGCTACGTGTTTGTCGCCATTACTCAGCGTCCATCAGTTCCTGTAACGTGCAGCTGACAGGATACGCTATAAGTGTCCCGTCGCTTGTGGAAAAGCACCACATTTTCACTCCACGGGGGAGTCGCCTATGAATATCCACTTAAACAGGTTTTCCTTGCTTTGGTCAACCTTGGGTCCGGAGTCTGTTTATAGGCTTCCAGATTACCCAAAGCAACTCATGTCCAAGTGGGAGATCTTCAGCGGGTGGAACAAATGGTTTGTGTAGGGAAGTAAGTTGCAGTAGTCTTGTTTATTTTTCAATGGAAATCTTTATAGCTTTGTTGCAGAACTAAATTTATGTTCTTTTATTAAAACCATAAAGATTTTACAATTTGCTATGTTTTTTTATGTCATCGCTACAAATTCCAGCAGCTTAGGTTCCTGATGAAACGTGGTTGACTTCGTCTAAAGAAACCAGCACACATTGTTTTTCTGTGCATGCAACAAGATGGTTATGATGTACTCGTACGTCTAAGGGGATGCAGCTGAATATCAGTATTTTACATGGAGCGACTGCCAATCTGACCTCTACAACCCAGTTACTGGGTAAAACGACCGCCCCCCCTTCGCAAGACTCGTTGTCAGATTTTCTGGAGTCTGACCACCCGTAACGACTGCCAAAGATCCAAGAATGACAGCCGGGACCAACGGCTTAACGTGCTTTCCGAAGCACTAAGGGGTCTTGGTATGTAAAGATGGACCCATCCACGAACCGATCTCGGCAAGTGTTGCTTCACCTTAAAGATCGACCCGTGCAGCTGTTAAGTATTACTTAGCCACAAGCCCCACAATAAAAATTATACTCACGAATTAAGCTAATTTTCCTCCAAAATGACTTCTTATTGCCACATTTGCTGGCAAGCTGTTCAAGCTTCAATCATTATGAATATTGTTATGAGCTCGAATTGCTTTCAATTGAAGCTGGATACTCTACCGAAAGTCGGTGAGGCGTAACCAGCTAATTTGCTTGTTGAAAAAGAAGACTTAGATTGGGTGAATTCGAATGAAAGAACAGTACAAAATATGTGTTTTTTGGCGTGGTTCGTGGAGATAATTTTACTCTGGATTAGCTGGGGTTTTCTAGTGGAACGTTCTTAGTTATATAATTATTTTATTTGTGAAACCGTTCCGCTCCCCACCGACTTCGGAACCTAACCCACATTTCATTTAAAACGCTCCCAGTCAAAACATTAACTTGATTTTCAACAGTAAACACACATTACAATGGAGGTCAAAGCCGTCAGCCATCCATTGTACAAATTGATCTATTTGTAGAATTTCCAGTATTTCTGGAGAAACACTTTATCTTCCACTTATTTTGGTAGATTTTCTATAACTGCTCTTAGATTTGTGCACTTTTCTTTTATAAAAGTTTTCGTGCGAAAACGACCTTTTAGTGATGCATCACTGTACTCATTGAAGCGCTTCAATGTTTCTTGTGCCACCTATTTTTGTCCGATTCCTATAAATAACCAGCCATTTTTAGGGTTCCGTACGCAATGGGCGTCAACGGGACCCTACTACTAAGACTGCGCTGTCCGTCCGTCTGTGCCAGAGCTGTATCTTTTGAACCGTAGGTATGAGTATGTACCATTATGCCGCTATAATACCAAATAATCGCAAAAAAATAAAGTACAAGAAACTTGGTTTTCAAAATGAGTAGTATTACGGGGACAACGGGAATACAAGAAATATTGTACGGTAGAACGGAAACCTTCGTGTTTGAGCCACTTGGAAGCTTCTTAATTTAAACTCTTGTATCTTTAGTGTAGTATTTTTAGATTGGCCGCTGGATAAATAAATTAACAGCCTCACATGTCGATCGATCAGCTTAAGCTACGCTTGCCGCGGTTGGTTTGTTGATGGGTGATCATCTGTACTTTACAATTACATACCGTGACCCCTCCGTGTCTCGGAAAGCACGTTAAGCCGTTGGTCCCGGCTGTCATTCGTGCATCTTTGACAGTCGTTACGGGTGGTCAGAAGCCAGAAAGTCTGACAACCAGTCTTACCAGTGACCCGCACAACCCAGTTTCTTGGTAATACGATAATACCCCTTGTATTATCGTATTACCAAGAAACTGGGTTGTGCGGGTCAGATCAGTGCAGACAGTCGCTCCATGTAAAATACTGGTATTCAGCTGCATCCGATTAGACTGGAAGCCGACCCCAACATAGTTGGGAAAAGGACGATGAAGGAGATGATGTAGGCAGTACTTTTTAACCGAAGTCCGAAAAGGAGGAGATTTTATGTTCGCTCCGTTTTTTAAGGTTCCGTACCCAAAGGGTAAAAAGGAACACTATTACTCCCGCTCCGCTGTCCGTCCGTCTGTCACCAGGCTGTATCTCATGAACCGAAAAAACTTTCGACTGTCTAACCAAGTTAGACGGTCGAAATTTTCACAGATGATGTATTTCTGTTGCCACTATAACAAAAATACTAAAAAATAGAATAAAATAAATATTTAAGGGGCTCCCATACAACAGACATGATTTTTTTGCCGTTTTTATACGTATGGAACCCTTCGTGCGCGAATCCGACTCGCGCTTGGCCGGTTTTTATTTATATGTTTTTTTTTGTATGTTCATCGATATTTTCGTGAATTTTGGACCGATTTTGAAATTATTTCATTTCGTATATCGCTTTACTTAGTCTGAATTATTTCACCATCACTAGTCTCAAAACGGTGAAGGAAAACATCGTGAGGAAACCGGCATGTACTAGAACCCGTACTGGGCCCGCGTGGTGGATTACGGCCCACTCCTTCTTACGAGAGGAGGCCTGTGTCCCAGCAGTGGGAATATTATAGGCAGGTTATGTTGGTCTGTCTTCACAGATTTTTGTATCCGTGGCAAACAACGAAAATATGAATCCAACGACACCGACTTCCGAAATTAAAGATATTTTTCACTTTGTAGTGTATTTTTTGGAAGTCAGTTGTTTACTAGTAACCGCCTGGTTTACGAACACCCAGCAATAAAAAAGCCCATTCAGCAATAAAACAAAAGTTCATACGCAAAAAAACGACCTGTAATTTCAAGAAAATTCTTCGTTGTCATAAACATCAAGGAAACTAAGCTGATAGAAAAATCTCGTAGACGAATATTTTTATAAGAACACGCCGCCACTTCGGCAAGTAATCAATCAATCAATCCACGTTGCATAAACCAGTCATGAGCAAAGAAACAAAACATTATACTTAGCCCATTGTTGCAAATTGATGGGAAAAACGATACAAAGAACAATATGGGTAAACGTTATTACTTTAAA
Source organism: Eremobia ochroleuca (assembly GCA_949629135.1). Lineage (NCBI taxonomy): Eukaryota > Metazoa > Arthropoda > Insecta > Lepidoptera > Noctuidae > Eremobia > Eremobia ochroleuca. Next base: position 2,775,193 of record OX451407.1, read on the forward strand.
TCACAAAAGTTTATTAAAAGGCGCACCCTGTGCAGTCAGCCCTGTCTCCAAACTTGCTGACTTAGGTACAGTCAAGCAAATTAAGCAAATTGACACCTTACGTCAATTTTCTGTGTTATGGCATTAATAATAATAATGATAATATTCCACAACTTTCACACAACGCCATCTAGTCCCAAACTAAGCAGAGCTTGTGCTATGAGTACTAGACAAATGATAAACATACATAACAACGTGTAACGTTAAATGCGCAAAACCTGAAAATAGTTTGATCAGAATAACGAACAGAATTAATTGAACCACTTTTTAATATAGGTCACATTTTTCAAAAAAATCTTCATTAAAAACGTTGCCGTGTCTATTTATTAATAGGTCAAACAAGCCAATGTCAGCGCGGCGCAGCGGCCCGGTGACGACTCCTCCCTCGATAAAGCGTTGTCGCAGACGCAAGAAACGATCAGAATGACCAGTAAAACTAAAACAGCACATAAAACCTTTCCAATTTTTTTAATGACTTATTTTCTCAGGTCAAAAAATCAGTTGGAGTGTCTGAGGTTTTGCGCATTTAACGTTATATGTTGTATAATCCTAAATACATACATATTATAGATAAATCACACCAAGACAAAGAACAAAATAATGATCGTGCTCATCACACAAACATTTGTCCTGGGTGGGAATCGAATCCACGACCTTGCGTATAGTAGTCAGGGCCACTGACCACTAGACCAACAGGCCTGCCGATTTCGTAGCACTGTCAAAGAATGACATTTATAATAATAATAATAATAAACGTTTATTTCAAGTTCACAGAAAAACTCATAGTTGTTAGTAAAACTTAAAACAAGTGTTAGTGACGCAAGCACTGTAGCGCGGGAGGCGGGAAAGAGGCACGCGTGAGTCGGGCGTGCGTAGTAGTTCGGATAAGCGGTCGTTCGGTTGAGCGACGTTCGGATAATTTTTATATTCTGAACCAGATTCAGATCGTTATTTTGTCATGAAATTTGCAGAAATGACTTTCTCTTCTTAAAAATTTTGGTAGTGTCCTCCAGACCCTAGACGAGGGACAGGTTAATTAAGAGTGGCGTGATGTGTCCCAATCTAATCTAAGACATTATTTAATTTGTGCCAGGAGCCTTATTCTGGCATCAGCTGTGCGATTCTGTAACCATCTCACCGTGAAAACTTGGGTGAAGTGAGCGTCGTCAATAGTGTCAATTCCTAGCATCAGCATGACTCACAGCTCACTCTAAGCTCACTTCACCTTAGTTATCAATGTGAGATTTTTCCAGAATCGACCGGCTGTTTCACAATTCTACTTCCATGTACTTCAAAGCTGTTAAGGTGGTAGTCAGAAATGCAAAGTTCGTTTTAAAAGGAATTTGCTGTCATTTGAAACTGCGAAGTTTTAGCCATAGGAACAAAAGCAGACCTTTAAAGTTACGTGTAGACTTTATACTTTACACTTTGACAGGCCTGTTGGTCTAGTGGTCAGTGGCCCTGACTGCTATACACAAGGTCGTGGGTTCGATCCCCACACAGGACAATAATGTTCGTGTGATGAGCACGATCATATTTTGTTCTTTGTCTGGGTATATTTTATCTATAATATGTATGTAATTAGAATTATATATGTATGTTTATCAGTGGTCTAGTACTCATAGCACAAGCTCTGCTTAGTTTGGGACTAGATGGCGTTGTGTGAAAGTTGTGGAATATTATTATTATTATTACTTAATTGCGGAAGAGTCAGTCACCATTTTGAAGAAAAATTTACGTGGGTGGATCAAATATAAACCGGACTTAAGTAAAAAAAAATACGCACGTATTATTACACTCGTAAAAAAAAAGGAATTTATTTTATTTTTCTACATAATCTCCCCTTCTATTAACACATTTTTCCCAGCGCAGGGGATGTTTCTTGATGCCAGTATCGAAGAATGTAGTCGGTCGTGCCTTTAGCCAATTGCACACAAATGATTCCACTATCTGGTCAGTGTGAAAACGGCGTCCTCCACTTGAATTTTTTTTGTACCATTCCTATACTTGAGTTCTTGAAAGCGTATTCTTATCGAACTGTAGAGTCAATGGATGCAAAATTTGGGAAAGTTTTATGCCCTCCCGTGTTAAAAAAAATATGATAAGTCGTTGCTCAACAGACTTATATACCTCCTGCTCATACATGATGCTACTGGCGCGCAATAAACTAAAGTGAGCCGGAGCAGTATACCCCCCTCCCCTAGATGATCCCCCCTAACACATACAACAGTACCAAGCGCGTCACTTCACTCAGCGACCAGTAATAAAAAAAGTCCTGTTTATATTTGATTCACCTAATATTTTGTTCCTGTTACTGAAAAACTTCTTTCAAAATTCATCATCAATTCAACCGAAAGACGTCCACTGCCGGACATAGGCCTCCCCCGAACACCGTCACTTGGACCGGTTCTGTGTTTCACGCATCCAGCGGATTCCTGCGGCCCTTACCAGGTTAACGGTCCACCTTGTGGTTTCACAAGTGCTCAAGAAAAATGTTTGATTCGAGAATGAATAATGAATAATAATCATCTATCAATCTGCCTAGCCTTTTCCCAACTATGTTGGGGTCGGCTTCCAGTCTAACCGGATGCAGCTGAATGCCAGTATTTTACATGGAGCGACTGCCTATCTGACCTCCACAACCCAGTTACTGGGTAATACGATACCCCTAGGTAAGACTGGTTTTCAGACTCGGGCTTCTGATTACCCGTAACGACTGTCAAAGATCTACGAATGACAGCCGGGACCAACGGCTTAACGTGCTTTCTTTATGTAAAGATGGTCACCCATCCACAAACCAACCGCGGCAAGCGTAGCTTAACCTGATCGATCGACCTGTGCGGCTATTATTATTTAGCCACGGGCCCCTCATAATATTAATGAATAATAATAATTTATTCATAAGTTCACATAAGTATAAATTACATAGAAGTTACATCATTACAAAGTTACATATTAATATTATGAGGAAAATATTAAACTATGCCTAAAATAAATCTAGTGTATCACTTATGGGACATAGATTGCATTTTTGGAAGCTACTATTGTAACATAATTACGTGACCAAGACAAGACATTAGTCAGGCTAGACAAACATTTTCCTCATATTATTTTGTCAGACCATAACACATTTACATAAAATTAGGCTCTCTCACAAAAGAAAAAGTCTTTCTCACATCCTCTCACAACTACTATTAATATCACTTATACCCCGAAAAACTCACGATAAGGGGCGAACACATGACTTATGTGACTTTCTCATTGTCATCACAACGTCTCTAACATTATTTATCTGTCCCTTATACCCCGAGGGTGAAAAGTAGGGGGTGAAAAAATAGGCGGTGAAAACTACCGCTTGAACGACATTTACAGTGCAGTTGGTTATAACAACCCCTATGGGGGCGATTTCAGGATTGTGTCAAATGTTTTCAGGAGCTTTGTAATTTTTATTATTGCTTTATGGGGAATTTTGATTGCTGTTTTTTGGGGTTAGGTTAGTCTGCTTGATCTTAAGAGTGTTGTTAACGTTATGGCATACAGTTGTGTACATGGGTTGTAGTTTTTAACTCATCTATAACTGACCTAGGAGAAGGTCTGTGGAGACCGCGTATCGGCTAGTGTAGTGGCACGCTCCCCAGCTGTATTTTAATTAAGAATTTGAGATAATTTTCTAGTTATGGAACAACAAACTAAATGTCATACAGAACAAAGTTTAAATTCCTTTGCAACGAAAACTGATTAGGAACTTTTTGTTACTACAGTAGAATGTATTTTACAACATTTGAAACACAAATATTTATTTAACTGAACACCACTGCATCAAAATTTTAGAATGAAAGTCAGAACCAATTTGTTAGTAGTTTAATAATAAAATGTGATGATAACTTAATTTTTTGACGTGATAAAAACAAAACAAATATTATGTTTGCGCTTAGTTACTGCTACAAAATAAAGCAATACGAAATTCACTGGAAGGACATGACCTTTATTTTATTTTGTAAACTAGTGTTAGTAACTGTACAACACCACTGTTTGCGTTATACAAACGTTGGCAAAATCGAGAAGCTGCTATGCTATCAGCTAAAACCAACAAGCCAGCGAGTAGGTACGTAACTCATAAGTACCTACTTGAGTTAGACTCGAGTTAGACGATTGAATGAACTAAGCCAGTTAAATAACAATTAAAAATTGACAATTAAATAATCATAAAATGAACCGGCTTCTGAACTTACTACAATTTAAAAAACAGATTCACCCCATTCCACCCACTTTACAATAAAAATTCATCGATCGAAAACATATTCATCTCGAACCAACACAACCAAATTGAGGGTAGAATAGAATCATAACAGCCATCCCTTACCCGGATAGATTCGGTTTCATCCGGTTTTATCCGGATAATCTTGAAAAATGCGACTTGTATACGATGTTATGGCGGATAATAGCGGAGAAACCCATGGGTGACATTGATTTTGTGTGGAGATATTATTATGATGTATATTTTGGGGTTTGAGAATGTAACATATTTTTCTAGGATAGTAAATACAAAATTGTAAGGGTTTCTTATACAGCGTCCGGATAGGCACCATTTACCAGATTTATCTAGAGTCTATAATAGTAATAATAAAGCTGAAGAGTTTGTTAGTTTTTTTGTTTGTTTGTTTGAACGCGCTAATCTCTGAAAGTACCTGTCGGAAATAAAAAAATAATTTTGCATTCGATAGGCCAATTCTCGAGGTAGGCTGTAGGCTATGTAACATCACGCTAGAACTCTTAGGAGCCGAGCACAAAGAAAAAAAAAGTAAGAAAGGACGCTAAGTAAAAACGAAGTAAATTCGTCATTCGTGCTTGATGGGAAACCCAAACACGGCTCGTTAAAATAATAAGAGGAGTGTTACAAAAATGCGCGTAGATGCATGATTTCCTCGTTGAAATTGAATACTATTCGTTGGTTGGTGGGGCCTGTGGCTAAATAATAACAGCCGCACAGGTCGATCGATCAGGTTAAGCTACGCTTGCCGCGGTTGGTCTGTGGATGGGTGACCATCTTTACATACCGAGACCCCTCCGTGCCTCGGAAAACACGTTAAGCCGTTGGTCCCGGCTGTCATTCGTAGATCTTTGACAGTCGTTACGGGTAGTCAGAAGCCCGAAAGTCTGACAACCAGTCTTATCTAGGCGTGTCGTATTACCCAGTAACTGGGTTGTGGAGGTCAGATAGGCAGTCGCTCCATGTAAAATACTGGTATTCAGCTGCATCCGGTTAGACTGGAAGCCGACCCCAACATAGTTGGGAAAAAGGCTAGGCAGATGATGGTTGGTGGAAATAACAATTAATTGATAAAGATAGTTCGTTTTCTCTTCTACAATAACAATAAAGCGATTTTTTTATTTTTTATCTATTCATTTAGCAATATTCGTTCTCCTGATGTATGTTTTGGCAAAAACTCATGGAGAGCTGATTTGAGAGATCTAATTTGCAGATTCTGTTGCATATACTCGTAACCCACCAAAACAAATTTTCTCATATTATCACAAATATCATATACTTTTATAATAATAGATCGCATTTTTGTTCTATGCCTTACAAATAAAGAAAAACGACTGGACCCAATTCAATTTTCTACTGGAAACAAGTCTTAATATCTCCGAACTTCTACATCATTTTCACGTAGTATTTATACCAAAATAGTCTCCGATAATTGCTTAAAAAACATATCAATATAAAAAAAGATACTTTGATTTTTTTAATAAATAAAATAAAAGTACTACATATTTCACTGCGCCGGCGATGCGCGCTCGCCCTGGCTGGAGGCCTTATTTTATTAAGGCATCCACAGACAAGCCCGGTTAAGCAGCCGACAGCCTCAAGGTAGAAGGTGCGAGAAGTCATTTATAAAAAAAATATAATTGTTTTTCATTTAATTAATTAATTATTATTAATCATAGAGAAATAGTAACTATGAGTACATGATCTACCAGATAAATTAAAAGAAAAGCCTCCGGGAGTAGTGAAACATGACGTATAAATTCCTATTTTTACCAATTTGCAAAAAAGGAAAATGGCCAAGGAGTATTCTGAAGATTCGTTTCTCGTCATCTCTAATTAGTAAGACGTGTCTACTTTACCTTAATTTGGTAATTATTGCAGTGGTCTTGCTCGATTCCTTACCTGAAAATAAAACAATATAATATTAGCAACAAATTGTGGAGCTACATAATTATGTCGCAAACCATGCTCCACTTCCTATCCCCCTCTCACCTCTGTGTCCCAAAACATGCAGTCAATGTGACATCTGCATTACTGCAAATAACGCCGTGGAAGTGGCAAAGTTTTGGGCCAACAAGATGTAAAACTCAGTCGTGCCAGCGACACCATGAAGAAGTAACAAATTAGAGTAAATAATCGAATATTTTGATTTACTAGCTAAAAAAGCACTAATAAAATGTTAGAGTTGTTCCCTAAAAACATTTGGGTATATTAAGAACAAATTGCTCTCTAAATCTGTTTCAAGACCCATTTTTTAAAGATAAAAATCCAAAGTGCACGACTCATACGAGTAATGCTCATTTGATCGTATATAAAAACCATAGATATATAAAATTAGAAAAAAATGTAAGTAATATATTATATCAGAAAGAAAGAAAGAAAATACGTTTATTTAGCACAGACTATAAGACACACAGTACACCTGAGACATACATCGGATAAAAAACAAATAAAAATCAAATAAAAAATGTGAACTCGGATGTAAGAAATTAACAGGGAAGTGTGCCTCACGGGTACGCCAAAAAGCCCAGTTCAGCCAAAATGATTTTCAACTAGACCTGATGTCGTATTATGGCCGTTTAGTGCCATCATGATTCCAGTGTAAGAGAGAGACGGAGCTATACATGACCGACAGCACCATCCCTTTTTCGCACTGGAATCATGATTGCATTAATACTTCGTAATACGGCCCCTGATGTGTGAGGTGACGAGTTTTATACTGGAACGTAACGTGTGCATGCATACTTAAATAAATAAAATAAATTTGTGTCAAATAAAAACAGTAATGATATTATATTAGTTTTTTATTCATTATAATGAAACTACTTTGAATAAAAGAGCCATTTTCAATGGGGTTCCGCCTATGGTTGAAACATATATATTAAAGAAAACGAGCGAGCCTTATAGTAGTCGCATATGATGTGTAACATCTGACATCTCACCTTGGTAATAAGCAACATTAACACTATATCCTGAAAAAAATGACTAAGGTATTATTTGAAATGATTTTTCGTAAAGAAGAATAATTCTTTTTAATAAAAATTGTATTTTATTTAATTACGGGCGCTTATTGGTCAAATCAAATAGAGCGCGCATCTCCAGCTTCCTGTTATACATTTCCGTTTTTTTTCACGAAATTACTCCCACAGATTGCAGGAAAGCGAGAGGAAAGATCTGTAGGTGAAAGCTAAAGGACCTTAAGTCACATTTTATAAATTATTCAGTAGAGCTCATTAAAGATGTCTATACCCGAAATTAGATATTAAAATCGACCGTGTATAAAAAGTAATTAGTGTATCGTTGTAGAATAAAAAGTACGATTATGAAGTTTTATATAGCTATTATATTGTGATATTTTTTTGACAAATATTGCTCCTTAAGGCTGTATTATCGGACTTAAGGTTCTTTAACTTTGAAGTTTAAGTAAATATCTTATAGTATTACGGTAGTTACGTCTCTCCTGTATCAATAATGTATAGTAAATTTTATTATTTTATAACTTAGGTACGACACAAAATCATTGAAACATACACTTATAAGTTTTAATGACCTGAGAAATGAAATAAGTTTATACATTTTAATATTATTTATTGAATAATAAAAAATCAATGAAATTACACAAAAAAAAACTTATTCTGGTAAGTCACATACTGTGCCATCGTGGGCTAAGGTATTATAAAAAATATGAAAAATGGGTGGAATCCATTGGAGAGCTTTCTGTAAATCCTGAAACTTTTTTGTGCTTACAGATTTGGGGCCTAATCGAATAGGCTGCAATATAGGTATGGCAAAGTCTTCTAGGGATCTTCTTCTATTTCTAATTAAGGATCATTAAGAACACATTAAGGACAGGAGTGCGGATTATGGTATCATCTATAGGTTCTATAGAAATATTTTGGTCTTCAGCAATCAATGTATCTGGCCATGTAGAACATTGTGGTTGAGCTAACTGTTGAGCTCGTTTCGTTTCGATATCGACACCATCTTTGAAACAAAACATTAAAACTCATTAGTATACCTATTTTAAGCCATACATCTAACATAAAACAGCATCGCGTTTTTTTACTGAAGATATAGTCAATCGGAGTCTTTAATCATAATGTCGATGCGTAAGAAAACAATCTGGGCATTTCACATTAATGACATAAGTAACTATACTAAACCCAATTTACTTTATTAACCCGGGATCAAACCTGCGGCCTCTGCATAGCAGTTTGTACCTACATAGTAGTGATGTTACGAATATTCGCGAATGTCAAAAATTGAACATTCGTAACATCACTAGGTAGGTACTACATCAGTACTACAGAAATATGCCTCTATAGGGTAAGATTTTTGTAAGCCTAAGGTAAATATTAACGGGCCGCAGAATGTCTTATACCATTACCTATAGTAAATTCCAATCGTTCTAGTTGAATCTATTTATGATTCGCTCAATATAAGTAAGTACATACTGCGATGCGTAGGTACCTATAAAAAGTGACATAGGTACTATTTGATAAAGCAAAACAAACTAAACTATTCGAGAAACTATTCGAATATCTATCAAATATGAAATAGGTATAATTACCTCATAATTATGTTAATATTAGTATTTTCATTTCAAACTAGTAACAAAATATTAAATAACCATAAAATATATTTACGTACCTGATAATTTTGGGATCCCTTCTTTTCGCATATTCTTTTTCCTAATATACTTTGTTTGGTTTTCCACGTTAATGATTTATTATACATAACATTATGTAACTTAACTATGTATTTTTATTTTAGGTGTATATTTTTAGCAATCGCTTGTAAATATGCAAGTTTCGAAGTATATTCATCTTTTTTACTAATAATTTTTTCAATCCTATTGTGTTTGCCCGTGTATTTTTTTTTTTTTTGTATTGGTAATGTTCCGACATCAAGTTTATCTATTTCAATGGTTTGGTGTTTTATTTCTTGAACAATCTTTCAATACTTCGAATAAACTACTAAAATTAGGATTCTGAATCACTTTTTCCAAGAGTCGGGGTGCCCCAAGGTCTAACACATCTCGATTTAGTAAAAAGGCAATGAGAACTTAGGATGCAAGAGCGAGCGAAGCGAGCTCGGGAATTGGGGCACCCCGACTCAGACAGGTTAGGTTCGAAGGGGATGACGGGGGCTCGTTCGCTCGCTCCGCTCGCTCATTTGAGCCCCCGTCATCCCCTTCGTGTTAGGTTCCTTTAAACCCTGCAGACAGAAATATGGGCCCCGCGTAGCGGGGCTCCGTCGAATACGCCTTATTATTATTGTTATGCTTAATAAAGTTATGCTTTAGAGTGTTATGCTTAAAAAATGTATGCTTTAGAATGTTATGCTTAATCATTATTATAATTAGAGAAATTATGCGTTAAAAAAATATGCGTAAGCTGTTATGCGTAAATAATTTATGCGAAAATATAATTAGGACAAACAAAAGTATGCCAAGTTATATTAGGTCTTAAAATTTTATGCAAATGGATAGGGAACCGATAATTTTATTTATTTTTTTATTTAAGCCTTCTTCCTCGTCTAGTATTCATTTTTAAAAGTTTACACTTTGTTGTTACCACTAATCAATACGAGTGCGTCTAGTTTTGCACGACACACAACAATAAATTAATATTATTACTAAACGGGAGAGAGTGCGCGTCCAACTCGCCCCGCTGCGGGTCATCGGGGGTCGTAGGTACGCTTGAACCCGCGCAAATGCAACTCGCGCGTAGTGGTAAAGAACCGTAAGTCCCACATACTGTCGTTTAACATTTTATCCAGATTTATTTTTGAAAATAGTGAAAAATATTAAGTGATCATACGATCGTTTACTTTTTCACGCTTAGGGACTTAATGTTATTTATAATTTTACATCCACGAAATTAGTGACTGTAGGACTTAATGTCTTTTACCATTTGATCAATACGGGTATACTGAGTATGAATCATTGAAAATACAAAAATGACAAAAAATGGACTTAAGGTCCTTTAGCTTTCACCTACAGAGATGTTACACATCAAAAAATTGACTCGATTAATTGATTTTCTCGCAAGCTACAATGTTTTCAGGTTTCACATTATATTGATTCATAGATTTTTTTTAGAGATTATGACAATGTTGTTTTCGTTTCTACTGCATTAAATCAATTGTTGAAAAATGCAGAATTAATCTCCTTTAAATTATCTATACAATAGTGTATAAATTAAGTAGGTTATGTGTACTAGCAGGAGTCTAACAATAGAAACAGTTGCAGAAAGGAGGCTAAAAAAAATCGATCGTAAAGCACTCTCTAATGCTTCGCATTATGAGTCGAGCGAAAAGGTTAGGGTTGGTCTGTAAAGAGATCATTTAACAAAATAATTATTAACAGTCAGTTTATTCTGTAAAATAATTCACTGTGAAAACTTAGGTCGTAAGTGAGCTAGGCATTGATACTAGCTATTGTACTTCACCTGAGATATTTACAGAATATATCTGCTGTTCAAGAAACCTTTATTACAGACTAGGTACAGTCGAAAATGTTTAACCGCCATCGTAATGCTTTCCACTTGAATACGTCTGTCTAAAAATAAAATTATATCAACACAAAAATACATGCAGCAAAAATAACACAACAAATAAAACAAGCAAAAATATCTGCGAAACGCTGTAATAATTATTATCATAACAATATTATCGGATATACCGGGGTAGATAAGGATTTGTTCAGACGGAATAAGTAGACGCTTTCTGACAGTATTGTATAAATTGAAAAAGCATTGATGTGTTGTAATGTGATGGAGGTGCGACTTCAAATAAGTTGTCTTGGTACCTGTTATAGATCGATGATATATAAAATATATGGTCTAGAAGTGGAATTTCATGGTTGGTTTCTTATTTTAATTCGCTCATTATTGTTTTGAGGAGCTTGTGCCTAAGTAATAAAAGCCTCACGGGTCGATCGATCAGGTTAAGCTACGCTTGCTGTGGTTGCTCCGTGGATGGATGACCATCTGTACATAACAAGACCACTCCGTGCCTCTGAAAGCAAGTAAACCCGTTGGTCCCGGCTGTCATTCGTGGATCTTTGACAGTCGTTACGGGTAGTCAGAAGTCCGAAAATCTGACAACCAGTCTCACCAAGGGGTATCGTATTACCAGTAAATGGGTTGTTGAGGTCAGATGAGTGCAGTCGCTCCATGTAAAATTACCAGTATTTTAGATCTTTGACAGTCGTTACGGGTAATCAGAAGCCCGAGTCTGACAACCAGTCTTACCTAGGGGTATCGTATTACCCAGTAACTGGGTTGTGGAGGTCAGATAGGCAGTCGCTCCATGTAAAATACTGGCATTCAGCTGCATCCGGTTAGACTGGAAGCCGACCCCAACATAGTTGTGAAAAGGCAGATGATGATGCTGATTATTGCTTAGCTTACATTTAATTAAATAAGCCATCACGAACAGTAAAGCTTTGGTTTTCTGAGAAAACGGTGAACGATCACACAATGACGGCGCGCGGCGGTTCAAATACAAAGCGGTTTTTGACACCATAATCTAAAGTTTTGGTGAAAATTACAGATTTTCTTGATGACCGTTAATATGACGGAACCGGTTTTCTAGGAAACCGTAGCTGAAGCTAGCATTACATTTCTTTACATCATGGAACTGATAGATATCCTTCTTAGTGTTAGTCTATGCCTAATAGTCTGACACCAAGATGGATATCTACGGTGCTATTACAACTGCAATCTCTCAAAGGTCACTTTTACTTGTTATTTCAGTACAGGCTCAATCTAAATATTTTTAATAAACCGTAGGCCAATTCCCGCAATTAAAAAACTGGCCAAGTGCATGTTGAACCACGCACAATGAAGGGTTCCGTAGTTGGAATGAATAATTTATCCCAAGAACAAACTTAACATTGTAGTTGAAAATCATATTCTCCCATACATTGCAACTGCAAATGTAAGTTGGCCGACTATTACTCGTAAACTTGTAAAGCCTAATTAGCTGTGATAGGTTTCCTTTAACTTCGTTATATAAGTATACTACTACCGTGATTTTTTCACGTATCCAAAGAACCGTTTAGCTGGCAGGGGAGACATGACATAGCTGGCAGGCGTGACTCTAACAAAAATTAGCACTTTAAAGCTTAATATTTCACAAACGGGTCACTGAATAGAAAAATAGTTTTATACACCGGCAATATTTTTGAAAGACCTATCCAACGATATCCCACATCTTGGGGTGGACGGGGAAAAAAAACACCCCCACTTTACGTGTACAGGAGGTAGGTACCTTAATTTTTTTTTTCATGGATTTATTTTACTACCATATCCATGCCAAATTATAGCTTTCTAGTACTAAGAGTCTCTGAGCTAAGCTACGGACGGACGGACGGACAGACGGACATGGCGAAACTATAAGGGTTCCTTGTTGACTACGGAACCCTAAAGACATTCAAAATCTAGTCACAATCTCGTCTTTAACACAAGCATTTATTTTGCTTACAAGGTCATTCCTAAAAGTAATCATGAAAATATTGTAAGTTATTGAAATAAACATTTTTTTTTTTTTTTTTGCGACTAAGAGTATCGATGTCAAAAACCTTACACAACTTTTGACAGATTGAGACAGATTACAATGCAAACATTCTTAAAATACGGGAATTCCCCCTCAGATGTGATGCATCAGAAATATGTACGGTGGTAATACTTCTCTGTTCTATATAATATACAGAGTAATAGCAAACAAGACCGCATCGCCCCTAAGCGCTAAGTGTGCGGTGAAAACAGGCACCACAATAGGCAAGCATTCCCTTATAGATAGAATGTCAAATAGCTTTATTATTCATGTCGGGGCAAACAGAAATTCTGTTAGCTACCAAATTTTCATGCTTATAAATGGGGAGAATGGATAAATTTGAAACATGTATCTATAAAACATGATCGGTCATATTACTATAAAAAACCGGACTTGCGCACCGAGGGTTCCGTACTTTGTAGGTATGTAACTGCACATTTACGGTTTTCGAATTTTTCCTTTGTGCTATACGACGTTGCTGCTTGAAAAATTTCATGATCCTATGTCAACAGGAAGTACCCTATAGGTTTAGATTCCCTTGCGAGTGTCAAAATATGCGGCATAAACGGAACATAAACGACCATATCTTTTGATTGCGTTGACTTAGAAGTTTGATTTTTTCACTGCTTCAATGGATTGCAGTTTTGAGTACTTGATATTAATTTCAATTTGATAACTCCACGCGTTCCTGAGAAAAAGGGTCTTGACAGACGGACAGACAGACGGAAAACGAAGTCTTCTTATAAGGGGTCCGATTTTTCTTTTGAGGTACGGAACCCTAAAAAATTCATCTTTACAAGGTTTGCTCCTTGGCGATGTTGTTCAGAAAGATCAGGTACGTAGTACTCACACGTAGAGAGGTATGAACGTAAACGAAACAAAAGATTATGTAATGATCGCACTACTGCAGGTGGCCTGTAGCGTAGAATTTTGAAAAATCGTTTGTGATGTTTCCATAACATAACCCAAAGATTATTTATACCAATTTTCGAGTTAATCAAGCCACACAGTAATATTACTGCAAATTTGCCACCCCACTTCACTAGTTTCTGCCCATCCCTATGGGAAGAAACCGTGAGTTTATGAATGTTTAAGCCATCGAGTCATTTTTGAATTAAGAACGTTATTTCGACAGCAAATTATTAATTCAAAAACTGATTTTAAACCCGAGTCTTAGTTGCCAATATTGTTTAAAGAACTTTACTTCAATCAGAATAACTTTGGTTTGAAATACAAAAACTGGCTGGACTAAAGTTAGTACTCGTTTTGTAAGACATATTACGTCCACGGACGTTAAGTTACGGTTTCCTAAATGACTGGTTGCCGCTACATAACGGTCGCAGTGCCAGCAGTCATAAAAATCATCATTCTCATGACTGCCGCCACTTTTGACGTCTGGCGCATCGGTTGACTTAGCGGTTTTAAAAACCGCTCTCTAGGAAACACACCAACTTACTTTCATAGATAACGATTCACTGTTGTCATTCACCGGTTAATTGGATAGGAAACCATAGCTTCAGATTAATTATTCCTAGAACGAAAACGGAACTATATAGGCGAAGTTGCTATGCTATGTGTAATCAGATTTACAATAGCTCATCTGTGTCACTCGCCCGCTCCGGGCGGGTACATAAGAGTAGATTACCGCATCTGTGTCCCGCCCGGAGCGGGCGGATAGTCACTGTCATACTAAAATTGTTTATAAAAACTGTATCTATCTCGCTCATACGGACATAGACGCGGCAATGCGATGAAGGGCTATCAAGATTCCTAAGCAAATTAAAGAACTTCCAATGGTCCGCTTCAGAAGGGCTTTACACAGGTGGTTAATTGAGAATCCCTTCTATACTATAAAATAATTCCTTCAGTTTAAATCTAAATGATGAAATTGTACCCATGCCAAAAATTTGCATGTCATTATGTTTTTTTTTTTCTAATCTTGTTTGAAAATGTTACGCTACTTTTATTATAATACCATTGTAAGAACTTTTGTAGCCATATTTGTCTGAAAATCAATCTTTGACTTTGAATTATTTCACTTTGACTTTAGGGCGGAACTGATGGCGATCCGTTTCATTGGTGACCTTGGCACTTAGGGTTATCTATTCTTTTTAACGTTGTATTTCTCAAATATTCTTTGTATTGTTTATCATGGATTTAAACATAGTTAGATATTATGATATGTCGGAAATTTCATCAGACGATGCTATTTTTGCGGAGTACGTGCTAAAGAGAAGGCCGAAAATATTTAGACCACGTACCGACCACCATTATTTTAGGAAATGATTTGTCATTACACTGGCAATATAAATAACCAATGTTTAAGCTTGTATATACTTAAAATAGATATTGAAAAACGAAATAGCCCTTTAACTTGACCAACGTTGACCAGTTGACTATAGTTGCCCCCCACCCGGGACATACAGGGCCCACCAGCTAGGCGGGCATGCGCCGGGGGGATTGTGGACGCAAAGGCTGAGCCGGATTCCCATGACCCCCCCATCAAGGCGATGAGGGAACACCGCTGAGTTTTAGTGGGTATACTGCCACTCTGGCAGGGAGTCCCACATACTCCGTTCCGTCCTCCGACGAGCGGAGATGCGTAATGTCATTTCTCAGCGAATAAAAAAAAAAAGTTCACTATAGTTAATACCCTTACTAACAAATCACAGATTACTGTAATACATCAGAATTATCTTTAACTACAAGTAAAAAATGGAACTAAAACATTAAATTTTACTCGCATCCAAAGCTTATTATCTACATCTGGACACGCCTTTTTTGTATAACCCGGCCAGTTTGCAAAGAACTCTTGTCCCGAGGCGATTTTAATATATGCTTTATATTTTGTGGGACGGGAATAAAATATCAGGGGTCAATGCAGAATGGTGGTGTGTTGCGGAATATTTATTTTAGATACTTTGATATAACTTTGACGGATCGGTTTCCTATTAAGTTATTTATTTATGTACTAGGTACATACTTTTTGTAGTGCCACTGCTGAACATGTTGTTCTGGGTTCGACTTCCAGCCGGTCGATTCTGTAAAAATATCACCGTGAAAACTTACGTGGAGTGAGCTGTCAGTGTCATCCCACCGATGCTAGGGAATTGACCAAGCATACATTTACAATCATAATTTTGTTAATATTTTTATGCTAATTCTATTGATTATTTCTATTATCATCATCCGGGGAAAATGTTATTCTACTTTTTTCATCAGAACTTTCTCAGTAGTAGCCTGGAGTTTGGATTTGTTGCTACATGGGACTTACATATAACTGGAGAAATGTTCCCCCCTCCCTCCTATAGATACCACTCTGCCCAACTGGGCTAAACAATGCTATGTTACGGTATGGTATACTTCAAAGATCGAAGCACTAAATTCCTTCTTGTAAATAGTACTAACATTAATTTCGTCATTCGCTATTGCCTCATACAGTAACAAACAGACAACTCACCCAAGTTTATATGTGACACCAACATCCCTGTTTACTCCCTTCATATAGTTTTTTAGTTACAAAACGTAACAGGACAACGATACATCAAGACACGCGTGTTGGTGACGCGATGCGAAAGATTAATCGCTTGGCTTCTGATGGGTCTCGCACCTTTAACAGGGTTGGTTGGGACTAATCTCTGTTTGGTCTATGATAGAATGTGTGTTATATTTAGTCCAAAGTGTTGGATTGACAATTTGCAGCAGTGCGATTCTGTAACCATCTCACCGTGAAAACTTAGGTGAAGTGAGCGTGGAGTGAGCTGTCAGTGTCATCCCACCTGATACTAGGGATTGACCAAGAATACATTTACAATCATAATCGTGATTTGAATAATATTTTTATGATAATTCTATTGATTATTTTGTATAATTTCAAAGCACTCGCGACTTAGGCAATATAAGGACTAGTCTAGGATATAATTTCAAAGCTAGTAAGTATTTTAAGTGGCAAAACATTACTATTTTGTGGGGTTTTAATCTAAGAAATACTAGTCCTTATATTGTATGGACAAGCTTAGGAAAATAAAAAGAAAAAAAAAAATGATATTCCGACTAAGTTTCTGTATTGCTATTTTATTTTAAACCCCACAAAATAGTGTTTTGACAAGTAAAATACTAGTTTTTAAATTATATAAAATTATAACTATTGTTAGCATTAAACATATTATTAAAATCTCGATTCCGATTGTAAAGCTTAGTCAATCCCTAGCATCAGTAAGATGAAACTGACAGCTCACTCCACGCAAGTATTCACGGTGAGATTTTTACAGAATCGACCTGCCATAATCAACCTAAAATGTTCCTTAGTCATAATCAACCTATTGTTTTTTTTTTGTTTTTACTTCATTTTTATACAATTTTATTTTTTTGTGACTGTGTTTAATTTTGTTATGATCTTCCTACACTCGTACGAGTCACATTAAATACTTTTTCTTTATTTTTTAATGTGAACGTGTAAAGTTTTGAATAGAAAATAGAAAACTATCTTATACGCTTCTGACTTACCTTTCGGAATAGACAGGTGTGATATTGTGTTCTACATTTTTTGTTTGAAAATCCATCTTCTCTAAAAGGCGAATGGCATGTCGGTATGTCGGAATCCAACCGTCTAAAATTGCGTGTTGGCTATTTTCAGCATATTGGAAAAACGGGATCTCCGTTGAAACATATTCAGTGAAAATTTCGACAAGAAAAAAAAATGGCGGCCGATAATACCGATGCGTGTTCGAAAATGCAGATTCCTGTTTCAAAGGGGATAGAGGACTTCTATTTTTTTAATGGCGGCCACGGTGTTTATATAGGATGTATGAGTGACCGCCATCAAAAAAAAAAAAAAACAATATGGTGGACAGGTAGGTATGCCACGGACCTTCAAAGCCCTTTACCTGGTGTATTCTGTGTCTGTATAGGCAGGGCACATTGCTTGCAGAACTGATGTCCGATGGGACCGAAATGTTCTGGAGTGGCGACCGCGTACCCGAAGACATAGCGTGTGAATGCCTCCTACAAGGTGGGCCGACGACCTTGTTGAAGGCCGCAGGAATCCGCTGGATGCGAGAAGCACAGAACCGGTTGAAGTAGTGGTGCTTGAAGGTTGTTTATGCCCAACAGTGAACGTCTTTCAGCTGACATTATGATGATGATGATGATGAGCTTGATTCTGTAAAAATCTCGACACGACACAACACAGAAATAGTTGACCGCTCCACGTCATGTCTGTGACAAGAAGGTTTCCACTCAGCATCATGTAGTACCTAGTATTCAATACATATTACGACACTTCTCGGAAAACGGAGCTTACAATCAGAGACATACCAGGTAAAAAACCCTTTGCTCCCTTTTTGCGAGTCGTCTGCAGAAATATTCAACTTTTTGCTCCTCATTAAAACCCAAATGAGGTGCCGAGTTGGTTCCTGTGGCATTCTGATTGCAGGGATTGAGCTCGGAACTTGAATAATCACACTTAATTTTAGATATTACATAATAAGTTCTGCGGAGAGTGCGCTAGCAAATTCTGCACCCTTTCATCCTAATTGCGTAACAAACTACGAGTATCAGTCTCAATTAGAAAAAAATATCTCGTAATTTTACTAAGAAATTTTAAATACACATCGAGGAGTGGAAGGCTATTTGTTTGAAGCGACATTTTGGCCGATATAGAGTTTTATATACATTCGGAATCAGCGAAATTTTCTACATCAATTGAGCCGAATTTCATTCAAATCGGAGCACTTTTTTGGCGCTTATAACCACCCACTTTTTGGGCTTAACGTTTTGAGATAATGTATGATCCGACATCTAATTTGCCTTTTTTTAAATTTTGAATGTTAAATGGCAGATAATGCGTTTTTCGTAACCTTTGACGATATGTCCCTTTATACATTTTGCTTACCACTAGTAACAAAATGCAATGTCACTCCAACTAATTTGCCGTCAACCAAATTCAATAAAGCATGTCGCTTCAACCATTTTCGCTGCAATTTTTTTGCACTCTGTTTAAGTCAAATTGCCTATTTATTTATTGAAACTTTTCGCACTCAAGAAAGTACAAAGGCGGACTTAATGCCTTAGGCATTCTCTACCAGTCAACCATGGGTGGTGAAGAGATTAGATGGCAGGTGCTTTATCCTATCGCTTCAAAAACCCAATTGGTACTTGGTATGTGTAATGGTGCTCCTATTATCAATGAGTGACATCGATTAAATCATTTTGCTTTCTACTGAATAAGCACTGCAGTCACTTAAGCCATTTTGTCAGCTGCTGATTGGTAACACTGTAGGCACTTGAATAATTTTTCATTACTCCAGAAAAAAGTCGATACAGAACATTTTGTAACAAGCGACATTTATCTAGGAACCTTTAGCTGTTTTTTTTTAAACTATACCAAAATATCACAGGATTATTTTTCATTATACAGATTACTATCCGCTTTAAAGTATGTGTACCTACTTAGTACTTTTTTTTTTTTTAATAATATATAAGCGAAACCCACAGGCCTAGTATTTCACCCCCAGACGGCTTACGATAGTTGTTTGAAAAATTTGTCTGCGCAACAACGTAAATTACGCAATGAATGTTGTTGAACTGTCAAAATGAAAGCTATTGCTACTGCCGGTCGATTCTGTAAAAATCTCACCGTGAAATCATAAGTGAGGTGAGCTTGAAGTGAGCAGTGTCAATAGTGTTAATCCTTAATGACAGCTCACTTCCCGCTCACTTCACCTAAGTTCTCACGGTGAGATTGTTACAGAATAGCACTTCTGTTAGTGTGTTACGCAATTACTTCGCTGATGTAATGGTGCACACAGAGTGCAGTAGATTGATCGAATGTCCAGTAGCCCTAGTACAACATCGCGAAGTAAATGTAACGTAAATTGGAACGATTTTTGAATCGAAAGTAGGTACAGCTATACTATATCTATCTAGCTATCTAATCGAATCAAGTAAACCCAATGGTTGCCTTCGCCGTTTTGAGAGCAGCGGTGTAGAAATAATTTATACAAAGTAAACAGCTTTACAACCTTACAAGTCGCAAGACTCGTAAGTCCTGTAATTCATTTAATTGGAATAATATGCTTTGAGTTTGAGCAAACAAAGTGCAAAATGTATGCTAATCTAATACTAATTGGTTTACCAAGGGAAATTCCAATATTTTTGATAGTCCCTTTGAGAGATAGTTTAACCGGTTAGCACTTTGGTAAAATTTTGTAGAATTAGTAATTTATGTAGATTTTTCTTAGTATTTTATGATTAGGCTACATTACAAAAAAGATACCGTCGAGGCCGTATGTCTGAACGATTTTGAACGAAATTAGCAATATCATTCAAAATCTTTCAGATTGTGATTTATCTTGTGTTACGCAATTAGGGTTCCAGTTTGGACTGGTGGATGTCACACGTCTTTGAATTTTTGATTTTAGGACATGCCGGTTTCGTCACGATGTTTTCCTTCACCGTTTTCAGAGCAGTCGTGATGAAACAGACACACACATACACAAAAAACAAGACTTAGAACCACTTTTTGTGTGTACATAAAAACATTTTTTCTTGCGGGAATTTTCTATCTCCCGTAGCGCAGAAATAATAATAATTAATAATTCAGAAACTGATGTATGCCAGAAAAATAACTGTATTAGAGGCAGGAGTTTGAGATAATTTTAAGTTATCGAACAACAAACTGAATGTCATACTTGACAAAGTTCAAATTCCATTGCAACTAAGCTTACTAAGACCTTTTTGTTAGATATGGTCACTCAAAAATCAACTTAGAATACATTTTACTAAAGTAGATAACTGATTACGTGGCGGTGGAATGTAAATTATCTGAGACTAGCTGTGCCCCACGGTTTCACCCGCATAAGTCTCGATCCCGTAAGAATATCGGGATAAAAAGTATTCTATGTGTTAATCCTGGTTATAAACTATTTGTGTGCCAAATTTTATCAAAATTGGTCTAGCCGTTTGAGCGTGAAGAAGTAAAAAACGTACAAACACAAACACACACACTCACAAACTTTTGCCTTTATAATATTAGTGTGATTTTATATACCTAGTGTGATTGTGGACATTGGTATACAGTGAACTTTAGCCAGAACGTAAGAGTTTATGAATATTCTAAATAACAGTAAGTATTGGAGCAATGGAAATGCAGGCAATATGCAGGCAGACGTAAACAAAGGCTGTCTTCTGGATAGTTAGTTTTTAAGTGTGGTGCAAGGTAGGAGTTGGAGCGATTTTGGGATAAAGAAAGAAAGAAAGAAAAGAAAGAAAATTCCTTTAATGGCATTACATCAAAATAAATACACATTAAAACTATAAAACAGTAAACAAAGACTAAAAAAAAACAGAAAAAAAAAAATTGTAACAGATCTATGTTCAGCTTAAGAGTTTGTTTGTTTAAAGGTACTTGATTAATTTTCCTATTCAAAGCTTCTTTTCTTTTTAGAAGTGGGTCTATAAACCCATCACCACGACACTCGAGGGAGTTTTCAATTTGTTTTATCTTGGCTTATCCCCTTCGTGTATCCATTAGGCACCTTAGCGTGAAATCAAAGATTTAAAAGGCTCACAGATAATTGTCTGACAGAAAACATCAGGTAGTTGTTGGTTTAGTTGTCACAAGCGCTATTCTAAGCACGAGGCCCTGTACTCCAATCCCAAGTCGGCTAAAGTGTTAAGCGCACGCCACACCGCCAGCTGGCAAGCGCGCGCGCGAGCCGAGCGAACATCGTTTGACCTCTTTTCCTACTTCGATTCACACCGCGAACTACAGAGATAATAATAACAAAATTATTATAATAAACATTTATTTCAGAACACGTCCATATTTTGTTAGTAATAGTGTACAGACGCCAGCACATCAAGCTGCCCGAAACTGTCAAATTTTCCCAATCAACTTTGAATGTTATGCTTTGGCGATAAAGTTGAAAATCTATTAATGAAATTTGAAATATTGTAGTACCTTGATGTGCTGGCCGTCTGTACTTAAAAAAATAATGGATAGTATTGGCAACAAAATTAAATTACGACATGGAGCCGCACCCAACTTTGCAGCATGGGGGACTCCCACCGATCAGCAAAAATACCCAGTATAGTGTTGGTACTGTCACGAACGCGAGCGAGTAGGGAGGCGCATCTTTTCCTAACGATAGCGGCAAAGCCATCCATCCGCGCCTCAGCAAACATCCCTGACGCACTGCAACGCCATGGCAGCCCCAACAGTACCCTGAGTCCATTATTATATTAGACACGCAGGTCGCTGTATTCCCGCTGCGAATAACTGACCCACAGACTACAGGTGTAAAAATATTAAAAAAGAAAAGAGTAAAAAGATCATAAGCTACCGAAGTATGAAAAAAGGTAAAACGATGCTCGCTCGGCTCGCCCACCCGCTCGCTAACTGGCGGTGTGGCCTGTGCTTTACTGGATTTGTCCATTAAAATTTCTTCGGATGC
Organism: Eremobia ochroleuca; assembly: GCA_949629135.1. Taxonomy (NCBI): domain Eukaryota; kingdom Metazoa; phylum Arthropoda; class Insecta; order Lepidoptera; family Noctuidae; genus Eremobia; species Eremobia ochroleuca. The sequence goes on from OX451407.1 coordinate 2,797,519, forward strand.
AGCCCGGTTGGTCCCCCCTATGACACCGGTAGGCTCGCCCCTATGATATGTGACTTACAGATAACTGGCGAATGTGTGTGTACTATCAGTACACTTCTGAAGCGATATAATACATTTTGGAACAATATTTTGATTTGAAAGAGTGTCCATGGAGTTACTTGCCCGTTCCTCTCCATAGGGACCGACAACGCTTTGGAAGGGGCAACTAGCTTCATCTTTCTGACTGACTGACTCCTTGACATTTCAAAAGCGCTTGATATAAATACTTTGATTTTGACTCTGTTCGAAGATTATCTTATGTCAGTAGGTCATAGGTTCGAACCCAGACAGGCGCTTTACTTTGTGTACATTATTTCATGACCACTGCTCTCAAAATGGTGAAGGAAAACATCGTGAGGAAACTGGCATGTCCTACAGCTCACTTTCTCTCACAGATAGGCGGCTTGTGTGCCAGTTGTGGCAACATTAAAGGCTGATTATTTTATGCGATGCCAAGTCACTTTCTCGCTACATCTCATTCCTTGTTCCTCTTCCACTCCAACTGCCAGACTAGCCCTCAGTTGTTTTCTAATTATACAAGTTACCCCACTTCGCTGCACACTTTTAAACTGCAGGCGCCTCCCGGAGGCGAACTGGATGCTCATAGAGTATCACAAACTTCAGACTGCCATTTGTTTTTAATTAAGTCTGCGTTTAGTTAATGTTATTCGTGTAATACCTACCTGGGATGTTTATATACTATTATTTACCTTACAATTTTAATTTCAACTCTATTAAGCAAGTTGACACTCTAAGTAGATTTGCTCTTTGTCTTCTTAGTGTCGCTGGCACGACATCTGCCTCATCTGCCTAGCCTTTTCCCAACTATGTTGGGGTCGGCTTCCAGTCTAACCAGATGCAGCTGAATACCAGTATTTTACATGGAGCGACTGCCTACCTGACCTCCACAACCCAGTTACTGGGTAATACGATACCCCTAGATAAGACTGGTTGTCAGACTTTCGGTCTTCTGACTACCTGTTACGATTGTCAAAGATCTAGGAATGACAGCCGGGACCAACGACTTAACATATGTACTTTCCGAGGCACGGAGGGATCTCGGTATGTAAAGATGGTCACCCATCCACAGACCAACTGCGGCAAGCGTAGCTTAACCTGATCGATCGACCTGTGCGGCCGTTATTATTTAGCCACGGGCCCCTCTCGCTGGCACGACAGTTACTTAAATTTTGTTGGTTGGTTGTTGGTTGCTTACTTCGCCATTGCACGGCGTTGTCGGTGGCAGCGTAAAAGTCTTTGGCTGCATGCTTTTGGGCACAAGAGACAGGATAGGAGGTGGAACACAGTTTGAGATACAGCTCGGTATCCACACCCTGTTGCCGTTCCGACGAGGTAGCCCCACTTTACACTTTGGGTATAGAGACGGACAGTCAATTTGCTTTGTTATAGCCATTTCATACAATTGTCAAAGAATGACAGTTGTGATATGAATATCCGGACAATTTAACAAAGCACCTACCATCTAATCTCTTCACCACCCTTGGTTGACTGGTAGAGAATGCCTAAGGCATTAAGTTCGCCTTTGTACCTTTTTGTGTGCGAAAAGTTTAAATAAATAAATAAATTTAACTTAGTAGTCAATTCGCTTAACAATCCCTGACTTTACATGCATCTTGCAACTTGGAACAATTCAGTGGGGTAATTGCGTAACACACTATCAGAAGCAATGGCATTCATTTTGACAGTTCATCAACATTCATTGCGTTGTGGAGCAGACAAATTTTTCGAACATAATAATTATTATCTATGAAGCAATGGATTATCAATATCCTACAATAGTAGCAAAATCATTTAGATGGTGATAGTGCGTTACGGAATTAGGGCGCTGTTCATAAATTTCAAGTAAAATATACTTCAATGCAAAATATCGAAATCCAAGCTAAAATCCACATTGTAGTCAAAACTCGCGAATATTTACGTTCATCCGTGTCGGTGGTCATATTTTGGAAATTTTCGTGCTCTAGTGCCAATCGTAAATGAAATCAGATGCAGTCTCACACAGATGCGCTTGGCAAATATGTTATAAATAGATAAAGGAGAGTATTAGTAGAGGTTTTTGTGGAATAATTTGCTCAGAGATATAATAATCAAATCAAATAATTTTATTTCAGGCATTGTATAATATATATACTTAATAGCCGATTTCGGCTACGGTGGCCAATCTCAACGGAGATTAGCCAGGTACGCGGGAGATATTATAGTGCAGAAGTGTGTGCGTAAACACAAGTGCACTCTCTGTTCCTTTACTCTCATAGTCTGATGGGACGGCAATCCGACATGACCGGGGAGAGATCAGGCGCAGGACCAAGGGCTTTACGTGCTTTCGAAGGCACGCGGTTATTAAACCGCCAACTTCCAAACTCCGGACTGTTACTAAGAAATTCCTAATGGAAAACCCAATAATACTTTGTCCGACTTTGGAATCGAACCCAGGACCCCACGCTCAGCAGTCGCGCTTGCAACCACGAGACCAAAGAGGCAGATAAAGCTCAGAGATATACTATGACATAGTACACAGTATAATCATAACTGATATTGTGAATGCGAAAGTGAGTTGGTTTTTCACTCAGTTAGGGAGCGTCCATAAATTACGTGAGATGTTTAAGGGGGGGAGGGAGTCGAGTCAAATCTCATCTAACCTTACGTTGGAGAGAGGGGGGGTCTCGGCAAATATCACGCAATTTTTTTTTTCCTAATTGAAACAAAAAAAAATTATACTATTTTGGTCCATTTCATTCAGATTGTACATGCTTAAGATTTAATATTAAGCGTATATCGTAATACGATTAAGATCATTCGATAATTATTCGTTCGAAAGAAAATAATTTCATTCATACTTCGACGTTATACATCTACTGACTGTCAAACCACCATATTTGTTTTATACCAAATAGCTCAATTTATTCTGAAGCTAAATCTCAGCAATATTGATTACTAGTCTTATCATCTGCCTGGCCTTTTCCCAACTATGTTGGGGTCGGCTTCCAGTCTAACCGGATGCAGTAGAATACCAGTATTTTACATGGAGCGACTGCCTATCTGACCTCCACAACCCACTTACTGGGTTATACGATACCCCTAGGTAAGACTGGTTGTCAGACTTTCGGGCTTCTGCCTACCCGTAACGACTGTCAAAGATCCAGGGATGACAGCCGGGACCAACGGCTTAACGTGCTTTCCGAAGCACGGAGGGGTCTCGGTATGCCAAGATGGTCACCCATCCACAGACCAACCGCGGCAAGCGTAGCTTAACCTCATCGATCGACCTGTGCGGCTGTTATAGTCTTAACTAGTCGTAAATAAAAGCACGAAGCAATTTTTTTTTTCTCTTTACAATAACAATCCAACGCGTTTACGTAAGAAACCCACATTTTGAAAAATCTCACGTGAGATTGGGGGATGGGGAGGTAGTTGATAAAATCTCACGACATCTCACCAGGGGGGGAGGGAGGGACAGAAAATTAAAAACAAGACGCCCCCTTACGCAAAAACGGCTGGATAGCAATTGCATTGCATGAAATTTGGCACAACTGATAGACCAGGGCCTGGGTAAGGACACAGTTTTTCATCCTGGATTCCAGACGAAGCCGCAGACTAGTCAGTAATGATACCACAGCTGTGACACAGGCCTCCTCTCGGTGAGATGGAGTGGGCCGTAATCCACCACGCCAGCCCAGTGCGGTGTGGTAGCAGCTACGACATAGTATTTCAGCTGAAAACCTGATTTAGAATGTTGGTCGACCTATTATTGGCGACTTTATAAGTCTGATGCTTTTGTTACTATTATTTATTTATTTATTCCTTTATTTCAGGCAACTAAGGCCCATAGAAAAAACAATACATACTACTACAAACTGTACTTATAAACTAATACATACAAAATTATCACAAATACCTACAATACTATAATAATATAACTTAAAAATACTATAAATAAATACAACATAACACAACTTATAAGTTGTGTTATGTTGTATTTATTTATAGTATTTTTTGCACTGCATACGAAGTGTCGGCGTCATGTTTCGCTGACTGGTGTCATGTAGCCGGCCACGAAACCGGCGATACACAACACCCTTCGGCCAGAACTCTTCCTTGAGGACTTCTCGAGATGATGTGTCGGAACACGCACCACGAACGACTTGAAGTTCGTGTTGTGACGCGGCTCCAACTTCTCGACCCTCAAAGTCCAGTTGGTCTTCACACGCAGGTACTCCACGATCTCCTCAACCTCATTGGAGTGGTGCAGCCTGGACACGTACAGCAGCGTATTCTTATGTAATGCTGTATACAGAAGCTGTTGGTTTGCCTTTAATAAATAAAATGAAAATACTCTTTGTCTCAGGATTTCAGGGTTGTTCAATTGGTAAAAATTGTTCACAATGATCAGTTCAATTACCTTTTTAGGTTTTAGGTTATTAAAATTTTACTTTGTATAAGGGCATTATAGAAAATACCCAACTTTTACTATGCAACCCCGAAAAAATAATCAGCTTTTAATAAGATTTTGATAATGTTCAAGAGCCTGTGGTCTTGAAGATTTTGAAAGTTCTTTCTGACACGTACAGACGCCAGCACATCAAGCTACCTGAAACTGTAAAATTTTCCCAATCAACTTTGAACCTTATGCTTTAGCGATAAAGTTGAAAATCTATTAATGAAATTTGAAATATTGTAGTACCTTGATGTGCTAGCGTCCCGTGGTCCGTACCTATACGAGTATCTGTGTTTGTAACTTGCTAACTCTATAATTTAAGTATAATTTTTAACTAACCCTATGGACTCAGGATTTCTATGTACCTATCGCTGCCAAAAAGGCACATACAGAATACCAAGTTATACTTTCATTAAAAATCCTGAGGAAACCTACAAAAACTACAATATAAAGTTGGCAGAACTCTTGAATGTGAACGTTCTGCGTGTCATCGAAAATGTTTCGGAAATAGCTCCAGTTTATAGCGCTCGTAAAAGATATCCAATGCGTGTATCAGTTTTATTTTAAAGCAACTTAAATAGTTCGTATAGGTATTCGAATTCTGTCATTCTTTGAATACTGTCAAAGACTGACACGGACTGCATGAAATGGCTATAATATGTCAAATTTACATACGGTGTCAATTTGATTCACAATTAATTTCCCTGGCTTTATATATAATGTTGCCATCCTGACATTATGCTAAGTTTGAGACCCTTTTGGCATAAGTTTTTATTTTTATAATCTCACCGATCTTTCTCAATTCACCTTAAAGATGTTTTTGTTGTACCTATATTTTTTCTTCGTAACAGATTTTATGTGCACTGGCTAGTTACATTTTGACATGCATTAGGCTTAACCTCGTAACGCCCAAGCTAAATTTCGCAAGATGAGCTAAACGCTCAATGTATAATGTATTGAACAAAGCTACATACGGCATTCCGGCCCAGACTAAAAACAAAACCTTCTCCTAAACGCCCAATGTACATTAATTAATTTAAATGCATGTTTGCAATGTGTAATACAGGTAATACTGTATGTCACTTTGTTCAATACATTGTACATTGGGCGTTACGAGGTTATGAAGTCTACGCACCGCTACCAAAAAGGCACATACGGAATTCAAAGTTACACTTTCAATAAAAATCCTGAAGAAACCTTTTCGCTTAAAAACTACAAAGTTGGCAGAACTTTTGAATGTGAACGTTCTGCGTGTCATCGGTAATGTTTCGGAAACAGCTCCAGTTTATAGCGATCATAAAAGATATCCAAAGCGTGTTCAGTTTTATAAGAAAGAAACTTAAATAGTCCGTCTATTCGAATCGCAACTATAACGAGGTATATTGACTTACTATATAACATTATGGTAAGCTGAGGCCCCTTTGGCATAAGATTTTTTTTAACGCCCCTAAGACTTTTTGGTAGTATTTTTGCCAATAAACGCAGTGTCTTTATTTCTTTCTAATAGGTTTTTTTGTTTTCTGGCTAGCTTTTAATATACATTGGTCCACGAGAAAGTAGATAGGTACAGCAATTTCAAATGTTCATTTCAAAAGTTCATAAACTCAAGTGTGTGTGCACGGGGTCCCAGTGGGTGGCAAATACTTAAATGAATAAATGTCTGTCTGTATGTGTTTGTCACTGTATTTGAGTCTTCCAGTCTTTTAAATATATTGAAAACTTGAAATAATAATTGTAATTGTAATTTTAAATTGATTTTAATATTGATTTTAATTTGAATTTGGATTTAATTTTGATTTTAATTTTATTTAATTTTTTTTTTAATGCAATCATTTATTTTAATTGTTATTTTTATTTCAATCTTGGTGTTAATTTTAATGTTAATTTTGATTTTTAATTCTGATTTTTACATGTAACATAGTTGTTTAAGTGTTACTACTAACTTACAATATTATGGGCAAAATAATATGTCTGAAATAAAAAGATTTTTTTTATTATTTAATTTTTTTCTATAGTAGCCTACTCTGTCCCACTGCTAAGCCTTTGCCTATGCTTAGGGGATGATGATTTAAATATATTTTTATAGATAAATTATCATCCCCTAAACATCCTTTTCCAGGGTCACCTCGGTCCAACCCTTAAGGTACGTGTCTAGGTCGTCTCGCCGCCTCGTCCTGGGCCGGCTTTGGAATCCTAAAGAAACCTTTTCGCTTAAAAACTACAAAGTTGGCAGAACTCTTAAATGTGAACGTTCTGCGTGTCATCGGTAATGTTTCGGAAATAGCTCCAGTTTATAGCGCTCGTAAATGATATCCAATGCCTGTATAACTTTTATTATAAGCGTTCTTGAATATCTGCATCGCGAAGTTTCTTGTGAATATCGTGTATTTATTTGTTTACAGATATCTTGTTTAATATGCAGACGGATTAGTCAAGGATGTTTTATTAATGGTTTATTAGAATGCCAAGGTCTGGTTTGTGTCTATACAACAAACGTAACAGACTAAGGCCCTGATTACTGTACGCAAGGTCGTGGGTTCGATTCCCACCCAGGACAAATGTTTGTGTGATGAGCACGATCATTTGTTCTTTGTCTGGGTGTAATTTATCTATAATATGTATGTATTTAGAAATATATATGTATGTTTATCAGTTGTCTAGTACTCATAGCACAAGCTCTGCTTAGTTTGGGACTAGATGGCGTTGTGTGAAAGTTGTGGAATATTATTATTATTATTATTATAAGGTCTTGAACCAGAGCTTCCTGCCTGTTATAACATACGGTGTCGAAACGTGGACACTGACAGTCGGGTTAGTCTACAAAACCAAGGTCGCTCAACACGCTATGGACCGGGTTATGCCCTGAGTTTCTTTGAAGGATAAAATCAGGAATTAAATTAAGAACCGAAGTAATCAATATAGCTTGCAGAGTAAGCAAACTGAAGTGGTAGTGGGCTGGCCATGTTTTTCGAAGGACCGATGACCGGTGGAGCAAATGAGCCTTAGAGTGGAGACCGCGTATCGGCAAGCGTAGTATTTGACGCCCCCCAGCTAGATGTACCGACGACCTTAAAAAGATAAATGGGACATATTTGCTGCGGAAGAGGGAGGACATGTCCAGCAGTGAACTGCGATGGGCTGAGTTGATTGTGTTTTCCACAGAGTGTAAAGCGATACACTCAGGAAATATTTTCCGAAAATCGGGGGTGGACGGGATTTTTAGTTTATTAGCGAACTAAGTAGTTGCATGATCTCATACTATGCACATAATCTGAGGCACTTTAAACTTATGCCCTATATTAATTAATACTAATAACGTTCGTTCCTTAGCAGTCAATTTATCCCGTGAGTGGCAGTCAAATAAGTATCTTATTATCCGCATGGATCATAAAAGTCTCCTACTAAAATGCACAGGATAAGGAATCCAGTAACTACACGATAGAAGAAAATCTTTCACAAACTTTATGTGTCAAACCATCATCATCTGCCTAGCCTTTTCCCAACTATGTTGGGGTCGGCTTCCAGTCTAACCGGATGCAGCTGAATACCAGTATTTTACATGGAGTGACTGCCTATCTGACCTCCACAACCCAGTTACTGGGTAATACGATACCCCTTGGTAAGACTAGTTGTCAGAATTTCGGGCTTCTGACGACCAGTAAGGACTGTCAAAGATCAGCGACAGTCGGGATGATAAGTATAAGCCGTATACATATAGCTCGTAACTACACGATAGAAGAAAATCTTTCACAAACTTTTCGTGTCAAACCATCATCATCTGCCTAGCCTTTTCCCAACTATGTTGGGGTCGGCTTCCAGTCTAACCGGATGCAGCTGAATACCAGTATTTTACATGGAGCGACTGCCTATCTGACCTCCACAACCTAGTTACTGGGTAATACGATACCCCTAGGTAAGACTGGTTGTCAGACTTTCGGGCTTCTGACTACCCGTAACGACTGTCAAAGATCTACGAATGACAGCCGGGATCAACGGCTTAACGTGCTTTGCGAGGCACGGATGGGTCTCGGTATGTAAAGATGGTCACTCATCCACAGACCAACCGCGGCAAGCGTAGCTTAACCTGATCGATCGACCTGTGCGGCTGTTATTATTTAGCAAAGGGCCCCTCTTTTCGTGTCAAACCATATAATAATAATTTACTTAGGCACGTAAAGGTTTTTATAGTAAAAAAATCATGGCCTTGCAAAGTCATAATTTCATCATCATCATCATTTCAGCAGAAAGACGTCCACTGCTAGACATAGACGTCCCCAAGCTCCACTCCGACCGGTTCTGTGCTTCTCGCATCCAACGGGTTCCTGCGCCCTTCAAAATGTCGTCGGTCCACCTTGTGGGAGACAACGCTACAAAGTATACATTTTTAATGTTGTAGACACGAAATGATGGGTGAGGCGCTGCTCCCATAGTTAGATCACTGGGTAATTTAGGAGAGGTAGTTTCGATTTCGTTTTTCGAAACTAAATATAGGTTTTCAAACCATTCATTCAACAATCTAACACTATTCAACTATACTATAGAAACTACATACCGACATTCAGCCGAATATCATTGGGATGAGACCGCGCATCGAAGCTGGCACCTTGACCGGCGCTCGCGCCGCTTGCCAACTAGGCGAGGTCGCGACCAACACACGGTTACGACCGACATTGGTGTTTATACTTTAACACTTGTATTTTTCCATCTTCATTAAATGGCTGGATTTGGATTCGGGTGGTCACAAAATTATAAACCACTAGCTTTTGCCCGCGGCTTCGCTCGCGTTAATTTAGAATTTGACAATCAATTCGGGTTGTACTCTGCTTGTTGTTTGGCCGTTGCACTCATGGGCTTAGAACGGACATACTTTCGGGCTACTGACGACTCGTAACGACTGTCAAAGATCCACGAATGACAACCGGGACCAACGGCTTAGCGTGCTTTCCGTGGTACTGAGGCGTCTTGATATGTGCAGATGGTCACCCATCCACAGACCAACCGCGGCAAGCATAGCTTAACCTGATCAATCGACCCGTGCGGCTGTTATTTAAGTAATAATGAACGAATTTTCATAAAAAAGTGTAAGCCTAATGGGTAGTTTTTAACCGACTTCAAAATAAAAAAATTTATATAAAAAAAAACAACCGACTTCCAAAAAATAACTGAAAATTGTGAAAAATAATTTTAATTTTGGAAGTCGGTGTCGTTGGTTCCGCATTTTGGTTTTTTGACACCGACTTCCGAAATTAAAATTATTTTTCACAATTTTCAGTTATTTTTTTGGAAGTCGGTTGTTTTTTTTTATATAAAATTTTTTATTTTTCACTTTTTAGTTATATCTACCCCAATCAAATTCATATAAACACTACTTGCTATGTAAATATCAGTGACAGGAAGCTGCATCTGCGTTTATAGGGTACAGACGTGATGTTATGTTGTGCGATTGCGTAAAAAATGCATACATATGCGATATCAGCAGTCGCGGTTGGTTTACTGGTATTAATTGGACGTAGTTAAACGAAAAGGATCCAATCCACAACATGGTCGAAAATGAGTTAAGTGCACCAAACTGATGCTAAATATCAGTACTATCGGCCAGTAAAAAAGACCCAAGCAAAAACAACTATCTATCAGTTTTTATCAACCTCAGAACCAACCCCCATGAATGGCACGTTAAAATAAAATCACCTTGGACAATCCAACCTTCCTGATTCATAGCTAATATTACCAACCAATTAAGTAAAACGAATCAAGGAGTCTGGATTCTTTTTGAGTAATAACAATTATTTCATTACTTTCAATTAATTTTAAAATGAATACAAATAAAGAAATATCTTCCAAACTTCAAACGTTAATATCTCTAAAGTGACTTTGTGTGGACTGGATCCTTTTTGTGTAACTACGTCCAATTATTATTATAATAAAAAAAAATTATAACCTTTGTAGTGAGTACAGGCGTGATATTATGTTGTGTGACGGTGTAAACAATGCTTAGATATGCTATAGCAACAATCGCGGTTAATCTGCTGTTATTTATTGAAGAGTTCCCCCGATTTCTACAAGATCCCATCATCAGATATTGAAATGGTGGCAATGGGACCACACGGGAAGCACCAGCTTTCAAATAAAAAAAGAATCATGAAAATCGGTTCACCCAGTCGGTTATTATGAGGTAACAAACATAAAAAAAAAAAAAAAAAAAAAAAAAAAAAAAAAAAAAAAAAATACAGTCGAATTGATAACCTCCTCCTTTTTTTGAAGTCGGTTAAAAAGGAGGAGGTTATCAATTCGACTGTATTTTTTTTTTTTTTTTTTTTTTATGTTTGTTACATCATAATAACCGACTGGGTGAACCGATTTTCATGATTCTTTTTTTATCTGAAAGCTGGTGCTTTCCGTGTGGTCCCATTGCCACCATTTCAATATATCTGATGATGGGATCTTGTAGAAATCGGGGGAACTCTTCAATAAATCACAGCAGATTAACCGCGATTGTTGCTATAGCATATCTAAGCATTGTTTACACCATCACACAACCTAATATCACGCCTGTACTCACTACAAAGGTTATAATTTTTTTTTTATTATTATAATAATTAATACCAGTAAAACAACCGCGATTGCTGCTATCGCATATGTATGCATTGTTTACGCAATCGCACAACATAACATCACGTCTGTACCCTATAAACGCAGATGCAGCTTCCTGTCACTGATATTTACATAGCAAGTAGTGTTTATATGAATTTGATTGGGGTAGATATAACTAAAAAGTGAAAAATAAAAAAAATTATATATATATATAGTCGGTGTCAAAAAACCAAAATGCAGAACCAACGACACCGACTTCCAAAATTAAAATTATTTTTCACTTTGTAGTGTTTTTTTGGAAGTCGGTTGTTTTTTTTTATATAATTTTTTTTGAGCACAATGTTGTACCATAACCTCACCAAAAAACACACTTAATAAATTATTTGATTTGATTTGTTATTACTTAGCCACGAGCCCCTCTGCAAGCTTACCCTATGATAGTTGAGAAAAGGCTAGGAAGAATGATTGAGTATCAAAACTCAAAATGAATGGTGAGTCAGTATTCTATGGGTGGATTGAACTGGCGACCTTTAGAGAGGAATGCTAAGCGCCACTACGCTATTTGGGACGTCTAGAAAATAGCTACTGTAATAATAGGTATAGATATACTAGTAGAGAGCTGTCTAGGAAATGGCTAAGAATACATTTTAATACGTGCACGTTGTAATAAGATTCGCAATGTCTCTGTTAGCAGGATAGCATAATCAGCTTATGATACGGTCTACCTTGTGGGAAGCCTTCCAACGCTACGTCTTCCGGTACGCGGTCGCCACTCCAGAACCTTTCGGCCCCATCGGCCATCTGTTCTGCGAGCAATGTGCCCTGCCCACTGCCACTTAAGTTTGGCCAATCTTCAATATAACGTAACATCACATAATCCCCGAAGGATTAACCGGAAAAATTTCTTTAATAGATTTTCAACTTTATCGCTAAAGCATAAGGTTCAAAGTTGATTGGAAAATTTTTACAGGTTCGGGTAGCTCGATGTGCTGGCGTCTGTACATAGTCCGACGCGCAATTGGCCGGTTTTTTTAAAAAAAAAAATTGTGTCTTTGAACACGATAATCTCTGGGACTACCGCACGGATTCGAAAAAATATTTTGCATGTCATCCCCAATTCTTTAGAAAGGCTAATAGGCTAGACCTTTATGAGTCGAGCAAAAACAAAAAAAGTCAGAACGCTAAACGAAAACAAACATAGCGCGGGCAGGTGATGCAACGCGACGCGGTGGGTTGGGGGAACAAAAAAATTCAGTGAACGAAGTAACTGGCAGAATGTTTTGAATAATATGGGCCGAACCTAACCCAAACTACAAAAAGTTTCTCAGACCAAATCAACCCACACAAAATCGATTCAAAGATTCCTAATAAAACTATAAACTAACTTCGAAATAAGTTTTTTGCGGATCCTATTTGACCCCAGCAATGGGCAGCCGAAATAAATAAGATAAAAATATTATTATTAAGTGGCTTGGCACTGCGAGTACTGCGACCTCTAGTGGATCACAAAGTCAATAATATCTTTTGAGAAAGAGAAAAGAAAAAAGGTTAGGGAAGTGAAATGTCGAGTTGTAAGACAGATCGCTTGCGGGCCTTATTACATGTCGCGATAGCATCTATTGAAATCAGATATGGATTATTTTATTTGATCTGCGACTGCCCATTTTTTTCACAAGTTAGTAGATTGGTTATACACGCGAGAGAGAGTAGTGATGACCAAGTGGTATCGGTCCCGACTTACGAGTAGGTAGTGAGTTCGAACCCAAGCAGGCAATTTACTTTGTGTATTTAACTTCATCACCACTGCACTTAAGACGACATTAAATGCCAGCGACCTTGAGCGGGCACTGCCGCCCGACGCCCGCAAGGGTCCCCGCTTCAACGCGCATACGTTTATTCCAAAAAAGAATCCACGTTGATTTATCAAGCACAAAACAAATAAAAACCGTATACTAAAATTTGGGAAATTAAATTGTCTTTTAGATGATGAAAGTTTTATGAAAATACACCCGATATTGTTTGCGTGATTATCGTTTTTTTGTCCGCGTTAGACATTACTTTACGAATTAATTAATCTATGTTAAAAAAATATAATTTCAAACATTCACATATCAAATTACGAAGAAAATTGTCTAGTATAACATATTTTTTTTTCAAATAAATAAGTCTGGTCGTTTAGACGTGATGTTGAATTTAAAATCATTAGAAGTCGTATAGCTGCGCCTTAAAACGGTGAAGCAAAACATCTGGAAGAAACCGGCATCTCATAGAATTAAAATTTCTATCAACCCACATTGGGCCCGCGTGGTATATTACTTCCTCTCGAATAGAGGAGGCCTTTGTCCCAGCAACATCAAAGGCTGATTCTGCTATTTTATGCAGTCGCTTCTGGAATGCTAATACTCGGTAACGATTAGTATTTAGAATGGCTGTAACAGCATTTATAAGACAAAGACAACATTGAAATAATTATAACGCTTGGCAAGAGTAATGACAGGTTGCTGTTAGACAGAAAACCGCTGACGCTTTTGTTCTTGCAATATCATTATACAGGGTGTCCCTGGGGCGTGGGAAAGGTCATTTCCAAACTTTTTAACCCTGAGAATGTCTGTAAATTTTTTTACGGTTCAAATTATTATGATCAAATTTTTTTTTTCAGTTACCTCGCATGATGCTCAAATAAAAAAATATTAAAAAAAACTATCAGGGCTATCAATTCAATTTTTTCTTTCAGGACGTTGTTTCAGAGTGGACATTTCCTGTGGTAATATTTTTGCGGAGCTAGAAAACATTTGTTCAATAAGAAAAAAAAACATTTACTGCAAAGGCCGGTCCTGGCAATTTTTCTTTTTTCAATTGCACCGACTTTCTCAGGGTTAAAACGTTTGGAAATGACCTTGACCACGCCCCTATTTGATGTGATCTATACTTCCAGGGACACCCTGTATAGGTATATTGTTTGCCGAGATATACTCACAAAGGCTCGCAAAGGGCATTACATTCATCTTAAACTTTGGGAGATTTCTCCTTAGGTCATCATTTGCCCAACCTTTTACCAAAGGGTAACCTAGTTACGAGTAATGGGCTGTGAAGTTCAGATAGGCAGTCGTTTCATGTAAAATACTGGTAATTTCTTTTGTTTTTAGCTGCATCCGGTTAGACTGGAAGCTGACGGGAAATTGCTAGGCAGATGATGATACAACCATAGAAACCTTATCTTAGCATCCAATCTCTATTGCCTTCCACACTTGGGGTAAGTTTGATAAATGTCCTGCCCCCATCCCGTATACTAATGCCCCTTATATAGAAATATTTGTCAAAATAAACTCGGCTGAAGCAAATATATCGTCAAAATATATCTTCCATAATTCATCAGGTATAAATGTTGGTTCATTGATTTTCAAATGAAATATGATCAAAGAATATTTTTGGGGAAATTGATGGCAGTTTGTATTTCTATAAATTTTAATGTTGGCAACATTTTTGGTAGATAGTTCATTTTTGGGATGTATGCCAGTAACTTTATTCTCCGTATTAGCATGTTTTTTCAATTAATTTAAGAAATCATAGCCAGTTTTTTTTTAAATAAACCCTTCCGTGTCCATCCCTAAGTTTGTACAGACGCCAGCACATCAAGCTACCCGAAACTGTCAAATTTTCAGAATCAACTTTGAACCTTATATTTTAGCGGTAAAGTTGAAAATCTATTAAAGAAATTTTACAGATTGTAGTAGCTTGATGTGCTGGCGTCTGTACATAAAATAAAATAAAATAAATCAAATAAAAAGTGAGTCCGATATAAGAAATCAGTTACTAGTGAGTACTGTCTATATCCACACACAAAACCGAGTTGGAATAGTTCAAAATGTTCCCACATGCCGTATCCACAAGGTAGACAGCCTTCCTCGTCATTATTCACCAGAATTAATGATCTTTGGGTCCGGGTCTCATTCAGCAGGACCTCGCATTATCCGTGCGAAAGGACTCTGTTTACAGAGAGGGCTATTTTAAATGGATCTTGTTTTTAGGGTTCCGTGTGTAAACTGTGAACGCAGGGACCTATTACTACACCTACGTCGTCTGTGTGCCACAAAACTGTATCTTTATAACCATAACTATCTTCTGCCCGTGACTTCGCGTGAAATATCTTGTTCCCCGACTCACCCCGTCGCATTGTATCACCTGCCCGCGCTACTATTTCGTTTTTGCTGGTGGTTCTTGGTCGTTGGGCAAGCAAATGCGAAAATAATTTTTCAAATTTGACTGGCAGTTCCAGAGATTAGCGCGTTCAAACAAAAAAAAAAAAAACAAATAGACTTCTCCTTTAAGGTACAGACGCCAGCACATCAAGCTTACCTTATGCTTTAACGATAAAGTTGAAAATCTATTAAAGAAATTTGACAGATTGTAGTAGCTTGATGTGCTGGCGTCTGTACATAGCAACTTGAAATTTTCGCAAAATATTTGTGTCACTTCGGCCGTTGTCATAGCAAGTAAGTAATAAACAATAGAAAGTATAAACCCAATGTCTAGAAATTGAAAAAAGAAACGTTATTTTCAACGATTTATTTCACAGAATTGTGTTGGTACGGAACCCTTCATGCGTAAGTGTGACATGCACTTAGCCATTCTTTTCCTAGACCACTATGAATAAGTTAGAGGGTAGTTTTGTTGGATTGATTAAGAAGGGTTTGAAGTTTGGACAAGGAGGTGAAAGTCAGGTTTAAGTGTATTTAGTTAATAAATAAATCATGGCTTTAGAGAGCAAGTTATTTTAAATTGATAAAACTGATCGGTTTTCAAAGTACCTATGCAACTAAAGCAACTATGTTTATTTAAGTCTAAAGGTAATTATGTTCATGCCGAAGATGCCTTTTTTTTGTGTGGGAAATTATCAAATAACTTCTCCTGCTCTGGGCGGAGCGGGAGGGTGTGTCAGACTTTTACTGACTAAAACCCACCCGTGTTCCTTCAGTTGCCTGTGCCAAGGGCCACGGTAACTCTTTCAAACAATCCGCGACCCTGGCAGGCATCGGCCCTAGCGGACCCCGTCAGTTACTGCTGACATCTCTTTGAGGCGCGCGGGGAACACAACGCGCCGTCGACCCGGGCCTGGTCCTTACTGGACGGCGAACTGCCCATTGCTCGCCGTCCGCAAACCCGCTCCCAGGGCGTCTCCTGCGGCGACTAGGGGCGTGAGGGCGCAAAGATTGCCTCTCCCTCACGCGTTCCGCATCCTCCTTGATGCCTCACTGCAATACTTTACCTCGCTGGACCTCGATGTCGATACTCGCAATCCTAAATGGATGGCGGTACGAACACGTCGGCTCAGTCGTACCTGAATGCTCAGTTGCTCAGTCATGTGTTTGTTCCGTACTCTGTTGACTCCAGAAGAACAAGCTGAACCGATTTGACCAATCACGAGCCAGATGACATGGATGGTTGCCGTGGACCGCCATGTAAAAACAAAATATTTTTTTTTTAAAACGTTGCCCCACACTAGGAATATCTCCTGTATTGTGGGTGCGTTTACAAACATTTAAAGTCACAGACACAAACCGGAACAACTACTTGTAGGTCATACAAATATTTGTTCCGTGCGGGAATGGAACCCTGTTTTTGTTTCAAGTATCATCGATATAAACCCCCAAGTAGCCAGTATTTATTAATTTATTTATTTATTGTATTATTTATTTATTTTATTAATAACACACATTTATTTTTAACGGGTAAAACTCAACCTAACAAAAGTAGCCCCAAATAACGGGTCTGGGTAAAAGCATAAGTTACACAGTGGACGGCACGTTTGGCGCAGTGGTTAAGCGATTGACTGCTGTAAAGCTATTGACTGCTGCACAAATATTTGTATGACCTACAAGTAGTTCTGTATGTGACTTTAAATGTTTGCAAACGCACCCACAATACAGGAGAAAATCCTAGTGTGGGCAAGCAACGTTTTTTCTTTAAAAAACAAAAAAAACATTAAGTGTCACCCTCATTCACACCATTTAATAATTATTAACCCTCTATGACTCATAAGCTGGGATCTATTTGATTTTTTGGATTAGAGATGATTACAAAAAAAAAAAATACACGTGTTTCTGGGTTTTCATTATTTTTAATTATTTGGGAAGAAAATTACAAAAATTGCAACAATCACTTTTACCAACAAAAACAAAATAAAATGTGAAAGTATTCAAAAATAACGTTACAAAATAAAGTTCAAACACTTACCTCTCCAATTTATCAATATAATACACAAGACAAGAGCAGAATAATTTTTTATATATTTTTTAAATCACAGTGAACCGCCACGTTTCGTGCCTAACGTCGTAACACAAATCTCAATTTGTAACAAGAAGCGCCGTCTAGTCGTATTTTTTGGTACTAGTTCATTAGTTCGGAGTGTAGACTACGAGTTACAGTGCGCGATTACGTTATGAAATCTATTATTTTAAATTTCGAGGCGTTTGTACGGTATGTTGCCTACAGTCTACACTATGCTATAGAGGATTAAAGAGACTACGAGTATTTTCAGCCTTGCCTCCGGCCAGCTGGTGTATGTAAACTATGAAAGTTGTAAATATGGAAACAAAGCTTGTTGCTTTAAGTTTGGTTTAAAAAGTTGAGCTAAGTATGTGCTATGTTACGTGAATATTATAGTTTACTTATCACTTGTTCAGCCAGCGGCAAACAAGGTGCTTCAGAGTGGATTGTTTAAAGTTTTAATTGAATACCTGCCGCTGAGGGGCTTTTGGTTAAGGAATAACAGCCGCACGGGTCGAACGATCAGGCTAAGCTACGCTTGCCGCGGTTGGTCCGTGGATGGGTGACCATTTTCACATACAAACACCCCTGCGTGCCTCGGAAAGCACGTTAAGCCGTTGGTCCCGGCTATCATTCATGGATCTTTGACAGTCGTTACTGGTCGTCAGTAGCCCGAAATCCTGACAATCAGTCTTACCAAGGGTGTCGTATTACCCAGTAACTGGGTTGTGGAGGTCAGATAGGCAGTCGCTCCATGTAAAATACTGGTATTCAGCTGCATCCGGTTTGACTGGAAGCCGACCCCAACATAGTTGGGAAAGGCTAGGCAGATGATGACCTGCCGCTGACAATGTGATGTCATTCCAAATATTAGGGTGACTGGTAATTAGTGACCGATACTTAAACACATGATTCTACTCATCATTACAAACAACTTTTACTATCCAACCAAATCCAAAACCGCGAAAAAAAAAAATCAGCTGTTCCCTACATTTATGTTCGTACGAGTCGTCAAAATGTAGAGAACAGCTGATTTTTTTTCGTCATTTCACTTTTTGTCCCACTATAAAACTTGTTTGTTGTCATGAGGCAGCCAGGGGCAAGCAGAGTTTACAGCGCAACTATCATATATACTACGTCCCGACATCAATCGTCGAGCAATTGCCCACCAGACACAACACCCGTCTGTTCGAAAGAGCCTCCCTTTTCTATGGAGGATGAGTTCACTGTACACCCTGTTCTTCATACCTGTATAATTATAAGTTGATAAGAATTAGGCAATGAGTGAGTCCATAATTTCTAACGTGACGATATTATTGAAGCCGTCCTCGTTCACATAAAATGTATGGAAATATACAAAGATGCTTTTTCCGTCCACAATCACGTTTTAACGTGCACGTATTCCCATACACCTTATGGACGTGGACGTCCACAGTAACATTGTCAGATTGGAAATGATAAAACTCCACAATTGGCTTAACCACCAGTGATACGAGAAATGTTTATCAAAACACAAAAATTCAACAAAAATCTCCACAAACTTCCACTATGTTATAACATGCTTGAATGCATGAAAAATTTTTGTATATGCACAATGCCTAAAATAAAATGATTTGATTTGATAACACGAAAAAAGAATACGATAGAAGAGAAGTACGATAGTAGGACTTACTCCAACACAATTTGCTGAACCCATCACTACACTAGACAAAGTACGCTTTAAAATGTAGGGATTTTGCCAACCCCTGCTTTCAATTTCAGAAGGACCTGACCTCATAAGAATACGTGTGAGGGTCAAGGTTGTCCCAATACAAAGCGTTTATAAGGACGAACCCTTCAACGCTCCTGGGAAAACAATGAAGGAAGTGAATGAAGTAAAAACAAAGGAATAAATTATTTTATATAGGTACCATGTTTTATGCAAATAAATATTCTCACATATTCTCAACAAATCTGCAAAAAACTTCGCGATACTATATGTCCAACACATATGGTATCGCGAAGTTTTTTGTAGATATGTTCTTTAATATTGTACAACATTTTTTTTTGTTCTAACATGAATAGTTTCCGCAGCGCATGCGATGAAAGACTTTATATGGCAATTTTTTTTACACCTTTGGTTACATTATTGAAGTTTTAGTAGGGACGCCTATTTTTTTCTAGTAATAAATATAGCCTATGTTACTCAGGGATAGTGTAGCATTCTAATGGTGAAAAAAAATTTGAATCAGTTTAGTAGTTATTGAGTTTATTCGTTACAAACATACATACCTACAAAAATACAAATCTTTCCTCTTTATAATATTAGTGTAGATAAATAAATAAATAAATAATCAGCGTATAATGTTCCTACTCCTGGGACACAGGCCGCTTCTCTTCCAAAGGGTGTGGGCTGTGCGCGGGCCCAGGGCGGGTTGATAAATGTCACATATCTTTGAATTTCTGGATAGGCAGTTGCTCCATGTAAAATAATGGTATTCAGTTGCGTCCAGTTTAGGAGCGCGTGGCTAAATAATAACAACCTCACAGGTCGATCGATCAGGATAAGCTACGCTTGCCGCGGTTGGTCTGTAGATTAGTGACCATCTTTATATACCGAGGCCCCTCCGTGCCTCGGAAAGCACGTTAAGCCGTTGGTCCCGGCTGTCATTCGTAGATGTTTGACGGTCGTTACGGGTAGTCAGAAGCCCGAAAGTCTGACAACCAGTATTACCAAGGGGTTTAGTATTACCCAGTAACTGGGTTGTGGAGGTCAGATACGCAGTCGCTCCATGTAAAATATGGTATTCAGCTGCATCCGGTTAAACTGGAAGCCGACCCCAACATAGTTGGGAAAAGGCTAGGCAGATGATTATGAGTTGCGTCCAGTTAGACTGGGAGTTGACTCCTTCATATTTGGGAAAAGGTTAAACAAATAATGAACTTCTGTACTCCCGTTGTCCCCGTTTGTCATGTCCTCGTTAAAGGGGATAAAGGGAATGTAATAAAATAATTAAAGTTACTTCCCGCTGTCCCTTAATTTATTGTAATATATACTTTTCAACTGAGATAATATAGAATCAGAAGTGGGCTTATTATTAATAGTGAGTTCTTTACAAAATAACCGTGGTAACGTAAGCATTTTACCAATAGCAAGACATGAAGCTAGGTGAACCAATTAAATGGAGAAGATAAACTAATGAAAAACTGGTTGGTCAATTTTGGAAAGGGTTTATAGTCACAGAATGGTCAAAAAAAAAATAATAATGACCAATCATTCGTTATTGATTTGGTTTTCATTCATAAATTTGTTCGTTCATTCATTCAAAAGTCGTAAATAAAGACACCGAAGTTTCACCAAACACAAAACTCCCTCGAAAAACACTTTACCTAATCTCCTTATCCACAAAAAGTGGCTATGGCAGTGTGAGTCGGACTCGCAAGTGTGTGTTGGACTCGCACACGAAGGGTTCCGTCCCATCATCATCTGCCTAGCCTTTTCCCAACTATGTTAGGGACGGCTTCCAGTCTAACCGGATGCAGCTGAATACCAGTATTTTACATGGAGCGACTGCCTATCAGACCTCCACAACCCAGTTACTGGGTAATACGATACCCCTAGGTAAGACTGGTTGTCAGACTTTCGGGCTTCTGACTACCCGTAACGACTGTCAAAGATCTACGAACGACAGCCGGGACCAACGGCTTAACGTGCTTTCCGAGGCACGGAGGGGTCTCGGTATGTAAAGATGGTCACCCATTCACAGACCAACCGCAGCAAGCGTAGCTTAACCTGATCGATCGACCTGTGCGGCTGTTATTATTTAGACACGGGCCCCTCCGCACAATATTTTAATACTATTTTTTTTAATACTTTGGTAAAAAAAAACACGTTTCTTGTATCTCTTTAATATCTAACTTTATTTTATTTTTATTATTTGTTGTCATTTTTATTAGTTGTTGTTATACTAACATAGTTATAAGTATGATTTTCTAACAACAAAATTTTATTCTGAAATAAATAATGATATGATATGATATAATGATATATTCCACAACTTTCACACAACGCCATCTAGTCCCAAACTAAGCAGAGCTTGTATGCTATGAGTACTAGACAACTGATAAACATACATATATATTTCTAAATATATACATATTATAGACAAATTACACCCAGACACAGAACAAATGATCGTGCTCATCACACAAACATTTGTCCTGGGTGGGAATCGAACCCACGACCTTGCGTATAGTAGTCAGGGCCACTGACCACTAGACCAACAGGCCTGCAATGAAATGAATAATAATAATAGCGGCAAAAAAAATACGCACTGTGAACATTTCAACCGTCTAACTATTACGGTTCAAAAAATACAGCCCGCTGCACGCTGTCAGACGCTCGGACGGACAGTAGAGGCTTATTAATAGGGTCCCGTTGGCATCCTATGGGTACTGAACCCTTAAAATAAAGAGACCATCCAACCAAGGAAAGTACTATAGATAAATAACTAACAAAAGAAAGATATTTAAGCCTACATCGTCTTAACGAGCACTCGAAGTCAAAATATGGGGTATTAAACCTCTGTGACTGTCGGGCCTCTTTTGTTGGAGGTCGTTATAAGCATTGTAATAATGGCTTGGCACTAGTTCAGTGATATTTGTTTTCATAAGATTAGGTGGCTATTTTTTTTTTTTTTTTGCAGGACCACTACTGATATTTGTGAAGGAAAAACATTGTTAAGAATCCTGGGCGTGTAGTTTATGTAAGTCTGAAATCGCCAATCCATCTTGAGCAAGCGTGGTGATTAATGCTTATGCCTTCTCTGTACGAGAAGAAGCTTTTGACCTGCAGTGGGATAGTATTAGTCTGATATTATTTAGCCCTTAATTGCATGATATTTAATATTAAGCAAATTAAATTTATTTGGACATAACATTAGCTCTACAGTAAAGAAAAAATATTTTAAAAAAATATTCATAAAAATACTTTTTGTTTATTTTTATAAATGGCCTGGTGGAAATTTACATCTTTATGTAATCAGAACGAATCTACTGGGAACAAAATGAATTGAATATCTCTAACAATTGGGGAATCCCCGTGCTCTGTGGAAACGAAAATATGGCATTGGATTGTTTGACGGAAATTTCCATCACGATGCAGTTAAGGGTTAAGTCATTATTAAATTAATCTCAAGAAGCATTAAACTTCTCCTCTTTATGACATTACTAAGACCAATACTGACATGCACCCAAGCGTTTACTGGATAGTAAACTGGATGGTCGGAGAAGATGTCAAGCTCAGATGATTGGGTGGCGTAGACCAAGGTCTAAGAACTGTTGGGTGTAAGAAATTGGAGAGAAAAAGCCAGAAATAGGTCAAGTTTTAGAAATACTAGCGACCCGCCCCGGCTTCGCACGGGTGCAATGCTGATCACTACATAGTATAAAACAAAGTCGCTTCCCGCTGTCTGTCTGTCTCTATGTATGCTTAGATCTTGAAAACTACGCTACGGATTTTGATGCGGTTTTTTTTTATACATAAGAGTGATTCAAGAGAAAGGTTTATATGGATAATAAATGCATAATATAGTAGAGAAACACTGATAATTTTAGAGCCATTATTTCTCGGCCGACTCCCCGGCCGGTAACGCCCGCATTTTAAATCTGTAATATCTTTGATAATATTCATTTACACTGATAATTTTAGAGCCATTATTTCACGTAAAAAGTATAGGATAAAAAATCGTTATTGTGGGTTATCCCTAAGAGATAGACATATACCATTGTAGATTTTTAGTAGACCTTTTTAAGGTGTACAATACTGTACTACATTATTTTGATCTGTCTCGTAGGATTCAGACAGCGTTTGCAATGTAAACGCAAAAAAATGTGTTTATTTACGACATCACATTAGAAACCTTTAAAATTATCAGTGTTTCTCTACTATATTATGCATGTATTATACATATAAACCTTCCTCTTGAATCACTGTATCTATTAAAAAAAACTGCATCAAAATCCGTTGCGGAGTTTTAAAGATCTAAGCATATATAGGGACAGACAGACGGCGAAGCGACTTTGTTTTATACTATGTAGTGATACTAGACCAGGCTAAGGCCCACCGCGCGCAAAAGCTACTCGAGATCATAATTTCAACCGAAACACGTCAATACTACACAAGCCCCCCAAGCATCACCACAACGACCAGTCCTGTATTTCCCGCCTCCAGCAGATTCCCGCCGCTTTTGTCGGTCCGACGTGCGACGTGTGAATTAGTGTGTCTTTGGCGGGATCAAACATAATAAAATTAGCATTAATATTCAATTTAATCAATCAATCATTTCATAATTTATTTAATGAGGGTTTTCTGAAATGACGTGCACTAGGTGGCAGCACTGAGACGTCAGGTCCGAGCACATTTCAAAAATGTCAAAGCGCCTATATTTTCTTTAGTCATGACTGAATGAAAAACGAATGAATGAAACGAATGATGAACGTCATCATATATTTTAAATTAATTATCGAAATAGAAGACCTCTTGGCAAAGTGGCGCCAACTGGTGGCGTAAATTTTTATGAAAACCCTCATTCCACAGCTCTAAATATAAAAATTATTGTGGCGCTTTTGTTTCCATTATCCAAAAATATCCGTAAAAGAATCTACTGTCACGGTCATATCCAGATGTTTGTCTAGTCCAACATTCCCAGTCGAGACCTTCACCCAAAAACCATAATATTTATTATTTCGCGTCCATCTGTGGGACGTCAATTAGCTCCGTTTGTGTTGGCACGACCAACTGTCCTGTCGTTTGAAGATATATTTAGTTAAATATTTACTTTTTCTCTAATTGATTTATTTGAATCTATTTTGTGTCTACGTTTATTTTTGAACGGTGATGCATTATTTCTTTGGTTGAGATTGAATTTTTTTTTCCTCACAATTTATTTTCTCTATTTTTATCTGGTTTAGACCATTGTAATACGAATTCTTGACATGTAATTAATTTTTCTTTTTTTCAAATTTTCACAATTTATTTTCATCATTCATCATTGACTTTCTCAATTTTTGTTTTATCGTATTTACACCTACTTATAATTATGTGAAGGAACACACATAAATAACCTTTTTATTATTGTGATTTTATATTGCATAAGTGTATCCTTTGTTGGAGATCACAAATAAATAAGCACATGTTTCCAGAAAATGATCCAGCCATACCAATATTAATAATTGTCGATATGAAAACGCACTACATTACATACATACAGATCGATGGTTGTACTTCTCCGGACGAGTTTTCACTTTCACAAATAGTTCTACTGATACTATAATGTTAACTTACAGATCATACGTTGTCAATAATCATTATCCGCTTCGATCCCAGTCTTCAAAGTTCAGCCACCTTGTACAACACCCGACAAAATTAGGTTGGCTTATTTTTATCACATAATACATTATTTCGTACGTGAGACAAATATTCCCATTTCTCTTCGTGAAAATTAGGAAATATCACATAATCTTCATACCACAATCATTCAAGCGTAATTCCGATGATATAGGGCCCTTTTAGGTAATAAAACCAGTGTTTTACGCGCTTTTCTTATCACTCCAGGGAGGGTAGAAAATCCCTTTTTTGAGAGAAAATACTATTCGCTGGCGTATCTTAAGGCTTGCTTATCTTTATGTTCATTCTACTTCACGTAGTGTGACGAATGTTGGATTTGGCAATGATTTTTGTGCTTGCTCATCGGTTTGACGTGATTTCGGCTTGACTTTGTAGGATATTATGAATTATCACCAATTTAACAAAGTTATATACTGGGTGATTTTTTTTTATAGTCTGTAAAATTTTACAGGATGTTCTACCCGTGAATATGAACAACTTTCACTATAGGACTAACTCTGATATCACGAAAAAAAATCAGCTGTTTAATACAAAAGTTCAATACCTACTTGACCAAAATGTATGAAACAGCTGAATTTTTTTCGTGATCTCTGAGTTGGTCCCATTGTGAGAGTTGTTCATATTCATGGGTAAAACACCATGTAAAAAATTGGAGACTGTAAAAAGAAACAAGCAGTATACTGTAGATTAAATTATTTATACAGGGTGGCATGGGACATCGACGCACAGCCTGATACCATGGTTTCAGTACATGATTATGAACCGCCCTGCACTGACATTTTTCGTTGGTAACTATAAAAAAAAAATATATATTAGCTATTCATTACATTTTGACTGCGTAGCTCTTTTGACTTTTCTATAAAACAGCAGATTTTTTTAGGCTTGGGGTCTAATCAAAAAACGTTTTTAACCTTCCTAATAGAACATTCCTCCTTTTCCTTCTCTCACAAAGATTAAAAAATAATGAATTTAGTTAAAAAAAAAAAACATTTAACACTAAACCGCGATAAGCTCCACAAAATGGCGTTCATAAATAATTTGACAAGATGGCGGACAGCATGGCGAGCGCTAATGGCGCGTAATTTGTCACTTGGTGGATAAAAGGACATTGGATCATTGTCACTTTATTTTAGTTTCCAGTAATATGCTATTTTATTATTTAAGTTTGCAAACAAGCTGAGCAGTGATGGCGCACTGGTAACGGCCGCGACATTCGAGTTGTAGATCATGTGTTCGAAACCACGCACATTACTTTGTGTTAATTATGTAATCACCACTGCTCCCAAATCCCAAAACGGTAAAAGAAAACTTTTTGAGGAAACATGTTGACATGGCATGTTCTACAACTAAAAATTCGAAGACATTTGACATTCACCAACCCGCATTGCGCCCGCGCGCTGCGTTTTGGATTACGGCCCACTCCCTCTCACCACAATATAGGCTGATTTTTAAACGACTTTAAAAAAAGGACGAGGTTCTCTATTCGGTTGTTTTTTTTTTTAATTATTATTTTATCATTACAGGCGGCTACCAGCTATTGGGTGAAACATCTTTCATAATAATCAGTCTGTAATGTTCCCATTGCTGGGATTCAGAAGTCCTCTCTGTGAGAATCAATTCCAGTTGTAATCCAGCACGCGGGCGTTATGTGGGTTAGTGCGCTTCGCAGTCTATGAATGTTTAGTCGTAACACATGACAGTTTCATAAATAGGCTTTTATTCGAGTTCACTTTTATAAGGTAGCTGTTACTGATGTCACATCGGGCCACATACCACACCACGATCGCGGGATTTCCCCCGCCTTTTCACTCGTTCGCTGACACCTTGAGAGTGCGCACACAATCGGTCGTCTCCGTATTCAGCGTTCAAAAATACAGTTCTTGTAATATCGTAGTAGTTTTATAACCAAGTCAAGACCACCAGCAGCACACCTGGAGGTTGATACTCAACACTAGCGATGGTAATAAATTACACAAAGTTAAACTGTCTGGCTGGGTTTCAATCAAGGACCACCTCTAAAGTCGGGACCATCACCTCTAGACAATTTTTTTTATAAAAGTGATTACCAATGCGTATTGAACGTGCACACGATCAAAGGGGCGCCATTACTTAGCTTTATACACAAAGACAATTATTTGCCGGAGGCTAAGGTGCCAGTGTAATTATACTTCGTTGCTTCGTCCTTCGAGATTAAGATAACAATGTAGTAATACGTCTAGGGTATCGCCTTTCATCCACTAAGTTTGAATATTTTTTTTTTTTTTTTTTTTTTTGTCGGTACTTTGTCTTCCTGATAGTTATGCCTGTACCGCCACTCACATTCGCGTTTTAGTGCGTCGCCGATCACCACGTTATTTTCTTCGTTTCATTTGAATTGTGCAAAAAGGTGCCAAAACGTAGTCACAAAAACGACGACAGTGATTATTTAAGAAAGAAGATTCGAAAACTCGAAAGGAAACTTAATAAACGCGACAGAAGGTCGCGTGTTCGAAGTTGTTCCGAGAGTAGTAGCTCGTCGACGAATATTATTATGTCGCCGGTACTATCGGACCATGAAGGTAAGCTGAAGTGTTATTTTTACAAACGGAAGATATTGTGAATAGTTTTTCGGACTATATCCGTATCATAATCTGACATGATGTCATATTATCTTAAATAGTGTTGTGTACATCTTATGGGGATGTTACCTTCACATAATTTTGGATTCCCAATTCATTGGGTATATACTACTAGTGATTGTGTACATTTGAAAGGAATGTTGCCTTCACTTTAGTTAATGACCTACTTAATAATAATTGCATTTTATATCCGTACGGACTAAAACATAGTGTTGTGGGTAGTTTTAAGGACTATCGCCGCTCTAAAACCACTAGTTGTATACTAGGAACATTGGTAGTTGTGATCATATCCACGTACCTACATAACAAAATGTTATCACTCGATTTCGTAATTCTGAATATCGGTATGGATTATAAACTTGGTGTTGTGGATAGTTTTGAGGACTATCACCGCGCTATTTTCTATCCGATACCTACATTTGGTACATTTTCTATTCCAGCTGAAATGGAAGTTCAAGGTGATGTCGCGTCATCTCCGATTATTGACTCAGATGAGCCACAACCGGGTACGTCCACCTCGACGATACATGATGTTCCTGCTACAGAAGCAGTACAGGCAGGGGAATCGGAACTACCTGTTGAAGTAACGCTTCCTGAGCTGGACGAAGAGATTCTGAATCTCTTGGGCGAAACTCCATCAAAGGATAAAAAATATGGACCAGACATTAGATGCGAGTTATCTGCTCGCTGGGAACACATCGCAACAACAGGCTTGACCAAGGATGCCAGAAAGGAGCTGCTTGATAAGCATCTGGTTCCAAAAAACTGCACAAAGATTGATGCACCCAAGTTAAACCCAGAGATAAAGGCCGCCTTATCGGAGATGCTAATAAAAAAAGACAAAGCTTTAGAGAATAAGCAGGTGCAGGTCGCAGCAAGTATATCTTGTATAAGTGAAGCCCTAAGCATACTCTTTTCTGCAGGTTATAAAGATCAGTCGGTAATAAAATTACTGATCGAAGCCGGTCGACTGATGTGTGACTCACAACACAGCGAGTCCATGACACGGCGCAGTTTTATATGTTCTACAATCAAGAAAGATATAAAAGATCAACTGTTCAATACAGAAATCGATAAGTTTCTATTTGGCGAACATCTGACCGATACTCTAAAAGCTGCAAAAGCTATATCAAAATCAGGCGCTGAGATTAAAATAAACACACAGGTTCGAAGACCTGCACCAGCGCAGAGACCGAGACAGGCCCCTGTCCAGACTTTAAACCAGACGCCTCCGTTCCCGACAGCGCGGCAAGCGGGAACAGCGAGGAGAACAGCGCCGGCGCCGCGCCCGCGACCGGTGCAGCAGCAGCCGCGACAGCAGCCGCGCTTGCAGCAGCGCCAAGCCCCGCGGCGCTAGACCTGGTACGTTTTGCAGGTCGGTTATCCTACTTTTATGATCAATGGCAATTGATAACTAATGACCTCGTTGTATTATCGTGGATAAGAGGTTACAAGATACCGTTTACTAAACCTGTCTATCAGTTACACGAACCAAGTTTACCTGCATTAACTTCATGTGAGTCCTTTAAATACAGGGTGGCCATCACTGACCTTCTAAACAGTGGTGCTATTTCACATTGTGAACCATGTGAAGGACAGTTTCTTTCTAGTTATTTCCTGATTAAAAAACCCAATGGCAAAAACAGATTTATTTTAAACTTAAAGTCTCTAAACAAGTACATCGTAACAGAACATTTCAAAATTGAAGATCTAAGAACAACATTAAAATTAGTATCAAGAAACAGTTTCATGGCCACCTTTGATTTAAAGGATGCGTGTTTTCTAGTACCTATACACCCGACGTATAGAAAGTACCTACGATTTAGGTACGAGGGTCAAATTTACCAATTCAATGTTTTGCCGTTTGGTTTAAACACAGCTCCATTTGTGTTCACAAAGCTATTAAAACCGGTAATTTGTTTACTGAGATCATTAGGTTATCTGTCATCTATCTACTTAGATGACATTTGTATCATTTCTAATAATTATCAAGATTGCTTAGATAATATTTTACAGACAAAACATATTTTAGAGTCCTTAGGATTCATAATTAACATTAAAAAAAAAAAGTTGTATGATTCCGAGTAATATTTGCAAATACCTTGGTTTTGTGATAGATACAAAAGAATTTCATGTTAGCCTTCCTAAGGAAAAACGAAATCTAATTAAACAAGAGTTACAATCGTTTCAATTGAAATCTCGTTGTAAAATAAGACAGTTTGCTCGCTTGGTAGGCCTCCTCACTTCGTCCTGCCCCGCGATTCAGTACGGTTGGCTTTACACCAAGCAGATGGAAAGATGCAAATACCTTGCATTGTGTAAAACGAGTAATTATGATAGCCACATGTCTTTACCACAGTATTTGCAGGACGATTTTTCCTGGTGGTTAAAATCTATTGATACCGCAGTGAATCCTATTAGACGGGACAGCTACTGTCTAGAAATATTTTCAGACGCTAGCAAAAAAGGGTGGGGGGCAGCATGCGGTGCGGAGACCGCCAGTGGCCAGTGGAGTAACACAGAGTCTAACAAACATATTAACTGTCTAGAACTCCTGGCTGCTTTCTTGGGCTTACAAACATTCGCAAAAGGATTAAAAAATTGTCAGGTGTTACTACGCGTTGACAACACAACTGCTATTTCGTATATCAACCGTATGGGTGGAGTAAGATTTCCACATTTAACTGAAATCACAAAATCTTTGTGGCAGTGGTGTGAAGCTCGTGGTATATTTGTATTCGCTTCATACATAAGCTCGGAAGATAACGAAATAGCAGATGCTGAGTCTAGAAAATCTCACCCCGATACCGAATGGGAGATTAAAGATCATGCTTTTGAAAAGATTGTGAGAGCCTTTGGGCAACCAAAAATTGATCTTTTCGCATCAAGGTTGAATAACAAATGTGTTAAGTACGTCTCATGGAATAGAGACCCAGGAGCATGCGCTGTGAATGCTTTTACTTTAAATTGGTCAAATCTTTGTTTCTACGCATTTCCTCCTTTTGCGGTTATATTAAAAGTATTAAGAAAACTTATATACGACCAGGCGGAGGGTATTGTTGTGGTTCCATTTTGGCCCACGCAACCCTGGTTTCCACTTTATCAAAAACTTCTCTGTTCAGAATTAGTTCAGTTTAGACCCTCTGATAAAGTGTTATTGTCTATTTCCAACAGTGTCCCCAAGCTCACGTTGATTGCAGGGAAGTTATCAGGACGGCGTTACGAAACAGAGGAGTACCACCATCATCTTTAGATATTATGATAGCTTCTTTATCTGAAAGGTCAATAAAACAATATGACGTTGCCATTCGACGTTGGGTAAACTTTTGTAAGACTCACAATATCAAAATACATGAGGCGTCAATTCCGATGATTATGTATTTTCTCACTGAGTTATTTCATTCCGGCTTACAATACGGATCTTTAAACAGTCATCGCTCCGCTCTGTCTTTGATCTTAGGATCGAGAGTAGGGTCTGATGATCGCGTTGCTAGGCTATTCAAAGGTTTTTACAGACTTCGTCCTCCAGCCCCAAAATATAATATCACTTGGGACCCGTCAATAGTTTTAGAATTCTTATCAAAATGGTACCCAAATAATAATTTAAGTTTCGAACATTTAACCAAAAAGGCCGTAACTTTGCTCATACTTGTAACTGCACACAGGGTGCAAACCATTAGCAAAATCAAATTAGAAAATATGAACGTCACTGATAATCTTATATTGATCAAGATAAACGATTTGTTAAAAACATCTCGACCTGGTTTATCTCAACCTTGTTTAAATATTCCATTTTACAAAGATCGACCGGAAATATGTCCCGCTGAGGCTCTTATAGAATATATTGATAGGACAAAACATTTGAGAAACAATGCCAATAGCCTTTTTATAAGTATTAAAAAACCACATAAATCAGTAACCACAAATACCATCAGTCGGTGGATAAAAGATATATTATCAATTAGCGGAATTGACACTTCAGTATTTTCTGCCCACTCCACCAGACACGCAGCCACCTCAGCTGCTCATAGAGCTGGTGTCAATATTGACACGATACGAAAAGCAGCTGGGTGGAGTGGTAGCTCCAATGTTTTCGCTAGATATTATCATAGAGACATTCAATGTGAACAAACTGATCAATTTGCCTTATCAATCCTAACCTCTGATCGATGTTAGATTTAATTACTTAAAATTAATAACTTAAATTTATCTACCCCTAATTAAAGAAAAACTACAATTTAATTACTTTATTACTTGTAAGGTTTGATTAATATACATGTACCTAAGCATAAAAATTCAGTGTTTTAATATTTCACCATCTTTCAAAATCTACATTGTTATCTTAATCTCGAAGGACGAAGCAACGAAGTATAATTGGAGATTAAACGAACTTACCTGAAGTGAAGTTCTATCCAAATTATACGAGTTGCTTCGTCCGAAGAGATTAGTTCCCTCCCAACCCTATGAACCCCATACCTAAAGTGAAATATTAAAAAAGGTTCCAGGCTTTCAACTAAATGAGTGGCGGTACAGGCATAACTATCAGGAAGACAAAGTACCGACAAAAAAAAAAAAAAAAAAAAATATTCAAACTTAGTGGATGAAAGGCGATACCCTAGACGTATTACTACATTGTTATCTTAATCTCTTCGGACGAAGCAACTCGTATAATTTGGATAGAACTTCACTTCAGGTAAGTTCGTTTAATCTCCAATTACAGACACATAGGCCTGTCATCATTCCGGCGCTAAGGTAAACCTAGGCTTCAAATTGGAAAACAACATTGTAGTTGTTAGGTACAAATTCCCATTCATTTATTGTTTGTCACAGGTGAAATATCAGTTCTTATGATTATTATAAAGAATCGCTGTAACATACCTATAAGGTGTACTTTAATGCTGGTCCCATATTTATTTAAACCGGCGTCAAGTTGGGTGAAGTTGGGTCAAAATTACCCGGCTGATTTAAATTTATCTAATATTTTTGAAAGTACGCACGCGACGTTGCGTTCTGTGCAGTAGCTGGAGCCAATATTATACATTTTTTTTTATTGTAATTTTTGAGTTATTTTAAAAGTTGCTTAAACTCAATTAAACGTTTCTGAATTATTATTTTTCTTTTGTATGTACTATCGAAACCAGAATACCTTTATACTGAAATAATGACACAGTTTACGAATTTACTAAAAAAATATGGAAATACCATGTATTAAATATATGGGTAACATTGACCCACCTCAACGTCCACGTAACTATTTCTACCACTATGACGCCGGGTTAACATTAAAATCATTGTTCGTCCTAAGTCAGCGTCCATCATTCGTCAAGCATTCATATAGTTGTTCATTCACAAAGTCAGATAAAAGAATTAAGTAGCAGGCACTGATTTCTTACTAATTTTATTATGAATTGATTTCATTAAATATCTCATTGATGTCATACAAAATTAAATTACTCATTGAGTTATTAGCATAGCTTATCTAATTGTGTAGTCACCAGGATAATTGTCTTTAAAAAAGTCATTGATTGAATAATTATAAATATCCAAGGAATGTAACCAACTTGGATATATTAGGTCATCCCACTTCCAGTGTCATATTTTTTTATTATTATTATTTTACAAAAACTGACTACTATACTATATAACCTTGTGACACTAATCAATAATCTCCACCACTATTAATCACTCGCTCCCAGACTGCTGGCAAATCTTGAACACCATTTAAAGTACCACTTTCATTTAATTCATCAATAATGCTCTTTAGTTTAATATCTAACTCCTTTTTGCTAGTGTATCGAGCACCCGACAATTTCCTCTTCACATGGCCAAAACAATTGAAATCACAAGGATTCATATCCGGGGAATATGGCGGCTGAATAATTTCAATCCATCCTTTATCTTCAATTAAATTCTGAACTATTTTTGATTTGTGCGGTCTGGCGTTATCATGTAAAATTATAGGACTCGTTATATGATGTTCGTCTGCCCAAATAGGAATATTTTCTTCTAAAAATGACTTATATCGCTCTCCAGTCATAGTTGTATTTTCATCATAAGTTCTCCAAAAAGCAAGGCCTCTGACATCCATAGCTACTATTAGTAGTATCGTCGGCTTAGAGTGTAAACCTGCTAACTCCACTTTTGGGCAAAATTACATTTTTATACAATCTGTAAGAGAAAGTTGAGCCACACGGACAGTAAAACCAGCTAAACTCAGTCTCAACGTAAAATCGGCAAAAAAGTGTGATGCGTAAAACAGCCAAATCCATTTCATTAATTTTGCGCGGCTAACTCCATGCCTACAAGAGCATGTTCAGTTTTAACTTCCGATGCTATTGAGACAGGCTCTGCTGATGCGGTGATAGTTAACGATAACTGCACTGTTATTACCGGTTCTAGCTCAGTACATCTATCAAATCAAATTGAAGACCCCATATCCGATGAAAGTGACCAAGAAGCCTTAGTACAGTTAGTACCTTATTCACATGATATAAATTCTGAATCAGACTCTGGTTCTGATGATAACTATCCAGAAAGAAGTGCTAGACGAAAAAAACGAGCACAGGTTAAGAAATCTAATTGGTTTGCAGAAAAAACCAAGAACTACGAGAGACTGGCAAAAAATATTATGGAAGGAAAAGAGAAGAATCCTGGAATTATGAGGTTCCAAGAGAGTCACGGAAAATAAAAGCTAGATGCAAATGTAAAGAAACTGCAGCAGGTATTCTTAAGTGTACCAATTTGACAGAAGAGGACAGAAAATATATCTTTAAAACCTGGAGTATGAGTTGGCCTGAAAAACAGATTTACGTTGACAGTCTTGTGATATCTGCACCAGTAAAAAGACAACGAGGTAGAAAAAATGCTGAGGAGTCTAGGAGAGGTCAGTCTTTGATCTATTATCTAAAATTACGAGATCAAAGACTAAGAGTATGTAGAACAATGTTTCTACATACTCTTAGCATAGGAAGATATACGGTGTTGAATTGGAAAAACAATGGTTTAAGACGATGCACAGAAAAATCTCGTGACAAAAATCAAGAGCAACCAACTACTTCGAAGCCATTTGCAAAAGAGCGTCAAGAATTATTCAGTTTTTTGGACTCTTTACCCGTCATAGAGTCACATTACTGCCGAGCAACAACTGAAAAAAATACCTTTTACCTGAATGGACATTAATGAAAGGTGTTTATGACTTTTACGTAAAAAAATTGGTGTAAACAACATAACGTAAAACCTCTTTATCACTATCTTCAATGGGGCATTTGATACTAGAAACTTAGGACTAATTCTTCAAAAAGTTCAATGAGGTTCAATTTTATAAAAGCATTCGTCCTGGCCGATCTAAAGGAGATGCTAAGGTTAGAGATATCAGGGCTCTTCGCTACACTCCAAATGGAGATATTTATTATAAACTGAGATTCCCAGATGCGTGGAAAATATTACCACAAAGAAAACCCTCATCGGTGACACCTGTGCCATTTACTGGCCTATAAAATTTATACAGTGACAGGCCAAAAATTAGCGCGAGAAAGTTCGAAGATCTTCAGTACTTGAAAAACACCTTACCTGAAGATTATCGCTCTTATTACGATAGCTTACCTCATGAATGAAACAGAAAAAAGTGATAATATTAAGGAAAAGAAGAATAATATTTTGTTATGTTAATTTGATTCTAATTTTATGAAAAGAGGATTTCAGATTATTTAAGTTTTTTGCTCCATTTTTTGTTTTGTCAAAAATTTTTGATTAAAAGACTGATCTTTAAGTATTAGCCAAATATATAACTGTGATGATTACTAAGAAATAAATAGACTGATTAACTAAACGATTACAATTATTTTACCTATTCTTGAAATCTTTCGAAAAACCTGCTATGTCCACAAAATAAAACGTTTGCTACCAAAAAAACCTTCTAAGTCATAAAAACACTTATAACTTACTAACGATCAAATTTTACTATTTCATTAGTTTCTAGTAATGTACAATATCCAAAAATACGCCAACTGTATTTTTGGTTTTAACCTAAGCTTGTAAAATTCATATTTATTAAGTTTTATTTTTCTCCTGTAAATTTGGGTCAAAGTGAGTTAGCAGGTTTACACCCTAAGCCGACGGTATTTTTCGTTCATGTAGCTCTACACGTGGTAAATGTTCAGCTGAAGTGCCCGGTTCCACCCAACATCGTGACTGATGTCTTTGACGAGGAGTATAAAATTCGACCCAAGTTTCATCAAGGCATATGAATCTATTAAGTATATTTTTCTTATGGCGATACCACGATAAATGGCTACGCGCAGTTTCATAACGAAACTCCTTCTGATCCGTGTTCAGAGTGTGGGGCACCCACACTGCACTTTTATTGACCAGACATAAATCCTCCGTGAGTACTCTATGTATAGTGGAATGAGGAATGTTAAGTTGAGTGGAGAGATCACTGACACTGACCCTACGTGACTGACGAAGTGCTTCCTTGATTTTGTCCCTTGCTTCTAATCTAGTCGATGATAATGATCGAGGTGCTCGCGGCTCATCTTCAGCTGTGGTTCTTCCTTGTTTGTACATTTCAAGCCATCGCTGTCCGATTCTTTTATTTAAGGCGTTACGACTAACACACTTTACCAGTAAGTCATGCGCAACTCCTTCAGAGTAGTTGAGTAAAGCACAAAACTTTAGAAATATACGTTGCTCCACTACATTAATAGATTTTTTTAAATCTTCCATTTTAAATCAATGCACGTCTTGACAATACAACACACCAAATTAAACTAACATGATTGTACAAGACAACACATGTATTAATTATTGCATACCATTGCGCAATACATAAATATTGGAAATAAAAAATATGACACTGGAAGTGGGATGACCTAATAGTACACGTTTTAGTGATCGTTTTCTCGCTTGGCGTGATTGGTCACAGTTTAAAGGTAACCTAACCCGTTCGGTCAAGGTACCCTACTGCAACCAACTGTGAAAAAAACCGGGAAACTAAAAATAGCCTCAATTATTTAAAAAAATATCATTAAATGATTAATGATTGTTATCGTATGACGATGATTTTATTATAATGATTTTTTAATTTGCTTTCATCGCCAATCACCGAATAATTCATCTTTTACTGCAGCATTCTAATCTTAAAATCATACTGGTTATCATACAATTGGACTTATAAACCGTTTCCACGATACTCTTTCTCCTAAAAGCCAAAAACATAACAATACACTTCAGGTTCCTTCTAAGATTTTTCTCATAACACAATCAGAGCAGCAATTGCTAACATGAGAAGCATTTTTCTGCGCCAATGATCACGTAAAACATCTATGAGTTATGGTGAGTACGTGACTATACGGAAATATACAATGCAACAGTAGGTGGCCATTTACGGAGGAGCGAAGTGTACGTAGGTACTTATACAGCGTGTAGAGTATTTTTATTCAAGGAAGCGACGCGCGCTTTACTTTTATCATAATACTAGTCTTCAAAGTATTCACAACTTGTTAATATTTTATAGTTAGAAATTTTTTATTAATAACTTTCTTCTCAAAATTCAGAAAGTGTTAAACCAATTGGTTAAACAGACTGGAAGGATCTCATAAATAACTTTGAACATATTGAACAAAATTATGCAAAAGTTTCTAGTTTTTACGTCAAACAAACTGCAAACCACACAGTTAATTTACCCCACAGCACCGAGATAAGCTTGGATATAATGTGAAGCCAGTTCACACTAGCGTCTGTTTGGCATTCAGCTTCACAGTTGGCGCCAAATAAGTTGAGAGAAATGATGAGGAGCCAAAACGTATATATATTTTTTTTATTATTATTTGCTGACAGCGTTATGAATAATGACTGAAATTAACTGTGTAGTTTCAAGTAACTACTATTTTATCCGAATATTCCCGATCAGTTACACAGTCACTGTTGACGATCGGGAAAAAATGTTTCAATCTTTCATAGTTTTGACGAATGGGAATTATTAGATTAACAACACTGGTTTTACTATTTTTATACTTACTTAGTTTAAAAAAATAGAAAGTGTTATTTGGCATTTGCTTAACTAATTTTAAGTATAAAAATATATTTAGTCTAATTACTGTGAAACACTGATTGTAAAGTTAAAAAAAAGTATTTTTTATTTTGATATAATTTTTTTGCTTTGAAAGTCGTAACTAAAGCATTTTAAAAATCCTTGTCAATTCTAATTGTAATTTTACTTAACCTTGACTCTTGAACTAAACATTTATGTACGATCAGAAAAAAGTTACGTTCGTTCACAGTGTTGACGAACGAAACTTTTTTCCTCGTCGATCGTCAACAGTGTGGACAAGGTTTGTCTGATTGGGAGTATTCGGCTGTAATCCTGGAATGCTTAGACAGAGGTGTAAACCCACAGTTCGCCATAGATTCCTAATGAAAACCCGGCCAAGTGCGTGTCGGACCACGCACAATGAAGGGTTCCGTGGTTGGAATGAATTTATCCCAAGAACAAACTTAACATTGTAGTTGAAAATCATGTTCTTCCATACATTGCAACTGCAAATTTAAGACTATTACTCGTAAACTTGTAAAGCCTACTTAGCTGTGATAGTTTTCCTTTTAACTTCGTTATATGTACTACTACCGTGAATTTTTCCACATACACAAAAACCACCATTTAGCTGGCAGGGAGGGGTACACTTGACTATAGCAAAAATTAGCACTTTAAAGCTTAATATACCCGCAATATTTTTAAAATAACTATCCAATGATACCCCACACCATGGGGTTGATGAGAAAAAAAAAACAACCCAGCTTACGTGTACAGGAGGTACCATAAAAAAATCATGATTTTATTTTACCACTTTGTCGGCGTGATTAATTTTTTATATCCATGCCAAATTATAGCTTTCTAGTACTAAGACTCTCTGATCTAAACTGCGGACGGACAGACAGACATGGCGAAACTATAAGGGATACTTGTTGGCTATATGGAACCATAAAAGTCCAATAACACTTTTCCTAACCCGGGAATTGAATCAAGGACCTTATGCTCAATATCAGTGCTGGCGAGTACGTCTAGTATTCGCCAGCGCATTAAGGCTGCCTGTCCATTGACGCGGAGCGAGGCTGTGGAGCGGAAAAACGAAGAAATGTTAACCAATAGAAAAATGACATTGAGATTTTATGCAATCCGATTGATTAATATTTCTCCGTTTTTTCGCTCCGCAGCCTCGTTCCGCGTCAGTAGACAGGCAGCCTAAGGCAGTAGCAGCTATATTAGTGCATCCAAAAAAACGCTATAAGTTAATCAGCATACCTACAAGTGATTCCATTAGGAAACTCTTAGAACATTTTCTGAAACATTTTAAGTTAGTTAGCTCCAAAGTGCCTTCGAGAATCAACAGCATTAATGAGAAGTAGCTAGGTACCTAATCCACGTAGCCACATTAAACAAACTTAGAAGCTGTGTGGGTGGAGATAGAGGTGAATGCTCTAGCTACAGAGAATGTCTAGTAGTATTAAAATAAAACACGTTCTGAGTAACATTACTAAGCGTATAATATGTATGTAAAACCACACTAAGTGAAGTCTTGAATTTCTCCTCTGTTGTATCAGCAAGTATATCAACCATCAGCAAGTATAACATCAGTGCTATTCTGTAAAATGATTACCGTTAATAGTGTCAATCACCAGCTTAGGAAAACTGTCATCAGCTTTATTATGTTCAAAGACGGATGGATCTACAGCGTAGGGTTCACAGGATAATTTTCATTCTTTAAGTTTCTCCAACAACTCTTTACACTTAAAAATTAAAGTCAACCCTACAAAATCAAATAACTTGCAACCCGTTGCGCGCCTAAAAAACTTTTCGACCTAAATATGAACAGTATTATCAGCATATACTATTCCCACTGCTGGGACAGTGTGTCACACTGAAAGGGAGTGGGTCGTAATTCACCGCGCGGGCCGCGGGCGGCAGGGTGTGATAAAATCTTTAATTTCGCCAGCAAACAGTCAGGAATATAACTGTTACTGATGATTTATTTAAGTTTCAATAAATATCTAATTAAGTATCATTATTTCCGCCGAAAGACGTATACTGTTGAACATAGACCTTCCCTAAGCACCACCACTTTGACCGGTTTTGTTTCCCGCAGCCAGTGAATTACTGCGGCCTTCACAAGGTCATCGGTACACCTTGTGGAAGGCTTTCCAACGCTCATTGTTTAGTATACAACTTGTAACGTTAAATGCACAAAACCTGAAACTAGTTTGATCAGAATAACGAGCAGAAATAATTGAACCACTTTTTAATAATAGGTCACATTATTCAAAAATTCTTCATTAAAAACGTTGCCGTGTCTATTTATTAATAGGTCAAGCAACCCAATGTCAGCGCGCCGCAGCGGCCTGGTGACGAGTCCTCGATCGATAAAGCGTCGTCGCAGACGCAAGAAACGATCAGAATGGCCAATAATACTAAAACAGCACATAAAACCTTTACAATTTTTTTAATGACTTATTTTCTCTGTGAAATAGGTCAATTGAATTAAAAATCAGTTGGGGTGTCTGAGGTTTTGCGCATTTAACGTTACACGTTGAATACCTAGTGCTTTGATTTCGAATTATAATAATAGTATATCTAATCCTAGTTTTGTATACTGTTTATTAAATCATAACTGCCCCTTTGGGCTCGTGGTCGCAAGCGCGACTGCCGAGAGTGGGGTCCTGGGTTGGATTACCGGGTCGGGCAAAGTTTTATTGAGTTTTCCATTGGGAATTTCTTAGTAACAGCCCAGGGTTTGGAAGTCGGTGGTGTGATACGTATTGTCGTCCCATCGGACTATGAGGGAGTGCACCTGTGTCTGCGCGCACACTTGTGCACTATAATACCTCCCGCGCCGAAGGCTAGTCTCCGTTGAGATTGGCCGCCGCGGCTGAAATACGGTCTGGAGGAATTTATTAAATCATAATTATAATTATTTATTGAGATAACAAAGATCCATTGCGTTAGGTTAGATACATTTCAGCTAATAAATTAATTTGCTTAGTAAATTATAATTTCATTTTGTTTCCTTTCTTTCTAAAAGTTAACCTCACAAAATCAACGAACGTCCACCCTCAACGACCTAAAAAAAAATCTAACCGAAACAAGTACAGGGTGTGATAACATCTTTAATTTCGTCAGCAAACAGTTTGCGACATAACTGTTGATTACGCTAAACAATGCTGTGAAAACGTTCCGTATTTACATGCTTGTTATTGAGGTGCGGTCACGGTTATCGCGGGGAATCATATTGTACAGACGCCAGCACATCAAGCTACTACAATCTGTCAAATTTCTTTAATAGATTTTCAACTTTATCGCTAAAGCATTAGGTTCAAAGTGGATTGGGCTAAATTTGACAGTTTCGGGTAGCTTGATGTGCTGGCGTCTGTACCTACTCGTTTTTGAGTAAATATTTAAGGAAAATATTGAACTGATCCTCTAAAAAAATATTGACGAATGGACACTTTTTACGGTTCCGTAGCCAAATGACAAAAAACGGTACCCTTATGGATTCGTCATGTCTGTCTGTCTGTTCGTCCGTATGTCACAGCCACTTTTTTTCCGAAACTATAAGAACTATACTGGTGAAACTTGGTGAGTAGATGTATTCTGTGAACCGCATTAAAATTTTCACACAAAAATATAAAAAAAAAAAAACAATAAATTTTGGGGGTTCCCCATACTTAGAACTGAAACTCAATTTTTTTGTAACAAACCTGTGTGGGGTATCTACGGATAGGTCTTTAAAAATGATATTGAGGTTTCTAATATCATTTTTTTCTAAACTGAATATTTTACACTTTCAAAGTGGTAAAATGTTTCCCCCCCCCCCCTCGTAACTTCTAAAATAAGATAATGATAAAACTTGGGACAAAACATTTAGGACCAGTAAATGGGATTATTATAGGTTCAATTTAATACATGCCATTTTATTTATTATTTTACTGCTTTAATTTTTTTTTTTTTGCTTTTTATTATTCATTACACCATTTGTGACTATTTACGATCATGTCGGCGGCATCCATGTTTTTATGTAAATAAGTTTGCAGAAAATATGAAACTGAAACATTCTCAAAAGAAAATGCAAATTCTAAGTAAAAAATCGCCCTGTACTCAGAATACTGCACCGAAACTTTTCATTAGTTTTGTCTAATGTTTCATATTTCTTTCCTTAGCAAACACTGAATATTTTCTGTGCTAGCAAAGGTGCGTATTTTTAGGGTTTTGTAGTTCGAGGGCGATTTTATATACCGTAATAGGCAGACACTTAATATGTTCACAGAGTCTGTACTACTGTGCTCGCTAAAATAACAAACAATTTTTTATAAAAAAAATTATTAAAAAAAATTAAGGTAAAAAAATAAAGGAGGCCCTTACAAGAAACGAGTTTTTATCGGAGTTTTTTTGTTTACTAAAGTTTTTATTTATGTGTAATGTTATATATTGTGTGGCAGTACGGAACTTCTCATATTCGTACTTGCTAGCTTTTTTTATTTGTAGCTAAATACTATTTTGTTAGAAAACAAAGTTTACAAACAACTCAGTACTGTACTTAGTTCGAATAGCTTCTAGAACAACTGGAATATTACAGTTCAAATTAAGTCCTACAAGCTGGTTCATGCCTGGACAGAAATTGTACTGAAAAAGAACGTTGATTTTTGATTAAACAATTCTATCTTTGATGGGCAAAAGTTTCCACACAATGGCTGCCTGAAGAAGGACAGCGCCGCCAAGGTTGACCCAGAAAGCGGTGGCGAGACGTGACCGCGAGGGCTGGTTCGAGGTGGCGCAGGAAAAGGGAGTTCCTGGAATGGCTTGGGGGAGGTCTTTGCCTAGCAGTGGAACAGTATAGGCTAAAAAAAAACTAGGATTATTTTATCTGGTGAAACATCAACATTTATGAATAGCAATAATGGCAAAAGTTGTGATTTTTGTTGCCAAAGACAGTAAGTTATTTTTACTGTAGCAATCTACGTTGCCTCGCCTCTACTTTTGAATTTGGAATACTATTTAATTAAAAAGTTTGGACGCAATTCGCTTCGATAAAGTCCTGGCCTATAGTAAAAAAGCGCACCTGCCTACGCGACATTGGTTAATCAAATTTAAAAAAAATATAATAACACGCAGGAACTTCTTATTTAATTTTTATTACTTTTTATCAAAATATTACAGACCATTTTAATTTGATTCACAAAAATTCCATGAAAGATGAATTCTAGCAGTGAAATTGAAATATTAACACCAGAAAGTATAACATGAAACGCACAAACTTTCATAAACAATTTACTACCAAACAAATCGAGAGAAAATATAAATATTTGTCACTGCTAAAAGCATCTCTTATTTATTTTTCTCATAGAGGGGGATGAAAAGCAGAGTGTGCCACACGGTACCAAAATTATTTAACCTCGAGCGACGTACTTTGAAACCCTATGTAAGTTGTAATTCGATGCAAAATATCAGATAAAAATAGATAGAAATAGAATATAATATACTTCAGTAAAATTATATATTATATAATTTTACTGAAGTTAATAATACAAAATATTTTGCATCGAATTACAACTTTGAATTGCTCTCCTTTGAAGTGCGTGATTTGCAGTTTCGATAGTGTTTGTTGCGGCAGTCGTTCTGGCTCTCAATCCATTGTTTTGGTCCCAAATGACACAATTTACCATTACTCCCATTTCTATAACCTTTAATCTTGTTGTCTCGCCTTAACTCGCACTCCGCACGCAACAACATTGAAACCACAAAAGCGATGATTATCTTTGAT
Organism: Eremobia ochroleuca; assembly: GCA_949629135.1. NCBI lineage: Eukaryota > Metazoa > Arthropoda > Insecta > Lepidoptera > Noctuidae > Eremobia > Eremobia ochroleuca. Next base: position 2,840,686 of record OX451407.1, read on the forward strand.
AGGTACCTATGTAACGTACCAATTAACCACATGTTTGGAAGTGTTTATTTTACGCTTAATAACAAAAGAAGAGCTTCGTACTGTGTGCGTTGTTGTTGTATTTTCACAGGGGAGAAGAAGTAAGTTTTGTAACCAAGGTATGGCCTTTCGTCCACGACTAAAGGCTCGTGCAGACTGGCGCGACTTGACGCGCGACGTGGCGCGAGGCGATTCTGCGATATTATCGCGCCGCAACACCTTTCACACTAGAGCAACGCGAATCGCAGCCGCTACCGCGATATCGCCGCCTCGCCATACAAAAGGAACATTTTGTATGGCGTCGTAGCGGCTGCGCGAATATCGCCGCGATATCGCCGCGTACATACAAAATGTTCCAAAATGCGCCATACAAAATGTTCCTATTGGAGTCGCGGCGCAACCATTATGCGGCGTCACAGGTCACCCCTGTGTGAATTGTCGCGCGTGTTTCCATAGAAATTGTTCTACGTATATATATCGCAGAATCGCGTCGAGCCGTCGCGTCGCGCCCGTCTGTACGAGCCTTAAAGCGTTAGGAAGTCGCTTCATAGAGCAGTGTTAGCCCAATGGTGACTAACGAATTGTGGGTCATGAATTCGAACACAGACAGGCGCTTTACTTTCTGTAAATTATTTCATCACGATTGCTCTCAAAACGGTGAAGGAAAACATCGTGAGGAAACCAGCATGTCCTTGAACTAAAAAATCGAAGACATGTGACAGCTACCCGCAATGGGCCTGCGTGGTAGATTACGGCCCAGTCCCTCTTACAGAGAGGAGGCCTGTGACCCCGCAGTGGGAACATAATAGGCTGATTATTGAAATACTAATGTCCTAAAATTCTGGCTACTCATTGGTGATTTGAGTTTATAACTGGTTACTTTGGAGTAGCATCGTTAACGATAGATATTTAACTTTCTAACATCTGCCGTGCGATTCTGTAACCATCTCACCGTGAAAGCTTGGGTGAAGTGAGCGTGGAGTGAGCTGTCATTCCCTAGGGATTAACACTATTAAGTGCTCACTTTACTTATGATTTCACGGTGAGATTTTTACAGAATCGACGGGCTGGTCTTACATCTGGTCCAGTTGAAAACCAGCGTCAGGCACCAGTTGTCTGGCATTTTTGCTGAACTGGGCCTTTTTGGTGCAGCCATGAGGCACACTTTCCAGCTTAATTTCTTACATCGGAGTTTACACTTTGTTATTTGATTTTTATTTGTTTTTTTATCTGATGTATGTCTCAGGTGTACTGTGTGTCTTACAGTCTCATCTGCCTAGCCTTTTCCCAACTATGTAGGGGTCGGCTTCCAGTCTAACCAGATGCAGCTGAATACCAGTATTTCACACGGAGCGACTGCCTATCTGACCTCCACAACCCAGTTACTGGGTAATACGATACCCCTAGATAAGACTGGTTGTCAGACTTTCGGGCTTCTGACTACCCGTAACGACTGTCAAAGATCTACGAATGACAGCCGGGACCAACGGCTTAACGTGCTTTCCGAGGCACGGAGGGGTCTCGGTATGTAAAGATGGTCATCCATCCACAGACCAACCGCGGCAAGCGTAGCTTAATCTTACAGTCTGTGCTAAATAAATGTATTTTCTTTCTTCTTTCTTTCTTTCTCGTAGGTAAGTGAAGACATGGAAAATGTTCTTGAGATCACGACCTTATACGATATTAGCACTTGCCATCGTGACAACATCAGCCAGTGATCAGCCAATTTATTCTTTGAAAATATCACCGTGATAACTTAGGTGAAGGGAGAATACAATAGAATTAGCATAATTTTTTTAAATAAAAATCTCTATTATGATTGCAAATGTATGCTTAGTCAATCCCTAGTATCAGGTGGGATGACACTGACAGCTCACTCCACGCTCACTTCACCTAAGTTTTCACGGTGAGATGGTTCCAGAATCGCACTGCAGGTTCACTTCACCTGAGTTTTCACGGTGAGATTTTTATTATAGTACTCCAGAATTGGTAGTGGGCTGCCTGAATGTTTAACAATGTACGTCCGGTACTTAAAAAAAAAAATAGTTTTGATACAAGGACCATGGTTTCACATCTTTTACTGTCAAAAACTGAACTTATAAATAACCTGGTAAGAAACTCATACATATAAATGAAAAATAAATATTATTTATTTTTCATTTGTGAAAACTTCCAAAAAATGGGGGATCTGCTTAGAAAGCTACGAGCTGTAACTTACTATTATTGGGAGCGCAACATAACCTGAGCTACGCCGTAGTAAGTTCGTAGCACTACTTGCTACGTCGTAGCGCAATGCTACGATTCATACAATGATCATGGGATTTCTGGTACAGCCTGCATTATATTTGTGTCCCCCTCCCAAAATGGGTCAAAATTAAACCTTTTTATCCGAGAGGCTCTAAAAGAGGATGCCTAATTACATCCTTCGTTTTAACCTCGTTGGTATTATTAGGTATACAACGTGTAACGTTAAATGCGCAAAACCTCAGACACCCCAACTGATATTTAATTCAATTGACCTATTTCAGAGACAAAATAAGTCATTAAAAAAATTGTAAAGGTTTTATGTGCTGTTTTAGTTTTACTGGCCATTCTGATCGTTTCTTGCGTCTGCGACGACGCTTTATCGAGAGAGGAGTCGTCACCGGACCGCTGCGCCGCGCTGGCATTGGCTTGCTTGACCTATTAATAAATAGACACGGCAACGTTTTTAATGAAGATTTTTTGAGAAATGTGACCTATATTAAAAAGTGGTTCAATTAATTCTGCTCGTTATTTTGATCAAACTATTTTCAGATTTTGCGCATTTAACGTTACACTTTGTAGATAATATTTCGCTTATACCCGTTGTCATCTTATTTTATTTTTTTGTTGTTGTTACTTTTTACCGAACTACCTACTTAACTCTGAATGATGATGATTTAGGTGCACGGTAAAACTATAACGAGTTAATGTTGGCACCAACTTAAACGTTTAAAATGTATGTGTACTACTGAATAAATAATTAAAAAAAAAAAAAAAAACATACCGGCTCGCCATATATTTCTAGAATTTTTTATTTATATAACAGCCGCAGTGGTCAATCGATCAGGCTAAACAGCGCTTGCCACGGTCGGTCCGTGGATAGGTGACCATCTTTATATACCAAGACTCCTCCGTGCCTCGGAAAGGACGTAAAGCCTTTTGTACCGGCAGCCAATGGTATCGTGTTAGTAAATGGGTTGTGGAGGTCAGATAAGCAGTCGCTCCATGTAAAATACGGGTATTCAGCTGCATCCGGTTAGACTTGAAGCCGACCCCAACATAGTTGGGAAAAGGCTAGACAGATCTTTTTTTTAATTCATTATTTACAACAACATTTGCCACAAATTCACAATTTATAGCGAAAACCACGAAGTTTTCGCTATAACACGAAAACGCTATAAAAAGAACGTGTCTTAAGCCTACAAAAAGGTACGTTAAAATCCGGGTGTAATCTTTACATAAATACTTACTAGAAAAAGTATTTCGTTTTTATTATTATTTTTTAACAGTACGTGCACATATTTAATTGTAGCGTTATATAAAACGAGACAATATACATTCATAAATGATTTTTTTTTTATAAATATCTAGCAGCGCCCTGCCGTTTCACACGCATAAGTATTGCTTCCGTGGAAATATCTGGATAGAACATATGTGTTAATCAAGATTATGAACTTTCTATGTGCCAAATTTCATCCAAATCTTTTACGTGAAACACTAACAAACCAAGGTCGCTCAGCGCGCTATGGAGCGAGCTATGCTCGGAGTTTCTTTGAAGGATAAAATCAGGAATTAAATTATCCGGAAAAGAACCGGAGTAACCGACATAGCCTGCAGAGTAAGCAAACTGAAGTGGCAGTGGGCTGGCCATGTCTGTCGAAGGGCCGATGGCCGGTGGAGCAGACGAGTCCTGGAGTGGAGACCGCGTATCGGCAAGCGTAGTGTGGGACGCCCCCCAGCTATATGGACGGACGACCTAAAGAAGGTAGCTGGGGTAGACTGGATGCGGAAGGCGGAGGACAGGGTGTTGTGGCGCAGTCTGGGAGAGGCCTATGTCCAGCAGTGGACTGCGATAGGCTGAGTTGATTGATTGACTAACAAACCGTCCATCCTCACAAACTTTCTCGTTTATACTAATATAAAATAAGTATCTTAATTGTAATCATATTATTATTATTTCTTTATTCCAAAGTTTAAGTTAATGAAATTATTGCTGATCTGATTTGGTTTTGTAACTATAACTAGCTTGATACTAACCTTATTATTTATAGAATAGAATAGAATACTCTTTATTATGTACACCAAATAAATTACAGACATAAATATAGAAATTTTACAAAGGGTGACACAATGGGCGGTCCAAATTTTGTTAATTTTTAATTCTTTAATAATGCCCATCTAGTGGCAACCCCAGGTCTCTAAATTTATGTCTTATCTGTGGATAACGCAGTGGACTGCAACATTACTACTTCAAGTTTTGTTAATCTTTTATACTATACATGTTGTAGTTGTTTATTATCCCTTAATAAATAATAATAATACTGGTATTTAGCTGCATCCGGTTAGACTGGAAGCCGACCCCCACATAGTTGGGAAAAGGCTAGGCAGATGATGAATAAATAATAATAATAATAATAATATTCCACAACTTACACACAACGCCATCTAGTCCCAAACTAAGCAGAGCTTTTGCTATGAGTACTAGACAACTGATAAACATACATATATTTTTAATACATACATAGTATAGATGAATTACACCCAGACAAAGAACAAATGATCGTGCTCATCACATAAACATTTGCCGACACGACCTTGCGTATAGTATAGGCAAAATAAAATAAAAATAATAAAAGATTAGCAGAACTAACAATCTTACTAATTTTAGATTTAAAATTATTTAACACATAACATAACGCCTGCGTTCTCCGAAAGGTTAAATAAATGATAAAAGATAAATAAATAAATGATAAATTATTTATTTCTGTAAGTAGGTTTGTTCAAACACTTTTACATGTCAATCATATTTTTTTTTTAAATAGATGAGGTCGGCGATTCCTATCTGACTACGTTACGTTCGTTAAGCAGAGATATACCCATAGAACACACACATTTCGCCGATATCTTTAAACCTCATATCACAGTGGACGAGCTTATTGCCCTCACCCGGACAAAAATCCATACTCCGAGTTGCTACTGCGAAAGTGTAGAAGAAGAAACCCAATAACATTCTGCCCGACCTGGGAATTGAACCCCGGACCGCACTGCAGTAGCTTTTGCAGTCACAAGACCAACGAGGTAGTTAATATTTAAAACTTTGTGAAACACCTGTTGATTATTTTTAGAATACAAAACCAATCATTCTAGTTTTAATGCGAACGAAACCACGGGCTAGCAGTCATCATCTGCCTAGCCTCTTCCCAACTATGTTGGGGTCGGCTTCCAGTTTAACCGGATGCAGCTGAATACCAGTATTTTACATGGAGCGACTGCCTATCTGACCTCCACAACCCAGTTTCTGGGTAATACGATATCCCTTGGTAAGTCTGGTTGTCAGACTTTCGGGCTTCTGACTACCCGTAACGACTGTCAAAGATCCACGAATGACAGCCGGGACCAACGGCTTAACGTGCTTTCCGAGGCACGGAGGGGTCTCGGTATGTAAAGATGGTTACCCATCCACAGACCAACCGCGGCAAGGGTAGCTTAACCTAATCCATCGACCTGTGTGGCTGTTATTATTTAGCCACGGGCCAGCTATAGTCAATGATAAAAACAAACTAATTCAATTACGTTGAACTTTATATTATATTTCCTCCTCCCCTCTAATAAATTATCGTAATGTTTGTTTAAGCCGGTATGCCACGGTTCATACTATATTAATGCGGTCAGTCCTTTACATACACGTAATAATTATCACAAAAGCGTTGAGGTTTTCCGTTACTAACTGATATTTATGTTCGAGCTAACATTTCTCCGGAAATGAGTTTTTTGATTTTATGCAATTTATATCACACTAATATTATAAAGGCGAAAGTTTGTGAGTGTGTGTGTTCGTATGTTTGTTACCTCTTCACTCTCAAACGGCTGGACCAATTTTGATGAAATTTGGCACACAGATAGTTTATAGCCAGGATTAACACATACAATATTTTTATGCCGATATTAATACGGGATCGAGACTTATGCGCGTGAAACCGCGGGGAGCAGCTAGTATTTTAATAATAATGAAATGGCAGTGGTGGCCCAGTGGTAACGGCCTCGACTTACAAGTCGTAGGTCGTGGGTTCGAACCCAGACAGTAGCTTAACTTTGTGTAAATAAATTCATTACCACTGCTCTGAAAACGGTGAAAGAAAACATCGTGAGGAAACTTGCATTCCCTATAACTAAAAATTAAAAGAAATCACTAAATTTAAAAAAAAAAGTCAAGGTCTTACCGCAGGGACATCACGACTTTTAATTTAAATATTAAAATATGGATTTAGAAAGGGGCTTGTGGCAAAATAACATTTACGTATATCGATCGAAATCAAACGTTTAAGCAACGCTTGATGCGCTTCGTCTGCGGATGGCGATCTGAGGTCCTAGACAAGTGACAATCGCTTTCAAAGCATTTCGTATTCCTACAATGATTTTCAACAGGATTGACATAAAAAAAAATGTATGGGTTTCCGCTTTTCGGTAAAAATGCTTTCCGGTAAAAAAGATGTATGGGTTTAATATAATAATAATAATAATAAAATCGTTTATTTATATAAAGGGGATAACATTTACACTTTAATACCTTAACAATTACGATAGCGCACAGTTGCTAATTTGCCTGAACTAGGTTAAACCTGTGCTTCAGGCTAGAAAATGCATGAATACTAATGTAATAAATTAACACTGAGTTTAACGTAAAAACCAAATTAAAACTTAGATAAATAAAAGTAAAATAGTATGTTAGCAGTTTTATTTGCAGACAATAAGTAGGTCTTCTGTCTGTGCATAGTCGAGGGTTAGTAAATACTTAAGTATAATTTTTTTACAGTTATAGTAATTTAGTTTATAGATACATAGTTTTCTATTTAATCTATTATACAGGAATGGGCCTAGGAAAGTTAAAAATCTTTCTACAAAGACATGTTTTAAGGTTGCATTAGATAAGCATACAAGATCATTCCGTCTCTTGTTAGTATTGTCGGCATTGTAGGCAAGCATGGTGTGCTGTTTTAATACTAAGTGCATAATGATATGATTATAGTCTATATTAGACCCATACATTTATTACTTTTCCATCATCGTCACTTTTTCTAGGCCCTTTGAATTCAACACTTCGTTCCACCTCTGTCTCGGTATGGGAGATCATTCTGTACACATAGTTTTTCCTTCTGAGACTATTATTATTATTATCTAGCGGCCCGCCCCAGCTTCGCGCGGGTGCAATGTTTTTTTTTTCGAATTTCCGAAATATTCCTTCATAAAACCTTGTGCTGGCAATACCCAACACAACAAAAAAAAAAATTATCCAATTTGGTGCAGTCGTTCGGAAGTTATGCGCGTAAGTACAAACATTTCGGTGACGTTGTTTCATACTATGTAAGGATGAAACCTCAACATAGTTGGAAAAAGCTAGCCTAGATGATATAACATAACATCACGCCTTGTGTTTCACCAAGGGCTACGCAGAGTTGTATCAATGTTACACCCACATTTCACCAGTTATCTTTTAAGTCCTATGTAATAGGGGTCAGTGAGGGGCTTGTAGCTAAGTTATAACAGCCACACGGGTCGACCGATCAGGTTAAGCTACGCTTGCCGCGGTTAGCCCGTGGATGGGTGACCATCTTCACATACCAATGCCCCTTCGTGTCTCGGAAAGCATGTTAAGCCGTTGGTCCCGGCTATGATTCGTGGATCTTTGACAGTCCTTACGGGTCGTCAGTAGCCCGAAAGTCTGACAACCAGTTTAGACTTCACGCTATAACTGAGAAATTACTGATGGAAAAACTCAATAATACTTTGCCCGACTTGGAATTCGAACCCAAGACCACATGTTCAGCGTCCACTATACAACACAGGCAGCTTTATTCTTGATTAATTTATTTACGTAAAAAACACTTTTACAGCATGCCAATTTTTCAACAAATTGCTACCAAAAATTCTCTTCACGTTAAATATTTCCATTCAAAATGAGCAGAAAACAATATAGATTCTTATTTTACGGCACAATCGCTCAATCAATCAACTGGGAACAACACATGCTGTGTTTTAATACAGCTTAATTGATTTCACTGTAATCCCCTTGAGCGACACGTTTATTTAATTACGTTTATTAATATTTAAACAAGTTTGTGTCGGGGTTTACCGAATAGTTTTGAGCTCAAACGAAGGCTTGTGTCCAAGTCATGAATCCGATTGATGCTTTCAGATCTTCGCTAAACAAAATAACTATTCCTGTAATTAGGAACGTTCAAATTCAAGTCGCACTCTCATTTTCACGACGATCAACGTTAAAAATGTAAGAAAAACTTTTTTATAAAATAAAAAAAACAATCGACTTTCAAAAAAAACACTACAAAGTGAAAAATAACTTTAATTTTGGAAGTCGGTGTCGTTGGTTCCGCATTTTCGTTTTTTGATGAAATTTGGCACACAGATAGTTTACAACCAGGATTGACACATAGAATACTTTTATCACGATGCACATAGGGTTTTAAGTACGGGCGGCATTGGCCAAAACGTATACACATCACCTTTGTCTATCCTTATCTAACTACATGTATTGTAAAAAACAATGGATCATGCTACCCGAGACCGGGCGAGAACCGGTTGTCAGTCCACCTATCTCGCCGCCAGCGCAGTTCATTGTTAACCTTTGATTATAATGCTCGTACGTCTTTTGTTTTTGTAAAAGTGTAAGAGATATTTCTTGATATTTGTTGGCGGTACCAAAGCCTACATTAAAGATTTTTAATATGGATAAAATAGCTGAATGTAAGTACTTATTATAATGTCAATAATATCTGCCAAACAAGCTATGCTGATTGAAATAAGACTCACAGAATAACCATAATGTTCATAGACCGATTTTCCATACTTTCCTACTTTTCGTTTGACATTTTAACAACTTTCTATTCATTTCTATAATAAAAGCAATTTTTTTTGGGTTCATTTGTGTTTTGTCTTTACGAATACATATGTAATTATTGCTAATTTTTGCTACTTAACTAATACATTTCGTTTACTAATATACTTTTCTTTTGTAGGTTCTTCAACTGAAACGTCTATTGAGCCACAATGGAGGACACTTTTAAGGCACTGATAGTGTCATCTGATCCTTTCATAACCGCCATGCGGCTCTTACCAAAAACTAAAAAATCCGTATTAAGTTTTTAAGTAAATCTGTTTTAAACTTATTAGAATATTAATTTTTTTCTAATAAAAGTAGTTTTATTAATAGATTACTAGTTTTATTGACTTCATTTGACTATTTATATCCCATAGAAATAATAAAACACAAAAAATAATTTTGGCCAAAAAACAGGGAATTAAACCCCACTGTGCGATGTTGCTACGGGATCGACACTTATGCGGGTGAAACCGCGTGGCGCAGCTAGTAACTCATATATCAGGGCTACCATTGATTTAACATTGATCCTATAGCATTTAGGTTTGTATTTTTTGCACAATTGGCATCACCCACTGATATAAACAAAGCCATAAAAAATAGTAAATATTATGTAACAAATGAATATTTTCAATTTTAAAATCGGTTTTTTATATTTTCTCCGCGCGTTCGTTCTAGCCCAAAGGATATAGTCTCCGAACTACTTACGTTAATGAGTTTGTACCGGAGACACTTTTCTTACCTGAAAACAAAAGAAAAGTAGTTGTTAGACATATTTGTTACTGCAAGAAAAATCTTTTTGTCATCATCTGCCTAGCCTTTTCCCAACTATGCTGGGGTCGACTTCCAGTCTAACCGGATGCAGCTGAATACCAGTATTTTACATGGAGCGACTGCCTATCTGACCTCCACAACCCAGTTACTGGGTAATACGATATCCCTAGGTAAGACTGGTTCTCAGACTTTCGGGCTTCTGACTACCCGTAACGACTGTCAAAGATCTACGAATGACAGAAGGGACCAACGGCTTAAGGTGCTTTCCGAGGCACGGAGGGGTCTCGGTATGTAAAGATGGTCACCCATCCACAGACCAACCGCGGCAAGCGTAGCTTAACCTGATCGATCGACCTGTGCGACTATTATTAGTGTTAGCAAAATAAATGTTACCATCTAATGCAAATGCCAAACAAATCGCAAAAATGAATGAATGAATGATGAATGTCAATGTTGCCATCTAATCTCTTCACCACCCTTGGTTGACTGGTAGCGAATGCCTAAGGCATTAAGCCCGCCTTTGTACCTTTTGTGCGAGAAGTTTGAATGAATAAATAAATAAATAAATACCATAATCAGTCTATAATGTTGCCACTGCTGCGACACTGACCTCATCTCAGTGAGAGGGAGCGACTCCTTATCCACAACGCGGGCCCAGTGCGGGTTGGTAGATGTCACATGTCTTCGAATTTTTGGTTCTAGGACACGTCGGTTTCCTCACGATGTTTTCCTTCACCGTTTTGAGAGCAGTAGTGATGAAATTATTGACATAAAGTAAAGCGCCTGTTTAGGTTCGAACCTACAATCTACATACAACTCGTAGGTCGCGGCCGTTTCCACTGGGACAGCACTGCTCAGTACAGTACTCCTATCTAACACAAGCATCCGCACGCAACTTCGTTTGCGTAAAATTCGAAATTCCCGCCGTTTAAATCCTATTACCCGTTTTCCCGTAGGAATGAAGCATTTTCCCGCGGTAAAAAGTAGCCTATGTTCATCAGGGATAATGTCGGCTTCTAATGGTAAAACAATTTTTCAAATCGTTCCATTAGTTATGGAGCATATTCAACACAAACAAACAATCAAATCTTTCCTCTTTATAATATTAGTGTAGATTTAACCGAAAATCTACACCAAATACCTAGTATTTAAACAAGGTCACAATCTGGCGTAAGTATCTGTTTTAACTTTAAAAAAAAAACGTATTAAATGATTATAATGTTTACCGACATTTTCAGACAGAAATTTTAAGGGTTAAGTCAGAAAACAAAAAGGTTGCAGAAGGCCCATCATATGACTTTGTGAACAAGTGAAAATAAATACGAAAAGGATCTGACCAAGATTATGTCTGGACTTTAAAAGAGACTGTGACCTCTGAGTTTGTTTCAGCCTTTCTTCTCAGAGTAGTCAGGTAGGAAACGCCGACCTCATATAGTTTAAGTAAAAGTGTTTGTACAAACCTATTTTTTTGTTTACGGGGGGAAACCTTCAAAAGGCACCTGGACTTTGGGGCAAAAGACCAGGTAGTGTGGGACTCTTACCTCACTAAAACCACCCCGGTGATCACCATCAGCACATGGAGGGGGTCCCGGTACCTCTTAGTAGACCAATCCGGAACCCCCTCAGTGCAACGCCTGTTAGGGCACGTCCCTGGGGAGACAATAAAGGGGGTCTCCTCTGAGCCTCGCTTTGCACGGCAGCACGTGACCACAGTGCCACCGTATTCCCCGAAATCACTCGGTGGGCAATCAGAGTTCCCAATCCGATCACCCGCGATTCCAAAGTCCCGCCTGCATTAAATGATGCAGGTGGGGTTTCGGCGTGTTAGGCGTCGAGGCGGTTGCCTCCTCGACGCCTTCTTCTTCGAGCGGGATTAGCTCTCTCACGATCCCGCTCGGCAGCCTCCTTCTGGACCATCACGGTCTCACAGAAGGAGGCAACTTTCCTCCAGTTTTCTGTCTCCGTCAGCATAGCCCTCACTACTGCTGGGAGAGACAGGTCTCGCCCGATCCTTACAAACCTACTTACAGAAAATAAATCATTTATCATTTACTTAAGCCCAGAGAGAGCAGTGGCGGCCTAGTGGCAACAGCCCTGATTTGCGAGTTGTAGGTGTAAAGAATCTCATCACCACTAGTCTCAAAACGGTAAAGGAAAACATCATGAAGAAACCAGCATCTCCTAGAACCAATTCGAGCAATTCGAAGACATGTGAATTAACTATTGTTGATGACAGTCATGTTACGCATTCCCGTTCAGGGGCCCGTGGCTAAATAATAACAGCCGCACAGGTCGATCGATCAGGTTAAGCTACGCTTCCTGCGGTTGGTCTGTGGATGGGTGACCATCTTTACATACCGAAACCCCTCCGTGCCTCGGAAAGCACGTTAAGCCGTTGGTCCCGGCTGTCATTCGTAGATCTTTGACAGTCGTTACGGGTAATCAGAAGCCCGAGTCTGACAACCAGTCTTACCTAGGGGTATCGTATTACCCAGTAACTGGGTTGTGGAGATCAGATAGGCAGTCGCTCCATGTAAAATACTGGTATTCAGTTGCATCCGGTTAGACTGGAAGCCGACCGCAACATACTTGGGAAAAGGCTAGGCAGATGATGTTGACAGTTATGTTATGCGATTACGCTTTGGGTGATAATCAGGCGGAAACCTATAATGTGACATACAGTTGCTTGGTGAATACATAATTAGCCTAAAGTGTTCCCACTGCTGGGACACGAGCCTACTCGCTGTGAGAGGAAGTGAGCCGTAATCCACCACGCGGGCTCATTGCATGTTGTTGGATGTCACATGTCTTCGAATTTTTGTTTCTAGGACGTGCCGGTTTCCTCACGATGTTTTCTTTCACTGTCTGTGCGCCTGTTTAGGTTCGACTTACGATCTACGACCTACAACTCGTAAGTTGGGGCCAATACCACTGCGCTATAATACAACTGCTCACTGCCTTGTGAATAAATAAATAAATATTCCACAACACCCGCGTTCAAGAGCTGTCAGTGTCATCATGACACTGGCAACTCTTGAACGCGGGTTAGATTTGCTGATCGCATTCAGTTTCGTTGGTGAAATCCACCCTAAGCCTTCTGTTCTTTTATTTCGCAGTACACTGTCGAGAAAGATAAGCTGGTACTCGGTAATTATAACAACAGGGCCGGATTTGGGAGGCGTGGGCTGGCGACTTCGCCGCCGGGATAGCGGCAGGTTTTTATTTCAAATCCCACTTGAGTTCGGGAATGACAGGAAAACATCGTAAACAAACGGTCTGTTTATTCTGTTTTTCTTTGGAAATGGAGATTTTAAATGCTTTTTTTTTGTGATGTAGTAAATGTATGGCGAAATTAAAGTCTGGATTTTTTAAACTCATTTTTAGTGTAATTGGTAGGATTTTCGTATTTAAAAGCATTTTTTTTTCACAAAACTTTTCCATCATTTTTAATCGGCTTGGAAAGAGAGGCGAATGCACAGTTGCGATTATTTGCAATATTACAACGTATTTTTAATTAATTATGTAATTGTTTTTCCGTTACGTTTATAAAAAAAAATTATAACCTTTGACCACTATCTCATCTATTGTTATGGGGGACGCGTTAGGGTAGAATTATGATCATAAAACTCATCAATACATCTCTAAGGGCTGTTTTTTCTGTCGACCGTTAATTTTTAGGAGTAATAAAATTGACGTCTGACAGTTTTTGTATGGAAGAACTGTCAAAATTTCAAAAAGATTCCTCCTATAAAGTTATCTGGAGTTGGAAAATTCATCCCTTAGTTCATACTAGCAGCGCCCCGCGGTTGCACCCGCGTAAGTTTCGATCCCGTGGGATTTTCGGGATAAAAAGTATCCTATGTGTTAATCCTGGTTACAAACTATCTGTGCACCAAATTTTATCTAAATCCGTTTAGTAGTCTTTGCGTGATTGAGTAACAAACATCCAAACATCTTCACAAAGTTTCACATTTATAATAGTAGAAGGATAGTACGATTTTTTTTTTTTTTTGGGTGGGAAATTATCAAATAACTTCTCCCGCTCCGCTCTGGGCGGAGCGGGAGGGTGTGTCAGACTTTTACTGACTAAAACCCACCCGTGTTCCTTCAGTTGCCTGTGCCAAGGGCCACGGTAACTCTTTCGAACAATCCGCGACCCTGGCAGAGGATAGTAGGATTACGCTTTTAAATGACTGTTTCATGACGTCATCATGACATTTGAGGTCAGTTTTAACTAAAGGAGTTGTATTGGTGATTCTTATGATTAAAATTCCGTAAACCCATATTTCTTACGCCTTGCGAATCATATTTTAAACCGCCGTTATTCAGGTTGGGTCAAAATTACCCAGCTAGTTTAAACGTTCTGTGCAGTAGCTGGCTTTTTTTTGTTGTAATTTTTGAGTTATTTTAAAAGTTGACTAAACTCAATTAAACTGTACTGTGAACTATACAAATTGTAAGAGAATCCTCAAGGATGCTCTCCAAAGTATGTCTTATGAAGAAACAGAAAATTTACTAACTGTGTTAAAGTAAATATAGGTATACAATTTTCACCTATGTTAAATATTTACCAAATATAGATAGTAAGATTTAAGCTACTCAACATATAATTATTTGTCCATTTTCAACTTTTGTTTATTTATTAATTTTAAAAGACTAGTTTAGCTCTTCTCGCCTGAAACACAGGATTACCTAGTTCAGGCACGTAAGTCTTAGCAATACAATTTTAATTTAAGCAAAACTGTACTAATTTTTATGCCTTATAATTTTTGAATAAATATATTATTATTATTATTAAAACGTTTCTGAACTATTATTTTTCTCTTTTATTATCAAAATCAGAATACCTTTATACTGGAATAACGACACAATTTACGAATTTACTTAAAAATAATGGAAATACCATGTATTAAATATATGGGTAATATTGACCCACCTCAACGTCCATGTAACTATTTCCTAACACAATGAAGCTGGGTTAATCAACATACAACCTGTCACTGACTTGCAAAAAAGATAATAAACGCAAAATCTCCCCTCACGCTTTCCCCTTAACCTATGACACATCAACAAGTCTTACCTATTCTCTCAACACTTAATGACTCCAAGATTATTTGGCCCCAACCGCGTTAACTGCTCATGTATCCCTAGTTTCGTGATCGGGCGGTTTACCTAAAAGTCCTTAATCTTTAATTAAGATATACCTTTATGACAACCACTAACCGCTATTGGGCTACAAGATAATTATTTAATGAATTTGATTGTTCAAACTAAGGCTGAAGGACCGCTTTACTATTGACGAAAACATCTTATGAAAAACTAGCTGTGAATACCCGCTTCGCTGGGTCATTTTTAATTGTATAGTTATTTGTTAATGTTAATAATATATCACTACTTACTTCATAATCTTTTCATATATACTAAACATTTTTATTAATGAAGAAGTGGTGGGAGGCGCCCGACGTGACGGCACAGTGGTGGCATGCGCGTGAGCTGCGCGCGGTACTGGACAGTACTTGGACATTGCAACATTACTTTATATACATATTGTCTGTCACGTGAACAAGATAAGGCTTAGAAGTTTTGTTTTGAAAATAATAAAGAATAACCCATCCTTTCTCTAGTATTTGGGGTCGGCTTTTATGATAATCAAGATCACACATGGATGTGCCCTGTGGCGCGGAACATGTAAAAACTTTTAATTTTCCGGGGAAAACCCCGATGTACTTTTTCAGGTAGCGAGCCACATCTCTGCTGAGTTCAACCAGAATTGGGTTATATTGGTAATGTTTTTATTTGAAAAGTTTACTGTTTCTTTGACTACTTACAGAAATGAAATGAAATGTCATGAAATTGTTTACCGTCCAGTTAAACACACAACTTACAAATGCGTATAAAACTTAAGAAAACCGGTCAAGTACGAGTCGGACTCACGCACCGAGGGTTCCGTACAAGTTTGTAGATATGTAACTAAAAATTTACGGTTTTCGGATTGTTTCCTTTATTTCGTGATTTTAGGTTAACGGGAAGTAAGTACTCTATAGTCTTTGGTTCCGGAACATAAACGCCTGGTATCTTTTGATTGCGTTGACTTAGAAGTTTTATTTTTCACAGCTTCATGGGATTGCAGTGATTTGATATTAATTTCAACTGGATAGCTCCACGCGTTCCTGAGAAAAAGAGTCTTGATAGATAGACAGACAGACGGACAACGATGTGATCTTACAAGGGTTTCGTTTTTCTTTTTGAGGTACGGAACCCTAAAAATGAAACAAACATAAAAAGTAGGTAGAGCTTTCAATCCAGGTGGAATGACAGCTCACTGTAAGCCGTCTTCACCTAAGTATCTACGGTGAGATATTTCTCTGGTCTATTCTGTAGAACAACTAAAGTAACATATTTAAGATAAAAAAATATTTATTGTTCATACCCAAAATGCCTCTCTGTATTCAGACAGACCAAAATGTGACAGGTTTCTAGTTTCAAATGTAGAAACTTTGTGTCCCTACCCGCGTATGCACGACCTAAAATTGTATACTACCCTCGAAAACGGGACGACGACGTCTAAAATGTCAGTTAACTTGGTAATTCATAATTAGTTTGTATGAAAATGTGGGTAGTAACACGTGTTTGTGTTGTCCAGTTTGAATTTAGAAGTAGAAGTTGAGATTTTTTGTTGCAACGGACTGTTTGTTTTATTTTTTTCTTTACAAAAATGGTGGACTATTTTTTTAAAGCATATTGGACGTTGTAAATGTTGAATTAGAGATTGATTCGCGTACCGGAAGACGTAGCGTTGGAAGGTCTCCCAGAAGGTGGACCGATGTCCTTATGAAGGCCACAGGTTTTGAAGGACTGTCTTATGTAATTTTGACGTTCGGAAAGTGCTGATCCTTAGACTAATTTGAATAAATGACTGGCACAGTTACTTGCCGATTTCATAATGGCTTATGTTTAACTTACCACCAGATATAGTAACACATAGCAGACAAAGTAGTAAATGATCACCAAAATGAAACTCGCATTTTAATGTAAAATTATAACCAAAGTTTTAACACTTTGCTATCCTATTTAAGTAAAATGACTCCAAGTAAATCATGAGTAACCCAAAAATAGTAAATGATCACCAAAATTAAACCAACATTTTTAAAGTAAAATTAAAACCAAAGTTTTTAAATTCTGCTATCCTATTTAAGCAAAATGAGTCCAAATAAATCATTGCTATCCCAAAAGTAGTTTTTTTTGGCATGTATTTAACACGGCGACAGATTAATCTGAATTTGGGATTAAAAAATAATTAAAGATGGTAGCAAAAATAGTAGGTTGGCAGCTACTGACGGCGGATGAAAAGTAGAAAATGGGCATTCTTAAATTAAACAACGAGGTTGTATATCAAGTACACTAATTATTATCTTTAATAATAATAAGGCGTAGTCGACGGAGCCCCGCTTCGCGGGGCCCCTATTTCTGTCTGTAGGGTTTAAAGGAACCTAACACGAAGCGGATGACGGGGGCTCGTTCGCTCGGTCCGCTCGCTCACTTGAGTCCCCGTCATCCCCTTCGAACCTAACCTGTCCGTGTCGGGGTGCCCCAAGTCACGAGCTCGCTTCGCTAGCTCTTGCATCCTAAGTTCTCAAGTTCAATCTTGTGTTTTTCTGGGAATGAGTCTTCAGAGATGCCTATAGTTGCCCATAATACAGTTTGTTATCCCAATGTTAATATTAGTCGCCATGTCATTATTTTTAGTAGCAAATAGATAGTCGCCCTTTTAAGTTGTTAGTCGCCTGGAAAATAATATTCCGTTTTTTTTAGTAGATTTGGTGATCATTTACTAAATTTGGTGGTCGAATACAATTGAAAGTGGAGTCGTGACTAAAATAGCTGGTACTATTGTATTTTTAGACTTTATTTTTCTGGTGTTAAGTAGATATTTTTGGTTACAAAACTAAGGGTATCAAAGCATTTTATGGTGGTCATTATATTTATCCCCTTTCATAATTTTCAGTTAGAAGGACATATAGTGACCTAAGGCCGTTTGTCCACCGCCACCGTCAACGGGACATAAACGTGAACAAGATGACGGTGCCGAAGTAGCGATACATACATACGTTTGTTATGGCCGCGTGTCCACCGCAAACCACGTCACATGTGGTTTGAATAATTTCGTTTCTCGTTGACGTTCCGTTGACGGTGGCGATAAACCAACTGCCTTCTTAGTCATATTCATCAGAAAGTTCAGGTGCATGGTCCTCGCAACCCGCGTGAGTGTATGGCCGGATGTATGAACGTAAACGTAACAAAAAGAGTATGTAAAGATCGTAGCAGGTGGCGTTCTGCAATTTCTGCCTACCCCATGGGAAGAAAGCGTGAGTATTTGTATGTGTGTGTGTATGATATTTTGCTGTGCCATTATTCAATCCTATTTCCTTCTATCCTACTAATAATAATCACACTAATATAAAGGCGAAAGTTTGTGAGTGTGTGTGTGTGTGTGTGTGTGTGTGTGTGTGTGTGTGTGTGTGTGTGTATGTGTTTGTATGTTTGTTACTTCTTCACTCTCAAACGGCTAAACAGATTTGGATGAAATTTGGTACACAGATAGTTTATAACCGGGATTAGTATATAGGATAGTTTTTACCCCGATATACCCACGGGATCGACACTTATGCGGGTGAAACCACGAGACGCAGCTAGTATCATATATGCAAAAGTTCGTGAGGACGGGTGGATGTATGTTTGTTACTCTTTCACGCAAAAACTACTGAACGGATTTGTATGAAATTTGGCACACAGATAGTTTATGATCAGGATTAACACAAAGCATACTTTTTATCCCGATATTCTTACGGGATCGAAACTTATGCGAGTGAAACCGCAAGGCGCTGCTAGTAATATCTAATGGTGCTCTTTTTTTATGCGTTGGAAATTATCAAATAACTTCTCCCGCTTTGGGAGGAGTGAGAGGGTGGGTCAGGCTTCTACACCTCTTTGAGCAAGTTTTCAATTTTAATAGGTAGAAGAACATTACTAGGCAAGTGCTCTCAGTCTGGAAGAACCTTTTAGACTACCTTATAAATAAATGATAAATGATTTATTTTCTGTAAGTAGGTTTGTACAAACACTTTTACATGTCAATCATATTTTTTTAAACTACATGAGGTCGGCGTTTCCTATCTGACTACTCTGAGAAGAAAGGCCGAAACAAACTCAGAGGTCACAGTCTCTTTTAAAGCCCAGACATAATCTTGGTCAGATCATGTGAAGACCATGTAGATTGGTGTCTGAAATGGTTTTTTGAGTAAAGAACCACACAGATTGAGCGGACCTGTCCAGTCAGTGCCTATTAAAAAGACAAATTAGTAGATACTTGTTAGGTTTAAACCTAGAGTTCAAAAATCAGCTCCGAACACCTCTGGGAATAGCTTAGATGAACCATTTACAAAGTCCCTGAGCAAGATAAATGAACTATCTAAAGGACCTAAGAAAATTTTGGTGAAAAAAAAAATATATTTCCCTCGTCGGCTATTTTTCCCAGGAACGGTATAAATACTTGGCAGATGCTGGTTACTAGATGTTAAATATTTACGACCTTTTTATAACTGGCAATCAAGTTATTACTAGCTTCAGTTAGGGAATAGGGCTACAGTTTTCATAAAAATGTTTATTATTGTGGACGGGGCAGTACGGAATGTCGATTCATCATCTGTCCAGCTTTTTCCCAACTAAGTTGGGGTCGGCTTCCAGTTTAACCGGATGCAGCTGAATACCAGTATTTTACATGGAACGACTGCCTATCTGACCTCCACAAACCAGTTACTGGGTAATACGATACCCCTAGGTAAGACTGGTTGTCAGACTTTCGGGCTACTGACGACAGGATAGTCCGCGAAATTCAAAACTTAGGTTTTTTTTTTTGCAATTGACGGTTTGAATTAATTTATTTCTAAATCAAAATCAAAATCAAAAGTCATTTATTCAAATTAGGCTGAGAATCAGCACTTTTCGAACGTCAAAATTACAAAAGACATTCCCCCAAAGCCCGCCCTTCACTACTTCCTAGTGCTTTCGCTGGGAAGAAGACGTCTAAATATTACAAATCACTTGTACAGAAATAAATACTAAAAATTACTCGGTTACATTTTCGTAGGAGTAGTGAGAGCTTATAGTGTTAACATTAAGAATATAGGAAGGTAATTGTTAAAAGTTTTTTTTTTTTTTTTGTCTAGCGCCCGCCGCGTGGCGCGTTGGCGCGGTCGACGCGCGGTGACTCGTTATCTTTGTTTTGAAAACTAAAGATTCGTTCACAAATGAATTAATTATATTAATTATTTTGTTTCATCACCCTCTAAGATGTGGCATTTTAGTCGTTTTGTAAATAGTAATAATACATTTACAGGTTAGTATCAGTACCTTCGCGCATCCCCTTAAGTAATTTGTGATTGGATGCGTCATGTGCAGACAGCCATTGAATAAGTACCTACTAGTTCTGTGACATTCATCGTTTTGTCTACTTATTGAAGATTTGAATAAATAACTGAGTACTTTTGACTAGCGCCGTAGACGATGGGCTAAAGAGAGGGCTTCAAGTAGAAATACAGTTTATCGATACTATTAAAATGAAGTACTAGTCGATTAATTATTTCCAATGAAAAATCCTTATTTCGGGATCATTATTTATACAAATAAACAAATTGAACTTAACCTTACTCAAAATTCACTTGCAATATATGCGAGAATCTTTGTTAAAATACCAACATTATGACGTCAAAAATATGCCATTCAGTCCGACAATATACTGGTACCCTTACATCTAAAACTGCCACTTACAAAAACCCGATAAAATACAATAAGTTACTAACACAAAATCCCTGTTTTACAAGACCCGAAAATACCCGTCAACTTACGATTCGGTGAATTTTTCCCTCGTCATCAACAACATCTCCCTTGGCATGTAACAAGTGTGTACAGTCATGTGGAAAAACATGTGCGTAGTGAACCGAGGGGCAATTCTCGTAACTTAGAACGTTCTCAGTCTGATCTCAGTCTCACTTGTCAAAAATACCTCTGATTTCCCTACATTTTGACATGCTTTTGACATTGATTGTCGCTGAGAAATTGCACCACTCTCTCAACAATTAATTTTCTAATGTTGCCAGACTCCCGAGAGCGTCGCGTGTCTTTGTGAATGATGTAAGAACTTTTAATAATTATGTGTTTAAAATTACACGATACTTTTGCTAAATTGAGCTCTGTTTTTTTCTACAAGCGTCATCATGATCGCCGAGGGGATCAAATAATCATAGAATATTAATTACATGTAAATTACAGCCTGAGGATAGATAAATAGCATTTTTAAAATGGAACAAACTTTTTACTTCGACACATGGCAACCAAGGTGGTTATCAAAGATTTTATTTAACCCTTTACCGCATAGGAAACCATATATGGTTTGACATGCTTACAGTTTATTTACTCTAAAAAAAATAAAAAACTAGCGTATAAATCCTAATGGGGATTGTTTGTCTAAAAAAAAAAAAAAAAATTCTAAATTCATTTATTTTGTGAACACAGGGTACAATGATCTTATGTATATAATAGTGTTTGGTCCAACCTATGTTCCGCCGACAGGCATACAAAATAATGACGCTATGATCAAAATTAAATTAATTGTAAAAATCTCTTAAAAAAATAAAAACAATGCCAACAAATTAAAAATTGTCAAAAGTTAAATAAAATAGTGTCATATCATTAGCAATGATAAAACAAACTATTTTGTCTATCATCACATACCACTTGGATATAAAAAATAAAAAAAACTATAATTAATTCTGAAGCTTTAATAAAGAAATCAACTTAAAAAAAAAAAAAATTGGCACTATTTTAATATATCATGCAGTAACGGGTTAAAGTATCTTGTTTCGAGATATTGACGATCAAAGTTGATGGTTGAGTAACTTTGAACGTTAATATCTCGGAAACGTGACACTTTACGGGGTTGGGTATTCAACTACCATTGATGGACATTATTATGTGTTATGTGTTTTCACGTTCGTTCATCAATGCCACTTTTGCAGACCACTGCAGTAATGTACAGACGCCAGCACATCAAGCTACCCGAAACTGTTAAATTTTCCCAATCAACATTGAACCTTATGCTTTACCCATAAAGTTAAAGATCTATTAAAGAAATTTGACATATTGTAGTAGCTTGACGTGCGGGCGTCTGTACAAAAAAAAATCAGATGAGAATATTTTCTTGTTTCACACTTTTTAGAGCCCTGATTTTTATCCCCACAATACGGATGAAAACTAATAAAACAAATGAGCATTACGTTAGTTGTATTTACTCGTAAGTAACCTTTGCTTTAAAAAACTTATAATGGACGGTTGCAAATAAGCACTTAAAAGTTATAATAATAATAACAAAATTGTTTATTCACCATACATAAAACAAAACAAATGTTGTAAAATCTGTACAATAATTTATATAACCCTGCCTCTTAAACTAGGATCACCTGTATTTTAAGAGACAGTTATGATATAAAATTAGATACTAGCTTTAGAACTAACTTTAGGCACCTGCAGCACCAATGGCGATTAACGAGAATCGAAAAAAAAAATTTTTTTTTTTTTTTTTTCAAATTTTAATTTTTTTTTTTTTTTTTAGTTAGCAACGACGAATGATTACTCGTTGGTATGCGTATGTACACGGAGAGAAAATTCCTAGAAAAATTACTTTGCTCGTCACTGTAAAGTGAGTGCAAGTGACATCTACAGAAAATTTTCTGAGTGAGATTAGGAAAATTCACTATTTGTCCAATAAATTTTACTGTACAGCATAAAAATTTTTACTGTGCTAACATGGTAATTTTTCCATTACCGCTCAAATGCTCAAATGCTCAGATTATGAGACAGCACAGTAATTTTTCTAAGATTTTTCTCTCCGTGTAGCCGACTGAGATTTTCTCTCAGCGATTGTTCTGCCCGCCAAGCGAGGGTCTCTGAGTGAGTACTCTCTTCGATATCGCGTATCGCTGCGGTAATCGAATACTTGCCGGCGGTGTGAACAGTCAGCGATCAACTATTAACATGTGTACCTCTGTTACGTACGCGGCACCTACAATCTTTTGTACGTTTCTTGAGTGAGAAAATCGTTGATATCTAGTCGCTTCCTCGTCGACGGTGAGAAAGGTGCCCTACGCTGGATGTTAGGGAGTTATGGAGTAGTTTCATAATCTATTAGGGACTACTACAAGCTCGAACTCGGCAACACATACATTATGTAGGCTGAACCAAAATACTGCATTATCTGGCTAGGCGACATGGTATAGTAAGTTTACTTTGCACCAAACCTGTGTGAGGAAACGGTTTAAATATAATGCCCATTATTATCTCCGTTATTGATAAAATTATGCTTATATACAACATTATTTTTAGTGTACTGCAAACCTGAATGTAATTTATTTAGAATAAGTAACTAAATCGATTCCCATAATTTTTACACCGTGTTATATTTTGTCCCAAAAATATTTAAAAAAGGTAACAAGTTGGACACCGAGTGACACTAAGTATATATCCGCAATCATATGCGCACAACACAGGTCACAGCCGGTCGGCCGGCGGCGCGTGTTAAGTGGTAACCAACTTTTTGTACGGTCAATCAGGTATCATAACTTCACTTCGCGAAGCGCGCTCTGAGGCGTAAGTTCGATTCTCGCAGACTGTCATGTTTTATTTGGTTTAAAATTAAGTAAATAGTTCTGTCGCAGTAAATTTTTTATTAATGTGAGTGTACGTAACCGTGGTGATAAAGGAATTGTTTTTTTTTTCCTACAAGACAAAGGACAAAATATACAAAAAATGAAAATCGGCTTTAATACCTCAGTGACTATTAACTAAGTGAAAATTGAAGTAAATCACAATATAACTATTAGTATTTAATAAAATTAAAATGAGTTTTCGTAAATAAATTAAACAAAAATGTGTTAAAAAGTGACAAATATCGAAAAAACATGGATAAATAACTAAAAAAGGACAAATAAAGCCAGTCAACACTCAGTACATAATTAAAGAGACGATAAGTGTACTAAATCAGTGCTAAAAAGATATTCAAGTTAAAAAAGTGATGTTTCGCATAACATAAAGAACAAAGAGTGTGTCAAAAATTCTATTGGCATGAATCATCTTTAACGGCCAGTCATTATTCAAAAAATTCATTATCAAGAAAAGGACTCACATTTTCGCCATCTAGCTTAGCGTATGTTTGGCGTGGTTGGTAACGGGCGGAATAATCGAGCGTTAGTACTGTGGTGCGAGTTCGAATCCCCCAAACGGAGATTCTTTTTGTAACATAATAAAATTACAATACAAGTTTATAACAGATTTCTAATAAAGAAACCACAATGTCACTAGAAAATAATGTTACAATAAGGCGTAAGCAGTTACTTAAATCGAAATCAATTGAGTCTGTTAACTTTGACTCATCACTAAGCAACTCAGACCTTGACATAAATATACGAAGTTTCGAACTACCCAATGTAAATAATAACTCAAATGATGTATGGAAGAATGAAATCTCGCAATTAAAAATGGAACTGGATAGCACGCGTAATGAGTTAGAAAATGTAATACTTGATAACAATGAATTAAGAGAAACTGTATCGCGTCAGCAGAAACAAATAAATGTACTTAAAGAGATCTGTGGTAGTCCAGTGAAATCACAGAGAACACAATTATTACGCTCGGCTAGGAAACGGAGTAGGCGCTCCGTCACAGATAGCTTGCGTATATCACCCGATCAAAATGAATTTTGTGAATATGACAAAAACATACAAAGCACAAGGGAAAGTTCACCGCAAATTCACGAAATCACCTTAGAAAAAGAGGAAAGGGAAGTTTCAACGCAAATTAATGAAATGCCGAATGACGACGAAAATGTAGGTCAGCAGGAACAATTAACAGATTGTTTAGACAACATAATAGACAACAGAGTCCTGCAAGTAAGCGATGAGTCCAGCCAGATGAGGACAAATAGACTCATGATCTTCGCAGATCAAACTGGATGCGGTGTACGACAAATTTTGCAAAATTACCTGGGAAATGATTTCTCTGTGACTTCTGTAATAAAACCCTACGCTGCCATGGATGAAGTGCTGAGGTCTTGCGTGTCTATGTGTAGAGACTTTACTAAATCAGATTTTGTATTGATACTGGCGGGCTCTAACGATAAGAGTCCGATGGTGGTTCAATCGCATTTACATTATACGTTGTGTCAGTTGAGTAATACTAATGTTATCATAGGAAATATTTATTACAATAATTTTATAAGCGTAAAAATGTTGAACAGCCTACTTAATTTTGTGTGTTGTAATTGTGATAATTCAACTTTTATTCAGCTGGATTCCAATTTCGGTAAGTTCGTAAAACGTATGAACAAATTACATGCATGCAGACTGGTTCTTAGACATGTCCTAAGGGTGAAATACATGAACAACTATCGAAATTATAAGGAATCACTAGCAAATTGCAAACAGATGAAACCTGTATACTCCAACAGCGTTGGTGTCCAAACGGATTTCTCGTCAGGTGTGAGTTGCAAACAATTGTATACAGAGTGTGTTGACTCTATGACACAAACTGACAACCTTATACAGGAGTCAGACTTTTTTCGTGAATGATGTGTATGCTACTTTCAATTCTTGCTACAAAAGTGATTCAAAACTGTCCCCAATTAAAACAAATGTATTCATATGTCATCAAAATGTATGTGGTATCAGTAACAAAAAAAGTGAACTAGAGGTTTACATGAATTCGAGAGATAAGAGAGTAGACTTTATATGTATAACTGAACATTTTTTAAATGATAAATCGATTCATGTATTTAATCTTGAAAATTACAACTTGATCTCATACAATACTAGGAACAAAAAAATTAGAGGGGGTAGTCTAACCTTGGGTCACATAGACAGAAAAGTGGAAAATATAGATTTTATAAACAAATTGTATAGGAGGGAAGTGTTTGAAGTATGTGGTATTAAGGATACTAGTACTGGTCTATACTTGTGTTGCTGTTATCGCACCCCTAACGATAAGAATTTTGAACATTTTATGATAAATATGGAGAAGTTGTTGGAATATTTGTTCAATAGGAAAAGCATTATTTGTGGTGATTTTAATGTGGACTTAATGGTAGAGAGCAAAACCCGGACTGAATTCATAAGTTTACTGGCATGTTATAATTTCCGACTGCTTATTAATACACCTACGTTTATTCGCAATAATTGCGCATCTTGTTTAGATAACGTTATAACTAATCTGCCAGATGATTATGTGGAACAATGTGAAGTAGACCACAATGGCTTGGCAGATGGACACGGTGCACTATTGGGAGACTTTTTATTGGATAATATAATTGATAATTCAAATAAAAATAAATATATAGTTGTAAATAAAAGAGTCTTTAACACTAAGAACCGCCTAGCTTTTAGACAAAGAATTCTTGAAATTGATTGGAGTGTTTTAGGAATGAACACGTTCTTGAAGACATTTGCTACAATTTTCAGAAATTGTTACACAAAGAGAGAACAAAAAATTAAACTCAAAAATCGTTTTAAATTAAGGTGGATGACAAAAGGCATTAAAACATCAAGCCAAATGAAACGGTTGCTGTGTGCTGGTAGTACTAGTAAGCTGGAAGACAGTGTTCAGAATTATAAAAATAATTATATAAGAATTTACAGAAGGGTATTATCTAAGGCCAAGAAAATAACAATAACTGAAACTATTAACAATTCTTGTAATTTGAGTAAAGAGGTTTGGAGAGTTATAAATAAAAGCACGAATAGAATAAAAGCCCCGAATTCTGAAATTGCCTTGCTTAAATTTGACGGTAAAATTATGGAAAATCCCTTAGATGTTGCAAACGTATTAGTAAATCAATTTAGCCATAAATGTATTTTGAGTAATATTAAGAATCTGGATCCCCATTTATTTCTTGAACAAAGCACTAAAAGAGTCCAAAATGACATGGTCATTACGGCTGTTTCTCATAATGAAATGGTGAAACTAGTTAATGGTATGGAAAATAAGAGATCATGTGGCTATGACGACATTCCAATAACAGTAATTAAAGAAAATTTAGATATATTAGCTGAACCGTTGGCTATTTTTTATAATAAATGCATTTCACAGGGTATCTTTCCGGAACAGTTTAAAATAGCAAAAATTATTCCACTCCACAAAAAGGGCTCTAAAACAGACCCAAAAAACTATAGACCTATCTCTTTGCTCCCCATTCTGTCCAAAATATTTGAAAAAATTATTAAGAGTAGACTTGTAGTTCATCTAAATTTAAACAAGGTTTTGCACTTGAGACAATTTGGATACCAAAAAAATGTCGGAACAGGGGACGCGATATATACATTAGTGGGAGATATTATTAGTAAATTGAATAGGAAAAAGAGGGTAGCTGGCATTTTCCTTGATTTAAGCTCTGCCTTTGATACAATTGATCACAAATTACTCATTGCAAAATTGGAGCATTATGGCGTGAGAGGCAAAGCTTTACAACTTTTCTCTTCATATTTAAGAAACAGGAAAATGTATGTGGACATTAGTAATATGCAAGCTAATGGTAATAGCAATTGTAATAGATCTTCTATGCGAGATATAGTGGCTGGCGTACCCCAAGGTTCGATTGTGGGGCCTATTTTGTTTATATTATTCACAAATGATTTAATTAATTACATTAATACAATATTTCCCGACATACAGCTGACAGTTTTTGCGGATGACGCTAACGCAATAGTTGAAGCTAATGACATACAGGAGCTTTCCGCTAAGGTTAATGCAGTGTTAACAGATTTTAATTCTTGGTTTGAAAGTAACAAGCTCATAATTAACACTGAAAAAACCAAAGTAATGTTATTTAGTACAACAGCTCGTAATAAAGACAGTATGACGATCGCACTTAATGAAGTTAAAATTGACATAGTTAATGAGGTAAAGTTTCTAGGGGTATACATTGACAAATTTTTAAATTGGAAAAGGGAATTGCATGCCATTGATTCGTATATTTCTTCAGCGTGTTATGCCTTACGCAGTCTTAGGGATGAAATAGATATAAAACACCTCAAAATGGTATACTATGCTCTAATAGAATCAAGGTTGAGATATAGTGTTCAGTTTTGGGGGAATAGTTTTAAATATAACTGCCAGAGAGCTTTTGTACTCCAAAAGAGAGCCATACGAACCATGGTTCGGAAATCACAAATAGAGAGCTGTCGGCCACACTTTATACATTTAAAAATTCTTACTGTACCCAGCCTCTATGTTTTAGTATTGTTGGTGAATTTTAAAAAATACCTGCATATGTATGAAACAGATGAGGAGAGACATTTGAGGGAAAGTACACGCAGGAAAGATTTTAAAAACAATATAATACCCCAACTTAATATTGTTCAACATAGTCCTCAATATCAAGCAGTGCGGATTTTTAACAGGTTGCCATTGGACTTAAAAACTATAATTTACACGAGCTCTTTTAAGTCAAGACTTAAAGCGTTCCTATTGGAGAAATGTCTGTATTCGATAGACGATGACATATCCACGTATTAATTTTTTTTTTTTTTTTTTGTCTTTCTAAATATTAGTTATTGGGACTGATATTAGTTTGTAGTGCATGAGAGACTGTGTAATGTTAGTAATATTGGCTTGTAATGTTTGTAATGTTTTTTGTTATTATTTCCTTTTTTTGTAAAAATAGTGGCCCATATTATTATTATTACCTATTATTATTATTATTTTTTTGTAATTTTCTATGAATTTTGTATTATATCTTTTATGATTTCAAACACAATGTCAATTGTTCCTGAATAAATAAATTGAAATAACAAGCTTATAACTTCGTGATTTTTCATGACACAGTTTTGAAATTTTGGACATAGATTCTTTACATAAAAATACTACACACGTGTTTCGGGTTTGCCATATACTAAAAATAATGTTGTATATTACATTCCACACTACGCTACGCTTCATCGGTCATCAGTCTTTTAACAAACATGGCCAGTACACTGCCACTTCAGTTTGCTCACTCTGCAAGCTATGTCGGTAACCGATTCCACAATATTTGCTAATACTTAGTATACATGAACGTCTAGGGATGAACACAAACCATACTCACCGATGCATTGATGGATTAATTATCTCTCTGTTATCTGTAACTAACTACCTACTAATAACTAAACCGTATTAGCCTGTAATATCTGTGCAGTAAATTGAGGGGCCCGTGGCTAAATAATAACAGCCGCACAGGTCGATCGATCAGGTTAAGCTACGCTTGTCGCGGTGGGCCTGTGGATGGGTGACCATCTTTAAATACCGAGACCCCTCCGTGCCTCGGAAAGCACGTTAAGCCGTTGGTATGTAACGTTGTATGAAACGTGTTGTATGAAACGTGTGAAACAGTTGAGGCCCTGGCACAAACACACGAAGTACACGTTACGTAAATTCGAAAGATTTTTTAATCGAAAATAGGTACACACGCCAGCGCATCAAGCTACTACAATCTGACAAAGTTTAATAGATTTTCAACTTTATCGCTAAAATATAAGGATCAAAGTTGATTGGGAAAATTTGAAAGTTTCGGGTAGCTTGATGTGCTGGCGTCTGTATAACTATCACCTGCATATGCTGCTAGATATTGCATCCACGATTGTCTTGTATCCATGTTATTATAGGCAGCGATAACTACCGACGTAGCACAGAACACCTGAATAACACCTTAATAATTGGCACTGACATTTTTATTTGAACACATTAGAACAATAACTTTTAATAAATAAGAGTGAAAAATATAAATAGAAAAAAATATAGGTAAGACAAACATGTCGCGTCGGACTTAGTGCTCATAAACAAGAGCGACACGCACGAACGGCAGAGGCTGCCGTAAACGCGTGTTGGCGGCAGCCGTCAACGCGTGTCGGTGGTATCCATCAACGCGTGTCGGTGGTATCCATCAACGCGTGTCGGTGGCAGTCGCTGACACGTCGACGACTGCTACTTAGAGAAACACACACATGACAAAAATCCCTTCGTATGTTATCTTTTCAAATTTGGAAATATTATTCGCTAAACAATAGACAAAAAAATCGCACGTTCTTCTATATAACCTGTCAATGGAAGACTTATATTCTAAATCATTATTATTTGAGAAGTCTCAGACTTCCTTCCCTTGAAACATATTTACCTTTAACTTTTATTGAGCGCTATTTCCCTGGCAAATCGGAACGTATCTCACGACACGGAGAGATTTATCCGAACGTCGCCATGACGTATAGTCGCCATCTTGTATGAACCGGCAATGTTAAAGTTTGTTACTTGTATGCTTGTGTCTTTTGGTCAGAGGTGGGTAGTTTAGTAAATAATGGAACAGTTTAGTAGATCGGGACCCCAATTTCTCAAATAACGCACGATCAATCACACACTGAATTAAATTGAAGGATATTGATAATCTTCACACTATGTTCCAAAAATTTGTCTGCTCAACAACGTAAATAACGCAATGAATGTTGTTGATCTGAGAAAATAAAAGCCATTGATGCTATTAGTGTGTTTTACAATTACCCCCACAGGGCTTCATTGAATAAAATTGACAGGTGACAGGTGACAAACTGATCAACGTCATTGCATGCTAGATTCACATCTAGTAGATGTCAACCAGAAATATTGTGTTGTAGCTGTTTTAATGCATTTGTGATTGTACAGACGCCAGCACATCAAGCTACTACAATCTGTAAAGTTTCTTTAATAGATTTTCAACTTTATCGCTAAAGCATAAGGTTCAAAGTTGATTGGGAAAATTTGACAGTGTCGGGTAGCTTGATGTGCTGGCGTCTGTACATCAGCTTAATGAGTTACATAAAAAAGGTTCTTTCAAAAAGGGTTTTGAATATCCGTGGCATACCCACTGTCACGCCATTTTGAAAATGGCGGCCACTCATGAAACGTCTATAAATCGATAGCTGACATCAATGCAAATAGAAAACATAAATTGACCTAACCCAGTAGTGTCACGTTTCCCAGATATTAAGGTTCAAAGTTGATGATTGAGTCACGTGATCAACCATCTCGGAAACTTGACACTTTACGGGATTTCAAAATGGCGTAACAGTAGTTATGCCAGGTTTGATATAAAATCTTCAAACCCCTTTCCTGCTTTATCAAACAGCACCTGACGTGAAAATATGGCAATTCTGACAGTTGTTAGGGTTCCGTGGGTCCTAATGAAAAAACAAAAAAAAGGGAAGCTTTATTGGATCACTCCTGTGTCAGTCTGTCTGTACATCAGTCACAGCCAATTTGTTTCGAATCAAATAAAATTTTATATTTTCTTGAGCGAGAAAAACGGCAAAATACAGAGAGATTGTGTGAACCGGCTACTTGAAGGTGTGTCTTTTGATCAGAGGTGAATATTGTAAAATGTGAATGTTTGTATGTTTGTTACTCGATCACGCAAAAACGCATGAACGGATTTGGATGAAACTTGTCACACATATACTTTATATGATTCTCGGAAAGTGGCACGTCCTCATCTGCCTAGCCTTTTCCCAACTATGTTGGGGTCGGCTTCCAGTCTAACCAGATGCAGCTGAATACCAGTATTTTACATGGAGCGACTGCCTATCTGACCTCCACAACCCAGTTACTGGGTAATACGATACCCCTAGGTAAGACTGGTTGTGAGACTTTCGGGCTACTGACGACCCGTAACGACTGTCAAAGATCTACGAATGACAGCCGGGACCAACGGCTTAACGTGCTTTCCGAGGCACGGAGCTCTCGGTATGTAAAGATGGTCACCCATCCACAGACCAACCGCGGCAAGCTTAGCTTAACCTGATCGATCGACCTGTGTGGCTGTTATAATTTAGCCACGGGCCCCTCGAAAGTGGCACGTCCTAGAACCAAAAATTCGTAGATATGTAGCATTTACCAACCCGTACCGGGCCGACGTGGTGGATTTCGTCCCACATCCTGTCAAATAGAGGAGGTCTGTGTCCCTGCACTGGGAAGATTATAGGCTGATTTTGTAGACATTTTAATGGGGTGACACAAAGAGCGGTCTTATTGCTCAAAGCGATCTTTTAAAGACAACCTTCGGAAACCCTTATATTTTTGTTTTATTTTATTTTTTAGATTGTCCGTGTAAGCATTCAAACCAAAACTGTAGGTCTCCGAGATATATTATGTCTAGTTTCACATAAATAGTTATAATCCAGCTAGGCTGTGAAATTCTTACTTGCACTCCATTTCAGCCCGGAATCCCAGTACTGGATGTAATCCTCCCCTAACTTCTGCCGTACTTCCCGGTTCTGTGCGTCTCTCATCTAGGTGCGCACACTTAAACACACTTAACTTAAAACTAATTGAAACCAAACCAAAGGCATTACCTTCTGTAATATTAAATTATGTTTATTAGGAAAATAGGTATTCAGTGCTGTGTTATCAGCGATACATCAAAGACTGTTTATTATTAAGACATTAATGAGCGCAAATTGATATATGTATGCTCGTACTAGTGGGATTCCGCTTGCCCGAGGCATGAGCAGAGCGATTTTTTAATAAGGTTGATACATTATAGTTTCAACCGTCATCGTATCCGTCCGAGTCACTGAAATTGCAAAGTTCAGTCACGGATGCGATGGTGCTGTCAACTCTTTTATTATTAGTAAAACCCTGTGATGGGCCACTGTAGGGCAAAGGCGTCTCTACCCTCTTTCCACTTTTCTCTGTTTATAGTTGTCAAGAGCCAGTTGTTGTTGAACGAGTTCAGTTCATTCCGCCATCTTCCTCTAAGCCTGCCGCGATGACATTTGACCATTTAGTCTTCCGACATGCGGCAGATGTCCAGCTCAATTCTATTTTAGCGTGCAGTTTCCCAAGTGACACCAGTTATCTTTGTGATGGAAGGGATGGTCGTATTCAAAACCGTGTCTGTTAGTTTGATACCAAAAATAGTCCATTCTATGACCCTATTCGTAAAATAAATTGGCAGCACAAGTACTTTTACCTTCTATGGAATAGAACTGAATAGTTCTTTGTTTACACAGAAAGTAGATACAAGTTATATAATTATGTATGTTAAGTTTAAAATGATCCTATACAACTGTGCGATTCTGTAACCATCTCACCGTGAAAACTTAGGTGAAGTGAGCTGTCAGTGTCATCCCACCTTATAGTAAGGATTGACTAAGTAAACATTTGCAATCATAATCGAGATACGACTAGGAAAAAAAAAAGATAATTAATATTCTGACTAAGTTTCTGTTTTGCTATTTTATTTTAAAACCCCGCAAAATAGTAATGTTTTGACCACTAAAATACTAGCTTTGAAATTATTTAAAATGAGCAATAGAATTAGCATAAAAATAATATTAAAATCTCGATTATGATTGTAAATGTTTGCTTAGTCAATCCCTAGCATCAGTGGGATGACACTGACAGCTCACTTCACGCAAGTTTTTACTGTGAGATTTTTACAGAATCGACATGCTGTAGTGAATTTAAATAGCGTTTCCGCTATCTCAAGTAACTCACGCCACACCGCATTGGCATGTCTGCAACAGAAATTGAATATTGCGCCCCGGAAGAAGCAGTGTTTAATTGTAATAAGAATTCATGTCGGAATAATTGCAAAAGCTCGCGTTTATAATCGTTAGCAACTTTAATGGTACCTATTTAAAAAAGCAGTTGCTACGTAAAGTAGACGTTGATTTACTCTCTTGTTATGAAGTCTAAGGCATAAAGTCGCGAAAAGATTAAATAAATAAATAAATGAATAATTATCCAGTTACATTTTGTGGCTTTTTTGTAAGACCGCCTTGTTAGTCTGGGGTTATTAATATAATCATACCCCTCTGCCTAACTCTTCAGCGAATGTAGCATGATGATGCTAGGTTTTTTAACCTCTATTGTCACACTGCTGAACAAGGGTCTTCCCCATAGCTTTATACTCTTCCCTGTGTATTACCAACTCCGGCCAATCTCCCAAAAACGCCTCTAAGTCATCACGCCAGCGATTCTTAGGCCTTCCTCGGTCACGACTACTGTCTTTTGGCCATTGCGTGACGACTCTGGCCTATTCGTCCCGATGCATCCTAGAAACATGGCCCGCTCAGTTCTATTTCAGCCTAACAGCCTGCCCACAACGGTTCGCCGTTATTATGAGATAAATATTTACCTTTTTCCATTCAGGAGAACACAAAGGCCTCCTATTTACCACTAACAAAAAATTGTATAGACTATTATGTAATGTTGTTAGAAAACCCCACATTTCTGTTGAAAAACTCATTCTGTATATTGTACAAAAACGTACTCTTTACAGGAATATGTATAGAAACCTAGATTATTTACAGGTGTGAGTCGCAATTTATATTTAGCGGTATAAAGCCTATCTGATACGAGTGTACCGTAAATATTGCTGTAATATTAGTTAACTGCATTTTCTGCTTGAAATTGGTTTTACGCTTAAATTGATGTACGAGCCATTTCTATGAACATTTTCCGGGATACAATGGTTTTTGGGATGGAGACTGTTTCACTGTTACAACATAGTATTATTATGATTAGTGGTTTTATTTAATTTGTTCTAGTTTGATATGGAGCAGACCTGTCCTAGAGTAGAGACCACGTATCGACAAGCGTTGCAAGGATGCCCCCCACCTAGACGGTTCGACGCCCTTAAGAAGGCGGCTGACAGACTGGATGTAGAAGGCGGAGGACAGTGTTGTAGCGCCACATGGGAGGCCCATATTCAGCACTGGACTGCAAAAGGCTGAGTTAAGTTGATTGGAGTTTTATATCTTTGAAAAAGTCAAAGAATTTGCCGGCAGGTGGCCCTTCATTAGCTTATTTAATATAACTGACAATGCGACATATTTGTTAAACAAAAATTACAAAATTATGACATTTTCACGACAAGCACTTATCATCATCTGCCTAGCCTTTTCCCAACTACGTTGTGGTCGGCTTCGAGTGTAATCGAATGCAGCTGAATACGAACTAGTTTCTGTTTTGATACTTAGTTTATTTTAAAACCCCACAAAATAGTAATGTTTTGACAGCTAAAATAGTAGCTTTGAAATTATATAAAATGATCAATACAATTAGCATAAAAATATTAATAAAATCTCGATTATGATTGTAAATGTATGCTTGGTCAGTCCCTAGCATCAGTGGGATGACACTGACAGCTATCATTGTAAATAAAAGCGTTAATTAGGCGTGCAACAATAATGACTTTTCATCGTTTTAGTGCACATTTCAGAGAGTCTGTGCAGGAGCTCCACGACCTGATCCCATCTGATAACTAACCAGTCGTACTTAGTGCTTCTCCTTCACATTTATTATGAGCCCAGCCAAAGTGTAGAACTCTCTGCCACCGTCTGTATTCCCTTCCACATTTAGCCCGTCTGCCTTCAAAGCGTGGGTGAACAGGCATCTTCTGGGCACGTTCGTTCCATTATAGATCTCATCAGTCGCTTTCCATCAGGTCGTGGTAAAAAGCAGGACTAATGAGTAGTAAAAAAACATCTCCTACTGTGCAAACAGAACTTACTATTTAATGTCAAGTTTCAAATGCTCTTTTGCCACTTTTTAACATTCAGAATAAGATAATCATAATGGTGCTTACAATAAGTCCAGCACCCTGATTGCATAACACACTGTTACTCTCAATTTGAATAATTTTAAAGCATAATTATTGCTAATCCATTGCTCCACCTGTTCTAAAAATGTGTCTGCTCAACAACGTAAATAACGCAATGAATGTTGTTTAACTGTCAAAATGAAACCCATTGCTACTGATAGTGTGTTACGCAATTATCCTGCTGATACTATGGTAATGCCAGCCAATCAGCGTGCGCTGTTAGTATTCGATTATCTAATCTGTTTTCATTATCCTATAACTAGTGTATGTAGGCTCCAGTGTGATTTGCACTCTCGAGCGTGGAGAAATGATACCTATGGCAGAGTAATTGGTAATGTCTAAAATGAGATTTGTTTCTCAGTATGATGGTACACCACAACTACCTGCAGTATCCAGGGAAGGATACGAGCGACAGGGATGGTTTCATCAAGGTGGAGAAGAAGAAGAAGAAGAAGAAGCCTCCTTGTCGGAACCGGTGTGGCACCGGCACCGCGCCGTCAGGACACAACATGCTGTTGCGTCCAGCAATCCCGACGACGCTGCTGTACATGTCCAGACTGCACCACTTCACGAAGGTTGAGGAGATCGTTGAGTACCTGCGTGTGAAGACCAACTAGGCTTTGAGGGTAGATAAGTTGGAGCCGCGTCACAACACGAACTTCAAGTCGGTCGTGGTGCATGTTCCGACACATCATCTCGAGAAGTTCCTCATGAAGAGTTTTGGCCGAAGGGTATTGTGTATCGCCGGTTTCGTGGCCGGTTACATGACACCAGTCAGCGAAACACGACGCCGACACTTCGTGTGCACTTGTGCAGTAGTATTAGTTTGTTACGTTGTATGTATTTATAGTATTTTTAAGTTATATTATTATAGTATTGTATTTATGATACTTTTTATGTATTAGTTTATAAATATTCTTATGTTTGTAGTAGT
Organism: Eremobia ochroleuca; assembly: GCA_949629135.1. Taxonomy (NCBI): domain Eukaryota; kingdom Metazoa; phylum Arthropoda; class Insecta; order Lepidoptera; family Noctuidae; genus Eremobia; species Eremobia ochroleuca. The sequence goes on from OX451407.1 coordinate 2,877,256, forward strand.
ATGTATTGTTTTTTTCTATGGGCCCTAGTTGCCTGAAACCATCATCATCATCATCTGCCAAGCCTTTTCCCAACTAGGTCGGCTTCGAGTCTAACCGGATGGAGCTGAATACCAGTATTAAACATAGAGCGACTGCCTATCTGACCTCTACAAACCAGAAACTGGGTAATACAATACCCCTTGGTAAGGCTCGCGCCTTGGGTGGCTTGGCTTGGCTCTTTCCCACGGCAAGGTCCCGTTTTATGCAGGTACGGTTTTTTGCAGGATCCCGTTTAGTAGTGTACGTGTTTAAATATATATATATTCACACAAACATCCCGTTTTCACTGTCCGGCAAACCAGATGTATGTGCGACTATGTATATTTAAACACGTACACCACTAAACGGGATCCTGCAAAAAACCGTACCTGCAAAAAACGGGATCTTGTCGTGGGAAAGAGGCCTAAAGCTAGTTGTCTGACTTTCGGGCTTCTGACGACCGGTAACGACTGCCAAATATCTACTAATGACAGCCGGGACCAAAGGCTTAACGTGCTTTCTGAACCTTTCATCATCAGCCTGAAATAAGTGCAATAACCCTTCTGCGGCTTAATAATATGTTTAAGGGCTCATTTTTCAATCGACGGATAACTTTTAACTGTGGAATAAAATTGACGTCTGACAGTTATCGTATGGAATAAAATAATGTCAAAAATTCAAAACTATTCCTCGAATAAAATTATCTGGCGTTGGCGTTGGAAAAATCAGCTCTAAGTTCAATAATACAAACATTCACATTTCGCATCCGTCTCATTAACCACTATAAACCGGTTTGCGCTGATCCGAACCAGATACAACCGGATTCGGGGATAAATTTAAAATGGCCGCCATTAAAACTACTGGACCGTGCAAGAGATAATAGTGGTTTACTTGAATACTATTGTTTCGAACGAGTTTTTTTGCGGAATAGTTACTCTGAGCAAGTAACAAAATGGGTTAAAAAAAAAATTAGTTATGGATATGGATTTAGTCAGGAATTTTGTTAGTGGCTGTTCGAAGTGGGTTCATTCACAGTAATAGATTTGAGTTTCAAAGAAAAAAAAGAAAAAATCTTTTTTATTACGGACTCACACGGGAAATACAAAAAGTAAAAAAGGAGCATTTAAAACTAACAAAAATACACTAAAAACAACCAGAAAAAAAAAAATAAAAGACCTGTACGAGGCCAAAAAGTCTCATACTTTGCCTTTTATTTTTTACTAGCTTCTACGCTTCTACCGTGACTTCGTCCGTGTGGAATCTGAACTGTCGACGGTCTGTTCGATTTGTCGTGTGATTTTTTTTTCGACCAAACGACTCGTCACATCACATCACTAGCCAGTGTTATCACTTCGTTTTCGTTTACGCCCTACATAAAAACAAACAAACAAACTTTACCTAACACTTCATAAAATGAGTATAGAATAAAGGTGGATTTATCTTTATTAAAAACATAAGTACATTTTTTTTTGGAATATTTTTTTATACTCTTTTTGGTTTCCATTTCAGGCTTCAGCAGTCAGCTCTAACTGATGGGGTCCGCTAGGGCCGATGCCGCCAGGGTCGCGGGTTGTTCGAAAGTGTTACCGTGGGCCTGACACCGGCAACTGAAGGAACACGGGTGGGTTTTAGTCAGTAAAAGTTTGACATGCCCTCCAGCTCCGCCCAGAGCGGGAGAAGTTATTTGATAAATTCCCACCCAACAAAAAACTGGCCAAGTGCGTGTCGGACTACGCACAATGAAGGCTTCCGTAGTTGGAATTAATTTATCCCAAGAACAAACTTAACATTGTAGTTAAAAATCAAATCTCCCATACATTGCAACTGCAAATGTAAGTTGGTCGACTATTACTCGTAAGCTTGTAAAGCCTACTTAGCTGTGATAGTTTTCCTTTTAACTTCGTCATATACACTACTACCGTGAATTTTTCCACATATCCGAAAACAACAATTTCATTGTTTGGGGGACGACGACACTGGAGGTTAACAATTAGCACTTTGAAGTTTAATATTTAACAAACGGATCCCTGAATCGAAAAATGGTTTTCACAACCCGGAACATTTTTGAAAGTTCTATCCATCGATACCCCACACCATGAGGTCGAGAGAAAATAAAAAAAAAAACATCCCCACTTTTATTTACGTGTACTGGAGGCGCTCTAATTTTTTTTTAATGTTTTTACTTTAGCACTTTGTCGGCGTGATTAATATGTATATCCATGCCAAATTATAGCTTTCTAGTAATAAGAGTCTCTGAGCTAAGCTGCGGACGGACGGACGGACGGTCAGACGGACATAGCGAAACTATAAGGGTTCCTTGTTGACTACGGAACCCTAAAAACAAAAAAAAAGTCTCCCAAAGTACGATTTAATTCCAGGGTTTCCTCAACATAATATGTCATAAATTATACTAGACAGACAAGCCTTTACACTCGATATATTTAGGGTTCTGTAGACGAATGACTATAATAATATAATAATAATTCACTTATTTTCTCACCACAGTATTTAAATATTACATGGAAATATTGTTCAGTAATAATATTAAAATATACTAAAATACGAGTATGTGGTAGACTGGTGCTTAAGCTAGGCTCATAAACTGTGTTATAGCACCAGTAGTGCTATTCTGTAAAAATCTCACCGTGAGAACTTAGGTGAAGTGAGCGGGAAGTGAGCTCTGTCATTCCGTAATGGTAGGTATTGACACTATTAAGTGCACACTTCACTTATGATTTCACGGTGAGATTTTTACAGAATCGACCGGCAGGTCCCCACCCCGGGTAACAATATCAGGACATACTAAACCAATACATCTTTAGTTGCGGCAAGTACAATTTTGTGGGAGCACCTAAGTAAAATGAAGGTGTGTATTAGTGTATGTATGTGAAGTACGTTTGTGTGCGCGTGTGTGTGGTGTTAGATAGGTGTACGCGTAAAACCTAACCCTTATAATTTCGTCAATCAAATGAATACAGAGCATAGTAGGTATATCCTTCACAACACTATGGAAGCCTTCACTATGCGTGGGCCGACAAGCACGTGGCCTGTTTATTGTACAGACGCCAGCACATCAAGCTACTACAATCTGTCAGATTTCTTTAATAGATTTTCAACTTTATCTCTAAAGCATAAGGTTCAAAGTTGATTGGGAAAATCTGACAGTTTCGGGTAGCTTGATGTGCTGGCGTCTGTACATTTACAGCCAAAAAAAAAGATGAAACACATTTCCGGACGGATAGAAACCCTTAACCCTATAATGCTCGCGTAACCCTGGCGTAACTCAGCTGTAAACTTTGTGAACTTGGGAAGGGTTAGGTGCAGAAATAAGTTGTCGGACATGTAACTCGTTATGGCGCGTACTTCAGTCAAACGGGTTGTTGCTACCTACGCGTGTCGCGTGGTACCTGTGATAAGAGGTACGATGTATGCGGGTAGCGGAAAAAAGTTTGTATATGTTCTTTTTATTTGTCTTTAGTCATTGAATTGAACTGGTCTGCAACGAAATCCTCCTTTCAACAAAAATATGATCAGTATAAAGTTTAACATGCTAAATCTAGATCAGTCGTGTGATTCTGTAACCATCTCACCGTGAAAGCTTGGGGGAAGTGAGCGTGGAGTGAGCTGTCATTCGCTAGGGATTAACACTATTAAGTGCTCACTTCACTTATGATTTCACGGTGAGATTTTTATAGAATAGCACTGCTGCTTTTTATTTTTTGTTTTAGTTGTTTTTGAGTATTTTAAAATTTTGGGATTTTTTGACTGTCATTCTTGCGTTATCGCAACTTTGTTCAGTTAAGGTCGTATTTGCATACAAAAAAAATGATATTCTGACTGAGTTTCTATTTTGCTGTTTTATTTTAAAACCCCACAAAATAATAAAGTTTTGACAAATAAAATATCTACTAGCTTTTAAATTACATAAAATGATCAATAGAATTAGCATAAAAGTTATTATTAAAAACTCGATTATGATTTTAAATGTTTGCTTAGTCAATCCCTAGCATCGGTGGGATGACACTGACAGCTCACTCCACGCAAGTTTTCACGGTGAGGTTTTTACACAATCGATATGCATTTCCCAGTCTATAAACAAAAATTCAATCAAATACATAATATTCAATTAATCGCTATGTGCAAAATCCTTGGTTTGATTTTTTTTTAATATTCGATTCTTTTTTCCGATGCTTGGATGGTAATGATTTGAAAATACTCGACGCACTAGTATTTTATTATCGTATTGTTGTCTATCCTGAGGGGCCCGTGACTAAATAATAACAGCCGCACAGGTCGATCGATCAGGTTCAGCTACGCTTGCCGCGGTTGGTCTGTGGATGGGTGACCATCTTTACATACCGAGACCCCTCCGTGCTTCGGAAAGCACGTTAAGCCGTTGGTCCCGGCTGTCATTCGTGGATCTTTGACAGTCGTTACGGGTAGTCAGAAGCCCGAAAGTCTGACAACCAGTCTCACCAAGGGGTATCGTATTACCCAGTAACTGGGTTGTGGAGGTCAGATAGGCAGTCGCTCCATGTAAAATACTGGTATTCAGCTGCATGCGGTCAGACTGGAAGCCGACCCCAACATAGTTGGGAAAAGGCTAGGCAGACGATTGTTGTCCATCTAGTTCAGAGGTTCCTAAACTATTTTTCTCATAGACCACTTTAAAAATGTTGTTGGTTCCGATGGACCCCCTACTAAGCTACATTTCTACCATATTCCCAAAACTCGACAAAAAAGGTGAAGATTAGATCTAGCATAGACCTCCGTCGAGTCTCCCGTGAACGGACTCCTGGAGACACTTTGGGAATCAATGAATCTAGCTGGTAAGTGATACAAAAAACAGAAAAACTAATAAGCACAATAATATTATATCTGTGCTTCAAACTATTTTAAGGAAGCCACACTAGGCATCGGGGTCCATTTTAAATTGAAATGTTGAAAGCCCAAATCCTTAATCAATTTACCATTCAAAAGACCGTGTACGACAATGGCTTAACCTTCCCCCACACGAGCAACTAACCTCAACCAGAAATGACCATCTACAATACAGACTGCATTATTTAAGCATTTTGTGAACGCAGCGTGTAGCCGCGAGTCACCGCAGAATGTATGAATAATGAAGTGGCTAGCTTGTCTCGCCACTTGTAGCTGTGGTGAGTGGCTTGTTTGTGGGCGGCCTTAATTTGTTAAATCAGTCATTAGAGTGGTGTTAGACAGCCTATTTATTAACCCTTAAATGCATCGTGATGTAAATTTGCATCAACCAATCCAATGCCATATTTTCGTTTCCACAGAGCACGGGGACTCCCCAATTGTTAGAGATATTCAACTCATTTTGTTTCCCGTAGATTCGTTCTGATTACATAAAGATGTAAATTTCCACCACGCTATTTAAATAATAAAAAATAAAAAGTATTTTTATGAATATATTTTTTTTTATGTTTTTTTCCTTACTATATAATAGAGCTAATGTTACGCACAAATAAATTTAATTTGCTTAAAAAGTAAAATCCATGCAATTAAGGGTTAAGAACTCGGTTCAGCCTCCACATCAGAGGCTCTAGTTAAAACAAGCAACGTAAAATGTAACGTAAATTCCAATGATTTTTTTTTACCGAAAATACAATAACTTATCTATCGTATAACATTTTTGTACGCACAGTGCCGCGGTTGGTCCGTGGATTGGTGATCATCTTTACATACGGCCCCTCCGTGCCTCGGAAAGCACGTTAGGCCATTGGTCCCGGCTGTCATTCGTGGATGACAGTCTAACAACCAGTCTTACCAAGAGATATAGTACTACCCAGTAATTGGTAACCGGTTGTGGAGGTCGGAGAGGCAGCAACTCCATTTAGAATACAGTACTCGGTGTGGTGTAGCTGCCTTCGGCTAGACTGGAAGCTGACCCCAACATAATTGGTAAATGACTAGGCAGATGATGGTTTTTGTATGCACATGCAATTTTTGGACATGCCTAGTTTAAAAAACTAAGTCTTAAAATAATAATACAAATAACATATTACATAGGCACATAGAAAGGACAGAACAAAACATTTTTTTTTGTTTTTTTTTCCGTTTTCCAAAAAAACGGAAAAAAAAACAAAAAAAAATGTTTTTTTTTTATATAAAAGTATTTTAAGTGTTTACTATTTGTGTGTAAACCACAAAGCTAGTCTGCCGTTGTCACTATCTATTTGGTTTTCACTTTTCAAACTGATTTAGGTAACTAGCATCCTAATTGCGTTGTAGGATATTACTAATCCATTGCTCCATATATTCGAAATATATATCTACTAAACAACGTAAATAACGCAATGAATGTTGTTGAGCTGTCAAAATGAAAGCCATTCCTACTGTTAGGGTGCGTTTCCACAGAAGCGGAGCTGGGCGAAGCGGAGCAGAGACGTGCAGGAATCGACTAATCACAATGGTTGAAATCCTCATCGCGTCACTCGTCTCGTCTGTGACTGGACGATTCCTACACGTCTCTGCTCCGCTCCGCCCAGCTCCGCTTCTGTGGAAACGCACCCTTAGTGTGTTACGCATTTACCCCGCAGAGTAGACGGCAAACGTTTTCAAATTGCAGAATGGTATTCGCGATTGCGTAAATGACAGGCAAACTCGATGAGCTCACAAGGCACAACACGGCAATAAGCATTCCAAATGAAAACACGCTCACAGTTTACTTAAAACTCAAACTTCACAACCCACATTCGAACTTACCCTTTTAAAATCGCCAAAACGCTGACGTCACTCCATTAACCCACGCGCTGCGACGGCAAGTCTGCAGCCACATAAAAATGGGTTCCCTCTTTCCGTAACAGCAAGGGAAACTGCGGCCCGACTGTTGCCAATAAAAGCTGATAAAACCGGATACTGGGCAACATTTCGCGTGAACACAGCGTAGCGTTTGTAGGGTTATGGTCGTGACGTAAGTCTGGCCCGTTATAGGGCTTGCGGTTAGAATTTTAAGCAAGTTTTTTTTTGAGAATTTTAGATGTGGGTTGTTTATAAATTAGTTCTTAATAAATAAAGGGTCTCAAAGTGGTGCGTGAGAGCAAGTTTAAACAGACTGAGTGAAAAGATAACTTGAAAGTTTTCACATCTGGAATAATAAAGACGGTCGGTGCAAAATGTATTTTTCTTCCATACCTTAAGAGGGGCCCGTGGCTAAATAATAACAACCACACAGGTCGATCGATCTGGTTAAGCTACGCTTGCCGCGGTTGGTCTGTGGATAGGTGACAATCTTTACATACCGAGAACCCTCCGTGCCTCGGAAAGCACGTTAAGCCGTTGGTCCCGGCTGTCATTCGTAGATCTTTGTCAGTCGTTACGGTTAGTCAGAAGCCCGAAAATCTGACAACCAGTTGTACTGGGTAATACGATACGTCGAGTTGGCGCAGTCGCATGTCGCATAGTATGCGGGGTGGCTTATTGTGTTCACTGTTTTTATGATAATGATGACATGTCTGTTGGATTTATGTTTTATTGGTAGTTGACTTGACAATTTGTTAAAGTTATAAACACGCACGGGAGACTATTAAAATGTAATATTATTGTGATTGGGTTATTTGTTTTTGCCATCAATGACAATGGTGCCGACTTCCTCGTTCACAAACTAAACTAATTGTAAGTCAGTGCATCTTCTTCTTTCTATTTCATTAAGAAAAGGACAGAAGATAAATCTTAGTTTAGTCCTGTCGGTCTATGCGCTCAAAATGAATGGAACAGTAATTTTATTTTAAATAAAATAATAATAAATACTAATAATAATTGTAAATAATAATAAATAATTAAAAAACAAAATTAATTAATAATGATATAAACAAAAAATAAATAAAGAGATAATTTAAATATTATTTATTTTTTATGATTGTAATATTTTTTTTTCCTCTTCAGTCTTCGTCTAGAATTAGGGTTCAGAATTCACGGTAAACGATTGCGCGTAGATATCCATTCTACGGATAACGGAAAACATGCAAGTTATTTAGACTAGGTAATATGTAATTGGTAACTCCGAAAAAAGAATGACCGACCACAAATACTTACCTAGAAAATTAAAATGAAACTTTTGTCATCAACTGGGAACCTTAATCCCCAATATTCACATGTAGGCTAACAATTGAGACTAAAAGTAAGCCTTTAGTCTCAATTGAATTCGATGGTCGAACCCAAATGGATATGGTAAGTCTCATCCATTTGCGTTCGACCATCGAATTCAGAACACTGCGATAACGTGCGAACCAGTCTTAAAAGGGTTTTAGTATTTTTTGTGATAAAAAAATGTATTCTGAAAATTTCATTTTATTTCGTTTCAATTTGCTTTAAGGATTTTTTTTTATTTTTTGATTAATTTAAAATAACATCTCTATTTAAGGGCTCGTGTGAATCAGACCCCTTTACGTGGAATCACGTAATAAAATTTCTTAAAATTTAATTTTTGCGACTTATCTGCTACCTTTCGCGCGATTCTGTAACCATCTCACCGTGAAAACTTGGGTGAAGTGAGCGTGGAGTGAGTCGTCAATAGTGTCAATCCAGAACATCAGCATGACTCACACCTCACTCTAAGCTCACTTCACCTTAGTTATCACGGTGATATTTTTACAGAATCGACTGGCTTGTCATCATCTGCCTAGCCTTTTCCCAACTATGTTGGGGTCGGCTTCCAGTCTAACCGGATGCAGCTGAATACCAGTATTTTACATGGAGCGACTGCCTATCTGACCTCCACAACCCAGTTACTGGGTAATACGATACCCCTAGGTAAGACTGGTTGTCAGACTTTCGGGCTTCTGACTACCCGTAACGACTGTCAAAGATCTACGAATGACAGCCGGGACCAACGGCTTAACGTGCTTTCCGATGCACGGAGGGGTCTCGGTATGTAAAGATGGTCATCCATCCACAGACCAACCGCGGCAAGCGTGGCTTAACCTGATCGATCGATCTGTGCGGCTGTTATTATTTAGCCACGGGCCCCTCACTTGTGCTTGTGTTATAAATAATATCAGTTTTAGTTAAAATTCTACACACATCATAAAAAAATAATGCTAAAAGTAACCAACCAAACTCTGCTTCACAATCGACAAAAAAATATCCTAACAATTTAAAAGGCTTATCACACTTCAATTCCGTCCGCTCGGATATGAAACGCGGCGATAACGTGCAAACTGCCTTAAGCGGTTTTGTTTTTAAAAAAAGCTCTGTATCCGTTTCGAGATGGGCCAAATATTACAAAAGGGGCATCAGAGTATTCTGCCCGAATACCTTTATGGTTACCATATCCTGTTTGGACATAGCTGAGGCTAATAAAAGGAACGCCTTTGCGTGTTTTGTATCGAATCGTTTGGGTCTTGCGTCAAAAGGCCATTACAGACTTGGCCTTGAATAGAATAGAATACTCTTTATTATGTACACCATTTAAATTACATACATAAATATAGAAATACCCCCCGCCCACCCCCCCCCCCCCCCTTGTACCGTTAGATTCACATACAATTGTAGTAATATAATGTTTGGTCTAGGAGTGACAACCGAGGTGACTAATAGACAAGTATGGAAGAAAAAGACATGTTGCGCCGATCCCAAATATACACAGTCTCTTTAAAATAGATGGACAAATTTAAACACAGCCCTCAGTGCGTCTACCCAAAGATATCCAAGCAAAAAAAAAAACATGGATTTAAGTGATTTTATTTTGACCTAAAATAATAAATTTCCCACTCATTAGTGTATATTCGTTCGCTGATTATTTTTCTTGTAAGTATCTGATGCGTTTTTCTTACATTTTTTTTTACCATTGTCCTTATTTTGGTGGTCTCAATGATTTCTAAAAGTTTGTCCATCTATTTTAATGGGACCTAGGGATATAGGAATAAAGGTCCTGCCATTTTAAATGATGAACAATGATGAATGTTTGGACTTTAAATGAGACTCGAGGGTAATTGCGTTACACACTATCAGTAGCAATGGGTTTCATTTTGACAGTTCAACAACATTCATTGCGTTATCTACGTTGTTGAGCAGACACACTTTTCGAACATATGGAGCAATGGATTAGCAATATGCTTCAAAATGATACAAATTGAGAGTAATAGTGCGTTACGCAATTAGGGAGCAGGACCTCTGAGTTTGTTTCGGCGCTTTGTCTCAGGGATTAGTCAGCTAGGAAATTCCGGCACCATCTAATAATAAAAAACGACGGGTTGCACTCCGGGAGTGCCGGCAGAAGTGAAAACTTAAATATTAACGTTGTGCATTTTTTATATTTTGGAATGGTTAGGGAATCATTTTGCACGAATTGCTTTAATTATCAGTATAAAAGTACTATCATTTATGTCGTAGAATACAATATTTATTTATTGCGCTATCTTGCACAAACATGACAATTTATATTACATTAAAAAGTTTATCTCTCAGAAAAATCAACTTCCATCCATAATTTCGACGACTTTTTCACCATCATTATTACCAGAACCATTATTTTATTAATTTTTTAATTTTTTCACGTCCACCGGAGGTGTGCCATATGTTCCACCAGTTATCTGTAGTTCCCAAATTGCAGATTTATTGTCGAGAGATGTACCTTCAAGTCTATCAATACATTCTAACTACAATTCTAATTAATTAATTCATTTAAGTTATGTTTGTTTCTGTAACATAAACACACACGAACATTCGCGCAAGCAACCTGCCCCACCTAAACTAAACAACAGGCGCAGGCATATATTTTCGCCGCGCCGTAGAAAGAGAGGGGGATACTTCCTCGCCTACGCCGCGCCGCCGGCTGTCTACTCACCATCCGTCTTACGAATTTTCGATCAGGGTCACGTGTCCTGACGCGAGTTTTACGTTTTTTACCCGTTACAAAAAAAGTGTACAACGCCGCTAAAGAAGTTTTCACTTCAATAATACTAATGACTAACAGATGACATTGTCCAGAATCGCCCTGTGCAACACAAGTATCGGACATACACGATAATTAATTGTCTATTTTATTATATTATTTGCAAATACTGTTGTAACACAGACTAGCGGCATTCTAAAATGAACATAATAAAGTATATTACGCGAAAATGTTTGGTTGTAGGATACGCTGGTTTCCTCACGATGTTTTTCTTCGCCGTTTTTAAAACAGATGAAATAATTTACACAAAGTAAAACGCCTGTCTGGGTTCGAACCTACGACCTACAACTCATTAGTCGCGGCGGTTACCACTGCGGCCACTGCTCTATTGTGAGTGTTTTGTTATTACCATCTTTCCTTTTAATAACGCTTTTTTTTTTTTACAAATCTCATTTTTTATAGCCAGTGTTAAAAGCATAATAATTTTACTTCACTTTTATCAGCATTGACATTAAGAATAACACATCTTGTAGGAGGAATTAGGGAGTAGGAATACAATATCAAGAACTTCTCCTGCCAACATATTGTTGGCAATAAAATTTTACGTGTAGAAAAAGTACTTACCTATCTATCTGCCCGCCTTTTCCCAAATATTTTGGGTTCGGCTTCCAGTGTAACCGGATGCAGCTGAATACCAGTATTTTACATGGACCGACTGCCTATCTGACCTCCACAACCCAGTTACTGGGTAATACGATACCTCTTTGTAAGACTGGTTGACAGACTTTCGGGCTTCTGACTACCCGTGCTCGTAAAGACTGTCAAAGATCCACGAATGACAGCCAGGACCAACGGCTTAACGTGCTTTCCGAAGCACGGAGGGGTCTCGGTATGTAAAGATGGTCACCCATCCACAGACCAACCGCGGCAAGCGTAGCGTAACCTGATCGATCGACCTGTGCGACTGTTATTATTTAGCCACGGGAGCTTACCTACAAGTGCTATTATTGGCCGAAATCGGTTAGCAGTTTACCCGTGAAAAAAATCCCAAACAAAAATATGCAGAACCATCCCGTATTCTGCCATTGCATTAACTCACTAAATCACGTCACTACACCTACATACATCACTAGGCATCGATAGTCCGCTATTCAGTCGACAACTCTCTCACAAGATTTATCGAGCGTCGATAAATCCCTGTCTCACTGAGTGTAATAGTTCCTTTTAAATCCAACTTCAGCTCTGAAAAACGTGATATTTTATTTATTTTCGAGTCATATTTAAGACGTTGTGATGTATCGAATGTGTATTGACTATTTGGGGAGTTGCGAAGTGATTCATTTTCAGTGCTTAGGGGAGCAGTAGTAAGGGCAGCGACTTACGATTTGTAGGTCGTAGGTTCGAACCCAGACAGGCGCTTTATTTTGTGTGAATTATATTATCACCGTTGCTCTCAAAACTGTGACGGAAAAGATTGTGAGGAAACCGGCATGTTCTAGAACCAAACATATGAAGATATGTGACATCTACTATACCGCAATGGGCCCACGCGGTCGATAATGGCTCGCTTCCTCTCACCGAGAGAAGGCCTGTGTCGCAGCTGTGGGTAACATAATAGACTGATTATGCTTAGGGGAGAAAATGATTTATTGATCTCTTTTAAACAACCTGCAGTGCGATTCTGTGACCATTTCAACGTGAAAACTTAGGTGAAGTGAGCGTGGAGTGAGCTGTCAGTGTCATCCCACCTGATACTAGGGATTGACCAAGCATACATTTACAATCATAATTGAGATGTTTATGCTAATTCTATTGATGATTTCATTTCAAAGCTAGTATTTTATTTGTCAAAACATTACTATTTTTTTGGGTCGTTTTTCTCTCAATGTTGGGGTCTCAATGTTGTTTTTTTTTTCTTTTTTTTTTCCTAGACTAGTCCTTAAATAGCGATGTTTTGGCAACTAAAATACTAGCTTTGAAATTATATAAAATGATCCATAGAATTAGCAAAAAAATATTATTAAAATCTCGATTATGACTGTAAATGTTTGCTTGGTCAACCCCTAGCATCATTGGGATGACACTGACAGCTCACTCCACGTAAGTTTTCGCAGCGAGATTATTTTTTTTATCGACATGCAGCAAGCATGATGATCAACTGGTTTCTTTGTGGTCTGCCTAGCATTTTCCAAACAACGTTGCGGTCGGCTTCCAGTGTAACATGATACAGCTGAGCACCAGTATTTTATATGGAGCGACTGCCTACCAAATCTCCACGAACCAGTTATTGGATAGGCACCTCAATACCCCGCGGTAAGACTGGTTACCAGACATTCGGTCTTCTGACTAACCGCATTGACTTTCAAAGATCTAGAAATGAGAGGCAGGACCAACGGCTCATTAACGGCGATAGTGACCCATTCACGGACCGACCTTGGCAAGGGATGCTTAACCTTGAAGATAGACCCATGGCCCCTCCGATCGATTGGTTTACTTTGATCACAAACTGAAATTAAAATAATCATTAGACCAATCGTTTTGTTTTTATATAAAAACAAAACGATTGGTCTAATGATTATTTTTGATTGGTCTTATAATTATGTAGGTACTAATACGCAAAGCGCAAAGCGTCTAGCCTAATGCAATATCAATGACTACAGTTCATTCTTACTCGTATTCTAGTCCAAAATAAGGTCCAAATTCGCTTACTGACCCTAAAACCTACAATTCGCTTCATGCTCCATATTTCTTCACTCTCTCTTGTCATGAACATCCATAATCCTGTACTTATTGTCCATAATATTTTTACTGACACAAGAAATACACATGTTAGCCCCGCCCTTACTACTTAATTATGCTTATACGGAATATAATTCACGTTTTTTCTACTGTCAGAGGCAGTGTTAGGGTGTTTGCAGACAGCCAACTGTTTATTAAGACGACAGTTTTATATATTCTTAAGTTTGTACTGTATTCCTTGAGAGATAAGGCATTGGTTTTGTGTACCTGCATGTCGATTCTGTAAATAATAATAATAATAATAATTATTTATTTATTTCAGACATAATTCTAGTCCGTAGTTTCAAATTCGTACTCATACAATAAATTACATTAAAATTACTTATAAAATATAATATCTATTAAATTGAAAACAGGTGAAAACTCAAAACAAGGTTGTGATCATTTCAAAATACTAAGTGAGTAAATTAAAAACTTGTCAAAATAAAATTATAAAAATGTCAGAATCGAATAAATAAAACATAAATAAAATGTCAAATATAAATTGTCAAATTGTAAAAATGTTATAACAATGTCAAACTATTAAGAATCTATTAAAAATCTCAGCGTGAAAACTTGCGTGGTGTGAACTGTCAGTGTCATCCCACTGGTGCTAGGGATTGACTAAGCAAACATTTACAGTCATAATCGAGATTCTGTTACAATCTTTATGCTAATTCTTTTGATCATTTTATATAATTTAAAAGCTATTATTTTAGTTGTAGTGGGGTTTTAGATAAAATAGCAAAACAGAAACTTAGTATATCAATTTTCTTTTTTTTTTCCCTAGACCAGTCCTTGTGTCTTTTTTCCTAGATTAAAACTCCACGAAATGGTAATGTTTTGACAATTAAAGTACTAGCTTTGAAATTATATAAAAATATCGATAGAATTAGCATAAAAAATATTAGAATAACACTGACAGCTCACTCCACGCTCACTTCACCTACATTTTGACGGTGAGGTGGTTACAGAATCGCACTGCTGTTTCGATCTCGTAATATTTGTCAAATCTATGGCCTTAAACAGGCAAATGCAGACTACAGGATGGTACTGAGAAATTACTGCGGGGTAATTTGACACACTAACAGTAGGTTTGGCTTTAATTTTGACAGTTCAAAAACATTAATTGCGATATTTACGTTGTTGAGCACACAATTTTTTTAAACATATGGTGCAATGGATTAGCAATGTCCTTCAAAGTTATTCACACTGAGACTGAATGCGTGTTACGCAATTAGAGTGATGATATAAAATCACAGTACCTGACTACCAACCTACTTACATTGACCCTGAACCTGATTCTCGACAAGGAAATCGAACCAAGAACCCAGTGCTCAGTACCTAACCACGGTCGCAACCGACAAGGCAGTTTCACAACACAACAGTGTCACAATAAAAATCATTGGAATGTATATGAAAATACACTCGACACCAGTTCAATTTTGAATAGGCAACGATTGCAGCCGAGCTCTGAAAACATAGTCGAACCAATCGCGTGAAATCCAATACATTTTTTGTTGCTTTTACCGTACCATTGCTTGCAACATAAATGACTGGCCAAATAGCGACCGTGTGTTTGTTTAACTGACTATATGATTGGGTTGGAGAATTATCATGATAAAAATCACAACAATTGCCAGTCGTACAACACCCAAATTGCGTCATCATCTGCCTAGCATTTTCCCAACTATGTTGGGGTCGACTTCCAGTCTAACCGGATGCAGCTGAATACCAGTATTTTACATGGAGCGACTGCTTATCTGACCTCCACAACCCAGTTACTGGGTAACACGATACTCCTTGGTAAGAACGGTTGTCAGACTTTCGGGCTTCTGACGACCCTTAACGACTGTCAAAGATCTACGAATGACAGCCGGGACCAACAGCTTAACGTGCTTTCCGAGACACGGAGGGGTCTTGGAATGTAAAGATGGTCACCCATCCACAGACCAACCGTGGCAAGCGTAGCTTTACCTGATCGATTGACCCGTGCGACTGTTATTAATTAGCCACAAGCCTCCTAGCACCCTAATTGGGTGACACACTATTAATCTCAATTTGAATCATTAAGAATATTCCTCATCCATTGCTTCATATATTAAAAAAAAATCTGCTCAACAACGTAAATAACGCAATGAATGTGGTTGAACTGTCAAAAAGAAAGCCATTGTTACTGTAATGTTTTTTGACAATACCTTTAGTATTCAACAACAACAACACCTTCCAGTCTTCAACAAACAGATTGAATTTACTACTGTATTCCAGGCGGGCGTTACAAGCCTACAATACACGCAGTATGATTGACAACGATCGCGCAAGCTAAAGGCCTAGTACTAGCCAAAGCGATCATTACGCGAAAACGCGATTGTCACGTCCATTTTGTATGGCGAACCCCGTGGCGCAAACAGAAAGCTTTTTCTTTTTTTAAATAATTGACATATGAAGGCGTGACCGCGCGACTGATCGCTATGGTTAGGACATGGGGTAAGCGTACGCGGTTCCGCAAATAATAAGATTAGCGGAAAAAAACTTGGTTTAAACAATCGACAATGTGCAGGTGCCTTAAGGGCCAAGGATTATGATAATGTTGGTCTTTTATATTACATTGTGAGAGTACTCGCAAATATGAGGAATACTTCAGTCTCCTTGAGTATAAGTGGATTGTTAGAGCTGTGTGCTAGTCCTACTTTTTTACGAGAAAAGAACCTTAGTATTAGTTTTATTAGTATACTAGCAGCGCCCCGCGGTTTCACCTGCATAAGTTTCGATTCCGTGAGAATATTGAAATAAAAAGTATTCTATGTGCCGAAAAGTAATCCTGTTTGACCAATGCGGCGAACGCCTCCAAAAGTGGCTTGCCCGGACACGGTTCAGCCCGAGAACCCATCTTCCCAGAGACAATGGGATGAGCCGCTCTGCAGGTTACTATGGAATAAACTTATTAATACGTCCACCAATACTGCTGAGCGTACCCACCAAACGGGGGTCACCACGGGGGTACCACGAAAGTCATGCCTCTCATCATGTCACGTCATAGTCAAGCCTCTGGCTTCAGACGCTACCGTCACTCAACATAGGCACTATGTTGGGCACAGTCCGACTCGCTACATGTTTGTGTCTGCTCAGCTCCACATCGCTGTCAACGCGGTGAAGCAATCGACTGCCTCGGACACCATGGCCTATCCTGCAGCAAGAGCGCTGGTCGGATGGCACGGCACGCCAGCATTAACGACATCATCCGTCGGGCTCTTGTCATCGCCCGGGGTGCCAGCTGTTTTAGAACCCAGTGGCTTGGCACACGACGATGGGAACAGGCCAGATGGAATGACTATAATGCCTTGGAAGTTGGGTAGGCCTTTGGTGTGGGATGCAACCCGTTTCGATACCCTCGCACTATCCCATCTTCCTAGCACGATGGGCTGTGCTTGAGAAGCAGAATACCTCAAACAGCGCAAATATAACAACCTTATTAGGAGCTATATGTTTGAGCCGTTTGGGGTTGAAACAATAGGGGTCCGAGTGCTCATAGAATATTTCGGGACATCGCCAAGCCGTTGGTTGACTCTTCACGTGACCAGAGGGCTGGTTTATTTTTAGCCCAAAGAATCAGCATTGCCATCCAACGTGGTAGTGCTGCCAGCCCTTTGGGCACTTATCCCATTGACAGCGATGCGGACGAATATTTTATGCCCAATGAGCTCCTGTCTTTTTCTTTAATTTTTTATCATATACTTGTATGTAATATATAAATATGATATATTTTAGTGTTAGCTTGAAAATTGCAATTATTGGAGGTAATAAATAATGAATAACAAAGCGTTTAAAACACATGGGAAACCGTAATATCTCTTCTACGGAAATCGAAAGACAAACTAAATTACGTAGGACCTTTGTGACGTCTATGGAACCCTAATAAATAGGGAAGAGCTATAGGTCAGAGGGTACGGAATGAAGTGAATGTACAGTGAAGTTGAGACTTTGAAGGGACCCTTTGAGATTAGTGATGTGCTGTGGAAATCCCGGGATTTCAGTTATTATTTTTTTTGGCAAAGGCCTCCCTCATATTCTTCCACCTTTCCTTGTGCTGTGCCTTCTCCGTCCAATCGGTTAGGAACGAGTCCAAAAGTCCGGGATTTCAGATTGGGAATTAAAAAAAAACTCCACGAAAACCAAATGAGGCTGCCCTGCCTATAGCATCAATATTATAAGTTAGTGTAATGTCATTGAAGGGACCTACAACTAAATTAGTGATGTACTTTGACCCAACATAAATCCCGGGATTTTGAGAAATATTATTATAATTCATAATCGGCCAATGATGTTCCCATTGCTAGGACACAAGTCTCCTCTCGATGAAGAAGAAGTAAGTAAAGTAAGTTGATAAGAATTATTATTTTTCATATAATCCAGTTGTTGATTGTTTGTTGCTGATTGGAAAACGTGTGAAACTGCCATGAGGAATAAAAGAAAATGTCCATTACTCGTATAGTCGACAGAAATCTCATTAAAAAACAAAAGAAAACTATTTACATTTTAGTAGTCATTTCAATGGACACGTTGATGTTACTAAAACACCCGTTATCTGCATTTCGCTTTCAGCGCAGTATATTTGAAAGCTTTGAAATTTAATGGTAAAACATAGCTGAAACAATTTTAATCTCTTTCTATCGCAAACATTTAGTTTTGCCATTGCATTTACTATTTAGCAGGAAATTGAATGCCAACTTAAATATTTCCGTAGGTTTTAAGAAAACCTAAGTGCTACTAGAAGAATCCCAGCAATAACCTTGTTTAACTGCATTCTTGCCGTTGCTAAATTGGTTATGTTCAAGAACAGGATAGACTCAAGGGCAGCTAATGTCAAAAAATCGGGTGTCATGTGAATTGCCAAGTGACTGTGTGTTGAATTCCGAACAGTGTGCGGTGTCACTAATATTATCACCCGAACTGCCCTGAGTTTAAACAGCCCTGCAAACTGTTATAGTACGGGCCTCTCTATGCTCTAAAAACAAACGAAAATCACCAATTCAAATGTAGTGGTAAATTCTAAGCGTGTTTTCGCCTACTGTACCAGGACAGTAGGCGAAAACACGGCTGTCACGGTACGATTTCATTGGAAAGTATTATATTAGACAGTACTGCCGGTCGATTCTGTTAGAAACTCACCGTGAGAAGTTAGGCAAAGTGAGCTGTCATTCCATCTGATGCTAGGGATTGACACTAATGACAGCTCACTTTAAGCTCACTTCACCCGAGTTATCACGGTGAGATTTTTACAAAATAGCATTACTGGTACTATATAATGTAATACTTTCCAATGACAGCCGTTTAAGTACGTAAGGGGTACAACTAGGGTCAGACAAAAAGTATGCACACGCGAAGAAGAATGAGAAGATATAATTAATTCGTTTACTCTTACAGACCATGTCTGGCATGAGCCATGCCATGTATAGACGCCAGCATATTAAGCTACCCGAATCAAATTTTCTTAATCAACTTTGAACCTCATGCTTTAGCGATAAAGTGAAAATCTATAAAATAAATTTGACATATTGTAATAGCTTGATGTGTTGGCGTCTGTACAAGTTGCCGGTAGGGTTGCCAGGCGTCCAGATAAAGCCGGACACAGTCAGGCTTTTCGGTTGCGTGTCCGGCCTCTTCGGCTTCTATTAGACTTTTTAAATTTGCACATCGCGCGCAATTTAAAAAGACTTTATTGTAAATAAACGTTGTGTTTTTTATTTGGTTTCCATTGCAAATTGCAATAGTAGTTACTGCTAAAGTAATGATAACTTAATAATAAAGAAACCGATTCATTCGATTTTGTTGTTGTTTCATTAAAATTTAAGAATATTTTATGGTTAATGATAAAAAAAAGTCTTGTTTTACTTAAAAAAAAGTTGTTGTTTAGGACTAAGACTAAAAAATTAAGGGTGTTTGGCCTTTTTACACAAATGTCCGGCTTAACTGCCTGGTCTGTCCGGCTTTTCGGTTTTATGACGTGGCAACCCTAGGCTAGATTTGGACGCGACGTTTTAGCATAATTAATCATCTCTCAGTGTGTCCTTGTCTCATTATTGTTTTTATTTATTGACTTGACTATAGTCATACTCTGTTTACGTTTCGCAGTCATCCTGGAGATCAAGTTCAATAGAAGCACAGCTTACCTTTATGTGTTTATAATAAGACATTGCTACCAAAAAACAAAGCTACAAAATCAAAATCAAAAGTCATTTATTCAAACTAGGTTGAGAATCAGCACTTTTTGAACGTCAAAATTACAAAAGACAGTCCCTCAAAACGCCCGCCCTTCACCACTTCCTAGTGCTTGCTAATACATAATATAACCGATATTCCTAAGCACGTGTTACCTCCACGAGACATTTATATTTTTCTTTTCTTTCCCCCATGTTTGCCTGTAACAGTATTAATTCCTGTCTTGTCAGTAAAATAAATATTCGTTACGGAATAAACAAGCTTGGCATTGGTATTACAACATGAGCGTGCCAAATTATCAATACCTGTCGTTTGTCTTATCATATTCCAGGTAAAAACAGCTCTGTTGCTATGGCAACAAGTTGCTTGCTCCACAAATCATGAGGCACGTTTAGCGCTACAGAAATATAAAATATTATTTGTTTATATACAGAGTGGATTTTTGAGAGCAATGAAGGTAGGTACAGACGCCAACCTACCGTAAAAATCACGTAAAAAAATTTGACACGGGAAAAACGAACTACATAGTAGCCCCGCTTCGAGTAGGTACTCTCACAACATCCACAAAAAACCTTTGTAGCAAAAGATTCAACGTACGTGTAGCAAAGCAAAAACATGAAACTGATATGGAGCCTTGTGTTAAACAAAATACAGAAATTCTTGGAAACTTCACACACAACAAGGAAAAAAGACCGGGCTCGGAACTTTTTTAAAATTCCGTTGTTGCACAACCCTATAATTTATTCCGGAAAGATAACAATTACACTTTTACAAGATTAAGTTAAATATATATTTGATGCAGTAAAAAAATGTCATTAAAATTATATTAAAATGAATAAATAAAATTAATCATTATAATATATAAAATTAATTATTAATAATAATTAAAATTATACATAATAGATTACTAAATTTTAAATACCTAAATAACTACTGTTTAAATTGATTTTCACATTTCTATTTCATTTATTCATCACCCTTGACATCCTGCCCTAATTTATTTGAGGTTTTCTTTATTCTTCCATACTTCTCTATCAGTCACGCCATGTAAAATACTGGTATTCAGCTGTATCCGGTCAGACTAGAAACCGACCCCACCATAGTTGGGAAAAGGCTAAGTAGATGATAACTTCTATATTAGTCATCATCTCGGTAGTCATCCTCTTACTAACCATAGCATCATTCACACAGTCCATCCATCGCTTCTTAGGTCTTCCCCTACCCTTATAGCCATCGACATTTATTTATTTAATTTAATTTATTATAATGTATATACAACGTGTAACGGAAGGGGGGTATCAACCCTGAAGGAGGTGAATGTGCTCATGAAACTCAACAACTTTCCCCAAAGAACATAGGTCGAAATATGAAAAAAAAATTTGGCCCTCCCTTACAAAACTGACTACCAGCTGATTGATTTACTATGGGAGGGCCAAATTTTTTTTTCATATTTCGACCTATGTTCTTTGGGGAAAGTTGTTGAGTTTCATGAGCACATTCACCTCCTTCAGGGTTGATACCCACTTTCCGTTACACGCTGTATATTAAAATGTATTAATTTCAGCACATCCCTACGGTTGAATAAAATTGTATTAGCTCTGTTTAAATAAATACCACAGTATTACAGTGTCCATTTCTGGTGTTTATTTTCAATCAAATTAAACCAAAAATCATATACTTGACATACAATAAGGTAACAAGACCGCCCATTGTGTCACCCTTTGTAAAATTTCTATATTTATGTCTGTAATTTATATGGTGTACATAATAAAGAGTATTCTATTCTATTCTATTCTCTACCAGTCAAGTCAACCAAGGGTGGTGACGAAAAAGAAGTTAGCGATAGTAGAAAAATATTACAAATATAAAATATGAATTATAAATAAAATAGGTAGATACACAAGTACATACATAGGTTTACTACCACTATCTATTGAAGACTCACTTTTAAAGCCTTTAAATATTCAGCACATTTCAATCTTCTACCGAATTCAAAGGTCCCGTAAATCCCGGGACTTAAGACCGTGACGCAGCCCTATTTATGTGGGGGGCCTTGTCGGCTTGAGGCCTTACTACTTCTATTGAAGCCCGGGATATTGGACTGCATTTCATTTGCATTTTATTTTTTATTTTAAGATGAGTCTTGGTTTTAAATTGTTTAAAAGTTATGTTTCAATGTCATCGATTTTGGCAGATGTAAGTGGTAACCCCGAGAGGGGACACCCTGGAAGAACATAAATATATATTATACATACATACATACATAATATAATGGTGATGGTCTTCAGAAAGGTCAGTTGAGAAGTACTCACAACCGGCGTGCGTCCATGACCTCACGTATGAACGTAAATAAACCACGCCGTAGAAGAAAAAACACGTGTGCAGTTCACACGCCATAGAAGTGAAACCTTAAAAAATGTTATTAGGTTTCTGCTTGAAGGCGCCCAGAGCAGTACCGACAATCTACGAAGACTTACGAATGTTCCCGAACGTATGAAGATGGGAGAGGGTACGGACAGCGCACAAAGAGGAGATCATAAATATAAGAAACACTGTATAATGCCTTCTATCTCATTCTCTCGCACGTTAAATCCTACAGATTTATGTGTTCATCTCTTTTTTTTGTCTCTTTTTCGTTTCATTGGGTTTTTTTTAATTTATTTTTTTAATTGAAATTTTGTCATGACGATGATTTATTCACTCGTAAGTATCTACTTTTGTATATTTACATAAGCTAGTTGCAGGTTTTAATATAGTGTATATTTAATTTACGTAAGTTAGTTTTGGGTATTAATGTAATAATATGCTTTTTCTCATATTTGTTAAAATATTATATTTATATCAGTTGTACTTAAAATTTCAATGTCCCAATGTAATTGAAATGTAAAGTGATGGCCTCAAACACAGGTTTGAATAAACCTAGATCGGGCGGGTCGCTACTTAACATTCTAATTCCGATCCATCATTACTGTTGGCTACATGTACAAAATGATAAATGATAAATGATAAATGATTTATTTTCTGTAAGTAGGTTTGTACAAACACTTTTACATGTCAATCATATTTTTTTAAACTAGATGAGGTCGGCGTTTCCTATCTGACTACTCTGAGAAGAAAGGCCGAAACAAACTCAGAGGTCACAGTCTCTTTTAAAGTCCAGACATAATCTTGGTCAGATCATGTGAAGACCATGTAGATTGGTGTCTGAAATGGTCTTTTGAGTAAAGAACCACACAGATTGAGCGGACCTGTCCAGTCAGTGCACGCATTTGTCAAAAATCGTGCAGCTCAACTCAGAACTTGAGGAGCCTTACGATTCGACGAACAATACCAATGAAAGGACATTTGGGTAGGCCGCATAAATTACTCAAACTGCCAGATCATGATTAAAACTAACTAAGAAGGAAAACAGAAAAAAGAAATGACCCACATAGTCTTCACACTCACAATAATAATAATAATAAAAAATAAGATACTTTACAAAGTAAATATCCATGTCATTGTTTATATAAAATTCATCAATGTCAATGTGTATATAAAAATCCGGACATAATCTTTGATCTTTGAGGACTATGTAGATTTGTGTCTGAAGTGGTCTTTTGAGGAAAGAACCACACAGATTGAGTGGACCTGTGCAGTCAGTGCACGCATTCGTCAGTAACCGTGCAGCTCAACTCAGAACTTAAGGAGCTCAACGATTCGACGAGTAATACCAAGGACAGGACATTTGTGTAGACCGCATAGACCGCTCAAAGTGCCAGACCATGATTAAAACGGAAACCCACATAGTCATCACATTCACAATAATTAAAATAATATAAGACTTCAAACAGTAAATGTTCATGTCATTCTGTATATAAATAGATATTTAGAAAGAGAAAAAACAAAAGTGTAAGTCAGCAAAAAATAAAAAATAAACAACATTCACTGTCTAGACCTATTGGAGCAGCTCAATCCCAAGCTTTTTTGTCCTCAATATAGTCTTTTACAGTATAATAGGCTTTCTGGCATAGTTTTAACTTTATAAAAGATTTGAATTTATTAATGCTTAGTTCTTGAATGTGGCTAGGAAGTTTATTATAAAAACGTATACATTGGCATCTAAACGAGCCACCTATTTTCTTGAGCCTTGTTGTAGGAACAACAAATTTGTGTTTGTTCCTAGTATTTATGTTATGGATATCACTGTATTTTTTAAACAGATTAATATTTTTATGTGCATACAAAAGATTATCATAAATGTACTGAGAAGGCACAGTCATTATATTAATCTCTTTAAACTTGTCTCTGAGGGAGTGTCTAGGACTTAATTTATAAATAGAACGAATTGCCCTTTTTTGTAAAATAAAAATTGTCTGAATATCGGCGGCATTTCCCCACAGCAGAATACCGTATGACATCACACTATGAAAATAACTAAAGTAAACTAAACGGGCTGTCTCTAAATCAGTTAAATCACGAATTTTCCTAACGGCGTATGCTGCAGAGCTAAGCTTTCTTGACAATTTATCTATATGGGGGCCCCATTGAAGCTTGGCATCTAAAGTTATGCCTAAGAATACTGTGGAATTTTCGGGTTTTAACTCTTCACCCTTTATGAGAACACTAGTTTCTACTTGTCTAACATTTGGTATCGTAAACTTAATACATTTCGTTTTTTTTTCGTTAAGAAGTAGATTATTAACATTAAACCAGTTAACTACTTTTGCGAGGGCACTATTTATATTGTCAGTAACCAGCTGCTGACGTTTGAGTTTAAATAAAAGTGAAGTGTCATCTGCAAACAACACTATATCATGTTCATCCTTTATGAGGTAAGGCAAGTCATTGATATAAATAATAAATAAAAATGGTCCAAGTATTGAGCCCTGTGGGACCCCCATTCTTACTACAGATCCGGGTGACCTTTTCCCGTTAACATCAACTCTCTGAATCCTATCACTTAAGTAAGAAGTGAGAAGATCCAGAGAGGCGTTCCGGATTCCGTAGTGGTGACACTTTTTGTAAACGTTTTTAGTAACCCTTAAATGCATAAATTTTACTTTTTAAGCAAATTAAATTTATTTGGACGTAACATTAGCTCTATAGTAAGGAAAAAATATTAAAAAAAAATATATTCATAAAAATACTTTTTATTTTTTAAATGGCCTGGTGGAAATATACATCTTTAATTGTAATCAGAACGAATCTACTGGGAGCAAAATGAATTGAATATCTCTAACAATTGGGGAATCCCCGTGCTCTGTGGAAACGAAAATATGGCATTGGATTGGTTGATGCAAATTTACATCACGATGCAGTTCAGAGTTAAATTAAATTTATTATTATTATTTGTTTGCTTGTGTCCCAGCAGTGGAACCGTTATAGGCTGTTTATGCGTATATTTTGTTTTTCTTTATTTCCACAAACTATCGATATAAGGTTGTTAGTTTTGTAATAATATTATGAAAGCACCGTTGCTTTCATAATATTATTACAAAACCAACAAAAACATAAAATTATCAATCTGCCTAACCTTTTCCCTGCGTTGTTGGGATCTACTCCCAGTCTAACCGGATGCAGCTGAATACCAGTATTTTACATGGAGCGACTGCCTATCTGACTTCCACAACCCAGTTACTGGGTAACACGATTCGCCTTTGCAAGACTGGTTGTCAGACTTTCGGGCTACCCGTAACGACTGTCAAAGATCTACGATGAACAAAGATGATTTCCGAGGTACAGAGGGAGGGGTCTTTGTATGTAATGGATGGTCACCCATCCACGGACCGACCTTAGCAAGCGTTGCTTAATCTTGACGATCGACCCTTGTCGCTATTATTGTACATTGTAATCGACAATGATCCCGGGAACCAATAAAATCTGCCACGTTATTTGTTTTTCTTTATTTCCGCTATTAACGAAATAAACGGTGGTTTCATATTTACACAACCAACAGCATTATATTATATAAATTGATATTTTAAAGGCTAATTCATGTAACAAAACCATTGGTAATACAATACCCAGCTGATTAAAATATCAACTTCAAAAATATGTACTCGAAACCTTTGTCACCGGGACATAAGGTTCATTTTCGAATGTTGTCTTTTCAAAAGGAATTCTGAGGGAGGAAATTATTTGGATGAAAATTTCGGATTAAAATCTCGTATTTTTCTTCGTAATGAGAATTTGACTGTTGACGTTTATTTTAGTTAACTTGTTTCGTCAGATTAAAGTAATTGTGTGCGAAGATTATTAATCTACGGCATTTTTTTTAAATTTCCCTGTTGCTTCAGATTATTTTTAACTGTTGCTGGGCAAGGAACTTATGTCTTTAGTTGGGAAAAGGCTAGGCAGATGATGATGTTCAACTATCATTTAGAGTTAGAGAATAAATGTGGATATGGCTATAAGGGCAGAGGAGGACCAAAAACAATGGATGGACTGAGTGAAAGGCGATGTGGCTAGAAAGGGTCTGATTACAACTAAACAGCAGCTTTAACTGGCCACGGGTCATTT
Organism: Eremobia ochroleuca; assembly: GCA_949629135.1. Taxonomy (NCBI): domain Eukaryota; kingdom Metazoa; phylum Arthropoda; class Insecta; order Lepidoptera; family Noctuidae; genus Eremobia; species Eremobia ochroleuca. Next base: position 2,903,631 of record OX451407.1, read on the forward strand.
AACAAACAACTCTTTGTCTTCGGAGTCACAGAGAGTTCACTGTGCAGGGCCTGCATGGAGGACGACGAGACAGCAGCTCATGTGCTTCTAAACTGCCTGGTGTTTGCCACGTACAGTACGCATCAGAGAAAACGAACCCCGCCAAGACTTAAAGAATAATCGCTCAAGCGACGGCGGGTGCGTCACGTGACTGGCCCCGAGCAGCTCCCTCCCCGCCGCCCGCGCCGCACCCATCTCTGCCCGAGCATCCACCGATCCGACTCAAATATTATTTGTATGTTTTTAATAATTAGGTATTGTGGTATTTTTTTCGGCTTCTGGCCGAACCGTATACCAAGAATAACTTACAAAAAGACACTACGCCGTATAGGATACGAACCCACATCAGCAGGCGCCAGACGATCATTAAGACCGTGCCTTATACCAATAGGCTATTGGCTCAGTTAGTAATCTCAACGAAAATTCGAATAGCATTACTCATTTTATCGAACAAGTTTGATAACGGTCTAATCTTCTAGACATTAAGGTTTAAATTTCAACTTCCACCACGTGAGATACACCTACCGTCCACAACCTTGTTTTACAAAATGCAATACGTAACTCTTCAATTATTAACTAAAAGATAAGGTTGAAATTAGCATAGATTTCTTGTTTGGTTGAATAGATTGTGCTTGATTCCGATTGTTGCACTACCGTCATTTTACTTCAGAAACTTAACTGCTGTATGAACTGTGAGTTAAGGTTGAATTTAGAATACTTCTTCGCCCTATTTACTAAACTGTGATTGAGGGTATAATTATTTTTCAAATCGTTTCGTTTTCGTGCCGATCAGCTTGTGTGTAATGTCTTCGTCGTAAAATTATCCAATTTACGAAGTTTTTGAACAGTTGATTCTATTAACCGATAGTATGGTGCGATTAACAACTTTTTGAAGGCTAAAATAATTATTGTTCTCTGGGAACAGGAACAAAGCATAAAGAAAATAGCACGAGAAATGTGGGCTTAACGGTAAGATTTACGTTATACACATATTTATTGTTACAACCATGTTGCATTATTACTTACAAGGTGGATTTTTTATGTATTTCTAATATTATTGTTTTCATTACAGAGAAAAATAGTTCGTAGATGGATACAAAGGTATCAAGCGACGGGTGATGTGAAATGCGATCTCACCCAACTGCTTACACTAATGAATCGGAGCGACACCTTGGGACACACAAAACCTGGGAACTAAATCGAAATAGTGCTGCAAGCTTCAATATGGTTTCGGGCATGAAAAGTCTTCAATAAGTGATAGACAGTGACTGCCATCGTCTGCGTTATTAATAGACAATTTACTCGGCAGATTGATTGTGTAACTTATCTGATAAAATTGCATTGGAACGTTTGAGCAAGTGTTAATAATTCCCATTATTTGTGGGATCATTATCTCGTAGTTAATCAAAAATAAACAACCTTTATTATTATGAATCCAGTTACTCTTGTTTACAAGTAGTCTTGTAATGTGTTAACGATGCACCATCTGACCTCACATACTTTTCTAATGCTGTGTTAAAAGGGTTATCAGAAATTGTGATAAAAGAGAAAGATGTATATTGCTATACTGTTATAGTTTAGCATGTTGGTTCTTCCTCTGTAATTCACAGGCACAAATGACAACATTTCATTTTTTAACCAGGCTTTTTTCCTCATAAGATCATACAGAGTAAAAAAAAATAATGTTTTTACAAGTTTGAATAAATAAATATTGTAGTTATGTTACTAGAAATATCTATAAACGAACCGTTATCTAATGTTAAACGTTCTACACCTCACCCTGGGTATATATTTTGTATTTAGTTAATATTTTAAGTAAATAACCCTAATTTAACACAGATAGAAAACTGTATACTCCTAATAACTGTATATGTGGATTCCTAGAAATGTAATTAATGAAATAAATGAATATTGTTTATGCAACATGCCTGGCTTTTCTTACAAACCTCATACTTCACATTTGTTTTCTTAAATATGTATGTTTTCTGAAATAAAGTTACGAAAATCACATAATCAACTATTAAAGAAACTAAAAAAAAGAAAAAAATAAATCTCATCCGCGGATATGAACTCGTGACCATCGAATTGCTAAGCCGCAGTTCAAACCACTAGACCAACACGCCATTTACGTTACACTACGAAAAACTTAAACGTATGATATCATCATCAAAGGGGGGTCCGGTTTCTTTGAAGCTTACTGTACATGGCAAAGTACTTTGGTAACCCAGGTACACTCCATGAGATAGTCAGTAACATCAAAGCGTTGCTGGCCTTCCTTGAGGAGCTGGGATGGCTCGAATACGAGTAATTGATTTTCCCATTCGTACGCAAAATACACAAATTGACGTGGAGTTGTGGACATCATCTCGTATTGCCTGTCACATACCTACCTAAGGAGGTACTGAGATCCGTGGCCCTTGGCACAGGCAACTGAAGGAACGCGGGTGGGTTTTAGTCAGTAAAAGTCTGACACACCCTCCCGCTCCACCCAGAGCGGAAGAAGTTATTTGATAATTTCCCACCCAAAAAAAAAAGGTGTACTGAGATGATGATTAATAGAAAAGTATGAAAGAGGAAGACATGTTGCACCGACTTCAAATAAATGGAATAAGGGTAAGCTAATAATGATGATTTAAGCAACACAATGAAAATTAAAACGTCGAACGATTTAAAAACGAGTAAGCAAGTTTTATAAAGCTCCCCTTAGCTTATAAGATCTTTACTGCTCAACATGAAACCGGCTCAATTGCCAAGTTTAGTCGGTCGCCTAGTTACTAAGGCATCAGTAATTAGGTCGTTATTTTTATTTCTCTTAGAAAGACGTGCTAAGTAAACTAAGTTTCTAATAACTAAGACCCTAATGAACTTTGTAGAAGTAGGGATAAGTTAGTTATTTTCTTGATCATTATCATGATTTCGGGGAAAAGAATAAGATCACCAAGCTTGTTATATCTGATGACTAAGAGTGTAACGCTTCACTTGAGTGGATTTTCATTGTACAGTTTCTTGTCCGTTCTTCTACATAGAACGCCGAACTACGCTTTGGAATGGGCAACTGATTCATTTTATGTTTTTTTTTTTGGCTGATCTATACAACGTGTAACGTTAAATGCGCAATACCTCAGACACCCCAACTGATTTTTAATTCAATTTACCTATTTCAGAGAGAAAATAAGTCATTAAAAAAATTGTAAAGGTTTTATGTGCTGTTTTAGTTTTACTGGCCATAAATGATAAATGATAAATGATAAATGATTTATTTTCTGTAAGTAGGTTTGTACAAACACTTTTACATGTCAATCATATTTTTTAAACTAGATGAGGTCGGCGTTTCCTATCTGACTACTCTGAGAAGAAAGGCCGAAACAAACTCAGAGGTCACAGTCTCTTTTAAAGTCCAGACATAATCTTGGTCAGATCATGTGAAGACCATGCAGATTGGTGTCTGAAATGGTCTTTTGAGTAAAGAACCACACAGATTGAGCGGACCTGTCCAGTCAGTGCGCGCATTTGTCAAAAATTGTGTAGCTCAACTCAGAACTTGAGGAGCCTTACCATTCGACGAACAATACCAATGAAAGGACATTTGGGTAGGCCGCATAAATTACTCAAACTGCCAGACCATGATTAAAACTAACTAAGAAGGAAAAAAGAAAAAAGAAATGACCCACATAGTCTTCACACTCACAATAATAATAATAAAAAATAAGATACTATACAAAGTAAATATCCATGTCATTGTTTATATAAAATTCATCAATGTCAATGTGTATATAAAAATCCGGACATCATCTTTGATCTTTGAGGACCATGTAGATTGGTGTCCGAAGTGGTATTTTGAGGGAAGAACCACACAGATTGAGTGGACCTGTGCAGTCAGTGCACGCATTAGTCAGTAACCGTGCAGCTCAACTCAGAACTTAAGGAGCTCAACGATTCGACGAGCAATACCAAGGACAGAACATTTGTGTAGACCGCATAAACCACTCACACTGCCAGACCATGATTAAAACGGAAACAATGACCCACATAGTCCTCAAATTCACAATAAAAAAAAAAAAGACTTTAAACAGTAAATGTTCATGTCATGTCATAAATAGATATTTAGAAAGAAAAAAAAATAACAAAAGTGTAAATCAGCAAAATAAAAAATAAACAACATTCACTGTCTAGACCTATTGGAGCAGCTCAATCCCAAGCGTTTTTGTCCTCAATATAGTCTTTTACAGTATAATAGGCTTTCTGGCATAGTTTTAGCTTTATAAAAGATTTGAATTTATTAATGCTTAGTTCTTAAATGTGGCTAGGAAGTTTATTATAAAAACGTATACATTGGCATCTAAACGAGCCACCTATTTTCTTGAGCCTTGTTGTAGGAACAACAAATTTGTGTTTGTTCCTAGTATTTATGTTATGGATATCACTGTATTTTTTAAACAGATTAATATTTTTATGTGCATACAAAAGATTATCATAAATGTACTGAGAAGGCACAGTCATTATATTAATCTCTTTAAATTTGTCTCTGAGGGAGTGTCTGGGACTTAATTTATAAATGGAACGAATTGCCCTTTTTTGTAAAATAAAAATTATCTGAATTTCGGCGGCATTTCCCCACAACAGAATACCGTATGACATCACACTATGAAAATAACTAAAGTAAACTAAACGGGCTGTCTCTAAATCAGTTAAGTCACGAATTTTCCTAACGGCGTATGCTGCAGAGCTAAGCTTTTTTGACAATTTATCTATATGGGGGCCCCATTGAAGCTTGGCATCCAATGTTATGCCTAAGAATACTGTGGTATTTTCGGGTTTTAACTCTTCAGCCTTTATGAGAACACTAGTTTCTACTTGTCTAACATTTGGTATCGTAAACTTAATACATTTGGTTTTTTTTTCGTTAAGAAGTAAATTATTAACATTAAACCAGTTAACTACTTTTGCGAGGGCACTATTTATACTGTCAGTAACCAGCTGTTGACGTTTGAGTTTAAATAAAAGTGAAGTGTCATCTGCAAACAACACTATATCATGTTCATCCTTTATGAGGTAAGGCAAGTCATTGATATAAACAATAAATAAAAATGGTCCAAGTATTGAGCCCTGTGGGACCCCCATTCTTACTACAGATCCGGGTGACCTTTTCCCGTTAACATCAACTCTCTGAATCCTATCACTTAAGTAAGAAGTGAGAAGATCCAGAGAGGCGTTCCGGATTCCGTAGTGGTGAAGTTTCCTGATTAAGGTTTCATGAAGAACACAATCGAATGCCTTGGACAAATCACAAAAGATGCCCAAAGCATCGCATTTGTCCTCCCATGCATTATAAATATGTCCTAAAAGTTCAACTCCGGCATCGGTAGTTGAACGACCCCTTGTAAAACCGAACTGTTTATTATTCAGTAATTTATTGTTATTGAAAAATCTTTGCAATTGATTTAAAATAAGTTTTTCATAAATTTTACTAAAGGTGGGTAGTACGGAAATAGGTCTATAATTAGTAGGGTCTGATGTACTACCTGATTTAAACAACGGTATTATTTTACTGTGTTTCATAAGATCAGGAAACTCACCACATTGAATACAATTATTAAATATAACAGCTAAAGTAGGTGCTACAATGTTTATAATTGTCTTAGCAACATCCACAGAATTACCCCATAGATCTGCAGTCTTTTTAACATTTAACATGTGAAAAGTTTTAATTATATCTGTACAAGTGACAAATTCGAAGTGAAATTCCGAATCACAAACTGGAACGTTTTCCTTAAGTAAAGACTCTGCAGCAGTGGGTGATGAGCTTAGAGATTTAGTGGTTGACACAGGAATCTCTGCAAAGAAATTTTCAAAGGCCGCGGCAACCTGGGAATCTGATCTAATTACATTGTCATCAATAGCAAGGCTGTAGTCACTACTTCAGTTGCATGACCTTCCTGTTTCGCTATTAATGACATTCCAAGTCATTTTAATAATGTTATTACTATTTTTAATTTTTGAACTCAAATAACGTGACTTGGCCATACTACAGACTGTTTTAAATATTTTAGAATAATTTTTAACATATACATTAAATTCAGCAGTGTTTATACAAATTCGTTCATCATATAATTCATAAAGTCTTTTTCTACTTTTATGTATACCAATGGTGGCCCAGTCACTGAAGGAAGCGTTACTATTGACTGATAATGTCTTTGGAATGAATGTTTTATCAAATTGTGTGCAATACATATTAAAAAAATCATTATATTGTTTGTTAGGGTCATCATTAGTCAACAGAAGTGGTAATTTACTTAAGAGTTTAGTTTTAAATGTTTCTAAGCATTCTGATCGTTTCTTGTGTCTGAGACGACACTTTATCGAGGGAGGAGTCGTCACCGGGCCGCTGCGCCGCGCTGACATTGGCTTGCTTGACCTATTAATAAGTAGACACGGCAACGTTTTTAATGAAGATTTTTTGAAAAATGTGATTTATATTAAAAAGTGGTTCAATTAATTCTGCTCGTTATTCTGATCAAACTATTTTCAGGTTTTGCGCATTTAACGTTACACGTTGTAGATAATTCAAGTGCCTGTGTGGACTACAGGTAGCAATAATGCTAGCGAGGCAAAATGCAATGTTCCCTGCACACCTCGTTTGGCGGTCAGTCGTTTGCCCTGCCCCGTGGCAAGATCACGCGCTCCGATAACTAGCGTAAGAAACGTATGTACTGTAATAGGATTAACAATTAAAGCGACTTTATTTACGGACTCTGGAATATCATTTATCATATATCTCCTTCTACGACCACTCGGTACAAAAACAACAGTGCCTGTAATTGATTTAGCATAATTTATAATTTTATATTTTTTTTTATTTATCTTATAATTTTCCCACTGCTAGAACACAGACCTCCTTTTTATGAGAGGAAGTGAGCCGTAATCCACCACGCGGGCCCAGTGCGGGTTGGTGGATGTCGCACGTTTTTGATTTTTTTTTTCTTCTAGGACGCCCGTTTCCTCACGATGTTTTCCTTCACCGTTTTCAGATCAATGGCGATAAAATTAAATATACAAAGTAAAGTGCCTGTCTGTGTTCAAGCTCACGACCTACAAGTCGTAAGTCAGGGCCGATATCAGTTAACTAGCACTGTTCCTAATTTTCATCATCTGCCTAGCCTTTTCCCAACTATGTTGGGGTCAGCTTCCAGTCTAACCGGTTGCAGCTGAATACCAGTATTTTACATGGAGCGACTGCCTATCTGACCTCCAAAACCCAGTTACTGGGTAATACGATACCCCTAGGTAAGATCACTGGTTGTCAGACTTTCGGGCTTCTGACTACCCGTAACGACTGTCAAAGATCTACGAATGACAGCCGGGACCAACGGCTTAACGTGCTTTCCGAGGCACGGAGGGGTCTTGGTATGTAATGATGGTCACCCATCCACAGACCAACCGCGGCAAGCGTAGCTTAACCTGATCGATCGACCCGTGCGGCTGTTATTATTTGGCCACGGGCCCCTCACTGTTCCTAATTGTGATTGGTTTAATTGAAATAAATGCTAGTTTGTGTTTGATTTTGAATTCCACGTTCACACGGCACCTACAAAATTACATAACGAGCCGTGTTCATTTGCTCCTTTCAGTTTTCAATTATACGGATCGCGAGTGGAAGATGTTGAATGCGGAAATACAATACGGTCTATCGTTGCTTTCGGCATTTTGATTCATTTTGTGTTCTAAAGTTTCTCTTTGAGTGATAGATACCGATTTAAATAAAATACAATATTTATGTATTAACAAAACTGGATGTGTCTGTGGCTGTGCCTGGTGTGCAGTTCTGTAAAAAACTCACCGTGAAAACTTAGGTAAGTGAGCTGTCAATCCCTAGCATGAAGTTAGTGGAATGACGAGAGCAGTAGACGACGACGTAGAGTAGTTGTGGCCCAGTGAAAACGGCCGACACATGCTAGATGTTGGTCGTAAGTTCGAACCCTGACAGGCACTTTGTATAATTTTTTTTATCACAGCTGCCGGTCGATTCTGTAAAAAATCTCACCGTGAAATCATAAGTGAACTGACCACTTAATGGTGTTAATCCCTAGCGAATGACAGCTCACTCCACGCTCCCTTCAGCCAAGCTTTCACGGTGAGATGGTTACAGAATCGCACGGCTGCTCTCAAAACTTTGAAGGGAAAAATCATGAGAAAACCTGCATGACCGAGAACCAAAAATTCGAAGACGTGACATCTACCAACCTGTACTGAGGCCGCGTGGTGGATTGCGGTCCAGTCTCTTTAACCGACCGGAGGCCTATCATTATAGTCACATTATACAACGTGTAACGTTAAATGCGCATAACCTGAAAATAGTTTGATCAGAATAACGAGCACAATAAATTGAACCACTTTTTAATATAGGTCACATTTTTCAAAAAGCCTTCATTAAAAACATTGCCGTGTCTATTTATTAATAGGTCAAGCAAGCCAATGTCAGCGCGGCGCAGCGGCCCGGTGACGACTCCTCCCTCGATAAAGCGTCGTCGCAGACGCAAGAAACGATCAGAATGGCCAGTAAAATTAAAACAGCACATAAAATCTTCACAATTTTCTAAATGACTTATTTTCTCTCTGAAACAGGTCAAGAAAAAAATCAAGTCAATTGAATTAAAAATCAGTTGGGGTGCCTGAGGTTTTGCGCATTTAACGTTACACGTTGTATAAGGGGAATGACAGCTCACTTCACATCAGAGTAGATCGGCTGATGTCAGCTTCACACGTGGCGTGCGATTCTTAGATGATACCTACTGAGAGGTTTCAGACAGATTAATTACTTTATTTAGGTATAAAATATTCGAATTAAGTTCTGCAGATTAAACCCGTCTCGTTGATAGAGCCGAAGTAGACTTGGCAAAACGCAGCGTGGTTTTCACTTCTGAACTAAGAACAACTTTGCGCCTTGAAATTAAATCAAAACTTAACATCTACTAAAGATAATAATTTGTACTACTGCTACTGAGCTAATATTATGTGTGTAGTGTGAGTTAGGTTCGGTCGGTCCCGGCTGTTATTCAAGGATCTTTAACAGTTGTTACAGATCGTCAGAAGCCCGAAAGTCTGACAACCAGTCTTACCAAGGGGTATCGTATTACTATTACGCACTTACTAGATTGTGTAGGTCAGATAGGCAGTCTCTTCAAGTAAAATACTGATATTCTGCTGCATTCGGTTAGGTTAGGTCAGGTTCGGGAAAAGGCTAGGCAGATGATGATGATGATGATGATGAGGATGATGATGATGATGATGATTGTGATAATGATGATAGTGACGATGATGATGAGAATGATGATGATGATGATTGTGATGATGATGATGATGATGATGATGATGACGATGATGATGATGATGACGATGACGATGATTATGACAATGAAGATGAGGATGATGATGATGATGAGTGGGTGCTGGGTATGAGGGGGTTGCGCTAAGGTAGTCCGCGAAATTTACTTTTGTACGACTGGTCAGTGTCAAGTTTTTCATTAAAATATGATTCTCGACCGCAACAAATATGGCTTTACAGAATTATAATCGTTAGAATCAGCAATACAACTCTTTAAGTTAGAATTGAGTGGCAAAGTGATGAAAAAGTTATTTGAATTCCCTGTTAATAGGTAATACAGACACTAGACACAATGAATAAAGTTTTCCCACTTACGAGACTTCCTTAAATTAATACATATTTTTGCATCTGATGACGATTATTATAAAATAAGTAGTAATATTACCTAATATATGTATATACATTTTGCAATTACTAATTTTTTATAATTATAATTATTTAAGTTATTTATTAAAAAGCTTAATTTTGTTTTTAAATTTTTATTAGAATGTGTGTTAATTTTATTTCAAATATTAATGTTATAGTTTAATACTTTTTGCTGTGCCCTACAGGGTCCATAATTGTACCTACTTAGCTTTAAGCTCACTGTAACATCTTCATACATTATGGAATGCAAATAAAGATATGAATATGAATATGAACATCTCATGCAGAACCCCATAAACAAATTAATGGCTTCCACCCTCTTTAAACCCTTAGCCAGGCAGTGATCACATATAGCGAACACATTGGATTTTATTTTTTTGTGACAAGCCGATGTCATTATAGAGACCACAAATGGATTGTTGTATAAGTCTATTGCAAAGACACACCAACCAATCCAGTAATGACATTTTGTGGTCTCTATAGTGTGTCCGGACATGGACTAGCGATATTCTAAATACTTAAATATAAGCTATTTTAAAGTACAATTACACTATAGGCTTAGGTCCAATATACTTCCCCGCTATGTGGCAGCCATTTTGTTTTTTTTGTTGAAGTATGCTCTATGCGAGTACAAAAAAAATCATATATCTCAAAGTTTTAGTCATACTGAGATAAAAATAGGCTTATTCGAAAGGCAATAATATTGTCTACCGTCTGCACTACAAAGCAATATGTTCACAATTCCATAACTTTTGAAAAAAAATGTGAAAGTCGAAAAAAAAAACAAAAAATTATGCAATTCAACCAATAATTGTTAATTACTACAAAAACAACCCCGAGAGCTTTTTTTATTTTTTATACTAGATCGACAGTTTTTGAGCTAAGCTACAATACAACATAAAATTCACAACTGTATGTCTAATACTTTAAGAGTTATTGTTGTATGAACATAGCGTATGCGCAAGCACAAAAGGCCTTTGTCGGAACCCTAAACAGGAAATCATTAAAAAAACATAACATTCATATTGAATTTTATTTAATGTTTTTTCCAATATTAAATGAAGATTAAAATATCTAAAGCAGTTGCTCAAAGTGGCCACCTCCAGCTTGTAGACACACTACGGCTCTCTGTGCCACCTGGGTTGATGAGCGCCTAATTAAATCCAAATCGGATCTAATTTCTTCGGCGGCTGCCATAATTTTTGCGACGAGTTCTTCCCTGGTATTTGGAACTGTAGCGTATACTTTTTGTTTCATATGACCCCACAAAAAATAATCCAAGGGTGTCAAATCGGGTGAGCGAGGCGGCCACGCTACTACACCACCACGACCGATCCACGGCTGTAGATTATTATTTAAATATTCTCTCACTGCTCGAGAAAAATGCGCGGGTGCACCATCGAGCTGGAACCACATACGCCGACGGTATGATAGAGGTAGGTCCATGAGGCTGTCCGCAAACTGTGTCTGTAAGAATTCTAAAAATCTAGCGCCGTTTAATGTAGGTGGCAATTCCAATGGCCCTATCAGCCTATCGTTGATTATGCCGGCCCACACATTTACTGAGAATTCATGTTGAAATGAGCTTGGGCGCACCGCCCTTGGATTTGCGGAGCACCAGAGATGGTCGTTTCTGTGGTTTGTAATCCCAGCTCTTGTAAATTTGGCTTCATCAGTCCACAGTATTCTTTGTAAAAAATTACGGTTCTGTCTCAAATTTCTATTTATCCACGAACAAAACACAGATCTCGCAGCAAAATCTGGTTCGATCACGTCTTGAACCCGTCGAAAATGATAAGGGTGTAACCCTTCTCTTTTCAAAATTCTCCATACATGCCACTTAGACATTCGAAGTTGCACTGAAATCCGTCTAACGCTTAGTCTAGGATCATTGGTTATTAGTCTAAGCACTTCTTCTTCATCTTCGGGCGATACCAAGCGATTGCGTTCATTAACAGCTCTTTGAATACCTCTTTCCGCTAATCTTGAATGCACGTCGATAAAAGTTTGGCGACTCGGTGTAGGCCTGTTAGGGTACCTTCGTCGATATTCTTGTACAGCCAAATTTGCACTTCCATTGCAAAAGCCATACACAAAGTGTATGTCAGCAATATGTTGCGATGAATATTGACGCTGTGCCATACTTTATCACACTTTTAAATACAAAACACTAACGCAGCACGTAAACAGCACGGACGGTAAGTGAAAGTAGCGATAGCGATCACAACGCAGGGCGAGGGACAACTAAACTAACCCAACTAATAATTTGTCCTTAAAACTGATTTTGTTTCAGGTAGTGGACTAATACGTTCTATCTCGCTTACTCACGGTAGTAACGAACAGTATTTCTCGCCTGCTCTCAGATGGAATACAGTGAATGCCATAAATGACACTCTGGCGGTTAACAAAGACGTTTTGTGCTTGCGCATACGCTATGTTCAAACAACAATAACTCTTAAAGTATTAAACATACAGTTGTGAATTTTATGTTGCATTGTAGCGTAGCTCAAAAACTGTCGATCTAGTATAAAAAATAAAAAAGTTCTCGGGGTTGTTTTTGTAGTAATTAACCATTATTGGTTGAATTGCATAATTTTTTGATTTTTTTTTCGACTTTCACATTTTTTTTCAAAAGTTATGGAATTGTGAACACATTGCTTTGTAATGCAGACGGTAGACAATATTATTGCCTTCCGAATAAGCCTATTTTTATCTCAGTATGACTAAAACTTTGAGATATATGATTTTTTTTGTACTCGCATAGAGCATATTTCAACAAAAAAAACAAAATGGCTGCCACATAGCGGGGAAGTGTATTGGACCCAAGCCTATAGTGTAATAGTACTTTAAAATAGCTTATATTTAAGTATTTAGAATATCGCTAGTTCATGTCCGGACACACTGTATATGACATCGGCTTGTCACAAAAAAATAAAATCCAATGTGGTCGCTATGTGATCACTGCCTGGCTAAGGGTAAAACACCATAAAACACGGTACCTACCAATGAGTTCGACATTCAACCACGTCGCTAACGTTCATTAACTTTTTAATCTTTCCGCGCACGATCGCGTGGCAGATATTAAAAATTTCACAGCGAGACAATTTAATTTTAAATCGCTGGAACGGTACCATAATATTCATTAAAAATGGACCTGTTTTGCTGTGCAAGTTACTTTGTTGGCAAACTTTTTTCTAAAGGATTCGATGGACCTGGAAGTTTTAATGGATCAGGTATATTTTTAGGGTTCCTTATCCGATGAGTGCTAACGGGAACCTATTATTAAAGCTTTGACCAAACTTGCGCGACCAAAGCGACTGCGAAGTGCGTCAGTTGCATGGCGGACGCTGTTCATGTTTTTCTATAGTGCCTTGAACACCTACGCGACCGCTGTATTCGCGCAGGTGTTCACGTTTAGTTTCGCGTTGTTGACGCTCCTGCTTCGCGTCCCGTCTCTCACAGGGCTGTATCTTTTGAACCGTACTAGGTTTCTACCTATTCAATTACAAGACAGGACAGAATTTCAAGAGATTTGGAGAATTTCAAGTCCCTACTTGAAATTCTCCAAACGAATCACAGAGTGTGTGTTACTATAGCCGCTTTACAATAAAAATAAAATAAATTTAATCATTTAAAGGGGTACTCATGTTTTTTTTACCAAGGTATCATCATCATCTGCCTAGCCTTTTCCCAACTATGTTGGAGTCGGCTCCCAGTCTAACCGGATGCAGCTGAATACCAGTATTTTACATGGAGCGACTGCCTATCTGACCTCCACAACCCAGTTACTGGGTAATACGATACCCCTAGGTGAGACTGGTTGTCAGACTTTCGGGCTTCTCACTACCCGTAACGACTGTTAAAGATCTACGAATGACAGCCGGGACCAACGGCTTAACGTGCTTTCCGAGGCACGGAGGGGGTCTCGGTATGTAAAGATGGTCACCCATCCACAGACCAACCGCGGCAAGCGTAGCTTAACCTGATCGATCGATCTGTGCGGCTGTTATTATTTAGCCACGGGCCCCTCCCTTTTTTTTACCAAGGTATGTAGTATTCAGTATTGTCCGGTAGTACGGAACCCTTCGTGTGCGAGTCCGACTCGCACAAGGCCGCTTTTCTGCGTAGTTCTAGCTTCCTGTGTCGTGGTGGCTTAAAAGTTTAACGATACTAGGGTAAGCGTTGCTACATGTTGGCTTTTTCAGTATCAGAGGAGAATTTCCCGTATTACTAAGAACGTTAGTCACGTCAAAATGTTTGGTTACCTCTCATTTATAATAAGAGGTATTTCAAAAACTTGTCAAAAATGTTGTCCTTTCATAGTTATTTCACCTCTGATTTCGCATCACTGTCCAAATTACAGTGACCTTTATTCTGAGGGTACGTTTCCAAAGAAGCGGAGCTGGGCGAAGCGGAGCAGAGACGTGCAGGAATCGACTAATCACAATGGTTGAAATCCTCATCGCGTCACTCGTCTCGTCTGTGATTGGACGATTCCTACACGTCTCCGCTCCGCTCCGCGCAACTCCGCTTCTGTGGAAACGCACCCTCATTCTGATAAGGTTGCTATTGGGTTCCTATCACTGAGAAGTCTGTCAAAATCATTATGATCTTTATTACTACAGCGAAAGCACTAGGAAGTGGTGAAGGGCGGGCGTTTTGGGGGACTGTCTTTGTAATTTTGACATTCGAAAAGTGCTGATTCTCAGCCTAGTTTGAATAAATGACTTTTGTCAGTGGTAAATTATCTGGGAATGGACTGTAGTTATCGTTTTGACTATCGAGTTGAGATTGCGACTTCACTCAGCAATGGGAAAATCTTAGGCTAATTATTATTATTATATAACATCTTTTACATAATAGTATTCTTCATTACAAACTACGTCCAAAAAACGGAAATTTCAAAAAGGAAAAAACCTTAAACGTAAAAATAACATGAAGGGCACATCGCTGGGGGCTCGCTCGTAAAATCAGAATCGCTGACTGGCTCGCACTGCAGTGCGACAGTTTTTATTTTTAGGGTTCCGTAACTGTATTGGTAAAACGATTGTGTTTTCTGAGAATGGGATCGTTTTGACGATGTTCTCGTCAGCGGTTTTCGTATTGATGTCTTTATTATAAGGAGTATTTATGTAACTGCTGCATGATTTGAAGGCTAATCCTATTTCCTACAATATGTGTACAATATGTATACGCGAAAGTTTGTGAGGATGGATGGATGTTTGTTACTCTTTCACGCAAAAACCATTGAACGGATTTGGATGAAATTTGCCACACGTACGCGCTGTACGTACGTAAAATCAGCTACTATTTAGCTTTCCGTACGTGGGTCACCCTTTGTTAAATTTCTATATTTATGTCCGTAATTTATATGGTGTACAGTCACCAAAGGAGATAAGTAACCAGGGTCGTCGGATATAGATGAAGTTTAGTAAGAAACTGATGGACGTTTTCGAATGAAATTTAATTTAATTTAATTAATATATTTTAATTCAATTTGATAAATAAACTGTTTGTTTTTTATTACAAACAGTTTATTTATCATCATAATAAAGAGTACTCTATTCTATTCTATTCTGTAAACTAGAGTATGGTTAGTGATTCCAATACTGATTGCACGTCGTGTAAATCGGAGCCACTACCACTGTGCCACCACTGCTATAAAATAACAATAGAAGTTATTGAATATTCCGAATAAGTAAAATGTTTGCATGTGGCAACTGTTCAACTCTAATAATAGTGATTTCCTCCAATTTTCATACACATATATATACTCACGCGTTCACCCCATTGGGATTTCTCAAAATTTCTGTATTAATTAGGTCAGAAAGCAGTATAATTACGCTACTAAAAAGAGTTATACAGTCTGCAAGCTGGGACCATAATAGCAAGTGTTGTATAAAGCCATCATGATTCTATTTCGAAAAAGAAATCAGGCTGTTTGTTCCGTGTAGCTCCATCTCGTACTCGCATTGGTAAAATGACGGCTTTATCACTCCATATTCATTAATCATAGGTCGGCCCGTTGACTTAATATTTGAACAGTTTCTCGCAAAGAGGCTAAGATAACTTTGATTTCATGGATAGAAATCACTATTCCCATGGTGATTTATGTCTAGTGTTAGTCACTTTTATGCTGCATGGCGGAAAAGAAACCGGATTTCATGGGTTTTAATTTTTTTGCGAGGAACCCTAATTTTTTTTTTTTAATAAAGCCTTAGTTACTCCTTAGAACTTCAGCTATCTGCCAGTGAAAGTCCCATCTAAATCGATGCCGCCGTTGTAGATTAGCCGGCACAAACAGACTGACATGAGTGAAAAAAGTTTTTTTTTTGTGTTAAAGTAACGTATATTATACTTTCATAAACATTTAGTAAAAAGCTATTATTTTGATTTCATTTTTGATATTCAGCTGCATCCGGTTAGACTGGAAGCCAACCCCAACATAGTTGGGAAAAGGCTAGGCAGATGATGAAACAGACATTTCAATATTATTTATTTGTCTAGATTGTTTTCACCCCATGAAAAGGTTGAAACTCCTTTCCTTTTCAAAATTGCTACAGAACCCATATCCAACTTAACACTTCAAACTTGCTTAAACCTTTTTTTTTTCTGTGAACTATCAGTGCCAAACTTTTTAAGCTCGGAGCGTATTCCGCTGTATCCCGGCGTGGTAGGCAGAGTTCTTGGCTGTCAGGACAAAGTCACGTGTGCGACGTGAAAGTTTTATACGATAGACATCGCCCGCGGGTTTGTAAGGAAATTAGGAAGTACAATTTTGTTTTTGAATTAGTATGGAGAGTGTGAATGTGTGAGTTGCGTTTTTTTTCTATTTCTGTGTTGTTTGTTTGTTTTCTTTTTTTTTCTGTATTTTTTGTTCTTGATAAAGAGTAGAGTTTTTGGGACGAAGTACTTAGATAGGCAGAGCTCTTGGCTGTCAGGACAAAGTCACGTGTGCGACGTGAAAGTTTTATACGATAGACATCGCCCGCGGGTTTGTAAGGAAATTAGGAAGTACAATTTTGTTTTTGAGTTAGTACGGAGAGTGTGAATTTTGTGTGAGTTGCATTTTTTTTTTTGTTTCTGTGTTGTGTAGTTCTTGATAAAGAGTAGATGTTTTGGGACGAAGTTCTTTAATGCGGCTAGCGGTAGGATTAAATTGGTACAAAAGCGTTATGTCACCTTCATGCAACTTTCTCTCTCTCTCTTTATGATAAAAAGAGACAGAGAGACATAGTTTTCATGATTTTAGGGGGTGCTGGAGCTAATAGTGAGGTTAAAATGAAAATCTTAGATGGCGACTACTTTATGAGAGTTTTCAAAAACAATCTAGATGACTTCGTATTAAAATCGAGTGAGCTAAGCATGTACGCCATGTATTTACCCTTATGAAGCAGTGGATTATGAATTTCCTTCAAAATCTCTTATCTGATGGTAATTGAAAGCGTGTTTGAATATTTATTTAATTAATTAGGGTGCTGATTAAATATTTATTTGCGATTTTCAATTATATTAAAGTGCTTTTATTTAATAGGCAGGTAACAAAGGGAAACTCCGGATGAGAAATGCATAAATATTAAATTTCCTGTCTAAATTTAAAATATTGTTTTACTAATTTCATAGGATCTTTGTTACCTAACAGAATGATCTTAGCTTTTCTATGTAAGTATATTAAAAAGCTGAAAAATCTGGTTTCAGGTAAGAATAAAAAGGTGTATCTAATATCTTTATATTTAAAATATTTATTCCTCAATTCTCATGATTGCACCTACTATTGTTGGTCTCTGCATCACCCAAAGGTTGATTGGTAGAAAATGCCTATGGCATTAAGTCCGCCTCTGTACATTTATGTGCTTGAAGTATTAAATAAAATAAATAAAAGGAGCAGTGATGTCCCAGTGGTAAGGACCGCGACTTACGACTTGTAGGTCGAAGGTTCGAACCCGTGTAAATGATTTCATCACCATTGCTCTCAAAACGGTGAAGGAAATCAACGTGAGGAAACCGGCATGTCTTAGAACCAAAACTTCGAAGACAAGTGAAATTTACCAACCCGCACTTGGCCCGCGTGTTGGATTGTGGCCCACTCCCTCTCACCGAGAGGAGGCCTGTGTCCCAGCAGTGGGGTACATTATGGCTGATTATGAAGAACAAAAACTTCAGTAATTACTTATATAATAGCGGTTTAAGCCAACCATGCTTTTTGCCTACCTAATTTTCTCTTCATAGTACACCATCGTAACATAACATCACTACTTATATTCCCAAAGCGTTTGGCAGAGGTATACAACGTGTAACGTTAAATGCGCAAAACCTCAGACACCCCAACTGATTTTTAAATTGACAATTGAGATTTACAATTGACCTATGTCAGAGAGAAAATAAGTCATTAAAAAAATTGTAAACGTTTTATGTGCTGTTTTAGTTTTACTGGCCATTCTGATCGTTTCTTGCGTCTGTGACGACGCTTTACCGAGGGAGGAGTCGTCACCGGGCCGCTGCGCCGCGCTGACATTGGCTTGCTTGACCTATTAATAAATAGACACGGCAACGTTTTTAATGAAGATTTTTTGAAAAATGTGACCTATATTAAAAAGTGGTTCAATGAATTCTGCTCGTTATTCTGATCAAACTATGTTCAGGTTTTGCACATTTAACGTTACACGTTGTATATACGCCACGCAAATTTCGCGAGTTATGTTCAATTCCCATGCAATGGGGGGTGACCCTATTTCCATCAATCCGGGCTGCTCCTGAGAAATTATTGTTGGAAAAACCCAATGAAACACTGTCATGATCTGGGAATCGAGCCCAGGACCTTGTGCTTCCCAGTAGCACTTGCGATGTCTACACCAACGAGGCATCATCTGCCTAGCCTTTTCCCAACTATGTTGGGGTTTCTATTTAAATAGTAGTATTTTATATTCCATGGCGTTTTAATGTCACGAAATTTCCCATCGAATGATGGTATACTTTGGTGCAGAAACGTATTTGATAGGTACTTAATATTTCTTTGAAAAATACTCTATGGGAGAGAGATGGTATCCGCCTTTGTGAAATCTCATGGGATATTATTTGAAATGCAGACAATAATTTTCGCGTTTCTCTCAAGGCGCTACTTCCTTTGATATTGATGCTTTTGGTAGAAGGATTATTTATTAACGGATTTCAAAAAAGGAGGTTCTCAATTTGGTTGTTTTTTTTTTTATGTCAATTACATCAGAACAACGTTATTTATAATGCGATGCGTCAAAGAAAAAGCGTCTCACGTGCCTGAGATTAAAGTTCATATTACACAACATCTTACTTTAAAGATAACTTAATTCTAATTCTATATATTATATTCTAATTCTAATACTAATTCTTTTTCCCGAATTAATCTTCACACACACATACAAACCACGCATAATTACCTATCTTAAGAAAATCCCTATCCACGACACCAATATTTCCTCAGTACAGTGACACCCAAACTTTTATAACCTGACCCCTCGTTTCAAGCACTTTCCTCCAAACCGCGGGTCCCTTAAAATGGTAGGATTAAATCCGGATCAAACTGGATTTTACGAGCCGGTTAAGATAAACCAGGGGTTATCTTTGTTTAATCGTAATAGGTTCGGAGCTGGAGCTTTGAATTTTAATTTATTGTTCACCATGAGATTAGGCTTATAAATATTGTGGTGAAAAGGCTGGTTAAAAACGAACAAATTTTACGCGACTTTTGAGATCGACTGAAAGTAATTTTGAACCACTACGGGGCGTGTACTACTTACTGCAAAAACATTTTGAAGCCAAGAGCTTTCCGTATTACCACACCATGTATGTTCAGCGTATTTATATTTTAGAGGAAAACTTAGCTCAAAGGGAAATATATTGTTGTTGTTTGCTTGAAGTGAAAACTTCTTTAGCATCGTTGTGATTTGAAACTCAATGAAACGATAAAGCGACAGTAAAAAGAGATAAAAACATAAGATGATGATTTAACGTGCGAGAGAATGATATAGAAGGCGTTATACAGTGTTTCTTATGTTTGTGATCTCCTCTTTGTGCGCTGTCCGTACCCATCGTCTCCCATCTTCATACGTTCGCGAATATTTGTAAGTCTTCGTAGATTGTCGGTACTGCTCTGGGCGCCTTCAAGCAAGAACCTAATAACATTTTTGAAGGTTTCACTTCTATAGCGTGTGAACTGCACACATGTTTTTTTTTTTGTTTGTTTCTATTTTTTTTAATGCCGTCTTGATCCTTCCAATATACTCCATTTGTTTCGTTTACGATCATACAAAAAGGGCATTCGATTCCTTAAAAAAAATAAGCAGTCAGAGATAAAAACACAGCAATATCCTATCCTAAAAAAAAACACAATATACTGAACACAATATACAAAAACTACTAAAATGCTACAAACGAGTGACGTTGGGAGCTATAGCATTTCTATAGTGCAATTTGCGATCTGTTCTCTTCATTCCTAATTGTCCCCTCAAGTGTCTAGTTAGGCTCTTCTAGAGTCTAGATAAGACAAAACGCACTATTAGATTTGTAGCAAGAAACGTGAGGAAAGCTTGCTGTATTTGCTGAAATAAATATTAAAGCCTGTGATTCTGCGGTACGGCTTTTGATATACGATTTGAGAGGAGCCTCGTTGGTGTAGATAGCGGTCATAATCACTACTGCTGATTATGAGGTTGGATTCGATTCTTGCTTGAGGTTTGCCAGGGTCGCGGGTTGTTCGAAAGAGTTCTCGTGGCCCTTGGCACAGGCAACTGAAGGAAAACGGGTGGGTTTTAGTCAGTAAAAGTCTGACACGCCCTCCCGTTCTGCCCAGAGCGGGAGAAGTTATTTGATAATTTCACACCCAAAAAAAAAAAGATTGACTGGTAGAAAATGTCTATGGCATTAATTCCGTCTCTGTACATTTGTGTGCTTAAAGTATTAAATAAATAAATAATCTGGATTTCTGTCCAGTTGAAGGCAGTAGTAGGTTCGCCCCCTAATAACTGGGACTTGCAGTTAGTGTAAGTGCTGAGGAGCGAATAATAATAAATCATAATAATGAGAATAAAACAGGTGAATACAAGTATTTACATGGAGCGACTGCCTATCTCACCTCCACAACCCAGTTACTGGGTAATACGATACCTCTTGGTAAGTCTGGTTGTCAGAATTTCGGGCTTCTGATTACCCGTAGAGACTGTCAAAGATCCACGAATGACAGCCGGGACCAACGGCTTAACGTGCTTTCCGAGGCACGGAGGGGTAAATATCTCAGTATGTAAAGATGGTAACCCATCCACAGACCAACCGCGGCAAGCGTAGCTTAACGTGATCGATTAACATGTGCGGCTGTTATTATTTAGCCATGGGACCCTCTAGTGTAGACATTAAAAAAAAAAAATGTTATTCCATAAATTTTGACCGCGCAGGTATTGCACTGTTCTATAACCTGGAGACATTAGATACTCATTGAATAGCAAAACCATAAAGCGTAATCTGAAAGAACATTACATCAACTCGATTATAACTTAACTGTTAATGGCGCGTTGATTAAATCTCAGGCCATGGCATGCTAACACAGACCCCAGAAGTCTACTTGTGTGCTTTGTTTAAGTATAAGGAAATTGTTATTTATAAAATAAAATAAATCTATACTAATATTATAAAGAGGAAAACTTTGTTTGTTTGTTTGTTTGATTGTAATGAATAGGCTCCGAAACTACTGGACCGATTTGAAAAATTGTTTTACCATTAGAAGCCGACATTATCCCTGATTAACATAGGCTACTTTATACCGCGGGAAAATGCTTCATTCCTACGGGAAAACGGGTAATAGGATTTAAACGGTGAGATTTCCGAATTCTACGCAAACGAAGTTGCGAGCGGATGCTAGTAACAAATAAAACAGCAGATTTTTTTTGGGTGGCAAATTATCAGATAACTTCTCCCGCTCTGGGCGGAGCGGGAGGGACTCTTCTTGATCGACAGACAAGTGAAACACGTTGTTTTAATACTTGCAGCACGTAGTTCATATTTGCATGGCGTCAGCCTTTAGGTAGCACGGACAGAATAAAAATAAGTGTTTGAACTAAGCAAATAGTAATTCGGCAAAAAGGGCTTTTCTTATAATATTTACCCATGAATATTCCTTTACCGAGAGACGGTACAAGCATTGTTAGCAGATCTAAAACCAGATGGGTGGAAGGCATTCAGAATATCGCTGGTGAGACCTGCGGGGTAATTGCGTAAGATACTACTCGTAACAGTAGAAATTACTTTTATTTTGACAGTTCAACAACACTCAATGCGTTATTTAAGTTGCTGAGCAGACGAATTTTTCGAATATATGAAGCAATGGATAAGCAATATCCTTCAAAATTATTCAGATTGTCATCGAAAGTCTGTTACGCAATTAATTTTGTGGCTGAGACTCGCACAGATCAAGGAAGTATGGCAGAAAAGAGAGGAGGCCTACTCAGCAGCCTAGATTTTCCTCTTGTCTCTTCAGATTCTTTGCAGGTTTTGAAACGTTTTCTATCGTTTATTGCAATAGTAAAAGGTGGTATGAAAATGAAAAAATGATTGGGTTTGTCTTCTGGCTAAACATTTTGACCAAAATCAAAAAACCCAGTTACAAGAATTGCAAGCAGAACTCAAACTTATTGGACTTCTGACTTTAATTTTTTTTATTTTTTTTTATTTAACTTTAGTACATTTTATGATGTACAGACGCCAGTACATCAAGCTACCACAAACTGTCAAATTTCTTTAATAGATTTTCAACTTTATCGCTAACGTATAAGGTTCAAAGTTGATTGGGAAAATTTGACAGTTTCGGGTAGCTTGATGTGCTGGCGTCTGTACAGTGAAACAGTATTAAAACGCAATCAATTTCATAATATCAAAACAGACATCCAACTTACTGCACTGACTGTACATATAAATACGTCGATACGTCGCCTCGACTTTATTAGCCTGTTAGTACACAAGCCAAGCTATACGATAGCTATAAATAATAGCTTTCCAACCGCAACACGCAGGCGCCATGTTTAAACAAGGCATGGTCTTCCATGGGAAATATTAATTTATTCACGACTTGAAATATGGAGATCGGTTTATAGAGTTAATATTTATTAGACCAGAGATTATGGATACTGATACTGATCAAGGTTGGTGGGCGTTGGTCTTAACAGAAGGGCTCGTGGTTATGTAACGACAGCCGCACGGGTTAATCGAAATGGAGGGGACGCCCTAGAAGGACATTTAGTGACCTTATTGGTGATGTTCTTCAGAAAGGTCAGTTGTGTAGTACTCGGAACAGGCGTACGTGTGTGAACAGAAGGGCAATTCTCGTAATTTTAAGAACGTTCACAGTCTGTTCAAAAATACTTCTGATTTAGGTACCTACATTTGTGACAATTTTTTTACATTGATTGTCGCTGAGTTGCGATTGCAACTAGATTTTGAACGTTTTTAATTAAGAAAATTGGCCTTCTGCAGTGCGATTCTGTAACCATCTCACCGTGAAAATTTGGATGAAGTGAGCGTGGAGTGAGTCGTCAATGGTGTCAATCCCTAGCATCAGCATGACTCACAGCTCACTCTAAGCTCACATCACCTTAGTTATCACGGTGAGATTTTTCCAGAATCGACCGGCAGATGTATGAACGTAAACGAAGCAAAATGAGTATGTAAGGTTCGTAGCAGGTGGTGTTCTGTAGTTTCTGCATACCCCATGGGAAGAAGGCAAGAGATTATGAGTATGTATAGGTCGATCGAACGACCGATTGACGGCACGGTTGGCGCAGTGGTTAAGCGATTGACTGCTGCGCTGCGTGTCGCGGGTTCGATTCCCGCACGGAACAAATATTTGTATGACCTACATGTATTTGTTCCGAGTCTGGGTGTTTTTCTATCTATAATATGTATGTATTTACAAAACAAACAAATGGTGCTGTGTGAAATGTCCAGGGATTTATTATTATTATTATTATTATCGAAGGATAAGCTACGCTTGCCAAAGTCGGTCTCTGGATGGTTGATGATCAAGTACATTGTATATCGTGAAACCTCCGTGGTTCGGGAAGCACGTTGAGCCGTTGATCCCGGATGCAATTCGAATACTTGACAGTCGTCGTCTCGGGTAGTGAGAAGCCTGAAAGTCTGACAGCCAGTCTTATCAAAGGGTGTCGTGTTATCTAGTACCGTGGTTTTGGAGGTCAGATAGTCAGTCGTTCTCTGTAAAATACTCGTATTCATCTGCACCCGGCTAAACTGGAAGCGAAACCCATGATAATGAAGTGGATTTTAGCATTTAAAATTACGCGGCTTCTCCTTCCCTCAGTTCGTTTTGTAAAATATTAGCCAGGATTTTTTTTAGCTTTTATTAAGGAAGCCACAAAATTGGAGCGAGTGCAAAATGCAAGTTGCTCGTGTGTAAAAAGCACAGTCATGTTTTTTTCCTTGTCAAAAAGAACAGTCGGCTTGTTTGGGTTACATTTTAAATTACTTATTCCACATTCGTATCACAAGTTTCACAATTCCTTGTTCGCCCCACAACTGTATTCCTAAAAAATGTACGTTATACTTTTATAGCTTTTGATTCGGCAACTTTATCCGTTATAAGGGGCTGTGCACGAAATCGATTTGTTGTTCATTGTTTGTGAGAAAGGAAAAAGGAATTTAAGCAAAATTATTTGTTAAAAGTCGAATTCTTTGTTTGGCATATGGCTGGAAGGGACTTTACAAATAAATTAAGTGATCAAAGACAAATACTAATATTCGCAACAAGTTTTCCAAAAAATAACGCGAAACTAACGTTGATATTTTTTTAATAGAAAAGTATTTTGATTTGGACATTAAAAAATATCATCAACTACATAATATATGGTCTACTTGCACGTATGTGGACCACTTTTTTCAACTTCGATACAAAATAAAGCAAAAAAAAAAATAACATGTTAGAATAACCCCTTTTTCAACCAAAACCCAGCCAGTAATGTATTTTTTTCTATTATTTAGCAAACCATTTCAAGAAATTTAAAAATAACAGCTTAATTTGCAGACCAAATTAAAATTTTGTCAAGCATGGTACTAGGACAGCAGACTTATCAGGAGATACTTTTTGTCATCCTCACACACGCACATTTTTATAGGTATGTATGTATGTCCACGCATTTCTCCGAAACTATTAACCGGATTGTGACCATTTTTTTATTGGCTTACATTTACTTCAACTTAGGGACCAGTCAAAGTTTCATTCAAATCGGTTCACTAGTTCTGAATATGGACTAATACGTCTAAGGGCGCATTCCACCAAACTTTTATACCTAGAATAAGTCTTATCCTGAGAATAAATTTTGAATTTTTGAAAGTTTTTCCATACTAGAACTGTCAGACGTCAATTTTATTCCACAAATAAAAGATAGACTTTGAGAAAATCAGCCATTAGTGTGACGGCCTGCGGTTTATTGATACGAGCTACGGGTGTGTGGTATCAAAGGGAAAACATCTCAAAACCTTGGCCAAATTCTAGTGCAATATTTACAACAAAACTACTTAAGTATAACAAACAAATATTCCAGTTTTAACTTTTTCACTAAAAATCACGACATAAAAGAGTTATTAACAAAACATAAAACCGACTCCAAAAAGAAATGAACTCAAAATTATTGAATAACTTTAATTTCGGAAGTCGGTGGCAAAAAAACTAAAATACAGATCTCGAGACTCAATAGTTTTGTTCACAATCCGATTAACTATAAAAATGTGCGTGTGTGCGCGCGACAAAAAGTATCTCCTGATAAGTCTGCTCGCCTGGTATGCTTCACAAAATGTTAATTTGATTTGTGTGATTTGTTTCTAATCACAAGCACTTTTTGCGTTGAGTGTACTTTCACGTATAACGGCTTTAACGCGACTGATCCGAGAAAAAAACCTTCAAGAATATAATAGGGCCATACGGACGTTACGCGTAGCGGACGTAATGCGACTCCGTGATTAGTTTTCAGCTATCATTGAAATAAAATCAAAATTTTATTTGATGGTAATACAATCTTCATTAAGTAAACCAAAGGCGATATAAAGCATATTTACGAGAGCGCAAAAGTGATGAAACTAGACACGAATGGTTTAAGCGCCGCGGAAAATGTACTTTTATAGTCACACAGACATAATGTTTCAATTATTTCAAGCGTTCTCCCATTTTTTAGATATTTGTATAGATAATTAGATAAGATATTGATAAAAGAGGGCTTTTTTCGTGCACGAAGGCATAAGGTAAAGAAAAAGTTCAGCCGTTTCGTTTATAAATTGTCAAAAAAATACCTAATATTATAATATTATTTTTTTTTTCCTTATATTATTTTTGACAGCTTTGCAAAAACCATAGCAAATTAAAAATCTAGAAATCAACCCCTGAGTTTGTTTCGCCATTTCTTCTCAGGGGTAGGAAAAGTGAACTCCAACAAGATTTGTTTTTTTTAAAAAAATGTGTTTCTATAATATTGTAATAATAAAGTTGAAGAGTGTGTTTGTTTTTTGGTTTGTTGGAACGCGATAATCTCTGGAACTACCAGTTGGCACTAGCTATAAAAGTGATTCCGATATCGTGTTTGCAGAATAAACAATTTCACTTGCATCACAGTAGGTACGCCAACAGAATAGTCCAAGAGCCACACAAATCTTTCCGAAAATCACGTCTTGAAATCCGCACTTACGCCAGTCAGGCGTACAGACATTTATTATTGAACTCCATTCCATGGGCTGTTACCCGGTTCATTAGACCCACATTCCGTATATCCGGATAGGATATTGCCCGGGTGATGTACATGGTATGTAAGTGTACTGACGGGTATTCAATCTGGGTATTTTTATATTTTTTTCTAATTGTTAGATAAGTAAGATTAAAGCGTGGTTTAACAAAGATACCAACTTAAAATAACATTTCAAAATTGGGGAATACTGGTACTTACTCTGTATTTTTGGTCGCTGTTTAATTGGAAACATTAGCCGGGTATTATGTAAGAGTTTGACTTGTAATGTGTTCCCAAGGCAGATGTAAGTGGAAACGTCGGGACGGGACGCCCTATAAAGGCATACATAGTAATGTCTTGAGAGTAAAATTGACTGACTGGTTGGAATATCTATAATAATTATGGTACAAAAATACCTGAAAAAAAAAGTAACTATTACAAGCACTCACACACACCCTCATTCATAATCGTACTACCGCTCCACACCGCACCACGCCTCAATATACATATACAGCCGGTCGATTCTGGAAAAATCTCACCGTGATAACTCAGGTGAAGTGAGCTTAGAGTGAGCTGTGAGTCTTGCTGATGCTAGGGAGTGACACTATTAACGACTCACTTCACCTTAGTTTTCACATTGAGATATTTACAGAATAGATAGGCTGTTTGCATGTTTTTATTGTATTTATGCATATTTACGATTTTTATTAAAATATTAGCTAAACTGTATCCACTGGAACAATATGGTTTTAATGTTTAGAGTTATCCACTTCTGTAGCTACCATCACTTCTATTTTGATTATGACAATTTCTTATTGTTCCGAATAAAAAAGTATTTACTTTACTTTGTACACTTCGGGAAACTTCTTCGGCATTCATCGTATTTTATTTCATCATCTTCATTTCAGCTGAAAGACGGCGATAGGTCTACCCCAAGCACCGCCACTTCAACCGGTTCTGTGCTTCTCACATCCAGCGGATTCCTGCAGACTTCACAAGGTCATCAGTCCACTTTGTCGGAGTACTCCGACAAAGTGAACCCGTACACGGAGAGAAAAATCTTAGAAAAAATACTGTGCTGAATCATAATCTGAGTGCATTTGAGTGTTAATGGAAAAATTACCATGCTAACACAGTAAAAATTTTATGTACAGTAAAATGTATTGGACAAATAGTGAATTTTTCCCAATATCTCAATCAGAAAATTTTCTGTAGATGTCACTTGCACTCACTTTACAGTGACGAACACAGTAATTTTTTTAAGAATTTTCTGTCCATGTACGCGACTTGTGTGCAAAACAAAAGACGGGTACCCACCCGTCTTTTGTTTGCATACATATGTTTATTTCTTTATAAAGACAGATAATACAGTGATGTTCTTCTGAAAGGTCAGTTGCGTAGTACTCACAACCAGCGTGCGTGTATGACCAGATGCGTGCGTGTATAAATGTAAACAAAACAAAAGGAGTATATAAGCAGGTGGCGTTCTGTAGTTTTTGCCTACGAAGACTGAAGTTCTGTAGTTTTTGGAAGAGGGTGTGAGTTTATGTATATTATTATCATTAAATGAGATAAGAAACAATCTATGCTCCTCTTTGTTTCACTAAATAAATGCTAAGTCTACAGGAACCCAAATATTCCGCACGTCTGTAACGCTTTCAATTCGACGGATTTAAAAACAAATCCTCTCACCTGTGCTAAGTACGATCACTTCTGTAAACTCCTTCAAAGCTATTACAACCTTCCCCCTTCGCTCGATTCCAGTCGTGAATCTTACAGCTAGTTCAACAATTCCACAATCAGTTAAATCGCTTCGCCCATTACTATAAATTTCAACGGGTTTACGACTTGCAAGGTAATCAGACAGGTATTGCACTGAGTTTTAGTATTATTTTAAATGCGGCTATTAATACAACGTGTAACGTTAAATGCGCAAAACCTCAGACACCCCAACAGATTTTTAATTCAACTGACCTATTTCAGAGAGAAAATAAGTCATTAAAAAATTGTGAAGGTTTTAACTATGTGCTGTTTTAGTTTTACTGGCCATTCTGAGCGTTTCTTGCGTCTGCGACGACGCTTTACCGAAGGAGGAGTCGTCACCGGGCCGCTGCGCCGCGCTGACATTGGCTTGCTTAACCTATTAATAAATAGACACGGCAACGTTTTTAATGAAGATTTTTTGAAAAATGTGACCTATATTAAAAAGTGGCTCAATTAATTCTGCTCGTTATTCTGATCAAACTATTTTCAGGTTTTTCGCATTTAACGTTACACGTTGTATAGATAAAGTGTTTTTGAGTCGAGAAAAGTAGCTGAATTAAATATACTTGTAAAGTTAGAGAGTTCTCTAGGGGAGTTTAATAACGACTTTAGTGATAATAGTACTGACAATTTTCTTTTTAATAAGTTTTGAAATAGTTTTAATCGCCTTTCATAAAACGATATTTTACCGTCCCCGAAAGCTCAGAATAAAACTTATTTTACTTATTTTTTTTATCTCTTTAAGCAGAGAGGCAATTCGCGTTTTAAAAGAATGTTCGCATTCTTTGAAATTCTTAGTATCAATATGTCGGAAATAGCTTTAATTTACAAAAACTTTTATCAATTTATTGACACTTATTGTCGCTGAAATGAGATTGCGACTAGATTTTGCATGTTTATTTAATTACAAGCCATCACAACGCCTTCCAAAAATAAATGTTTTTTTAATTAATAATAATGTGTTTTTAGGGCTTCGTATCCAAAGGGACCTTACTGCTAAGCCTCCACTGCCCATCCGTCCGCCCATACGTCCGTCTATCTGTCAGCGGCCTGTATCTCATGAACCGTAATGGGCAGACGTATTTCTATGGCACTCGCACACGAAGAGTGACACTTCATGTGCGAGCCCGACTCACACTTGGCCGGATTTTTTAAAACCTTTTATTCACTTAAACAAAAATACCCCATTTTCAAACACACAATTTACTCAATATCATCTGTTACAGAATCCAATTTAACTTCAAAACACAAAACTTCACATTCCAGGCTGCGTAATCGGAAAAAATTGAACTGCGAATATTTCACATGGTGTTCGATGCTCCGTAATCCGATTTACGCGAATCAATCTGCGAACTTTATACTGTTGATAAAATTGAGCAGTCTGTCTTCCAGTCTATAGGCAGTTAAAGCTGCTACATTTTGAATAAAGATTCTATTTATTTTACATATATATTTTTTACAAGTCTACCATGTAGCACGTCTGAAAATTGTTTTTTTTAATGTCACCTAATTTGGAAGGCGCTGGTGTTTGCGATGCAAAGAATTTTTCATTAATACTCGTACAGACACCAACGATACACTTATTTCTGGAATGTTCTATTTTTACTTGGGAAACTGTTTTTGTGAACCGTAAATATGTTTTTTTTTTTTTTTCTGAAATACATTTATTTATAATTACTATTTGCTGTTGAAATGACAAGTCCTTATCTAAAGAATAGTCTAAAAAAAAATTTATATAAAAAAAAACAACCGACTTCTAAAAAAACACTACAAAGTGAAAAATAATGTTAATTTTGGAAGTCGGTGTCGTTGGTTCTGCATTTTGGTTTTTTGACACAGACTTCCGAAATTAACATTATTTTTCACTTTGTAGTGTTTTTTTAGAAGTCGGTTGTTTTTTTTTATATAAAATTTTTTATTTTTCAGTTTTTAGTTATATCTACCCCAATCAAATTCATATAACACTACTTGCTATGTAAATATCAGTGACAGGAAGCTGCATCTGCGTTTATAGGGTACAGACGTGATGTTATGTTGTGCGATTGCGTAAACAGTGCATACATATGCGATAGCAGCAATCGCGGTTGTTTTACTGGTATTAATTATTATTATAATAAAAAAAAATTATAACCTTTGTAGTGAGTACAGGCGTGATATTATGTTGTGTGATGGTGTAAACAATGCTTAGATATGCTATAGCAACAATCGCGGTTAATCTGCTGTTATTTATTGAAGATTTCCCCCGATTTCTACAAGATCCCATCATCAGATATTGAAATGGTGACAATGGGACCACACGGGAAGCACCAGCTTTCAAATAAAAAAAGAATCATGAAAATCGGTTCACCCAGTCGGTTATTAGTAACAAACATAAAAAAAAAAAAAAAAAAAAAAAAAAAAAATACAGTCGAATTGATAACCTCCTCCTTTTTTTGAAGTCGGTTAAAAAAGAAATAAAACAAAATTGGTATTCTAAGTTTCTGTTTTGCTATTTTATTTTAAAACCTCACAAAATAGTAATGTTTTAACAACTATAATACTAGTTTTGAAATTATATAAAATGATCAATGGAATCACACTGACACTCGTCAATATTGTGACTAGTGTCATAGGATACTGTATGTTATGTTAAATCAAGAAATTTCACACAGACGAAATTGCGCACAGAAGCTAGTAAGGCCACATTTATATTAAAATGACTGACGGAATCTGTATTTCAGTCACATACCGACATTTAACGAGTTCTGGAAGTCTGAGATCTGGTCGTGATCATATTTTTATGACCGACAAGCACTTTACTTTGCTCGCGTACTTTATTTAGTTTTTTCGGGTAAACAGGACCATTTCTAGTTATAAAAAACTGTTGGCCAAAAATAAAACCACTCACAAGGAATGTTTTATGGTTATCTGTGTTTTCAAAATTAAGGTACAAAAATTGTGGACGTAAAATAAGGTTATAGATAAACATGCCGATAAAAAACGAGTTTTGTTCGATTTTTGTTTGTAAAGAGCACTCACTTCACAATCACACCATAAAAGATTGCACAAGATTAAGTCCATAATTATTTATCATTCTTTAATTAATAAGTTACCTATTATTTTTAATTCAATAAAAAAATGTGCATAACAAAACATGTCATGCGTATTTTTAATTTACAAAACGTACGAAAACGCTAACTTCGCGCTGGATTTGAACTTAGCTGCCATAGAATGAAATAAAGTATACTATATGAGCTTTCATAATTATGACATATATAACGTGTAACGTTAAATGCGCAAAACCTGAAAATAGTTTGATCAGAATAACGAGCAGAATGAATTGAACCATTTTTTAATATAGGCCACATTTTTCCAAAAAATCTTCATTAAAAACGTTGCCGTGTCTATTTATTAATAGGTCAAGCAAGCCAATGTCAGCGCGGCGCAGCGGCCCGGTGACGACTCCTCCCTCGGTAAAGCGTCGTCGCAGACGCAAGAAACGATCAGAATGTCCAGTAAAACTAAAACAGCACATAAAACCTTTACAATTTTTTGAATGACTTATTTTCTCTCTGAAATAGGTCAATTGAATTAAAAATCGGTTGGGGTGCCTGAGGTTTTGCGCATTTAACGTTACACGTTGTATATATCTAAAAGAGCCCGCTCGCGGTGCTTGACCGGTTAATTATAGCACAGAAATCTTATTTTCTTGATATATCGCTATTGTACTCGTCAATTGCATTACTTGGTACATGTATAATTTGAACACGAATGCTGTAACCAATATTTTGTAATAATTTTATAATTTAAAAGAGTGTCCGTGGAGTTTCTTGCCCGTTCTTCTCCACAGGTACCTACTACGCTTTAGTATGGGCAACTAGCTTCATCTTTCTGACTGATCAACTCCTTGACAATTCAAAAGTGCCTGTGATTCATCATCACTGTTGAACAATGTTGAAAAAGTGGGCCCAAAATGACGCATGGTCTTTTGACCACGCCTTTCTGATAAATGCTGTATACTACATTTTTCAATGTACAGACGCCAGCATATCAAGACCCGAAACTGTCAAATTTTCCCAATCCACCTTGAACCTTATGCTTTGACGATAAAGTTGAAAATCTATTAAAGAAATTTTACAGATTGTAGTAGCTTGATATGCTGGCGTCTGTCCTTGTTTCTTATTCCGTTCCTTAAAAGATAAATTACCTTTCTAACATCTTCTATGTCTAAAGCACTCCATCTTGAAAGCGTGCCACAAAGCCTCTACACTCACATACCTGGGAACAAAAAATAAAGATATTTTAATAAAAAGTAGAGCCAAAATGAGGTTTCCGCTCTACAAGCCCCTTGTCGAGTCGAGCTCTATAACGATTTTCACTAGCGAGCAAACTTTTGAAATTCCGATTTTTAAAACTAAAACTCGAGCAAAGGTAGACTTTTGTTCAGAACTGCGCTGGTAAGCGTTATCTCTGTAGAGTATGAATTATTATAGAACACCTTTTAAAATGTCATGTGTGGAAAGTAAATTGACACTATCTGTGGGAAGGGCTCCGAAATATCACTAATTATCATAACTTTCTCAGTAACAGCATGGAGTCTGGAGTCGTGCCCAGTTGATGACAATAGGCTCGCTCCTATTACATCATCATCTCCCTGCCTTTTCCCAACTATGTTGGGGTCGGCTTCCAGTCTAACCGGATGCAGCTGAATACACAGCATGAGCGACTGCCTATCTGACCTCC
Organism: Eremobia ochroleuca; assembly: GCA_949629135.1. Taxonomy (NCBI): domain Eukaryota; kingdom Metazoa; phylum Arthropoda; class Insecta; order Lepidoptera; family Noctuidae; genus Eremobia; species Eremobia ochroleuca. Next base: position 2,936,652 of record OX451407.1, read on the forward strand.
ACAACCCAGTTACTAGGTAATACGATACCCCTAGGTAAGACTGGTTGTCAGACTTTCGGGCTTCCGACTACCCGTAACGACTGTCAAAGATCCACGAATGACAGCCGGGACCAACGGTTTAGCATGCTTTCCGAGGCACGGAGGGGTCTCGTTAAGTAAAGATGGTCACCCATCCACAGGCCAACCGCGGCAAGCGTAGCTTAACCTGATCGATCGACCTATGCGGCTGTTATTATTTAGCCAGGGGAGGCTCGCCCCTGTTACATGGGTCTTAAACATGATATGATTGACATGAAAAAGTGTTTGTACAAACCTACTTACAGTAAATAAATCATTTATCATTTATAACATTACTGACGAGGGTTTGCTGTAGGAAAAACCATTTTTTTTTGTTCCGGTGTGGAAAATCGTCACTGATGTCGACCGCATAGTGAAGTCCGTGGATGGGTAACCATTCCTTACATACCGAGATCCCCCCCCCCCCCCCCCCACCGTGCCTCAGAAAGTATGTTGATCCGTTGATCCCAGCTGTCATTTGTAGATCTTTGACAATCATTACGGGTAGCCAGAAGCCCGAAAGTTTGACAACCAGTCTTACCAAGAGGTATCGTGTTACCCAGTACTTAACTGGTATTTTTTTTTTTTAGGTTATTCACCCTATTGGACCACGCGGGAGAGAGAATACGGTACTCTTAGTACAGTAATCCTTCTGTTCATCTACTGCATCATTCATGGAGTACAGTTTATTACTTCTTCCTCATTCCAAACTTTCCGATCCCCAAAATAACTTACCGTTCTCATCACTAACCGCTTTACAAGTTCCTCGTGATATGACGAAATTAACTTCGACCTAGTTTCACAATTTGTACCGAAGGTCGTCAGCGACCAATCAACCCTGATATCACAGAATAGTACCTACAGAAGCTCGGCCTAATATAACGATAACACAAAAACTGTACAGTATTTCTCTCTCCTTCCCTTTCAATCCATCCAAAGGTTGTCTTTAAAAGATCGCTCTTAGCGATAAGACCGCCCATTGTGTCACCCTTTGTAAAATTTCTATATTTATGTCTGTAATTTATATGGTGTACATAATAAAGAGTATTCTATTCTATTCTATTCTGCGGTTTTGGCTTAAAATAATTAACTTTGTCATTATTTCAAGACTTCTAATGTTATATATTTATAAATTCCATTTATTATGTTACGAGTACAATTACCATAACAAGTACTTACTCATGCCGCCTGTGATACAGGTTTATCCTAGTACTGGCATCTAACATTATTATACCTTTGTCAATTATTTATAAGACTTTGTTATATTAGTAATTGTTAGTTGTTTTACATAACGTAGCTGTTTTGTAAAACAGCGGATCCTACAATACATCTGCGACATATACACATGCACATAAAAGAGATAATATAGAATCATAAAGTTTAGGTGAAAAGTTGGCAACACTTTCATAAATCTGTCAAACAGTACTCCTAACATAGCGATAAAATCTTCGTCCATCCGTTCGCAAACTGACCGTTTGTTCCATTAGAGCCCAAGAGATCATTAAGTGCGGCGGAAGTATGGGATACTGGGGACTTTGCACGTGGAACGGTGCGACAATTGTCTTTTGCACAAAATTTGTGTTAATTGGGAAACACAAATATTACCGAAGCGCATACTTTCTCCGGTTTAACTGTATCTGTGCGTGCATTTTCGGTTGTGGTATGGAGTCGACCTTCTTTATCTATTTGCGCTGATGTCTCATAAGTTCTTTGGGTCAAAAGCTACGGATATTGCTTCCTTTCCTGCCTTACAACCTATGAACGACACATACATACTAATTATCTGAATCAAAGGGAGTATATCCCATTGATTCGGGTAGATCCCTTTTTTATAGTGTCATCGGTCCCCTAATAATCCCTTTTAGGCATTTGTAAGCTATACATTTGATTGAATCGTGCTAATTACGGTCCTGCTAGGATGTTGTGACATTCATACCTACTGAAGGCAAAGAAATGTGTACAGAAAATGAAAATGGAATAATAATGTGGTCGAGGGACTCAGAACCCACGTGCATATACACGACATAGGACTAGATGCATGAACCTAAAGGCTCGTACAGACGGGCACGACGCGACGGCGCGACGCGATTCTGCGATATACGTATATCCGTAGAACAATTTCTATTGAAACACGCGCGACAATTCACACAGGGGCGACCTGTCACGCCGCATAATGGTTGCAAAAGGAAAATGTTGTATGGCGTCGCGGCCGCTGCGCGAATATCGCCGCGATATCGCCGCGTCGCCATACAAGGTGTTCCTATTGGAGTCGCGGTGGCGACATCGCGGTAGCGGCCGCGATTCGCGTTGCTCTAGTGTGAAAGGTGTTGCGGCGCCATAATATCTCAGAATCGCCCCGCGCCACGTCGCGCGACAAGTCGCGCCAGTCTGTACGAGCCTTACAAGAAGCAAAAAGAATATTTAAATACAACACAATTTTAAAACATCCAAATTGACTTTTATAATAAAAATTGCCTGTGAGACGTCATGTCCCCTAAAGTGTTATAAATTTTTCATGTCCCTAGTTAAAAGTCGTCGGATCGTAGCAGCTGGCATTCAGTAGTTTCTGCCTCCCACCATTGGGAGAATTCGTGGTCTAATAAACATAGTGTAAAATATTTTGAAGGATAATAGTATTCATGAATATGTAGGTAGGTACAGACGCCAGTACGTCAAGCTACCCAAAACTGTCAAAATTTCCCAATCAACTTTGAACCTAATGCTTCAGCGATAAGGTTGAAAATCTATTAAAGAAATTTGACAGACTGTAGTAGCTTGATGTGCTGGCGTCTGTATAACGACTTTACAGTCTCGCTTATTTATTTTCTTGCTTATTAAATACATTTTTGAGAGCCCTCTTACATTTTGGTACTGAGCGCGCATCTTTTTTTTTTATAAATGGTATCGCGCAGTTCAACCTATGAGGTTGTTGTCTGCTTAACCGGGCTTGCCTGTGGATGCCTCAATAAATTAAGGCCTCCAGCCAGGGCGAGCGCGCATCGCCGGCGCAGTAAAATATGTAGTACTTTTATTTTATTTATTAAAAAATCAAAGTATCAATATACATTTTTTTTTTAAATTGCTATTGTTTAAAATTTATTTATTATTTATTTAAAAAAATTTAAGAAAGCTTATAGACTAATATACATAAATGGTAACGAAGCAATTATTGGAGACAATTTTGGTATAACTACTACGTGAAAATGATGTAAAAGTTCATAGATATTGAGACTTGTTTTCAGTAGACAATTTAGTAAGGTCCAGTCGTTTTTATTTTTTTATTTTATTTATAAGACATCATCATCTGCCTCGTCTTTTTCCAACTATGTTGGGGTCGGCTTCCAGTCTAATCAGATGCAGAGACTACCAGCCGTGCGATTCTGTAACCATCTCACCGTGAAGCTTGGGTGAAGTGAGCTGTCATTCGCTAGGGATTAACACTATTAAGTGCTTACTTCACTTATGATTTCACGGTGAGATTTTTACAGAATCGACCGGCAGGAATACACGTAATAATCCCCAAAAATATAGCTATTGGGATATAGGCAATTCAATTTGCAAAGGGCTGGAATCAACGTCCCTTCGTGTCCGTTTTAATTGAATTGCTTAATCGTTGCCTAGACTGGGCACTGATGGCCGATATGGCGCGCAAATCGTTTAAGGACCTTTACATTTTGAACTCTGGCCCATTTTAATATATAATGTTTTGCATTAATACTAGCCGTTATTGATTTGTTAAACAACCTTGTTGGTATAGGATTTTTTTTTAATGAATTTTGAATCTTAAAAGGGGAGTATCGAACTTGGGAATCACGGATTCCGCTGATTTTTATATATGTTGTAGGGTTGCCTCTCCTCAATAACTGGGTAAAATGGTAAGACGAACTTCGCCTTCATTTTCGAGAAAAATGAATTTAAATTTAAAGTTCAAGTCCACTCGACCCATTTTTCAATAATTAATTCAAATCGTGAAGTTATTTATTATTAATTTAATATATGTGACATGTTTATATTTATTTTTTCAATTTCAATGGATTTTATTATATTTTTAACAATAATAATAAAACATGAAACATTTTTAATTCTAATAATACTCGTTATTATTATTATTGGGAATTTTTAACGTTAAATAAATTTGGAAAGAAAAAGTGAGTCGAGTGGACTTGAACTTTAAATTCATTTTTCTCGAAAATACAAGCGAAGTGCGTCTTAACATTTTACCCAGTTATTGAGGGGAGGCAACCCTACAACATAATTATATAAAAATCAGCGGAATCCGTGATTCCCAAGTTGGATACTCCCCTTTTTAGATAGTTCACGTTCAATGCCATCACTTACGTCTAAATGGGCACTTATCTTCGTTGAAGGACTAACTGCCGCACTCAGAGACTTCACTTGAAATTAATCAATCATTAACTTTTATTAACCAGCATATTTTGGCACAAATGTCAACAAAAATGTTTTTAATCTGTCATATTTTTTTTGACTGAGTGCGTTCCAATTTATACTTGTCAATTAAAGTTAATGATAGATTAATTTTAAGTAGTGACGCTGAGTACCGAGGTTAGAGAAGACCCACAAATACATAGACATAGGTAATACTTGACAAAATACTTTTTTTTGTATCTAAACCGCTCTACCAACGCTAACAGGAATAGGTCTAAATCAATATTCAGATATTGTTCCGGTAATTGGATTGCTGATCGTGAACCAACCCCAGGCCATAATGTCCTATTTAATCCAATGGTTTAAATGTCAAATACAGTTACCATTCATTTAATTTCTGAGGGTAAAATTACGTCAATGATCTGTCCAGTCTGCTGTGAAATAAATAGTGTTTGAGGAAACTAGATAGAAACGAGTCTTCTTCTTAGCGTAGCGTAAGCATAATAAGCCTATAATGTTCCCACGGACGGACGACATAAAGAAGTTGGATGGGGTAGACTGGATGCGGAAGACGGAGGACAGGGTGTTATGGCGCAGTCTGGGAGAGGCCTATGTCCAGCAGTGGACTGCGATAGGCTGAGTTGATTGATTGATTGAATGTTCCCACTGCTTGGACACAGGCTTCCTCTCGGTGAAAGGGAGTAGGGTTGTCAGATGTCACATGTCTTCGATTTTTTGGTTCTAAGACATGCCGGCTTCCTCACGATGTTTTCCAATAATATACAATACTAAACAAAAACAATTTTTCCTCTCTTTCCTTCCTTCACCGTTTTGACAGCAGTGCCGATGAAATAATAATAAAATGATAATCTCTAGGTGCAGTGATTGCTCAAATATACCAAGGTACTGTGTCTTATGCACTATGAAAAACGTATGTAAATAAAAATGTTTCTTTCCTTGCATTGCTTTTTATAATTCCGTGCCCAAAGGGTGCCATGGGACCCTATTACTAAGCCTCCACTTTCCGTCCTCACAGAGTATGTATTTGTACCAACAAAAAATAAAAATACAAAAAACGTGTTTTCTTTTTCGGTTATTTGTGCCTACACCTACGTGTGCGAGCCCAACTCGCGCTTGGCCAGTTTTTAAACAAGTCATTCATTTCACTATAACATTGAGGACACTTTGTCTCAAGTTAGTTTTCGCCCAGTGTTTCTTTTAATGTGGTAATAAATCTTTATTAATTAGCATTTTTACAACCAAGTACTAAATTAAGTATTTTATTGCAATGCAGGGAGAAAAGAGCCAGTGTTTTAGATGTACTAGTCTTATGCAATCTGAAATATAATAATAAAGCTAAGGTGTTTGTTTGTTTGAACGCGCTAATCTTTGGACCTACCACTTGGATCTGAGAGAATCTTGTTGCACTACATAGCACATTTCTGAGATTTTAGGCTATGAGTTTTTTTTTCCATCACGCTAGGGCTCATAGGAACCGGGCAAAAAGAAAAGAAATAAGAAAGAATGCTAAGTGCTAATACGGACGGACCATGCGATGCGACAGAAAAACATGTTTCTTGTTTCCTTTGGGCCTCCATACAAGAAACCTGTTTTTTTTCCAGCGATTTTTGCCATATGGTACTTATACGTACTTATCCTTCGTGTGCGAAGTCTGCTTCGCACTTGGCCGGTTTTTAGCCAAGTCATTAATTTCACTATAACATCGAGGAAACTGGCTAAAGTTTTTCAGTCGTTACTTCTTTTAATGTGGCAATAAATCTATATTAATTAGCATTTTTACAACCAACAATTCATTTAAGTCTTTTATTGCAGACTAGAGAGCCACGAGCCAGTTTTTATTAGTGGTATTTGTGCCTTACACAGTCTGAAATCATCATCTGCCTAGCCTTTTCCCAACTATGCTGGGGTCGGCTTCCAGTTTAACCGGATGCAGATGAATACCAGTATTTAACATGAAGCGACCGCTTATCTGATCTCCACAACTCAGTTACTGGGTAATACGATACCCCTTGGAAAGACTATTATGCAGTCTAAAGTATATGGACTTTTACGTTAAGATTTATCAAGACGAAAGTTAGAAGAGACCATGGATAAGCCGAAGACGCGAAATGGAAATATCGTGATGAAGAACCAGTTTTCAAACCATCAATAGAGGCATGAATATGATTCATTCCTACACAATAATAAAGTTTTTGAAGATGGTTGTAAATCGATCCGACAAATATGTATTATAAATGAGAAAGTTTCTTATGTTTGGGTGAACATTCACTGGGATTAACCATTTGTCAATGTTATAACCTCAATTTTATTCGATCATTTTTCAATTACTCGTACAATTAAATAATATTATTCAAACAATCCCACCAACCCTTGGTTGACTGATAGAGAATGCGTAAGGCATTAAGTCCGCCTTTGTACAGACGCCAGCACATCAAGCTACTACAATCTGTCAGATTTCTTTAATAGATTTTCAACTTTACAACCCAGTTACTGGGTAATACGATACCCCTAGGTAAGACTGGTTGTCAGACTTTCGAGCTTCTGACTACCCGTAACGACTGTCAAAGACCTACGAATGACAGCCAAAGGCTTAACGTGCTTTCCGAGGCAGGGAGGGGTCTCGGTATGTAAAGATGGTCACCCATCCACAGACCAACCACGGCAAGCGTAGCTTAACCTGATCGATCGACCTGTGCGGCTGTTATTATTTAGCCACAGGCCCCTCTACTAAAATCTCGATTATGATTGTATATATACAACGTGTAACGTTAAATGCGCAAAACCAGAAAATAGTTTGATCAGAATAACGAGCAGAATTAATTGAACCACTTTTTATGATAGGTCACATTTTTCAAAAAATCTTCATTAAAAATGTTGCCGTGTCTATTTATTAATAGGCCAAGCAACGCAATGTCAGCGCGGCGCAGAGGCCCGATGACGACTCCTCCCTCGATAGAGCGTAAGAAACAGACGCAAGAAGCGATCAGAATGGCCAGTAAAACTAAAACAGCACATAAAACCTTTACAATTTTTTGAATGACTTATTTTCTCTCTGAAATAGGTCAATTGAATCAAAAATCAGTTGGGGTGTCTGAGGTTTTGCGCATTTAACGTTACACGTTGTATATGTTTGTTTGGTCAATCCCTAGCATCAGTGGGATGACACTGACAGCTCACTGCACGCAAGCTTTCACGGTGAGACTTTAACAGAATCGACTAGCAAAATAGTTTTTGGTGGTAAATGGGTCAAATGAGAACTCCTTACAAAGATTATTAAAGTCCTTACTCGCTCGCACTATGTATGAGATATGTTTTATGTAGGTATATATAAATGTGACACCACAGAATCTCATCTGCAGCATTGTCTCTCCTTCTCCCTTCAAATCCATCCAAAGGTTATCTTTAAAAGTTCGCTTTCAGCGATAAGACCGACCCATTTTTATTTTTTTTTTTATTCATTGTGTCACTACATTGTGACACTTTATGTAAAATTTCTACATTTGTAAATATCTATAATTTCTATGGTGTAAATAAAAAAGAGTATTCTATTCTATTCCTATTTTAATTTATTATTTACTAACACGTGGAAATCTACGAGCCAATCGCTACAAGAAACTCTGAGAAACCAAACTAAATTACGGTTTCTTGATAAAATAACAAAACCAAATATTGTAATAACTTTCAAAATCAACACGAATAGATATAGTAAACATATTTAATTAATTACATTGTATGTACTAAGCCTATACCATATATATTCACTGATAAAGTCAATATATTGACATGCCCAGTGTAAGTTGAACTATCGTTGAAATCTTCTCTTTAAAAACCGTGAGTCAAAAAATCCCGGTCTTCATTTCGGGAGACCACAATAGATTGGTGACGTAACAAGGCAGCTCGTTCTTGTAAGACCGATTACATGTCGAGGGGACAATAATTCTTGTTAGAGCGTATCTGAGGGATAATTTATATAAGGATTAGTATTATAAGTGTCTGTGACCCGTAATTCGGGAGACAGACATTTTTCTTTTTTTCCTAAATTTGCTCTTTGTATGTGTGTGAATTCGCTGGGAATCGATTGAGCTATTTCACTGTTTTAGGGTTTCGTACCTCAAAACGAAAACGGAACCCTTATAAGATCACTTCTTTTTCCATCGGTCTGTCCGTCTGTCAAGGCCCTTATTCTCAGGAACGCGTGGAGTTATGAAGTTGAAACTAATATCAAATACTCAAAGTTGCAACTTATTGAAAAATCAAACTTCTAAGTCAACGCAATCAAAAGATATGGGCGTTTGTGTTCTCTTTATGCCGCATATTTTGACACTCGCAAGGGAATCAAAACCTATAGGGTACTTCCCGTTGACATAGAATCATGAAATTTGGCAATAAGTAATGTCATGTAGCACAAATAAAGAAAAAAAAAATACCTACACAAATATATACGGAGCCCTCGGTGCATGAGTCCGACCCGCACTTGACCGGTTTTTTCTTTTTAGTCTGAGGGTTGTAGTTAGGCTTTCGTGAAACTTAAAGATTATTGTTAGTGAGATAGCGTCAATCAATAATAAATAAGTCGTTTTCATTTTCAAACTTTATAGTAGCTTTTCACATATTGTATTTTCTTTTTAGTACCTGTCGCATAGAAATTCGTATAACCCAACTTGCAAATATCAGTGACAGGAAGTTATTATAACATCATTAATATAAACTAAGGTGTAACCTGTCCATTAAAGAATTTTCGAAAATGATCTGCAAGTGCCGGAGATATCGAGTAACATAATCAAAATCAAAATCAAAAGTCATTTATTCAAACTAGGCTGAGAATCAGCACTTTTCGAACGTCAAAATTACAAAAGACAGTCCCCCAAAACGCCCGCCCTTCACCACTTCCTAGTGCTTTCGCTGGGAAGAAGAAGTGGCGCAACAAACTCCCCAGCAGCACAGCTGTCTGTTCAGTTAGAAAATATACTTGACTGAATACAATACAAGGTATGCAAAGCAATTAACATTACAAGACACAGAACGCTAAATTAAATTATTTGCCATATGCCAGCTGGCAACGCCAATATACCAAGAAATACAATAAAAAACTATACGTACTCAAGCAAAAATTAATAAATGGAAATTAAATAAAAGCCTCCAGGTATAAAGGGCGTGACCGCTAACATATTTATGCAATGCTGGGTTCAGTTTACATAGCTGTCGCTTGAAGTCACAAATGATAAACTAGGACCATAAGGAAACTAAATAAACAAGTTATTAATAATGATAACAATGATAAAACCATGGTCAGCAAGACGACCAGTCACCACAAGCAGCACCCGTTCACGAGCATAACGCAAAGGTCAGCCATTACCCCCCTCGCCATATTTGAGGGAAGGAGACAACCCGACCCCCGACGCTACCGCAAGCAGTGACATCTAAGGGAGCATGACGAACTTGCTGCCGGTTGCTCAGGTAAGAATTATATGATCAATTGTCGAGGTCACTAGCTAACCACATATTGCAATCAACTCATTAGAAAACATTGCAATGGGTTGATTATGTCAATAATAAAATTAAAATTAAATTAAACTGATTTGACTTATACAGCCCAATAAAAAAACAATTGTATAATGAGCTCATATAACCTATCAGTAATTCTTTGTAAATTAATTCTGGAGAAAGAACATAAACATTGTCTTGAGTTAATCAGGGCGACCAACTATTCTTATCGTTTAAGTAGTCGTTGATAGAATAGTATGCCTTTGAACAAAGGTTAGATTTTACTTGAGCTTTAAATGCATTAAAAGGCAAATCTAGCAAAGAAGAGGGTAGCTTGTTATAAAAGGCTATACCAAGACCAACAAATGAGTTATGAACCTTATGAAGCCGGTGAAAGGGAGCACGTAGTTTGTCCTTATTTCTGGTGTTAACATTGTGAATATCACTGTTTTTAGTATACAAGTGTATATTTTGCCTAATATATAAGATGTTGGCAAAGATGAATTGTGATGCAACCGTGAGAATACCAATATCTTTAAAAAAATCTCTTAGAGAAACTCTAGCACCTAGCTGGTAAATTGCTCGAACAGCTCGTTTTTGAAGGACAAATATATTTTGTATATCAGCTGCTTTGCCCCACAGCAGAATACCGTAGGACATAACGCTGTGAAAATAACTAAAATATACTAAACGAGCTGTATCAACGTCAGTGTACTGTCTTACTTTCCTGACGGCGTAGGCAGCCGAACTGAGCCTTCCTGCTAGGCTCGATATATGTGGTCCCCACTGAAGTTTGGCATCTACTGTTATTCCCAGAAAAACTGCCGAACTCACAGTTTCAAGCGCCTCTTTATCTAAGACGATGTTGGGTCCTAGATTTCTAACATTCGGTAAGGCGAACTTTACACATTTCGTTTTCTTGGCATTGAGAACTAGGTTATTTGACGTAAACCAATCCGTAACTATTGAGAGTGCACTGTTTACCTCGTCAAAATCTTGTCTATTCCTATCTACTTTAAAAATAAGAGATGTATCATCAGCAAACAGTACAACGTCACAGATTCCCTTTAAATGGAATGGTAAATCATTAACATACACTAAGAACAAGAATGGACCCAGTATTGAGCCTTGCGGTACACCTAACTGAACTGGTAGCGCGGAAGATTTCACACCATTAACATCTACACATTGGAACCTATTATGTAAATAACAATTTATTACGTTGAGAGCTTCGTTTTGGACACCGTAATGACTTAGTTTACGCAAAAGCGTGTCATGGTGCACGCAATCAAAGGCTTTGGAAAGATCACAGAAAACTCCGATAGCATTTTGCGAGCTCTCCCATGCGTTAAATATGTGTTTCAGCAAAGCAACACCCGCATCTGTAGTCGAACGACCTTTTGTAAAGCCATACTGTTCATTATGAAGGAGGCTATTTAAATTAAAATGTCTTAGCAACTGCTTGAGTATTAATTTTTCAAATATTTTGCTAAATGCAGGTAAGATGGAAATAGGCCTAAAATTACCAACGTCGTTTTTATTACCTGATTTAAATAAAGGTATGACTTTACTACTCTTCATGAGGTCAGGAAAAATTCCTAAATCAACACATTTATTAAAAGTAACAGCTAGATAGGGGGCTACGATGTCTATTATATTACTTAAAAGTTTAATGGAGATGCCCCAGTAGTCACCGGTGTTTTTAGACTTTAGTAGGTTAAAAACATTAACTACATCATGTGGGGTTACATGTTCGAAACTAAATAAACGAATACATTTAGGTACACTACTATGCAAAAGGGTTTCAGCTTTAGACGGGGACGAATTTAAGGAGCGAGTCGTAGTTATAGGTATGTTGGCAAAAAACTCATTAAAAGCTTCAGCTACGTCAGCGGCTTTATTAACTAATTTATTATCTACCATAATCTCAAGTAGTTTTTCTTGTTTAACCGATTTACCAGTTTCATTGTTAATAATTTTCCAAGTCGTTTTTACTTTATTATTAGAATTTTTAATAGCATCGCTTAAAATTTCGATTTAGCAAAAGCACTAATCTTTTTAAATAATTTTGAATAATTTTTGACATACTCTAGGAAAGGAGTGTCAAACCTGTATTTTTTCAAACCATATAACTCGTATAGTCTCGCTCTACTTTTATAAATACCCGGAGTAGCCCATTGGTTAAAGCCAACGGAGGATCCATTAATATTAATAGTTTTGGTCTTGAAAGTAGATTGGTACTCTTTTTGCACAACATCAAACTTACTCTTTTTGCACTCTTTTTGCACAACATCATACTTACATACAAAAAAAAAACACAGCTGAATTGAAAATTTTCTCCTTTTTGAAGTCATTTAAAAATAAGAGTGCCAGACTCAAAACTCAAACTCAAAGAATTTATTTCAAATAAACCAATCACAGGCACTTTTGAATTGTCAAGGAGTTGATCAGTCAGAAAGATGAAGCTAGTTGCCCATACTAAAGCGTAGTAGGTACCTGTGGAGAAGACGGGCAAGAAACTCCACGGACACTCTTTTAAATTAGAAAGTTATTACAAAATATTGGTTACAGCATTCATGTTGAAATTATACATGTACCAAGTAATGCAATTGACGAGTACAATAGCGATATTTCAAAAAAATAAGATTTCTGTGCTATAATTAACCGGTCAAGCACCGCGAGCGGGCTCTTTTAGATATATACAACATGTAACGTTAAATGCGCAAAACTTCAGACACCCCAACTGATTTTTAATTCAATTGACCTATTTCAGAGAGAAAATAAGTCATTTCAAAAATTGTAAAGTTTTTATGTGCTGTTTTAGTTTTACTGGCCATTCTGATCGTTTCTTGCGTCTGCGAGGACGCTTTACCGAGGGAGGAGTCGTCACCAGGCCGCTGCGCCGCGCTGACATTGGCTTGCTTGACCTATTAATAAATAGACACGGCAAAGTTTTTAATGAAGATTTTTTGAAAAATGTGACCTGTGTTAAAAAGTGGTTCAATTAATTCTGCTCGTTATTCTGATCAAACTATTTTCAGGTTTTGCGCATTTAACGTTACACGTTGTTTATAGCGGACGATTTAAGCCTTATCTTTACTACAAATACAGTTTTAAATCGGTTTGTGTTTACTGGCACGTTTTTGTGCCGCTGGGACTCTAGGGGGTTAAATAAATAAAAATTAATTTAGAAACACATTCCGGAATAAATGCTCTAGAAGATAGTGAAGACCGCGTCAAAATTCATTGTGTAATTTAGAATACCTAAGCAGTCAGGCAACCTATGTATAATCAGTCTATAATGTTCCCACTATTTTTATTTGAAATACTGTAAGTTAATTTATTTGACTCAGTGCCCTATTGACCTTGAATCGTTTTATTAAATATAATTTTATAATTTATTGAATTTTATGCTAATGTTTATTTTAATTTTATTTTTTTAATGTTTAGTTCATTTTATTAGCAATTACGTAATTTCATTTAATTTAATCCACTTGACTACTTGATACGCCTTGTAGTTTAAACTATTAGGTGCGACAACGGGTCAGCCACATATGTTGAATGTTGTACATCAAAATATGCAGGGTCTGTCCGGCAAAGAGCTAGAGTTAAGTTTGTTTATGGAGAACTATGATGTTCAGGTGTTATGTTTGACTGAACACTGGTTGAAAGAACATGAAGTAGTGTTTATCAATGATGATAACTTTACCGTACAGAGTGCATTTGTGAGAAAAAGTGCTATTCGCGGTGGCTCTTTAGTTCTTGTTTCAAACAAGTTAAAATGTAAACAACGTTTAGATTTAGTGAATCTTTCAATCGAACGCACTATAGAGTTGTCTTGTGTTGAACTTGAGCGATACGTTATAATTTGCGTTTATCGACCCCCCTCTGGGGATTTTATTAGTTTTGAATCGGTAATGGAGGATTCTCTCAATAGGTTGAAATCAAGTAACAAAAGTATTATTTTATGCGGAGATTTCAATATTAATATTTTAGATGTTACTCCATTAAGTATTAGACTTCTCAATTTGTTTAGGTCTTATAATTTAATTAACTTGTTTTTTGAACCTACTAGGATCACGGCATCTTCGTCAACCTGTCTTGATAATATATTTAGTGTTTTTGATGCCAAAAACAAATTAGTCTTAACTGACTTAACGTCCGACCACTGTGGTTTATTAGCTAGCTTCCCCATGCCATTACATAAACAGCCGTGTAAAATTGAATGCAGGCCTTATACAGCTACCCGTTGCAAAATGTTTAAAAATAATATAGTTCATAGAATTACACCATCTATAGTAGAACACGAGAATCCTAATGAAATTTATGGTGCCCTTTTTGATGTTGTGCAAAAAGAGTACCAATCTACTTTCAAGACCAAAACTGTTAATATTAATGGATCCTCCGTTGGCTTTAACCAATGGGCTACTCCGGGTATTTATAAAAGTAGAGCGAGACTATACGAGTTATATGGTTTGAAAAAATACAGGTTTGACACTCCTTTCCTAGAGTATGTCAAAAATTATTCAAAATTATTTAAAAAGATTAGTGCTTTTGCTAAATCAAAATTTTTAAGCGATGCTATTAAAAATTCTAATAATAAAGTAAAAACAACTTGGAAAATTATTAACAATGAAACGGGTAAATCGGTTAAACAAGAAAAAGTACTTGAGATTATGGTCGATAATAAATTAGTTAATAAAGCCGCTGACGTAGCTGAAGCTTTTAATGAGTTTTTTGCCAACATACCCATAACTACGACTCGCTCCTTAAATTCGTCCCCGTCTAAAGCTGAAAACCTTTTGCATAGTAGTGTACCTCAATGTAGTCGTTTATTTAGTTTCGAACATGTAACCCCACATGATGTAGTTAATGTTTTTAACCTACTTAAGTCTAAAAACACCGGTGACTACTGGGGCATCTCCATTAAACTTTTAAGTAATATAATAGACATCGTAGCCCCCTATCTAGCTGTTACTTTTAATAAATGTGTTGATTTAGGAATTTTTCCTGACCTCATGAAGAATAGTAAAGTCATACCTTTATTTAAATCAGGTAATAAAAACGATGTTGGCAATTTTAGGCCTATTTCCATCTTACCTGCATTTAGCAAAATATTTGAAAAATTAATACTCAAGCAGTTGCTAAGACATTTTAATTTAAATAGCCTCCTTCATAATGAACAGTATGGCTTTACAAAAGGTCGTTCGACTACAGATGCGGGTGTTGCTTTGCTGAAGCACATATTTAACGCATGGGAGAGCTCGCAAAATGCTATCGGAGTTTTCTGTGATCTTTCCAAAGCCTTTGATTGCGTGCACCATGACACGCTTTTGCGTAAACTACGTCATTACGGTGTCCAAAACGAAGCTCTCAACGTAATAAATTGTTATTTACATAATAGGTTCCAATGTGTAGATGTTAATGGTGTGAAATCTTCCGGGCTACCAGTTCAGTTAGGTGTGCCGCAAGGCTCAATACTGGGCCCATTCTTGTTCTTAGTTTATATCAATGATTTACCATTCCATTTAAAGGGAATCTGTGACGTTGTACTGTTTGCTGATGATACATCTCTTATTTTTAAAGTAGACAGGAATAGACTAGATTTTGACGAGGTAAACAGTGCACTCTCAATAGTTACGGATTGGTTTACGTCAAATAACCTAGTTCTCAATGCCAAGAAAACGAAATGTGTAAAGTTCGCCTTACCGAATGTTAGAAATCTAGGACCCAACATCGTCTTAGATAAAGAGGCGCTTGAGACTGTGAGCTCAGCAGTTTTTCTGGGAATAACAGTAGATGCCAAACTTCAGTGGGGACCACATATATCGAGCCTAGCAGGAAGGCTCAGTTCGGCTGCCTACGCCGTCAGGAAAGTAAGACAATACACTGACGTTGATACAGCTCGTTTAGTATATTTTAGTTATTTTCATAGCGTTATGTCCTACGGTATTCTGCTGTGGGGCAAAGCAGCTGATATACAAAATATATTCGTCCTTCAAAAACGAGCTGTTCGAGCTATTTACCAGCTAGGTGCTAGAGTTTCTCTAAGAGATTTATTTAAAGATATTGGTATTCTCACGGTTGCATCACAATTCATATTTGCCAACATCATATATATTAGGCAAAATATACACTTGTATACTAAAAACAGTGATGTTCACAATGTTAACACCAGAAATAAGGACAAACTACGTGCTCCCTTTCACCGGCTTCATAAGGTTCATAACTCATTTGTTGGGCTTGGTATAGCCTTTTATAACAAGCTACCCTCTTCTTTGCTAGATTTGCCTTTTAATGCATTTAAAGCTCAAGTAAAATCCAACCTTTGTTCAAAGGCATACTACTCCATCAACGACTACTTAAACGATAAGAATAGTTGGTCGCCCTGATTAACTCAAGACAATGTTTATGTTCTTTCTCCAGAATTAGATTACTGATAGGTTATTATACTATGAGCTCATTATACAATTGTTTTTATTGGGCTGTATAAGTCAAATCAGTTTAGTTTTATTTTTATTATATTATTGACATAATCAACCCATTTAAATGTTTTCTAATGAGTTGATTGCAATATGTGGTTAGCTAGTGACCTCGACAATTGATCATATTATTCTTACCTGAGCAACCGGCAGCAAGTTCGTCATGCTCCCTCAGATGTCACTGCTTGCGGTAGCGTCGGGGGTCGGGTTGCCTCCTTCCCTCAAATATGGCGAGGGGGGTAATGGCTGATCTTTGCGTTATGCTCGTGAACGGGTGCTGCTTGTGGTGACTGGTCGTCTTGCTGACCATGATTTTATTATTGTTATAATTAGTAATAACTTGTTTATTTAGTTTCCTTCGATGGTCCTAGTTTATCATTTGTGACTTCAAGCGACAGCTATGTAAACAGAACCCAGCATTGCATAAATATGTTAGCGGTCACGCCCTTCATACCTGGAGGCTTTTATTTAATTTTCATTTATTAATTTTTGCTTGAGTACCTACGTATAGTTTTTTATTGTATTTCTTGGTATATTGGCGTTGCTAGCTGACATATGGCAGATAATTGAATTTAGTGTCCTGTGTCTTGTAATGTTAATTGCTTTGCATACCTTGTATTGTATTCAGTCAAGTATTTTCTAACTGAACAGACAGCTGTGCTGCTGGGGAGTTTGTTGCGCCACTTCTTCTTCCCAGCGAAAGCACTAGGAAGTGGTGAAGGGCGGGCGTTTTGGGGGACTGTCTTTTGTAATTTTGACGTTCGAAAAGTGCTGATTCTCAGCCTAGTTTGAATAAATGACTTTTGATTTGATTTGATTGATTGATTGATTGACTATTGTATGCCCTATGGGCGGGACACAGCTGTTCAACATTTTTTTAACTATTTAACACCTGTACCATGTGTGTCTGTACCATGTGTGACCTGTGATCCACAATAAAGAAAGAATATGAATATTATGACTGCTGGGACATAGGCCTCCGCCCGCTGAGAGGGAGTGGGCCATAATCCCCACGCGGGCCCAGTGCGGGTTGATGGTTGTCACATGTCTTCGAATTTTTGGTTCAAGGACATGCCAGCTAGTCCTCACGATGTTTTCCTTCACCGTATTGAGAGCAGTGGTATGGAAATTATTTACAAAAAAAGTAAAGCACCTGCTGAATTCGAACCCACTTGTATAGGGTGACTGGTAAATAGTGACCGATACTTAAACACATGATTCTACTCATGACAATAAACAATTTTTATAATGGGACAAAAAATGAAATGACGAAAAAAAAATCATTTTGAACGACTCGGACGAACATAAATGTAGGGAACAGCTGATTTTTTTTTTCGCGATTTCGGATTTGGTCCGATAGTAAAAGTTGTTTGTAATGATGAGTAGAATCATGTGTTTAAGTTATATAAGCCCAGCGCTGATATGCTGGATTAGTTTTCTCCTCTACCGATAATTTTTCTCTAGACAGTTCATTTTGTTTATATGTTTGTATATATGTATCTAAACAAGACAATAATACAAGAATTAATAACAATACATATATGTATTGTTATTAATTCTTGTATTGTATAGTAATTTCCTAGCTATCTATCCCGTATGTTGCACCTGCCATATTTTGTCTCTGCATCACCCTAAGGTTGACTGGTAGAAAATGCCTCAGGCATTAAGTACGCCTTTGTACAGTACTTCTTTTTACTTGTGCATAAAGTTTTAATAAATAAATAAAATAAATATAACTCGTAAGTCACAACCGTTTCCAATGAGTCACCACTGCTTTACCATAAACCGCAATAAAATCAAAATCAGCACGCTCTAATTAGATTTCTAGATCACACCATCTCATAGCAAAAAGGAAAACACTACTACCCATCGTCACTGTCCTTTGTGCACCCTTAGAACCCCCACAACCCAACATTCCAATCAAAGGTAGTCTTCAAACACACGTGCCTCAAAATCCTCCCCCCTAACTTATTTATTTACCACAAATAAAATCGTTTACTTATAAAACCGTAATGAATTGTTTCCCAGCGCCCCGCGCCCGTAATATTATTTCCTATAGCAATTTCATTGTTTGCCGTACGAACTGGGAGGGGGGGGGGGGGGAAACCAAATCGAAAAGCGGCCAAGTATGAGTAGGACTGGCACATGAATGGAAAATATTGTATGGTGGTAGGGAACCCCGTGCCACCGTACAATATTTTCCATTATTGAGATCGAGCGGAAAAAAAAACGCCAAAAAAACACGCCTTGTATGGAACTCCCTTTAATATATAACTTTATTTTACTATTATAAGTTGCTGTTATTCTGTTATAAATAAATATAGCCTAGAGCAGTGGTGTCCAGACAGGTACCTACTTTATTGTGTGTATTTGATTTCATCATCACTGCTCTCAAAACGATGAATAAAAATATCGTGAGGACACTGGCATGTCCTTTCCAAGTCCTTTCGAAGACATGTGACAACCATCAACCCGCGCTGGGACTGCGTGGGGATTATAGCCCACTATTATAATTATAGTACACAATCTTTTAAAGAAATTTGACAGATCGTAGTAGCTTGATGTGCTGGCGTCTGTACCTACTGTGTTTTGTTTTGGATTTCTATATCAAATACGAAACGTTATAGTATTTTTAACTCAGGAAGCGACACGCGCAAACATGCTGTGAATGTGTGTGTTAGCACAGGTCTCGGTACTAATGATGTGCGGAATCGAAATTCAATAATCGATTCATCAATTTTCCAAATAATCGGTTGCTATCGATTATGATTTTGTAATCCAAAATTATCGATTATTTGCCACAACACTGCTCGTGTATACCAGCCACATCAGTTCACTCCTAGAGATGTTTTTCTTAAACTGGCATGATGACTAATTTGAGAACTAACCGGCTTCTCCCAAAACATCTTGACTGTATAACATTTTTGAATGCTAATTGGAAACTGCTTGAAAAAGTATTAACATAGCTTTTCAGCCTTTTTGTATTTAATAATAATTGGTTTATTAAAATACATTCTGATTATTATTTGGTTCTCATTATCTACATAGACACCTATATATTATGTATTATAATACTGTAGTAATTAATCTTAAACCATAAATAACCTTTTTGGATAAAAAATTGAAAAGGTTCTTTAAAAATCGTCCATAAACGAATAATAATCGATTTTTGATCGATAATGATAATCACCATAATCGATTAATCGATTGTTATAATAATCGAATCGGCACATCAGTACTCGGTACTGTTTGAGACAATGACGAAATTGGACGTGTATGTGTGTGTGTGCAATAAAATTCAGTAAAGACTCACAATAAAGTTAGAAGAATATACGGACGCTGATGATAATTAAATGAAATACTTGTTTATTTATTTATTTTATTATTTATGCAGTAAAATAGATGCAGATACAAAATATTAGAATTGAGTACAAAGGTACAACTTATTACTGAAGAAATTTTGATGTGCTCCTATATGTTATCTTATCTGTATTATCTTATCTTATTTGAACCCCAAAATTATGCAACACCAACCAAAACTCGTGCAGCAGCAATCAAACAACACCCTATAGCGTTTACATGGTGTTCACAAATGTGGTGTGCACAAACTGGCAGCATGTTACCCTGCAAGTCCTAAGCACTTTGGTTGTTTAAGTTGGCTCTAAGTTGACGCGTATGTTAACGTCGACTTATAGCTTAAGTTGGTTCAGTGATGATTTTATGTCAAGTAATTTAAGTGAGATTGATACCGAGTAATGTAAGCTAAGTTGGGCGTAGATTATGTGAGGTATATAGGTTCGCGTTCATTTGCTCGGGCCGCGTCGTATCGCACGGTATTACAAAACTCCTCCTGCATCACTTCAGTACATTTTGTATAACCCATCGCCAACTAGGGCTGCAGATTTTTTGCCAGGTGTATTTGCGGCTACTGCCGTGCGATTCTGTAACCATCTCACCGTGAAAGCTTGGGTGAAGTGAGCGTGGTGTGAGATGTAAATCGCTAGGGATTAACACTATTAAGTGCTCACTTCACTTATGATTTCACGGTGAGATTTTTACAGAATCGACCGGCTGTTTTGTGTTGCTGAAGTGTTAGGCTACGGGCACGAAGTCAGCGGGCGCGGGGCGGCGGCGGCGGTAGCGCGAGGAGCGACGTGGAAACGCAGACACGGTCTCGAAGCCAGCGGGCATATAGCGCGGCGTAGTGTTGTGCTATGAGAAATTAGTGTCTTTGATCGCGAACGAAATGTCTAAGCAGCGACGGTAACATCTTTTTGATACAACATTTTGAAACGTCGGTCGTTAAAAAGCAAAAAATAAAATGCACAGAACTACGTCAATGCATTTTAGCTCTAGTGTGTTACGCAATTACCCCTGTGTGTGAGGACGTTGTTTTCTGTCTATAATAGAAAAAGCTGAATGGCTTTATTATTTTACGAGTATGCACTGCAAAATAAAAATGTAAATATTACTTAAAATAAATTAATTTTACACTTTATACCAATGCAGACGCGCGAGCACCGCTAGACTGGTGCGCATCGCTCGTACATCGCTCCCCGCGCCGCTAACTTCGAGGCCGGTTCTATATAAATCTATGCATTGGAACGCGCCGCTTTCCGCACCGCCGCTCGTCCGCTGACTTCGTGTGCGTAGCCTTACGGGTAGATTCAACAAAAAACGGACTTAGAATAAAATTTTAAGCTGTATTATTGCCTACCTCGGCACTTCGATAAATAACCAAGAATAACTAAATAAAACGACTTCAAAAACAAGGATAAAAAACGTATTCTTACTAGTCTTAGATTTTGGAGGGAAAAAGAAACGAGAGCGTCTTCGCCTTCTAGCCAGAACCAACCAATGCCAAGGGGGCGTTGAAATTTGAATTGCTTTTTTTATCTTTTCATTACGGACGCTTTTAGCGTTCTGCATCGTTTTCACATGCATAATTTTTAACATGAATGATGTAACCAATACTTTGTAACCATATTATTTTGATATAAAAGAGTGTCCGTGGAGTTCCTTGCACGTTATTCTCCATAGGTACCTACTATGCTTTGTAATGGGTAACTACTTCATATTTCCGACTGACAATTAAAAAGTGCCTGTAATTGGTTTACCTGAAATAAATGCTTTGAGTTTGAGAACTTAACGTTTTAAGACGTGCTAATGACATTCAACTTTAGGAAGATAAAGTGATTCTACCTACGAGGTAGAATATACATTTTGGAACAAAGTTCTTTAACGCCGCTTGCCGTAGGAGTACTCGTAAAAGCGAACAAGCTACGAACTCCATGCGACTTTCGTTCTTTTTTTTATTATAATATAGCTAGCGGTTGCCCGTGACTTCGTCTGCGATCCAGGACGAACGTTTATGTCCTTCTCCAGGTCACGGTCTACTCATGTGCCAGATTTCATACAAATCCGTTCAGCCATTTTAGCGTGAAAGCGTAAAATACAAAGAAACTTACTTTCGCATTTATGATATTAGTTAGGATACAAAGAGACAGAAAAAAGTAATAGTTTTCACGGTTTATGAGAGTACTAATACTAGAGCAGATAGTAAGCTTAAAATGAAAATTCAAGATGGCGGCTGCGAAAATTTTCAAACTTTTCATCATGGTTGTCGTTTTCATGGTTTTCGGGAGTGAACCCAATGGTGAGGTTAAAATGAAATCCAAGATAGCGGTGCAATTTTTTTTTTAATTTTTCATCATTGGAGTCGTTTCCATACGAGTAGTTTATGAGGGTGGTAAAGCCGACTGTGGGGAAATATGAAAATCCAAGATGATGGCTGCAAAAACTTTCAAATTTCTTGTCATGGGTGTCATGTTCATGGGTTTTGATGGTGATAAAGCCAATAGTGAGATCAAAATGAAAATCCAAGAGGGCAACAAATTTATGAGAGTTTCTAAAATCGTATACTAGATGGATCTGTATTAATAACGCGTATTAAATTCACACTTTCTCTCCCTCTCTCTCTCTCTCTCTCTCTCCCTCTCTCTCTCTCTCTCTCTCTTTCTCTCTCTCTTTCTCTCTCTCTTTTTTTTTCTCTCTCTCTCTATCTCTCTCTCTCTCTTTTTCTCTCTCTCTTTCTCTCTGTCTCTCTCTCTCCAAAGGTTGTCTTTAAAAGATCGCTCTTAACAATAAGGCCGCCCATTGTGTCACCCTTTGTAAAATTTCTATATTTATGTCTGTAATTTATATAGTGTACGTAATAAAGAGTATTCTATTCTATTCTATTATCTTTCTATAATATACGAGTGTGTGTGCGTGCGAGTATCTCGTAAGAAACTTCGTTCCTGAACCGCACACGTATTTGTTTCATTTTCGAAACGTAAATAATTCAAACGTTAATAATTCGAAACGAATACTGAACTCCTCAATTTGTCCTACGTTTAATCAGTCATACTGAGAGGGACCCGTGGCTAAATAATAACAGCCACACAGGTCGATCGAACACGTTAAGCTACGCTTGCCGCGGTTGGTCTGTGGATGGGTGACCATCTTTACGTACCGATTCCCCTCCGTGCCTCGGAAAGCACGTTTAGCCGTTGGTCCCGGCTGTCATTCGTAGATCTTTGACAGTCGTTACGGGTAGAGTCAGAAACCCGAAAGTATGGCAACCAGTCTTACCAAGTGGTATCGTATTACCCAGTAACTGGGTTGTGGAGGTCAGATAGGCAGTCGCTCCATGTAAAATACTGGTATTCAGCTGCATCCGGTTAGACTGGAAGCCGACCCCAACATAGTTGGGAAAAGGCTAGTCAGTCATACTGTGAAGCTTATAAAACAACAGTAACTGCACTATGAAAGTGCATATGATTTTACCAGTCCCAATATTCCTTTTGAACTGCAATGTAGTCTTTGTGTGTTCCAGGGCGGGTCTATTGACAATCGACACAATCACCGTATTATGCTATTGGTTCCAAATTCTGATTATCGTCGTTGCATCGACACATGAGGTGGAATTTTGTGATGTTTGTCAACATTTATGTCTTCTGAACGACTTTAGGCCTTGTAAAGAACAGACGAATTCACCAGGTATGGATATTTTTAGAGCTATTTT
Source organism: Eremobia ochroleuca (assembly GCA_949629135.1). NCBI lineage: Eukaryota > Metazoa > Arthropoda > Insecta > Lepidoptera > Noctuidae > Eremobia > Eremobia ochroleuca. Next base: position 2,960,148 of record OX451407.1, read on the forward strand.
GAATCATTAAATCAAATCAAAAGTCATTTATTCAAATTACGCTGAGATTTAACAGTTTTCAAACGTCAAATTACATAAGAGAGACTCCCAAAACGCCCGTCCTTCACAGTTTCCTAGTGCATTCGCTGGGAAGAAGTTGCGCAACAAACTCCCAGGCATTAATAACCCTGTCCAATTTATTGAGGGTTGGCGCAGCATGTATTTTTCATCCATCCTTCATTTTGAATAATCTATACTAATCATAACGCAGATGAGTTTGTTTGAACGCGATATTCTCTGAAACAGTCGGATTTGAAAAAACCTTTTTGCATCTGATAGCTCAATTCTTGAGGAAGGCTAGTGCTTAACATCACGCTAAGATCCTTAGTAGCAAAAACGAAGTAATAGAGATAGCAATATGGTGCGTTTTTTTCATGTTAAAAATCTATGTACAAAATTTCAAAACTGTATCTTGAAAAATCACAAAGTCATAAGCTTGTTATGATACCTGGATGCCCGTACAAAAATATGCTCACACCACGCGGCGCCCCCACGACGCCCGCGCCTCTAGCCCGCTTTGCGCCCGCGCCTCTAGCCCGCTTTACGCCCGCGCTGAACAAACTACGTGGGTGGATCAAATATAAACCGGACTTAAGTAAAACAAAATACGCACGTATTATTATTAAAAAAAATGTAATATATTTTATTTTTGTACGTACATAATCTCCCCTTCTATTAACACATTTTTCCCAGCGCAGGGGAAGTTTTTGATTCCATTATCGAAGAATGTAGTCGGTCATGCCTTTAGCCAATTGCACACAAATGATTCCACAAAATTTCGGAAGGTTTAATGCCCTCCCGTGTTAAAAAAATTGTGATAAGTCGTTGCTCAACAGACTTATGTACCTCCTGCTCAGACATGATGCTACTGGCGCGCAATAAACTATAGTGAGCCGGAGCAGTATCCCCCCTCCCCTAGATGATCTCCCCTAACACATACAACAGTACCAAGCGCGTCAATTCAATCAGCGACCAGTAATAAAAAAAGTCCGGTTTATATTTGATTCACCCACGTATATTCGGGTATAGGTTTGCAATATACTAAAAATAATGTTGTAGATACTCACGGACGATTAAACCTACAAAGTGGAGGGATGATCTCGTGAAGGTGGCGGGAATTCGCTGAATGTGAGAAATACAGGACCGGTCGATATAGCAATGCTTGGGACATATGGCATATGTCCTGTAGTGGACATTTTTCGACTGAATTGGTATAATCTTTATAATAATGATTATGAATAAAAAAAAAAACGTTTATTTTCTCCATCACATAATGATAAATCAGTACAATAAGTACATATATAACATAAATAATTCCAAAATAAAAAAAAAACCAAAAAAATTCAAAGATATATGAAAAAATAGGTATACCTTAATGCTAAATAATTCTGCTCACCCCAAGAATAGATTCGTTTAATTCTACATACATTAGTAAAAAGCTTGAACTAAGCTCCTTTTCAATGTATAAGTAATGGCGTAATAAAACAAAAAGGTTTCCTTTTAGGGGCCCGCATTTAGAAGACAAAAACGCCTTGTTAGGATTACCAAATTATTTATTCATTTAAAGGCGAGTTCTTGAGGGATCTGTGGAGAGGAATGAGACAATGGCTTAAGAATCAACGTTTTTCATGAAATACGTTTGGTATGTTCTGTGTCGATATTGACTAGCGAGGTATTTGCTTAACCCTTAAATGCATAATGTTGCCATATGACAACAAAGTACGTCATTTAATTTTTTTAAGAATGTGATATCTGTGAGTTTCTGAACGCACCTCTTTTTGTCAAAACAATATATTATATACTCTATGAATATTAATATTATTGTATAATTATTATATATTTATTATCTAAATTCTACAACGTGTAACGGAAGGGGGGTATCAACCCTGAAGGAGGTGAATGTGCTCATGAAACTCAACAACTTTCCCCAAAGAACATAGGTCGAAATATGAAAAAAAAATTTGGCCCTCCCTCACAAAACTGACTACCAGCTGATTGATTTACTATGGGAGGGCCAAATTTTTTTTTCATATTTCGACCTATGTTCTTTGGGGAAAGTTGTTGAGTTTCATGAGCACATTCACCTCCTTCAGGGTTGATACCCCCTTCCGTTACACGCTGTATAGATAAATACCTATACAATAGCATTTTTTGCGATACGATAAAATAAATCATGCATTTAAGGGTTAACAAACCAACAGTAGGAATGGCTTTGATGTTGACAGTTCAACAACATTCATTGCGTTATTTACGTTGTAGAGAACACAATTTTTTCGAGCATACGAGGCAATGGATTAGCAATATCCTTCAAAATGATTCATATTGTGTTTGAAAGTGTGTTACGCAATTAGGGTGCCGGTTCCTATGTTCAAAAACCGGATAAGTGAGAGCTACCAATGGTTACTGTATATTTTCCAAACTAAGCATATCACAACTGCATTACGAGTATATTTGTTAATCTATATTTGTTAAATATATATTTGTTAAAGGTACTCAGTTTCTATATTGTTCATTTAATTATTTTTTACAGTAAAAATATCTTTACGATCATTTTACGCTCTGCAGGGTAGTTGCAAAACACACAATCAGTAGCAATGGGTTTCATTTTGACAGTTCAACAACATTCATTGCGTTATTTACGTTGCTGAGTAGATTTTTTTTTAATGTATGAAGCACTAGCTGCGCTACGCAGTTTCACCCGCGTTAGTTTAGATTCCGTGGGAATATCGGGATAAAAGTAACAGTTTTAAGTGCTACTCGTACAATCTGTGAAATTTCTTTAATAGATTTTCTACTGTATCGCAAAAGTAAAAGCTTCAATGTTGATTGGAAAAATTTAACAGTTTCGGATAGCTTGATGCGCTGGCGTCTGTACCTTTACCTATCAAGTTTCATCGCAATCAGTTTATTAGTTTTTGCGTGAAGAAGTAACAAACATATTAAATACATACTTAACAATTACGTACAAATAATGAATTTCATAAGCAAAATTTTGCTACTTTGGGTATTATTATTTTATTTTTTTTATTATTTTATTGCTATTTTCTTAAAGATCTGAATTTTTTTTTTAGTCTATGTTACTCACAGAAAATGGTTAAAATCGGTCAAGTAGTTTTGGAGCTCATTCGGTACAAACAAACAAACAAAAAAATCTTTCCTCTTTATGATATTAATAATAATAATTATATAGTTATATAGAATTATAGATTAGATTATTTAATCTCTTTCAAAATGTTTCAGAGTTAGATTTATGGAATTAGGGTGCAGGTCGGTGACGCTGAATCGCATATACAGCCCTGTATACGCGATTCAGCGTCACCGACCAGAAATAAAAAAAATAAAAAAACCAAATGTGAATCCACTCTCGCAGACGATACAATTTCGATGCACATTTCAAAATTCTATCGTAGTTCAGTTACACAGAAGCTGCGAACTGCACCGTTATTTCATTTTGTTTGCAGCAGGATCGAATAAATACAGTTCACCCTTTATTTTCAGCAATCCGGTTAATACAGTCCGCTTGGTCCATCAGACGAGCGCAGTAAATAACAGCTTGACAAATGGTTGCGACGATTGAAACGGAACGAATAACGGTATTTATAACGTTATTGAAAACTTCACTGCTTACGTTATAAAACGGTATGTTGTTATTCTTCTAATTTCAAAATGGAATGTTTTTTTTTAAAGGCATTTAATATAGCAGTGTTCATAAGATCACATAATTTACATTCCATAGCTACTTAATCTGTTATCTACTTTAGTGTAATGTATTCTAGGTTGACTTTTGAGTAACCATTTGTAACAAAAAGTTCCTAAGTTTTTGGTTGCAATGGAATTTGAACTTTGTCAAATATGACATTCAGTATGTTTTCCGATGACCCGAAAATTATCTCAAATTCTTAATTCAAATATAGTTAAGACTTACAAACACATTGGCCTAGATTAATGCCTACGCTTTCTTAGCACGTGCTTCGGCTTAGCCTTATTCCAGTCACTGTCACACAACTGTCAAACTACAAGTGTAAGATAGAGACGGGTACATATTTAGGCTAAAGTATGTTTTAAGTAATGTTTTTAATCGTGCCCTTAGGTGATAATATCAACCTAACCGACATATTGTATAAGTCAGAATGCATAACTATTTGATGCTTGGAAAGCCAAAAATCTTACTTCTTCCTTCTGTAAACCGCGTAGGTATTGTTCTTTTGTAGAAAACAGCAGTGCTATTCTGTAAAAATCTCACCGTGAGAACTTAGGTGCAGTGAGCGGGAAGTGAGCTCTGTCAATCCATAATGGTAGGGATTAACACGATTGAGTGCTCACTTCACTTATGATTTCTAATAATCTCTTCTTTTCGAATAATACTAATATTTATTTATTTATTAAAACTTTATGCACAAGTAAAAAAAAAGTACTGTACAAAGGCGGACTTGATGCCTGAGTTTACTTTACCTTACTCATCATCTGCCTAGCCTTTTCCCAACTATGTTAGGGTCGGCTTCTAGTTTTTTTTTTATTGGGCTGTATAAGTCAAATCAGTTTAATTTAATTTTAATTTTGTTATTGACATAATCAACCCATTGCAATGTTTTCTAATGAGTTGATTGCAATGTGTGGTTAGCTAGTGACCTCAACAATTGATCATATTATTCTTACCTGAGCAACCGGCAGCAAGTTCGTCATGCTCCCTTAGATGTCACTGCTTGCGGTAGCGTCGGGGGTCGGGTTGTCTCCTTCCCTCAAATATGGCGAGGGGGGTAATGGCTGACCTTTGCGTTATGCTCGTGAACGGGTGCTGCTTGTGGTGACTGGTCGTCTTGCTGACCATGGTTTTATCATTGTTATCATTATTAATAACTTGTTTATTTAGTTTCCTTTTGGTCCTAGTTTATCATTTGTGACTTCAAGCGACAGCTATGTAAACTGAACCCAGCATTGCATAAATATGTTAGCGGTCACGCCCTTTATACCTGGAGGCTTTTATTTAATTTCCATTTTTTAATTTTTGCTTGAGTACGTATAGTTTTTTATTGTATTTCTTGGTATATTGGCGTTGCTAGCTGACATATGGCAAATAATTTAATTTAGCGTTCTGTGTCTTGTAATGTTAATTGCTTTGCATACCTTGTATTGTATTCAGTCAAGTATATTTTCTAACTGAACAGACAGCTGTGCTGCTGGCGAGTTTGTTGCGCCACTTCTTCTTCCCAGCGAAAGCACTAGGAAGTGGTGAAGGGCGGGCGTTTTGGGGGACTGTCTTTTGTAATTTTGACGTTCGAAAAGTGCTGATTCTCAGCCTAGTTTGAATACATGACTTTTGATTTTGATTTTTGATTTTGAGTCTAACCGGATGCAGCTCAATAGCAGTATTTTACATGGAGCGACTCCCTATCTGACCGCCACAACCCAGTATCTAAGTAATACCATACCCCTTGGTAAGACTGGTTGTCAGACCATATAGCTCGAATTGTGCTATTTATGATTATAACCAGCGAAATGTGAGTTGTAGGTACCTGCTGAGGGTTCTGTACCGAGCTAATTAACTTATTGAAATAAAAATGGTGCGAATGGTGTAAAAGGGTGGTGCGACTTTGACGCGCAAATTGTAACCATGAATTCTTCACATGGTTCTGAACTTGATTCGTTGATCGTTGATTCTTCTGACTCCTAGCGAAGAAAGTTTACGTCGGTTATCCTAACTAATATTATAAAAGCGTAAATAAATTTGTTTGTTTGTTACCTTTCACGCCTGAACCGATATTTCTGAAATTTTGCATATACGTTGTCAGGTGTACAGAAACGGCAATAGGGTGCCTTTCATCCCGAAAAAAAATGGTGTTCCCGAGGACAATAACGTTATTATGATAATAGATGGCGCCACGTGTCTTTCGAATCATGATTGAATTGTATTAGAAACTTTAGAGTTTTACTTTTTAATTTTTTTATTGTAGCCTAATACATTTTGCGAGTCAAGAGTGTCGATAGACCGGTTTTTCTTACTCCTAACTATAATATTATAGACAAGGGCAATCATTGCAGGTAGACATGTGTAGTACACACTCTGAAAATTTCAAGTGTATACTTATAACGGTTCAGGAGAGGCCTGTAACAGACGGATGGACGAACAACGGAGTCTTTTAGTAATTATGTCCCGTGGGCACTCTTTGGACACGGAACCCTAGAAAAGGAGACACGGTAAATTGCTACCAACACGTAAAAAAGTATTCGAATTACCTGCGTTTTCTTATCTCAAAATACCTTCGAGACATGCAAAGTAAGTTAATTTTTTGCTTCGAAGTCCCCAATGAGTGTCGAAGAAGAGATAAATCTTGCTCAGCGTTGATTAATGTCTGTATCATCACAGTTGTAACTCTCGGGGGTGAGCAGTTAAGCGGATGTCAATCATCGAGGTACGGTGATGAGACTTTGATAAATGTGTTTGTATGTGCATGGAAGTATTATTTAGATTTGGGAAAGACAGGGTCAAATTGATTTAGCTAGCGAAACTCCGCATACGTGATGGGTTTCTAAATTAAATGAAATTTATTTGCAAGAATTGTAGTAAATTACAGATGGTCGAGTTTTTTTTTAACAGTTTCTACAACAATTCGCTAAAACTAGCAAGCAAAATTATTGATTACATTAATTAAATAAATATATCTATCGGTATCTAAACACGATGAAATAAAAATAAAGACATATTATAATTATTTGATTTTTTTTTTGTCAAAAAGTTTTTATTTTTCACTTGTAAGTTATACCTACCCTACACAAATTCGTAGGTATTACACTACTTGCTATGCAAATATCAGTGACAGGACGTTATTATAACACCAACAATACACAGTAAGAGCTGATTTTTCAATCGACCGATAATTTTTATTCGTGGAATAGAATTGACGTCTGACAGTTTTTGAATGGAGGAACTGTCAAAAATTCAAAATGATTCAAAATCAGCCCTAAGAACAAAAAATGCTTATTATTAAACCTTACTCCAAAATTACCCAAGCAAAGTTAATACAATTTATATTGGATCACCTGATGAGGCATAGAATTTCTAGAATCGATCCACAATTGCCGAAGATATCGCGTAACATAAAAAAAAAAAACAAAAAAAAAATACATTCGAATTAATAACGGAAACGAAAGAGTAACCGCGAAAAGTTTGGCGTGGATTGCGCAGTGCATGTCAGCGCAATACTGGTGGAAAACTTTGTGTGCCTCCCGGATGTTCCATAGTGGTGTGACTTACCTCATTTTAGGTACCTGAGAAATATCTGTGCTAGGAGGCCCCCCCTTTCTAAAACTATTACAATAGAATGTCTGCTTATATGGACTTTTACAATTAGGTAACTTATTAACTAATGGAAGAAAAAGAAGGTAACCGAACCAGAACGATTCAATTAAAACATGTGCGTGAATGGGTGTGTGTTGTGTGAGTGTGTGTGTTGTGTGAGTGTGTGTGTGTTGTGTGAGTGTGTGTGTGTTGTGTGAGTGTGTGTGTGTGTTGTGTGAGTGTGTGTGCATGTAAGGAGTGTGTCATTATATATGGAGGTATGTTTGTGTAACCGTCACTTATCGCCAAATTATCACACGATAGTTAGTAAAAGAGTTTCGTAGTCGTCATAGCTTTTGCTTTTTAGCCAATCTATCAGAGATTTTTTATGAAAAAATCTCTGATAGATGATTTTTTACAATCCCTATAAGTCATGGGGAAAATATTTAAAAGTTTATTTAATTTGTTGCAGATGGAAGCTGATTACCTGGTATACTGTCTTTTTGCATATGTCGTTTTAACTGAGACTTCCGGTGCAACAAGATATTTCCTAAATAATATTTAAGTGTCCAAATGCCTATTAATTATTGGTGCAACCTTGAGACGCACATAACTTTTTGTATGTTCGTTATTTCATTATTTTAAAGTGTGTCATAAGCAAAATAGTGTCATCACAAATATATGGTGTTTTCTTTTTTCTTTATTTGTATATTTATAATACCATGTGTGAATCCAGGAAGCGCTTTAAGTCTAAGCTCAAGTGGTGTCAAGACAATGTCGAGCGTATTAAAATGGACATCTTAGCCACACACCACAAAGACAAGGACTTCAAGCGTTTTTGGGAGCATACCAGGAAACTGGAAACTGGCTTGTGTGTGCCTGCGTGTGTTGAGGGTAGAAATGAGCCCCAGCTAATTGCCGAGTTGTTTAGGGAACGTTTTAAGGTTGAATCTCCCTTACCAGGCGTGCGGCAGGTGCTTGATGCTGAAGCTGGAGATGGAGTGCGGTTTAGGTTTACGATTAAAGAAGTAGCGCAGGTCATTAAGAGTATGACTCGAGGTAAGTCGCCAGGGCACGATGACCTCAGCATTGAGCACCTGCAGCACGCGGGTACTCACTTGCCTAGGGTGTTGGTCATGTTCTACAATTTGTGTTTAGGACATTCGTATTTACCCCAGGAGCTTATGAAGACCACAGTGATTCCTATTATCAAAAATAAGACTGGCGATGCCTCCGACGGGAACAACTACAGACCCATCTCGTTGGCTACAGTGATCGCCAAGGTGCTGGATGGTTTGCTTGATTGTCACCTTAGTAAGCATATTCATTTGCATGATGCCCAGTTCGGATTTAGAGCTGGGCTTTCGACAGAAGCTGCAATACTGCGACTCAAGCATACCATCCAGTACTATGTGACAAGAAAGACGCCTATTTTTGGCTGTTTTTTGGACCTGTCGAAGGCATTTGACCTTGTGGCTTATAATGTGCTGTGGGATAAGCTCCGGGAAGAAACCAGCACTCCCAGGGACATGATCAACATACTGAGATATTGGTACGGCAACCAATCCAACACTGTTAAGTGGGCGGGCTCATGTTCCACAGAGTACAGGTTGGAGTGCGGAGTGAGGCAGGGAGGCCTGACGTCACCACGGCTCTTCAACCTGTACGTTAATGGACTGATAGATGAGCTCAGTAGGGCTGGTGTCGGCTGTTCAATAGACGGGAAGTGTATGAATAACATTAGTTACGCCGACGATATGGCGCTGCTGAGCCCATCTGTTAAAGCCCTCAACATGCTCATAGGCATATGCGAGAGGTACGCAGTGTCACACGGCCTCAGGTACAACACCAAAAAAAGTGAACTACTTGTGTTTAAGGCGGGTAATAAAACTCCCATGACCATTCCTCCGGTTAGTCTTGGAGGAATTCCGGTAAGTAGAGTCACCAAATTTAAATACCTGGGGCATTGGGTCACTGAGGACCTCTCGGATGACTTGGATATTGAGAGGGAACGCAGGGCATTGGCAGTGAGGTGTAATATGCTGGCGCGCAGGTTTGCGAGGTGCACAAATAATGTTAAAATTACACTGTTTAAGGCGTACTGCCAGACAATGTACACCTGCAGCCTGTGGGTCCGCTATACGCAGAAGGCCTTCAATGCCCTGCGGGTCCTCTACAATAATGGGTTTAGGATGCTGATGGGGTTGCCGCGATACTGTAGTGCGTCGGGGATGTTTGCGGAGGCCAGCACCGACTGCTTTAGGGCTATTGTGCGCAAGAGAGTGGCCTCCCTGATGTGTCGTGTGCGGGGCAGCCCCAACGGCCTTCTAAACACCATAATAGAAAAGGTTGAGTGTCCGATTGTGCGGCACTGGAATAAGGTGCATAGTGCAGGTGCCAGTAAAGGCTTAAAAACTATGTTAGTACCTTAAAACTACTTATTAATTAATTTATTCAACATTACATTTTTAAAATTACCTAACATTAAAACGGATGTTAGGTAATTTTAAAAATGTAATGTTGAATAAATTAATTAATAAGTAGTTTTAAGGTACTAACATAGTTTTTAAGCCTTTACTAATCATTTTATATGGAATTATGTTCTGAATTAAATTATTATTATTATTATTATTATTATATTGGCACCTTGCAGCTATTTCCTAACGTTCATAAAATTATGTATTGGTTATTTAATCGTGCTTTTGTATGTTGTTGTGTGTACCAAATAAACGATTTATATATCTTTGTATTAGGTATAGCATCATATTCAAAAATACGTACGAGTACTTCTTACTTTTCTGTATGATTAACGCAAGCATTTAACTAAGTGTAAACCATTAGCTTCGCGAACGTTGGCGTGGGTTACATGATTACGTAGTTTCAATTTATTCCGTCATACATAAATTGTAATGTGTTTGATGTCCCATTATACTAAAATAAAATAAAATTAATCCACAACATTTTTGGCTAACTGACATGCTGGTTTCTTCACGGAGTTTTGTTTTACCGCTTTGAGAGCAATGGTGATGAAAGAAATTACACAAAAAAGTGCCTTCCTGGACTTGAAACTATGACCTACACATAAGTCCAGGGCGTTACCTATGGGCAGGCAATTAAAAGTTACACCTGCGGCTTGTACCCTAAAGGTTTTGTGAACCAAGCAGATATCCAAAAGCTTAATTATTATACAATCTTATCTTGCAAAACGATAACTGATAAATGATTTATTTTCTGTATGTAGGTTTGTACAAACACTTTTACATATCAATCATATTTTTCAAAACTAGATGAGGTCGGCGTTTCTGAGGAGAAAGAAACAAACTCAGAGGTCACATTCTCTTTTAAAGCCCAGAAATAATCTTGGTCAGATCATGTGAAGACCATGTAGATTGGTGTCTCAAATGGTTTTTTGAGTAAAGAACCACACAGATTGAGCGGACCTGTCCAGTCAGTGCACGCATTGGTCAAAAATCGTGCAGCTCAACTGAGAACTTGAGGAGCCTCATGATTCGACGAACAATACCAATGAAAGGACATTTGGGTAGGCCGCATAAACCACTGATAAAATGAATGAATGATGTTTAGAAGTAAGGCAAATGTGAGTGGAAATGCCGGGAGGGGACGCCCTAGAAGGACACTGTGACCTTATTGGTGACGTTCTTCAGAAGGGCTAGGTGCTTAGTACTTGCATCCAGCGTGCGTATATGACCAGATTTATGACCGTAAACTAAGTAAGAGGAGTATCTTAGGACCGTAGCAGGTGCTGCTTTTTGTGTGCGTGTGTGATGTAATGTCTTTAGGTGTGTATACGGAGAGAAATGAAATGCGGCGAATTCAGAATAGCACTTTACTTTATCAAACTTGTTACGAATATTACAATGGAGTAGTTAATTAGGTCGGGAGCGCGTTTATAGCTTACGGTGGTCACGGGCGAACTGTCGTCGCCGAATTATGCCCATGGTAAAAAGGCGTGAGTTTATGGATGTGTGTGTTGTCTTGCGAAATCAAAACGTTTCGAACGATGCCAACTGATTCACAGACTAAACACATCAAATAACAAGTACTTCTTACTATGATTGACAGCCAACAACTCAGACAAAAGCTATTAACGCTTCTTCAAGAAATATTTCTCAACCAACTGCCTAAAAATAGCCAAAAACGAAATAGTCGTCACTGAAATTGTTCTCAGAATAACGATGGCAAAATCACACGTAGGCACGTTTGTACCTTGCGAATGTGAGGACTATGTTACTGTTACTGCAGCCTGCATAATCCCACAGCTGGGCAAAGTCCTCTCCCCATGACTTCCAACTCTTTCAATCCAGGGCTAATTTGGACCACTGGTTATTTGTTTTCTCGCTCGTCCAGCTCGCCCCGCCATCTTCTACGGGGTCTGCCGCGACGCCTTCTAGCTGTGTCAGGGCTCCACGTAGTTGCTATTTTACCCACATCTCATTGGGCAGACGGCAGACGTGGCCAGCCACGTCCCACTTCAGCTTCGTGGCTTTTTGAGCAACGTCATTAATCTGTATTGTGGAGCTCAGTGAAGTGTTGTTCACTTTTCTAAAGAACCTTGAGGACAACGTGGGTTATTTTTTATGTTTTAAAATTCTCAATTTGTTTTAATCATGTTTTAGTAGTTTGTGTACTTTATGCGGCCTACCTAAATGTCCTTTCTTTGGTATTGTTCGTCGAGTCGTTGAGCTTCTTAAGTTCTGAGTTGAGCTACACGATTACCGACAAACGCTTGCACTGAATCGACAAGTCCACTCAAATCTGTGTGGTTCTTCCCTCAAAACACCATTTCAGACATATCTACATGATATGACCAAGATTATGTCTGGACTTTAAAAGAGACGTAGACTCCGGATTTTTTTTCGATATTTTCTCAGTGGTAGTCAGATAGAAAATTTCGAGTCCAACTAGCTATTTTTGTTAATAATAATATTCTGCCTAGCCTTTTTCCAACTATGTTGGAGTCAGCTTCCAGACTAACCGGATGTTGCTGAATACCAGTATTTTACAAGAAGCGACTGCGTATCTGACCTCCACAACCCAGTTACTGGGCAATACGATAAGACTGGGCAATAAAAATAAGTTCAAAAACTAAAACCCTAATATTGAAAAATAACGCTCCAAAAAGTATGTAACAAGAAAATATTCTCAACTGAATTATTGTTATGTACAATATATTCAATATTTATCGTCTATTAAATACAGCACATACACGTAATATATTTTAATGTATTTAATACATATTCGTAGTGATGTTCACAGAATAGCCGTGTTCGTATTCCACCCAACCTAACAAAACAATACATTCAAACATTAGTAAGCAATCATTACCTTTGAAGCAAAGTGGCAAATGACCATGGTTATCCTCTGAACAACACGGCATGACAAAACAATTTTTCTTACGGTTGACTTTATGCCCGCTAGAGGGCGCCATATTCAATTTAATGTGACGTCACGTAGCCTCTAACCAGCGGACAATCAATACGCTTCCAACGACACCTCATTTATCAAATTATCACAAGTAGTTTAAAAGTTATGAGGGCACAGATGAACATAATTACATATACAGCGTGTAACGTTAAATGCGCAAAACCTCAGACATCCCAACTGATTTTTAATTCAATTGACCTATTTCATAGAGAAAATAAGTCATTAAAAAAATTGTAAAGGTTTTATGTGCTATTTTAGTTTTACTGGCCATTCTGATCGTTTCTTGCGTCTGCGACGACGCTTTACCGAGGGAGGAGTCGCCACCGGGCCGCTGCGCCGCGCTGACATTGGGTTACTTGACCTATTAATAAATAGACACGGCAACGTTTATAATGAAGATTTTTTGAAAAATGTGACCTATATTAAAAAGTGGTTCAATAAATTCTGCTCGTTATTCTGATAAAACTATTTTCAGGTTTTGCGCATTTAACGTTACACGTTGTATACATAAACACCGGTCAAAAGCATAACCCTCCTCTTTGCTTCGCCGTAGTTGGGTAAAAAGTGATTCATAATTGGAGATTAAACGAAGTTACCTGAAGTGAAGTTCTATCCAAATTATACGAGTTGCTTCGTCCGAAGAGATTAAGATAACAATGTAGTAATACGTCTAGGGTATCGCCTTTCATCCACTAAGTTTGAATATTTTTTTTTTTTTTTTTGTCGGTACTTTGTCTTCCTGATAGTTATGCCTGTACCGCCACTCATTTAGTTGAAAGCCTGGAACCTTTTTTAATATTTCACTTTAGGTATGGGGTTCATAGGGTTGGGAGGGAACTAATCTCTTCGGACGAAGCAACTCGTATAATTTGGATAGAACTTCACTTCAGGTAAGTTCGTTTAATCTCCAATTATACTTCGTTGCTTCGTCCTTCGAGATTAAGATAACAATGTAGATTTTGAAAGATGGTGAAATATTAAAACACTGAATTTTTATACTTAGGTACATGTATATTAATCAAACCTTACAAGTAATAAAGTAATTAAATTGTAGTTTTTCTTTAATTAGGGGTAGATAAATTTAAGTTATTAATTTTAAGTAATTAAATCTAACATCGATCAGAGGTTAGGATTGATAAGGCAAATTGATCAGTTTGTTCACATTGAATGTCTCTATGATAATATCTAGCGAAAACATTGGAGCTACCACTCCACCCAGCTGCTTTTCGTATCGTGTCAATATTGACACCAGCTCTATGAGCAGCTGAGGTGGCTGCGTGTCTGGTGGAGTGGGCAGAAAATACTGAAGTGTCAATTCCGCTAATTGATAATATATCTTTTATCCACCGACTGATGGTATTTGTGGTTACTGATTTATGTGGTTTTTTAATACTTATAAAAAGGCTATTGGCATTGTTTCTCAAATGTTTTGTCCTATCAATATATTCTATAAGAGCCTCAGCGGGACATATTTCCGGTCGATCTTTGTAAAATGGAATATTTAAACAAGGTTGAGATAAACCAGGTCGAGATGTTTTTAACAAATCGTTTATCTTGATCAATATAAGATTATCAGTGACGTTCATATTTTCTAATTTGATTTTGCTAATGGTTTGCACCCTGTGTGCAGTTACAAGTATGAGCAAAGTTACGGCCTTTTTGGTTAAATGTTCGAAACTTAAATTATTATTTGGGTACCATTTTGATAAGAATTCTAAAACTATTGACGGGTCCCAAGTGATATTATATTTTGGGGCTGGAGGACGAAGTCTGTAAAAACCTTTGAATAGCCTAGCAACGCGATCATCAGACCCTACTCTCGATCCTAAGATCAAAGACAGAGCGGAGCGATGACTGTTTAAAGATCCGTATTGTAAGCCGGAATGAAATAACTCAGTGAGAAAATACATAATCATCGGAATTGACGCCTCATGTATTTTGATATTGTGAGTCTTACAAAAGTTTACCCAACGTCGAATGGCAACGTCATATGGTTTTATTGACCTTTCAGATAAAGAAGCTATCATAATATCTAAAGATGATGGTGGTACTCCTCTGTTTCGTAACGCCGTCCTGATAACTTCCCTGCAATCAACGTGAGCTTGGGGACACTGTTGGAAATAGACAATAACACTTTATCAGAGGGTCTAAACTGAACTAATTCTGAACAGAGAAGTTTTTGATAAAGTGGAAACCAGGGTTGCGTGGGCCAAAATGGAACCACAACAATACCCTCCGCCTGGTCGTATATAAGTTTTCTTAATACTTTTAATATAACCGCAAAAGGAGGAAATGCGTAGAAACAAAGATTTGACCAATTTAAAGTAAAAGCATTCACAGCGCATGCTCCTGGGTCTCTATTCCCTGAGACGTACTTAACACATTTGTTATTCAACCTTGATGCGAAAAGATCAATTTTTGGTTGCCCAAAGGCTCTAACAATCTTTTCAAAAGCATGATCTTTAATCTCCCATTCGGTATCGGGGTGAGATTTTCTAGACTCAGCATCTGCTATTTCGTTATCTTCCGAGCTTATGTATGAAGCGAATACAAATATACCACGAGCTTCACACCACTGCCACAAAGATTTTGTGATTTCAGTTAAATGTGGAAATCTTACTCCACCCATACGGTTGATATACGAAATAGCAGTTGTGTTGTCAACGCGTAGTAACACCTGACAATTTTTTAATCCTTTTGCGAATGTTTGTAAGCCCAAGAAAGCAGCCAGGAGTTCTAGACAGTTAATATGTTTGTTAGACTCTGTGTTACTCCACTGGCCACTGGCGGTCTCCGCACCGCATGCTGCCCCCCACCCTTTTTTGCTAGCGTCTGAAAATATTTCTAGACAGTAGCTGTCCCGTCTAATAGGATTCACTGCGGTATCAATAGATTTTAACCACCAGGAAAAATCGTCCTGCAAATACTGTGGTAAAGACATGTGGCTATCATAATTACTCGTTTTACACAATGCAAGGTATTTGCATCTTTCCATCTGCTTGGTGTAAAGCCAACCGTACTGAATCGCGGGGCAGGACGAAGTGAGGAGGCCTACCAAGCGAGCAAACTGTCTTATTTTACAACGAGATTTCAATTGAAACGATTGTAACTCTTGTTTAATTAGATTTCGTTTTTCCTTAGGAAGGCTAACATGAAATTCTTTTGTATCTATCACAAAACCAAGGTATTTGCAAATATTACTCGGAATCATACAACTTTTTTTAATGTTAATTATGAATCCTAAGGACTCTAAAATATGTTTTGTCTGTAAAATATTATCTAAGCAATCTTGATAATTATTAGAAATGATACAAATGTCATCTAAGTAGATAGATGACAGATAACCTAATGATCTCAGTAAACAAATTACCGGTTTTAATAGCTTTGTGAACACAAATGGAGCTGTGTTTAAACCAAACGGCAAAACATTGAATTGGTAAATTTGACCCTCGTACCTAAATCGTAGGTACTTTCTATACGTCGGGTGTATAGGTACTAGAAAATACGCATCCTTTAAATCAAAGGTGGCCATGAAACTGTTTCTTGATACTAATTTTAATGTTGTTCTTAGATCTTCAATTTTGAAATGTTCTGTTACGATGTACTTGTTTAGAGACTTTAAGTTTAAAATAAATCTGTTTTTGCCATTGGGTTTTTTAATCAGGAAATAACTAGAAAGAAACTGTCCTTCACATGGTTCACAATGTGAAATAGCACCACTGTTTAGAAGGTCAGTGATGGCCACCTTGTATTTAAAGGACTCACATGAAGTTAATGCAGGTAAACTTGGTTCGTGTAACTGATAGACAGGTTTAGTAAACGGTATCTTGTAACCTCTTATCCACGATAATACAACGAGGTCATTAGTTATCAATTGCCATTGATCATAAAAGTAGGATAACCGACCTGCAAAACGTACCAGGTCTAGCGCCGCGGGGCTTGGCGCTGCTGCAAGCGCGGCTGCTGTCGCGGCTGCTGCTGCACCGGTCGCGGGCGCGGCGCCGGCGCTGTCCTCCTCGCTGTTCCCGCTTGCCGCGCTGTCGGGAACGGAGGCGTCTGGTTTAAAGTCTGGACAGGGGCCTGTCTCGGTCTCTGCGCTGGTGCAGGTCTTCGAACCTGTGTGTTTATTTTAATCTCAGCGCCTGATTTTGATATAGCTTTTGCAGCTTTTAGAGTATCGGTCAGATGTTCGCCAAATAGAAACTTATCGATTTCTGTATTGAACAGTTGATCTTTTATATCTTTCTTGATTGTAGAACATATAAAACTGCGCCGTGTCATGGACTCGCTGTGTTGTGAGTCACACATCAGTCGACCGGCTTCGATCAGTAATTTTATTACCGACTGATCTTTATAACCTGCAGAAAAGAGTATGCTTAGGGCTTCACTTATACAAGATATACTTGCTGCGACCTGCACCTGCTTATTCTCTAAAGCTTTGTCTTTTTTTATTAGCATCTCCGATAAGGCGGCCTTTATCTCTGGATTTAACTTGGGTGCATCAATCTTTGTGCAGTTTTTTGGAACCAGATGCTTATCAAGCAGCTCCTTTCTGGCATCCTTGGTCAAGCCTGTTGTTGCGATGTGTTCCCAGCGAGCAGATAACTCGCATCTAATGTCTGGTCCATATTTTTTATCCTTTGATGGAGTTTCGCCCAAGAGATTCAGAATCTCTTCGTCCAGCTCAGGAAGCGTTACTTCAACAGGTAGTTCCGATTCCCCTGCCTGTACTGCTTCTGTAGCAGGAACATCATGTATCGTCGAGGTGGACGTACCCGGTTGTGGCTCATCTGAGTCAATAATCGGAGATGACGCGACATCACCTTGAACTTCCATTTCAGCTTGAATAGAAAATGTACCAAATGTAGGTATCGGATAGAAAATAGCGCGGTGATAGTCCTCAAAACTATCCACAACACCAAGTTTATAATCCATACCGATATTCAGAATTACGAAATCGAGTGATAACATTTTGTTATGTAGGTACGTGAATATGATCACAACTACCAATGTTCCTAGTATACAACTAGTGGTTTTAGAGCGGCGATAGTCCTTAAAACTACCCACAACACTATGTTTTAGTCCGTACGGATATAAAATGCAATTATTATTAAGTAGGTCATTAACTAAAGTGAAGGCAACATTCCTTTCAAATGTACACAATCACTAGTAGTATATACCCAATGAATTGGGAATCCAAAATTATGTGAAGGTAACATCCCCATAAGATGTACACAACACTATTTAAGATAATATGACATCATGTCAGATTATGATACGGATATAGTCCGAAAAACTATTCACAATATCTTCCGTTTGTAAAAATAACACTTCAGCTTACCTTCATGGTCCGATAGTACCGGCGACATAATTGGAGATTAAACGAACTTACCTGAAGTGAAGTTCTATCCAAATTATACGAGTTGCTTCGTCCGAAGAGATTAAGATAACAATGTAGTAATACGTCTAGGGTATCGCCTTTCATCCACTAAGTTTGAATTTTTTTTTTTTTTTTTTTTTTGTCGGTACTTTGTCTTCCTGATAGTTATGCCTGTACCGCCACTCATTTAGTTGAAAGCCTGGAACCTTTTTTAATATTTCACTTTAGGTATGGGGTTCATAGGGTTGGGAGGGAACTAATCTCTTCGGACGAAGCAACTCGTATAATTTGGATAGAACTTCACTTCAGGTAAGTTCGTTTAATCTCCAATTATACTTCGTTGCTTCGTCCTTCGAGATTAAGATAACAATGTAGATTTTGAAAGATGGTGAAATATTAAAACACTGAATTTTTATACTTAGGTACATGTATATTAATCAAACCTTACAAGTAATAAAGTAATTAAATTGTAGTTTTTCTTTAATTAGGGGTAGATAAATTTAAGTTATTAATTTTAAGTAATTAAATCTAACATCGATCAGAGGTTAGGATTGATAAGGCAAATTGATCAGTTTGTTCACATTGAATGTCTCTATGATAATATCTAGCGAAAACATTGGAGCTACCACTCCACCCAGCTGCTTTTCGTATCGTGTCAATATTGACACCAGCTCTATGAGCAGCTGAGGTGGCTGCGTGTCTGGTGGAGTGGGCAGAAAATACTGAAGTGTCAATTCCGCTAATTGATAATATATCTTTTATCCACCGACTGATGGTATTTGTGGTTACTGATTTATGTGGTTTTTTAATACTTATAAAAAGGCTATTGGCATTGTTTCTCAAATGTTTTGTCCTATCAATATATTCTATAAGAGCCTCAGCGGGACATATTTCCGGTCGATCTTTGTAAAATGGAATATTTAAACAAGGTTGAGATAAACCAGGTCGAGATGTTTTTAACAAATCGTTTATCTTGATCAATATAAGATTATCAGTGACGTTCATATTTTCTAATTTGATTTTGCTAATGGTTTGCACCCTGTGTGCAGTTACAAGTATGAGCAAAGTTACGGCCTTTTTGGTTAAATGTTCGAAACTTAAATTATTATTTGGGTACCATTTTGATAAGAATTCTAAAACTATTGACGGGTCCCAAGTGATATTATATTTTGGGGCTGGAGGACGAAGTCTGTAAAAACCTTTGAATAGCCTAGCAACGCGATCATCAGACCCTACTCTCGATCCTAAGATCAAAGACAGAGCGGAGCGATGACTGTTTAAAGATCCGTATTGTAAGCCGGAATGAAATAACTCAGTGAGAAAATACATAATCATCGGAATTGACGCCTCATGTATTTTGATATTGTGAGTCTTACAAAAGTTTACCCAACGTCGAATGGCAACGTCATATTGTTTTATTGACCTTTCAGATAAAGAAGCTATCATAATATCTAAAGATGATGGTGGTACTCCTCTGTTTCGTAACGCCGTCCTGATAACTTCCCTGCAATCAACGTGAGCTTGGGGACACTGTTGGAAATAGACAATAACACTTTATCAGAGGGTCTAAACTGAACTAATTCTGAACAGAGAAGTTTTTGATAAAGTGGAAACCAGGGTTGCGTGGGCCAAAATGGAACCACAACAATACCCTCCGCCTGGTCGTATATAAGTTTTCTTAATACTTTTAATATAACCGCAAAAGGAGGAAATGCGTAGAAACAAAGATTTGACCAATTTAAAGTAAAAGCATTCACAGCGCATGCTCCTGGGTCTCTATTCCATGAGACGTACTTAACACATTTGTTATTCAACCTTGATGCGAAAAGATCAATTTTTGGTTGCCCAAAGGCTCTCACAATCTTTTCAAAAGCATGATCTTTAATCTCCCATTCGGTATCGGGGTGAGATTTTCTAGACTCAGCATCTGCTATTTCGTTATCTTCCGAGCTTATGTATGAAGCGAATACAAATATACCACGAGCTTCACACCACTGCCACAAAGATTTTGTGATTTCAGTTAAATGTGGAAATCTTACTCCACCCATACGGTTGATATACGAAATAGCAGTTGTGTTGTCAACGCGTAGTAACACCTGACAATTTTTTAATCCTTTTGCGAATGTTTGTAAGCCCAAGAAAGCAGCCAGGAGTTCTAGACAGTTAATATGTTTGTTAGACTCTGTGTTACTCCACTGGCCACTGGCGGTCTCCGCACCGCATGCTGCCCCCCACCCTTTTTTGCTAGCGTCTGAAAATATTTCTAGACAGTAGCTGTCCCGTCTAATAGGATTCACTGCGGTATCAATAGATTTTAACCACCAGGAAAAATCGTCCTGCAAATACTGTGGTAAAGACATGTGGCTATCATAATTACTCGTTTTACACAATGCAAGGTATTTGCATCTTTCCATCTGCTTGGTGTAAAGCCAACCGTACTGAATCGCGGGGCAGGACGAAGTGAGGAGGCCTACCAAGCGAGCAAACTGTCTTATTTTACAACGAGATTTCAATTGAAACGATTGTAACTCTTGTTTAATTAGATTTCGTTTTTCCTTAGGAAGGCTAACATGAAATTCTTTTGTATCTATCACAAAACCAAGGTATTTGCAAATATTACTCGGAATCATACAACTTTTTTTAATATTAATTATGAATCCTAAGGACTCTAAAATATGTTTTGTCTGTAAAATATTATCTAAGCAATCTTGATAATTATTAGAAATGATACAAATGTCATCTAAGTAGATAGATGACAGATAACCTAATGATCTCAGTAAACAAATTACCGGTTTTAATAGCTTTGTGAACACAAATGGAGCTGTGTTTAAACCAAACGGCAAAACATTGAATTGGTAAATTTGACCCTCGTACCTAAATCGTAGGTACTTTCTATACGTCGGGTGTATAGGTACTAGAAAATACGCATCCTTTAAATCAAAGGTGGCCATGAAACTGTTTCTTGATACTAATTTTAATGTTGTTCTTAGATCTTCAATTTTGAAATGTTCTGTTACGATGTACTTGTTTAGAGACTTTAAGTTTAAAATAAATCTGTTTTTGCCATTGGGTTTTTTAATCAGGAAATAACTAGAAAGAAACTGTCCTTCACATGGTTCACAATGTGAAATAGCACCACTGTTTAGAAGGTCAGTGATGGCCACCTTGTATTTAAAGGACTCACATGAAGTTAATGCAGGTAAACTTGGTTCGTGTAACTGATAGACAGGTTTAGTAAACGGTATCTTGTAACCTCTTATCCACGATAATACAACGAGGTCATTAGTTATCAATTGCCATTGATCATAAAAGTAGGATAACCGACCTGCAAAACGTACCAGGTCTAGCGCCGCGGGGCTTGGCGCTGCTGCAAGCGCGGCTGCTGTCGCGGCTGCTGCTGCACCGGTCGCGGGCGCGGCGCCGGCGCTGTCCTCCTCGCTGTTCCCGCTTGCCGCGCTGTCGGGAACGGAGGCGTCTGGTTTAAAGTCTGGACAGGGGCCTGTCTCGGTCTCTGCGCTGGTGCAGGTCTTCGAACCTGTGTGTTTATTTTAATCTCAGCGCCTGATTTTGATATAGCTTTTGCAGCTTTTAGAGTATCGGTCAGATGTTCGCCAAATAGAAACTTATCGATTTCTGTATTGAACAGTTGATCTTTTATATCTTTCTTGATTGTAGAACATATAAAACTGCGCCGTGTCATGGACTCGCTGTGTTGTGAGTCACACATCAGTCGACCGGCTTCGATCAGTAATTTTATTACCGACTGATCTTTATAACCTGCAGAAAAGAGTATGCTTAGGGCTTCACTTATACAAGATATACTTGCTGCGACCTGCACCTGCTTATTCTCTAAAGCTTTGTCTTTTTTTATTAGCATCTCCGATAAGGCGGCCTTTATCTCTGGATTTAACTTGGGTGCATCAATCTTTGTGCAGTTTTTTGGAACCAGATGCTTATCAAGCAGCTCCTTTCTGGCATCCTTGGTCAAGCCTGTTGTTGCGATGTGTTCCCAGCGGGCAGATAACTCGCATCTAATGTCTGGTCCATATTTTTTATCCTTTGATGGAGTTTCGCCCAAGAGATTCAGAATCTCTTCGTCCAGCTCAGGAAGCGTTACTTCAACAGGTAGTTCCGATTCCCCTGCCTGTACTGCTTCTGTAGCAGGAACATCATGTATCGTCGAGGTGGACGTACCCGGTTGTGGCTCATCTGAGTCAATAATCGGAGATGACGCGACATCACCTTGAACTTCCATTTCAGCTTGAATAGAAAATGTACCAAATGTAGGTATCGGATAGAAAATAGCGCGGTGATAGTCCTCAAAACTATCCACAACACCAAGTTTATAATCCATACCGATATTCAGAATTACGAAATCGAGTGATAACATTTTGTTATGTAGGTACGTGAATATGATCACAACTACCAATGTTCCTAGTATACAACTAGTGGTTTTAGAGCGGCGATAGTCCTTAAAACTACCCACAACACTATGTTTTAGTCCGTACGGATATAAAATGCAATTATTATTAAGTAGGTCATTAACTAAAGTGAAGGCAACATTCCTTTCAAATGTACACAATCACTACTAGTAGTATATACCCAATGAATTGGGAATCCAAAATTATGTGAAGGTAACATCCCCATAAGATGTACACAACACTATTTAAGATAATATGACATCATGTCAGATTATGATACGGATATAGTCCGAAAAACTATTCACAATATCTTCCGTTTGTAAAAATAACACTTCAGCTTACCTTCATGGTCCGATAGTACCGGCGACATAATAATATTCGTCGACGAGTTACTACTCTCGGAACAACTTCGAACACGCGACCTTCTGTCGCGTTTATTAAGTTTCCTTTCGAGTTTTCGAATCTTCTTTCTTAAATAATCACTGTCGTCGTTTTTGTGACTACGTTTTGGCATCTTTTTGCACAATTCAAATGAAACGAAGAAAATAACGTGGTGATCGGCGACGCACTAAAACGCGAATGAGTGGCGGTACAGGCATAACTATCAGGAAGACAAAGTACCGACAAAAAAAAAAAAAAAAAAAAATATTCAAACTTAGTGGATGAAAGGCGATACCCTAGACGTATTACTACATTGTTATCTTAATCATACCCTAGACGTATTACTACATTGTTATCTTAATCTCGAAGGACGAAGCAACGAAGTATAATTTTAAAAGAGCTCGCATCTACAAGCTGTAACTTAAATAACGCACAACCTCATAATGGGTCATTGTACTCATCATTATGAACAACTTTTACTACGGGATCAAACCTGAAATCGCGAAAAAAAATCAGCTGTTCCCTACATTTTGACGAATTATGCGAACATAAATGTAGGGAACAGCTGATTTTTTTTCGCGATTTCAGGTTTGGTCCCGTAGTAAAAGTTGTTCATAATGATGAGTACAATGACCCCTTAAGAGGTTGTGCTTTATTTAAGTTACACCTTGTATGTAGTATATACATAGAGTAACCATTGTTCCGGGAGTTAAGTTTGAGTGAGTTTTAATC